>CM035418.1:179081013-179681013 GCA_020310875.1 Ceratopteris richardii
ACACATACACATACACATACACATACACATACACATACACATACACATACACATACACATACACATAGAGATACACATACAGATAGAGATACATATACATATACATAGACATAGACATATACATAGACATAGACATATACATGTACATATACATGTACATATACATGAACATATACATGTACATATACATGTACATATACATGTACATATACATGTACATATACATGTACGTATACATGTACATATACATGTAGATATACATGTACATGTTGTTGAAAATCAAGTCTCAATCATGCAAAAGCGATGAACCAAGAGTTTTGCAAGTGGACCAATAAAAAAGCAGAACCCAAATTCATGGAATAAAGTTAGAAGCTCTGCCAAAATCAATCAAACTCAAATCCCATCATATCAGCCACCAAAAAAGTGCACCTATACTAATTGGTGGGTGGTTAGCTAGATTGTAGGAAAAGTAAAACTCTATATAAGCATCATCCCACCTATGTTTCTTGAGTCATATGCATTCCACAATTTTCCCACTTAGTTTAATGAATTCATTAACTCCAGCAAGCAGCCCCCTTGCTTACTTACCTCATTTTTGCATGCGTTTGCTCCTCTCTATCTAGAGGTGTAGTTAGGCTTTTCCAAATCTGATTGTACCAGATTGCAGCGCATTGTTTGCTGTCTCATTGTAATCATTTTCATTCACTTAAAGGTTCATTTGGTCTCTCATATAGTTTTTGAACATTGCCAAATTTTCAAGTTACTTGACTAAGTGAGTTGTGAGCAATTGCCAACTTTGTGAAGGTATATCTCTGCACATAAGCAGAGAGTGTTGCAAACAAGTAGCCTATTTTGCAGAGGGTGGTTCTCCTAGCTGGAATATCCATTTGGGATTATTTAAAGATTTTTGGATAGATCGTATATTCTTCTATAAGTCTGCAAAATTTCATTTTAAGTCTCTGTACTCGTGCAAAGAAAACTTTGAAACAGGGAGCATATATGATTGCTTGTGGACCTAGTGGAGGGCAATCAAAGCAAGAAGACATGGAAAGGGGGCTATGTCGATCGAGATCTCAACTAGTCGAATGTTAGCAGCGGAGAAGCTATCAAAAGGTAATATCCACACCTTCTAAAGCATAGAAGCACTTGAGGAGAAGCTAGAGGAGCATCTTAGAGCTCACTACGGTTGAGTATAATGCACAAATAGAGAAGTTAGAAAAAAGCTATTATCAATCATGGATTAGAGTTAGCAACTACCTTATGGGCAAAGGAGTGTGGGGATTAGTGAGAGACATGGATCCAATGCCTCATGTGCATGATCCCCCACTTCAAGGGTCAGGTCAAGGCACTTAATGAATGGATAGAGCGGCATAGGAGAGTGAGATTCATTCTATCCCAACGCATAAGCAATAGCATGATAGGGCATATACAATACTTGGACACATCCAAGAAGGTTTGGGAGACCTTGGAGAGATTGTACTCTTCATCAACCAAGGCAAGGAAGATTCAATTCAAGAATGAGCTAAATAATTTTAGGAGAGCACCAAGTACTAACATAAATGAGTACATTTTGAAGGTTAAGGAGCTTGCAGATGCCCTAGGCTCAATTGGGAGCCCAATTGAAGATGACGAACTTGTTGCACACACTCTCAATGGCTTGAGAGAGGATGAAAGGTGGAAAGCATTCACAAAATCAATTTATGTGAGGGATTCCCTACCAGAATTTGATCAATTAGTCACATTGATGGTGATCGAGGAGATGAACCAAGGAGGTTCACAATCAAAGGGCAGCCAAACCCAAGTTTTCTATGCAAGTAGAGGCAAAGGCAAAAGAGCTAGAAAAAACTCCCAAGGCAGAGGGAGAGGAAGGTCAAACTCAAGCTCAACCAACCAAGAAGGCTCCAACCAAAGCTGGCCTCTGAACACACTATCGAAGTGCTTGTGCAGGCTATTTCGTCTTTTTGTGCCAAAGGTATATACCAGTTTCGGTTCGCCAGTATAAGAAACTCGATGTCTGCTACATGTCTAGCAGAATTTGTCTGGGCAGTTCTGTTCAACTTTTTGAGATACAATCAATCCTCTGCATCAAGGTATTTTAGTCACCCGCAAAGCAGTGATGTATTCCGTATGTTGGCTATTGAGGATAATTTGGATGGTACCAACTACCTGTTATGGGATTATATGATGCGACATGTTCTCCCTCATTATTTATCTATTTGATGTAATATTCTTGTCATTGAATAGCCATTGAAGATATTGGAGCACACCAAAGCTCTAGAGCATTCGTTGAGTAGTTTGGGAGAAAACTTCAAATTAGTTAAGTACAGTGATTGATATCTCTCTTTGTGTGTAGGCCCCATTGGAGCTAGTTTTCTTTGAGTTTTAAGGACTAGTTCTTCTTCTCTATTTATCCATTTGCATGATTTTGGTGTCCTTGGTTAGCCCTTAAATCTCTCTAAAGTTGGGTCACATTTGGGATCCAATCTCTATTTATTATGTGAGAAAAGTTTGTTGGAGTGAAATGTGGTCTTTGTTTGATTAGCTACTGTGTGCATTCAACTAGCTCATCATGGAGAAATTATTTCTCTAAATGTAAACATCCATTTGGAGTCAAATTTGATTTGTTACAAAACTCGTGGTGCATTCTAAAAGTCTAAAGAAATGCAATAGAGTTCTCTATATATGCTTTGAGAAAGAATAATTTTGGTGTGCAAAGGTCAAAGAAGGGTATCTATGGAGGTCAATTGCACTTCCTTGTTGCATAGAGGTTGCGATACTTCCCCCATTAACCTCTCTACATCCTTTCAGTTAAGGATAGGAATAGGTCAACTTAGGTTTCGTGGGTGAGATGACCTAGATTACTCTAAGTCTTAGAATTTCTCCACATCTCCAAACTATCAGTTTACATCCAACTAATTAGTAGTACTAAAATACAAAACAATTCTTAGACTTTGCTATTGAACTTTGAGAATATGCAATTTACCTAAGTACAATAGATAATATTCTGCACCACTTATTGCCAAACTACAAGACCAAATATACTTCCTCTAGACATAATAATTGCAAAGATACTACTACTATATAGACCTTCAATCTTACATTACACAGACACTCAAAACTTCAACCGATAACATCAAATTACACCTTAAAGTCTTCAATATAGAGAACCAAATAGACAGATAGAGAGACTACAACAAAAAGATATCAAACATAGAAATTGCACAGCCCAAAGCACTACTCACTAGGCTCACTAATACACATCGGGTGATCTCCTACTCAACAAGCCCGTGCACATTTTCATTAATTTGTCGAAATTTTACAAAGTACAAACCTACCTTTTTGGTCAAGACTATTCACGGGAATTTACATCATGAGAAAATAAAGGACCAAAAATGCAATGTTTATCCTAGAACCTTAGATTCTCCCAAGTGATATCAAAGAATTTTTGCATCTTGAAGGCATCCAATACATGCAAAAGACCTCTTAAAGCTGGTGGTTGAAGCTTTGCATCAATAAAAGCTTGTTACAAGTAGCTCACATCAAGGGGGGCTATTCTACTCAAAATTTCAAGTGTACAAGGTGTCCATCTAAGGAAAGCTTTGGATTAAGGTAACATCAGAGCCTAATTTACATTTTACACACATTAGAGCATTAGCCAAGGGCTAGATCAAGTAGCAAAGTACAAAGATGGGAGACAACAACAATCAAATTGAAAATTTAGATAAGGGGAACTATCAACCAATGGATATTTATGGTCTCCGATTACCTTATGGGCAGGAGCCTATGGGGATTGATTAGTGGAAGTGAGCCAAGAACTAGATTGGATGAAAATACAACCAATGGCAAGGTCTTTAGGGAATGGCATGAAAGAGTGTTAGGCCGCCGGATTGGCACAATGTAACTTATATATTTTCATATACCGCACGCACCGAAAGGGCGTAGTGAAGTGATGTAACTTTTTACTTACTAATGAAGAGACATTACTGGGCTCTCCGGTGGTGAAGAAACGGGATCACCAGACTGTCTGTCTGGGTGATTTGCAATCTTGTGGAGACGCCGTAGTGCAGATTTCAGATATTCTGAGTACTATTACTCTGTCTTTGTTGAATTACATTAATTTCCAATAACACCATAATGTTATGTTGACGTTAATCAGTCTAAGCGATGGTGATCATTAATTTATGCGTTAAAGATTGTGTAAGGAATAACCGAAATACGAACAATAATATTGTGTAAAGAAGTTATACTAGATAGTAGCGTACTGCTTAATTTGATAGTTGAGTTGGGAAAATCAGATAAAGGGCCTCTGCATTGTCAGACCCCTACCATCCCCAAGAACCCGAAGAGATTAAAAGTGGATGTGATGGAAGTCCCCTTTTAACACTAGCGCCGTCTGTGGGAAGATGGCAATAGATCGAGAATACTCAGTAAACTTAGAAGCAGTGCGTAAGGCAAGCGGTGCAGAGGTGATATATGCCGGTTACTTGGTCCGGCGAGTCTTATCCGAAGTATAGAAGAGACTAGCATCCCTAGGCAGTTCCAAATCTATTAGGGACACCCCCAGGTGGTAGAAGTGTAGGCCATTTAAGCCCAGTTGTCGAAGGATCGGAGCCAATTAGCAGTGATTCCGATGCCGATTCGGTGACACATGATGAGATTCTGGTAGATTCCGGTGTGATTCCGGTTCGTTATGAAGAAGGTGCAGTGATTTTTGGGTGTACAGAGACACAATGCGTAGATCATCCGACGTTATCTGGTCAGGATTCAACTATTTTCGGTGACAAAGTTGTGTTGCCAAGTGAGACCGTTTCCGATGAAAAGACAACCGGGTGCGGTGAAAGTTCGATAACTTCCGGTGGAAGTTCGGTACCATTTTGTGGGAGTCTGAAGTTTTTTGATGATACTGTAGTACTACCTGGTGGATCCTTGTTACGTTCACCACTGTTTGGGGCAAGCTTGCCTACTCTTGATACTAAAGCTGAGGACAGACTATTTGATTTGGAGATAAGTAAGAGATTCAATGCCATTTTCGAGCCAGAAGGTGAGGAGTCTGATAATACAGATTCTGAAGGACAAGAGACACCCCCTCAAAACTCAGGGAACAACAACAATACCAATAATAGTACCATGAGTGTTCAACAACAGTAACATCAACAATAGCAACAACAACAGCAACAACAGCAACAACCACATCCAATCATCCCACCTCGATCGGTTCCAACAGGGATGACTTAAATATCCTCACTTTTCTCTTTCCAGTAATCCAAGCCGTGCAACCGCCTCCAAACGCTCCCATCTTGCTCCATGAAGAATCTGCTCAAGTGCTCGAGGACGCAGAAGATGATGATGAAGATCTCTTCCAACTTATTCGTCGGAAATGCAGACGTATAAGCCCCTCTGAGAGCCAGGTGCAAGGATCAACGGTTGGCAATGAAGAAGAAGTCTTCCATGACATCGCTACATCCATTCATGTCGAATCTTCCAATCATTCTTCTCCACATAAGCAGCAGGAACAAGATGCCCACACCGAAGACTCTGACGAAGTTTCTTCTCGGGAGGATTCTCATCTACAGAATCAAGATTCTGTGAAGGATATTGCTGCTGACATTTTAAAGGACGTGCTTGCTATGATTGATGCCGTCATCGATAATGTTGAGGCATCAAAGCAGAATACCACCGGCCTCATTCTAACGCCAATTATTTCACCTCTTCCACCCATGAACACTGTTGAACCGGTTGTCCCCGTTGCGCCTATTGTTCTAGACGTATCCGCTACTTCATCTTCTTCTCCCAATTACTGTCCACCACCCTCCCCTCATCTGTGCTCCGCTTCTACATCTCAACCTCTTCCTGTCCTTCTTCCTCTGACCCCAATGTTTCACGAACTAGAATCGATGGGTCGACTTTTGATCCAATTTTCTTAGCAGTTACCTATACAATTGAAGATGGCGACCGACACTATCCGACAAGAATTACAGCACAAAAAGGATGTCTTAGAAGCCGACATTGCTCCATTGCAAGAGGAGACTAATGTGGTGAAAGCGGAAAATCATGCCTTGCAGTTACAGATTCAGAAACTTCAAGATCAGCTCACATAGAGGGATGCTTTGCTGGGTCAAAAGGATACATAAATTACTACGCTGAAGCAGGAACTCCTTGACAAGACAGATGCGATAACAGCATTAGGCAATGAACTTCATAGTACGCGCGAAGCCTATAACATCTTAGAAGAAGCTTCTCAATCTCAGGCCGCTAATGTGCTTAAAGACGAAGCAGAGCTTCATACTACCACTAAAACATTGTTCAAGCGAGATCAAGAATTACAAGAAGAGCTTGGTAAATGTCTCAAATTGAAGAAGGACTATGTATATACAAGGCATTGTCGAGGAGCCTTAATTTTCTTTTCTTTGAGGGTTCAAGTCCACCGTGCGTGCCAGTGTTAGGCCGCCGCTGTAACTTATATATTTTCATATACCGCACGCACCGAAAGGGCGTAGCGAAGTGATGTAACTTTTTACTTACTAATGAAGAGACATTATGGGGCTCTCCGGTGGCGAAGAAACGGGATCGACAGACTGTCTGTCTGGGCGATTTGCGATCTTGTGGAGATGCCGTAGTGCAGATTTCAGATATTCTGAGTTTTGTTACTCTGTCTTTGTTGAATTACATTAATTTCCGATAACACCATAATTTTATGTTGACGTTAATCAGTCTAAGCGACGGTGATCATTAATTTATGCGTTAAAGATTGTGTAAGGAATAACCGAAATACAAACAGTAATATTGTGTAAAGAAGTTATACTAGATAGTAGCGTACTGCTTAATTTGATAGTTGAGTTGGGAAAATCAGATAAAGGGCCTCTGCATTGTCAGACCCCTACCACCCCCAAGAACCCGAAGAGATTAAAAGTGGATGTGATGGAAGTCCCCTTTTAACAAGAGACAAGAGGGTTATCTTTATCCTTCCCAACACATAAGCAAAGATCTAGCTCAAGAGTGAGCTCAACAAACTAGAGAAAAGTTCAAGGAGTAAATAAATGACTATATACTTAAGGTCAAGGAATTTTTAGATGCATTGGGATCCATTTGAAGCCATGTAGATAATGATAATATTGTGGCATATGCTGGAGACCTTTAATTCTCCAAATGTCTAATCCGTCTTGATTTAAGAACTCCTTTATATCAAGAATAAATCAAACTTTACACAATCTTTACATTAACTTTCAAGTTCATTAAGAAATACTTCTTTGTGTGAAGTTTTCTTCAACTTCAACAAGTTTACTTCAGAAATAGACTTCAATCTCTGCACATAACTTTGATTTTAATCATTCAAATGATGCACACACATTAGTACTATCTTTGTAATATATTTGTGCAATCATAATGATCATTAGTTCTTCAAAATAACCATTAGATCTTTAATTTGATCACTTAGATCAAATATATGTCAGAAACTACCTTCCAAAAATGGTGACTTTGACATAGTCAACTGATGAGTTCTAATGCCCCCATCTGTCTGTTCATGCTCTTGGGATTCCTGTGTTCCCTGGCTAGCTTCGTTGTCTCCTTCGTCGTCATCGGTTGCTGTTCTTTCGTCATCAGAGCTGGACACGACCTGTCCTTGTGGCTGATCCCTGGGTGTGGTAGGGTAGCTAGGCCTTTCAAATTCTTGAGAAAACAATTGTCCTTCTGAAAATTGGAACTCATTGGAGAATGCATTGGGCATCTCAAAATCAAAAGTTTGGTCCAGTGGCTCTGCTTGTCCTGGTTCTAAATGCGGTATTGGAAAAGAGAAAGCTTCCGCACCAATAGTGGTGGGAAGTTCAGCTGCTGTGGTGATAGGTTCTGTGGTTGTGGCTGCTTGGGGTGCAACATTACTGGTGGTGCCCTCCGGCGTAACTGGTCTTGATCACCGTATACGAATTGGTGGTACTGTGGGAGTGGCTGCTGTTGGTGACTGCTGTGGAGATGGTTGTGGCGAGGGTGATTCTGGGACTTGTAGGCATGGGATAGTACCTCTCATCCGCTTTCCAGCTCTGCCTTTGCTAGACTTTCTAGCCTTCCTAGTGGTGCCTTTAAATGCTTTGAGTTCCTCACTGGTCATGGCACACTCAATTGGTAAGTCATATGCCAAGCACATATATATGATCCTGGTGAGGGTGCAACACCCATTGATTACCTTCTTTCGCTCCCACCTATGTTGTGCCAAATAGAGCTGATCAATGATCCAGCTAGCTAGATCAACCGTTTGAGGTCCAGTACATGCTAAGTATAATCCAAACCAGATTCTCTTGTGGGGCATGGTAAAACGATCCTGAGCTGGGAAAGCAAAGTGCTGCATGCATATCCATAATGGCTTAGAGAGCTCAGGTGTGATAGCAGAAATATCCTCCCACTTAGTTACGTCACCACGTTTCATCTGCTCTGGGACTAACCGTTCTTTCTCCATTGGAGTGTGTGTTCCATGTATTTTTAGAGCTGCGCGAATCAAATCTTTAGACAAATAGAACCTTCTAAATGGAGGATCATTTACCAAGGATGGTAACATTAATGTGCCGGGTAGATCCTTGTTCTTTGAAGCCGTTAAGGTGGTTACCAAGTAAAAGCATCTATAAAAATCGGGTTTAGGGAAAAGGGTCACTAAAGTATTCTGTAAATCCCGCTCGTGCCCAAACGTGCGTTAAATCTTGTGTATTCTGCAGTCCTTCAAATTCTCTTGAAAAGAACTGGTACTTGGTCCATGTGCGAAGATCAAATGCCAAATTGGCCTCAAATATGAAATCAGCGTCTGCTAATGGTCCTGCTAGGCCTTGAAACCAATGAGAGTTACGATGAATCTTCTCGGTATATCCTCTAGGAGGATCATCGATTGGCATGGGTCCTGGAAAACCTTGAAACTCTAGTGGTTGCATCGTAGGATAAGATTCTGCTAGTAATTCTCCAATAGTGGCCATCGGTGCATTGGGGTCAACCTCTGATGGTCCTGCTTCGGTTTGCATGATGACTGATGAGCTAATGGAAAAGATCTGCTACAAAAGATTAACACATTAGCATGGAAATTAATTATGATCCCATTAAGGTGAGACCGCAATCCCTTTCCATAGCCGATGTGTAACCCGTGTAGCCAAGTGTCGTGAAGTGATTGATGCAATGATTATTTGCAAAACTATTGCAGGTCTCTAGACACCTACATGGTTCATATTATGCCTGCAATTCTTGATGAGCTTTTATTATGCATGATGTGGGGTTTGGGTGTATGAATTTATACAAGGTTTGGTTGAAGGTGAATTAGTACAAGGGTGGAGTTTAAACGGGGTGGGAGAATTGTTAGATAAGGGGGTACAAGAAGACGTTTGGATATGTTTCGGTATCCATTTCCTAAGAGTCTTGGAGTGTGTGGTATGTTTCTGATGAGGGACAAAAATTGGTATCGGGTTTGGTGGTCTTGAAGGATGAAAAGATTTCTGAGGGGTACATATTACATGGCTTGAGGGTTGGGCTATAATACATTGTTTGGGTACCCAAATCTGCATGGGTGTGGGTCTATGGATAAGGTATTTCTTGGCGATCCAAATCTGTCGAGTATTTGTACTTGGGAAAGAAGATCGAGGGGACTTTGGATGCTGACTCTGCTTCTGTTGAAACTTTGTCCTGTTCTCGTCTGCAGTGTTGCCAATAGCCTGTGGTTGCTGTCCTTTTGGCACCCATATTTGTTTCGTGCCACTTGTTCTGTGATGTTGATACTGCTGCTTTCCTTGCCTTGTCTGGTGGTGTCGTCGGTCTGGGTTCCTCTGTTGTGGTCGACTCGTTCGTGGTTGGGTTTGAGAGGTCCATTGGATGCTCTGCTTTGGAAAAGAAGGGAGATCCAACACTTGCATGAACTGCCCATTAGGAAGTGATTCGTTCTTTATCTTTAATCTAGGCCAGTCCGCAGCAAGTTTGGAAGGATGAGCACCGCAGGGTGTTGTGCTCATTTGGCCGCTGATGCAACCCACCTGACCGCTGATTGTGTCCGTCTGCCCTAGCGGTTGGGTAGCTGCCCCTTCTAGTTTGCAGGAAGCCCCAGGGAAGATCTCCTGTCGTCCTTCTGATTGACAACTGTCCATAGCCAAGCCCGAGTGGGTTGGTGTAGACGTAACGTGACTGATCTGACCCAAGATCTCCCGGACTTCCGTCGCATGCATTTCATAGGGTCTAGGGTTACAAACCTCAGTTGGGATGCCGTTAGGGAAGTCAAGCAGTATCACTCGCTTCTGTTCTAAGGTTCCAATCTGTAAGGAGCCTTGTCTAAGATTTAGGTCCACTGAGTGATCGTATAGCCAATCTTGGCCAAGGATTAGGGGTTCTATCAGGTCGTCATCATGGCACACTAGTAGCTTCGCTGTCATGGTCACATCCTTGATGAGGATAGGAAGGTCCACCTCACCCATGCAAGGGGTTTCCAAGCCTCCTAGCCCTACGAGGTATGCCTCAATTGGCTGCATTTCTATCCTTGATCCTTATACTGGGACCATCTAATCGCACTAGTCGCAGCACCTGAGTCAATTAAAGCCCTGAGCTCTTGGCAAGGGTTGTCGTGCTCTAGCCTGACTGTAATGAATGGTCTCCTGTCCACTATACTAGGATGAGTGGTTGACTTTACTTGACACATGGCCATGGGATATCTGGGTGTAGTTTCCAGATGGTTATAATGTTCTCTCCCTAGTCCTTGTCTTCTTAACTTCATGCATTTAATGCGTTCTATTGCTTCTACCTGAGCTTCCGCTCGTATTCTATTTTCTTCCTCCTTACGCTTCTTTGCCAACGTGAGTCGTCTAAGCATATCCTCAGTAAGAGGTTCCTGATATAGCTTGACTCTACAGCCACTAATGTAATTAGGCATTATATCTCCTTCTAAAGTGGCTAACTGTACTGCTCCACTAGTTGAGAGTCTGTTAATGATCATAGGTCCATAACCTCGCTTTTCTAACTTACGTGCGTGTTGCTTTAGCGTATATACTAGAACTAAATCTCCTTCTTTTAGGCCTTTATCTTTCACATGCGCATCAAAATATGCTTTCTGTCGATTCTTTGCTGCGTATATGCCTGCTACTGCCTTTAGCCTGGTTTCTCCTAATCGTTCCAAGTCCATTATTCTCGCTGATAATTCATGGCCGGTCCACTGATGTTCTTGTGCAACCTTAAGGGTCGGTATCAAGAAGTCCAAAGGAAGCACTGCATTCTGACCAAAAACCATCTGAAAGGGAGTTGCATTGAGTACGATCTTGTAGGCCACTCGATATGCCCAAATAGCGTGGTGTAACTGTTTGTCCCAATCTGAACGTTTGTTGTTCACGAGTTTCGTCAGTACAAAGGATCTTATTAGTGCTTTCAGCCTGACGATTGGCGTGAGGATGATATGGTGCGGATTTCTTGTGAATCACCATAAAATCCTGTAACAAATATTCAATGACTTGGTTTAGAAAGTGAGTTCCTCGATCGCTCACTAACTCTATAGGCAATCCATATCTTGTAAAGACATTTTCAAATAAGAATTTTGCAGTTGTGTGTGCATCATTCTTCTTTGTGGCTTTTGCCTCTACCCATTTCGTAAGATAATCTGTGGCAACAATAATGTATTCAGCATGTGTACCTTTTGCAGGGGGGTTAATGGGTCCTACAAAGTCTATACCCCACTTAGAAAATGCACGTCCGCCCATCATGGGTTTCAATGGCATTGCATCTCGGCGAGTAGGAAACTGAGTTCTTTGGCACACATCAAATCTCTTGACATAGGTATGAGCATCCATGTGAAGAGTGGGCCACCATAATCCTGCAAAGAGGATGGCTTTGATTATCCTATCGGGTCCAAAATGACCTCCTGCAACACCTTGGTGTGCAGTCTCTAGTATGCTCAGATAATCGCTCTCATGAACACATTGTCTTAGATATCCATCTCATCCTCTTTTGTATAGGTTATCGCCAATAAGTGAATAATCTTGAGCTTCCTGCTCTAGACTGCGTTGTCGAGCTAAGGTCATTCCTTGAGGGAATGTCTTCGTCCTCAAGTATGTCACTAATTGTTCACTCCAGTCTGGTGTGAGAGACACATGATATAATGTAGCATGCTCTACTGGTGGTCTTTCACAACAAGCATGGCATTCTTTACACAACTTGTAGACATCTGCTTCCATCGTAGGCCAATATACTCCTAATCTATGCAGAGTCTGTAATGTTCGATGTTTTGAATGATGCTGCTTTAATGCACCTATGTGTGCTAATTGCAACCAATTCGCATGTTCTGATTCATCTACACAACAAGCAAGAATCTTTTGATTATCCTGTTTATATATGCTTCCTGCTAAGATTTGGTATCTCTGAGACTTGTTAATCTCTCCCTCTTTGATCTTTACCCTAGGATTCTTGGGTCCGTATGTCAGAATAGGGACTATAGGCTTAGCCCATTCTGGTGCTATCTCAAGGTTAAACAAATATGTGTCTGGTAGATCATCCACTACTCCTTGAGGAGCGTCTCCTGAGGTTAATCTTGAAAGGTGGTCAGCTCTTAGATGTGTCTTTCCTTTCCTGACTACTACTTCAAAATCATACTCCATGAGTAATAGAAACCAACGTATCAGTCGTCCGGTGTTACAAGGCTTGTTGACTAAGTACAATAGGGCTTGATGATCTGTAAAGAACTTGAATTTGTTGGCCAACAAGTAGTGCCTAAACTTCTTTACTGCGTAGATCATCCCTAATCCTTCTCGTTCCGTTGTGGTGTAATTTCTTTCTGCTGCGTTCAATTGTCTGCTCGCGTAAGCTATGGGGAGATCTATGTTACCTTCATTCGTGGGTTGTGCTAACACGCATCCTATGGCGTAATTGGATGCATCCACATGTACATGGAATGGCTTACTCCAATCTGGGGTTGTCAATATAGGTGCTGAGCACAAGCGTCGTTTAAGTTCATTGAATGAATTTTCACATTCATCTGTCCATTCGAAGTTGGTTAAAAGAGAGTACAAAGGCTTGGCTATGATTGCATACATGTGTATGAATCTCCTATAATAACCGCAATGGCCCATAAATGCTTGTACCTCTTTCACATTAGTTGGTCTAGGTAAATCTGCAATTACCTTCACCTTTTCTTCATCCGTAGAGATTCCATTTTTTGACACAATGTGTCCTAGAATTTTGCCTTGTCTGACCATGAAAACGCACTTTTCTGGGTTCAAACAAACCTGATATTCTCGAAATTTGTCAAATATTTGTCTTAACTCTGGGATATGTGTCTGTCTTACATTTGAATGTGCACATAAGTCATCGACATAAACTTCCAAGCTCTTGTGTAAGAATTCCTTAAAAACATGACACATGAGTCGCTGGAAAGTGGCGGGTGCATTTGTTAAGCCAAATGGCATCACACGAAATGCAAATATGCCCCATTCAGTGGCAAAAGCCGTCTTGTGTTGGTCCTCTGGAGCAATGGCTACTTGATTATAGCCTGAAAAACCATCAAGAAAGCTGTAAACTTCCTTGCCTGCAACTCTTTCCAATAGATGTTCCGTGATAGGAAGAGGATAACTGTCTCTAATCGTGGCGGCATTAACTCTTTTAAGGTTAATACACACACGCAATTTTCCATTCTTCTTGGGCACAACCACAATGGGGGATACCCATTCGGTATGCTCAATTTCGTAAATGAATCCTGCTTCTATCAAGCGATCTATCTCCTCTTTAATCTTCGCAGCGTAGTTATCATTATACGTGTACGGTTTCTGTTTTGTCGGTTTTGCATCTGGAGTCATAGGGATTCTATGAGAACATATATCTGGATCTACTCCTTTCAAATCTTTGTAACTCCAAGCAAAAACATCTCTATATTCGCGCAATAGGGCAACTAGCTCTTCTTCTTCTTCCTTCGTCAAATCATGCCCTATGTATGTACATTTTTCTTCTTCTCCTTCTATGGCTACGATTATTTTCTTGGTTTTCTCTCGGTTATCATATACTTGTCCGTCATTCGCCTTTCTATTAGGCATTCGTACCATGATTCTTCTATCTTCGATTTCATATTTCTTGAAGTTCTCGGGTACTTCAAACAAAGACTCTTCTTTTTCTGACATGGTTTCTTTCTTCTTTCTTTTCTTGCCTTCACTCTTGTTAGTCACTTCCGTGGCTAACCTCACCTCATTCGTAATTTCCTCGTGTCTCTGAGTGCGACTCTCTACCTTGTGAAAGTATTCTTCCTCTGATGCAAAGGGAGAATCCATGATAATTGATTCTAAATCGAAATCGCTTGCATCCTCAAATGCATCAGTGTTAGGTTCACACTCTTCTAAAATTGCATCGCACATGATTGGCTCTATCGTGAAAACTGATATGTCATAGCCATCCTCGTCACAGTGGGGTGTCCATTGTTCCTCATTGATGGCTACATCCATGGTTGCTAGGATTTCTGCCCAACCATGGGGTTCAAACTCTTCGTCTGGGAATACTACAGGTGCGTAGGCTGGATCTTGAAGGGTTCGTGGATGTTGTTCTGCGCCTAAGGTCCTGGCTTCTAACCTTTCTTCCTCTTGTTTTGCAACTTTACACATCCATAAGTGAGTGTCCTCGTGCAACCAAGAAGGATCTGATTCTAATGAGTGCACGGATTCCGTTTCTACTAGTGTCTTATGGATGGTATTCCATTGTATTGGGGGTACATCTCGATGTGAATAGTCTTTAAGATTGACTTTGGTAGTCACTCCTAAATGTTGCAAGTACAAAGAATTAGTTCCCCAATCTTGTACAATTTGCAACTGACGCATGAAGGGTCGTCCCAATATCATCTCATAAGCATGGTTTTTTGCAAAGTCACAAATGGCAAAAGTATGCTCAAATTCTACACCACAAGTGGTGAGTGATATGCCTTCTAGTAAGCCTAATGGTTTTTCTATGTGTCCGTCAGCCATTTGTAGCTTCATCCTGGTGGGTCTTAATGCTGGCTTACCCCAACGTTTCCATAAAGCGGTGGTAGCGATGGCTACTCCGGCTCCTGAATCTAAGATGGCTTTCATGGTGTAGCCCTGATGGGTTATCGGAAGATAAGTGTTACCTTCCTCTCCTTCTCTTACATCTCCGATCTTTTCTACGGGTATCTCGGGTACCTTATTTCGTGATCCTATTTGTGAGGTAGTAGTAGCAAGCTCCGGGAATTGATTTGCTACATGTTTCCACAATTCTGGTTTTACCTTCAACAACTCCTCCAGAGTAAGGTTACACTGTACTTTGGTATTCTTGATCACTTCCGTGTTTCTAGGAATTACTGATTCTTCATTCCTCACTATTATCGTGGGTGCTCTCATACTAATAGACTTTGCTTCCCAAGGTCCTGTGAACTGAGGTAATTCTTGTAAAGAATTAGATTCAAATCTTGTGTGTTCACTCAGTTGTTCTTCCTCTACATCATCGTAAATAGAGGGAATGTCTTGGGGAAATTGTTCCTGCAAGTCGTCTATTTCTTGAATAGGAGGATGGGTTCCTTGTTCCTTTCTCCATTTCTCTTCTTGGATTTCTCTCAAAAATTCATGTGAGTACCTATGTATGGAAGACAAATTGTCTTGACTTTCTGAGTTGGGTACTTCAGACAGGGATGGTGCATTCCTTTCCTGTGTCTCTGAGACAATAGGGTTCCTAGGCTGATTTTTTTTCTCTTTGCTCTCGATCAAGTATTCTAGCCTCTCCATTAGTCCTTGAAAATGTAATTCCGGTTTTGCCATGTTATTCCAATTAAGATATCTAGAGGCTTCGAACAAAGCTTGTGCTAGTTCTACCATCTTCATGCAAAGTTTAGTTCTCTCAATTTCTAGATCAGCTCGAGGGTAGTTTTTGCTCATTTCAGCTACCTGAGGTCCCTCTTTTAATCTAGCCTGATATGCACGAAACATCATGTCTAGATTCTCTGGTATGGGTTCCGCTAAAACTGATCCTGATTTTTGAGTTGGATTCTCTTGATTCAATTCCTATGAACTCAATTCTTGGATTTTGGCTCTAGATTCCTTTAAACGTCCTTCCAACTCCGTTATCTTTTTACTCCACTTTCTCTTAATTCTTTCTCTAGAATCTTTCCAAGATTTTGTCTTTTTACTGCTAGATTCTGCAACTTCACTGGTTCCGGCTACTTTCTCCTGATTAAGCTTTTGCTTTTGTAAGAGCGTCTGGGCTCTTGTTATCGCTTGGATAGGCACGTATGTAGGGTTGGATCCATCTGCGTTATTTACAATACCTATCACGTTGATCGGTGTCACATTCGAAGCATTAACAGGGTTCTTAGGACAATCTTTGATTATGTGCTCTTTGCCACAATCGGCACAAAAGCCTTGGATGTTGTAGTACTGTGATTGTCCTGCTATCGGGGGATGTGGACAATCCTTTATGAAGTGATCTCCTTGGCACCTAAAGCATGGTCCTCTAGGTCCCTGTGGTCTTTGTTGTCTCAATTGGGGCCGTGGATTTGGGTTTGTGTACATCACATTAGCATAGTCTGGCTCCCAACTAGGTTCCACTGGTGGACTATCATAATGATATGTCTCTACGTGTTCTGGTGACTCTGTGTAATATGCGGGTGGACTATCTACATGCGTAGAGTCAAAACTGTTTGAGTGTGGGTCACTCTCTGTGATCAAAGGTGAAGAAGGCACTAAGGCCCTACTTAGGTTCTCTTCTGCAGCAGCGTATTTGACTGAGATGACATTCGCTGGTGGGGGTGGCTGCTGAGCTAAGACAGGTTGAGGTCTCTGTTGAGCCTAGTATGGGTAGTTCTGAGGAGGCCTATAGTAATAAGGCTGAGCATTGTATTGGCCTTGATACCTACCTGGCTGCGGGTATGCTTGCGGGTAGTTCTGTCTCACGGTTTGTTTGTTGTATGGGCAGTCCTGAGCCGTATGATTCGTGTATCTTCTCTCAATTGTGCAGTATTGGCCACTAGGGTTGGCTTGAGGTTGTGTTGTATTGGGACACACGTTTGCCATATGGTCACCACCACAGGTGTAACAACGCTTGTTTGTTAGCACCCTAGGTTTACTAGAAACTCCTAGTTTCTGGGCCACTTTTTCTGCTAGGTCTTCTATTGAGCTAGACAATTTTGTGGATGCTAGAGATGAACAGTCTGAGTCCTTATAGACCTTTGAGAGTTCCAACTCATCTCCTAAGTTGTCCTCAATGTCTATGCATATTCTCACACATTGCTCTAGCGTTCTGGGTTCTTTTAGGTACACATAGGAGCGTAGTTTAGAGCTCAACAAGCCATCTAGAAACAATGACACTTGCTTAGCTTGTGAGGGTAGCTCTTGCATTGGACATCGTTCAACATATTGTCTAAACCTACGTCCTGCCAGTCTTACTGTTTCTTGAGAGGTCTGTTTAAAGCTATGAATCAACGAAGACGTGTCATGTCTAATCCCACTTTTAGAGAATTCGGTGATGAATGACTCTAAAAAGTGATGGATGTCTCTAAATTGCCTTTGTTGCAGAGGTTGGAACCAAGTTAAAGCTGTATTCTTTAACGTTAGTCCAAATGCATTATATTGCGTGAACATGTCTTCAACTTGTTCGGCTCTTAGTACTTGCTTCAATTCTGCGACATGGTCATAGGGATCTCCTGTCCCATCAAAATAATTCTTCATTGATTTTACTAACTGTGTGGGTCTCAATATTCTTGCGTGTTTGCGTGGCCTAGGTAGAGGAAAATCATCTCTACCACCTAGTACTCCATGATCTCTTTGTCTATCCGCTCTATTAGTGTTCGTGGTTGTTCTATCTCTCCCTATGGGGTGATTAAAGCTTACTCCCGGTCTCTCTTTATTTCCCTCTCTTTGATTTCCATGGGCTGAGGATGTTCCTGCCCCTTGTTGACTTGTATTCATGTTTGTTCTAGATGAAGGGAATACCAATTCACCTCTCCATGTGTATGTGTTTTTAGCACGGTCAGGCACCACAAAGACTCTTTCTGAAGTCTCATCCAGGTATACAACCTTTCCAGGTGTATCCGGGTCCTTGAACTCGTATATAGTGATGATACCTACCTCACTAAGTATTTCGGTCTTGTATCTCCAAAAGGCT
This sequence comes from Ceratopteris richardii, assembly GCA_020310875.1. NCBI lineage: Eukaryota > Viridiplantae > Streptophyta > Polypodiopsida > Polypodiales > Pteridaceae > Ceratopteris > Ceratopteris richardii. Next base: position 179,099,098 of record CM035418.1, read on the forward strand.
TCATCAGTTTCTTTATTTACAAACAACTCTATGCTTCTGTTGTCCTGAGGGATCCATTCCGGGATTAGTACTCGTGTCAGTACAGATTTCCCTCTAGGTGTTCTAGGCTCTTCTAATGGTTCTTTTCCTTGAGATTTTGTTTCCGTCTCTGGTTGAGTCACGCCAAACTCATTCGTATTGTTTGGCTGCGTACTTAAGATGTACATCGTTCCTTCCTTGTCTATGTACGCGTCTCTCTCGAATTTCACCACTGGATGTTCCAATCCAATGGGTTGATCGGGGTTGTGCATTTGCACCACTTGCCTTCGCAAACCATCCTCATAGATGCGAGCACCTAATCGGTTGGTCCGGAGAAACTCTAGTTGTGTTCTATAGGGTCCTTCAGGTTTTTCTAAATAGGCTACATTCGACCCTCCTTTTGGTCTGTCTGTGCTAAATGCCATTTCTGATTCGCTAGTATCTGAGCTCTCGTAGGGATAACTAGTGTTCAATTGTTGAGCCCACGATCGTGCAGTAGTTCTTACACTTGCCTCTGATGATCTAAGGCTTCGTCGGTCTGACTTACCTATATGTTTGCCCGATCTAAGGTTCATTAATTTTCTTCCTTGCACACTCGGTACTCGCTCAGATCGTCAATGATTCTTTGTTATTACTGTCTTGATTCTTTTTAAATTTCTTTAGATTCTTGTCTTAATGTATGCGTCAGGAATTCGACTTTCCATGGTACTTTGAGTTCTCGTTCCGTCAGACTTAGGTTCTTTCCTTTAGGTTTTTGTGTCACACACCTTTACTTTAGTCTTGAACTTGATAAATTTAACTCTCTTGAACTTGAGGCGTTCCTATCGTCTTAATCCACAATGCTAACGTTTAGCCTAAGCTAGGAATTGACTGAGGGGGTTGAGTAATCTTCCAACCTCGAGTCAGCTTTCCTGGTTGCTCTGATGCCCAAGAAGCCGCGCTTCCCAAGCTTTATGCCCTTCACTGCCTTGCCTTGATTGCCCTTGATTGCCCTTGATAGACCTGGAAAAATTCAATATTAGACCAATTCACAGTTGGATGATCAAGCACTTGAGTATATACACCTTTTAAGTCCCTTCCCTTTTGCCCAACTTTTCAATGTTTGCCCCCTGGCTTTCTAGTCCCAAACTAGGTCAACCTCAAAATAGCTTATCTAAAAATAGATGTATCCTTTAAGAAAAAAACAGTTGAGGTCACGTAGTATAGCTTTCTAACGAGCTATTAAGCTCAAAAAACGGACTTCGGATGAAAAAGTTATGACCGTTCAGGCCCTGGGGGGGTAAAAACTAACAAACAGGTTTTTCTCCAAATATGAGCCAAGGGGTCTCCTATGAGTCTAATCACCCAAAAATTTCCCAAAAATAGCCCCAAAATTGGCCAAAAATTGAAACCCTAAGATTTGCGATGGGGGTGCACAATCGCGATGGTCTGAGATGATCGCGATGGTCTGGGACCATCGCGATGGCGTGAGGGTGCACCGTCGCGATGGCGTGAAATTGCACAATCGCGATGGTCTGAAAGTGCACCGTCGCGATGGCGTGAAAGTGCACAATCGCGATGGCCTGAAAGTGCACCGTCGCGATGGCGTGAAAGTCCACCGTCGCGATGGCGTGAAAATGCACAATCGCGATGGTGTCAGTCAACGGTCAACGTGGACAATCGTGATGGTCCAAAGTGAACCGTCGCGATGGTCTGGGCGCGATGGCGTGAGCCAATCGCGATGGTCAGAGACCGTCGCGATGGTCCGGCCAAGCCGTCGCGATGGCATGAGCCAATCGCGATGGTGTGACACAATCGCGATGGTCAGAGACCGTCGCGATGGTCCACCAAAATGCAAATTTTGTGAATGCAGCTATGGATTCCTGTAGGCGCAGGTGTGCTCTTCACGCTAGTGTGGTCGCCTTCTCCAAATTCCGAACTTTGTAGACCATCGCGATGGTCTGACACAGACGGAAATTTCTAACAGAAACTGAAGTTTTTACCTTTTTGCAGCCTTCCTGATGCACTGGAGCTCTGTACCTGCAAGAAAACTCAAGAAAACAAAAGTGCACACAAGCACAAAAGCTCTCTCTCACTCTCTCGCATGCACAAATGAGGGGAAATGAGGAGAATGGGGGGATATAGTGAATTTTCTGATGTTTTTGGAGATGAAGATGATGATGCGGTGATGAAGATGGAGTGTGGGGGAGGTGAAAAACACTAAAAACTAAGTAAAAACAACAACAAAAACTGAAATTTTTACCTTCCAACGCCACTTCTTGCTATACTCTTACCATCACACATTTGTCCTAGACTCGATCCCCGGCAACGGCACCAAATTTGGTGTTGCTCTAGCAATGTTGAGAACCACGTTAAGAAGCTCCACCTCCTTAATGTCAATCCGCGGAAGAGATAGGAGTGATATGAAGATCGTGAATGTGAGATGAAGTGAGAGTGAAAGTGAGAAGCATAGAAATGCACACACACATGCACACACACTACGAAGAGACAAGCAAGACACAATGGAAGGTGAGAAATTAACTCTATTACTCAAGAACACTCTTACAAGCTCAAAATAGCTCTAAGCTCACACTAACCAACACTAACCAACCTCAAAAATGAGCTCTCTAGCTCTTTTTATAGTTTCTAGACTAGTTTTGACCGGTTTCACATCTAGTGACCGGCATAGTTAAAAATTAGGTCCTAGATGCTATTTGGAAGGGTAAACGGTGTCTAAAAATAACGAAAATTGGTACGCGCATTCTACCTAAGCTCCTCAAGCTCGAGGACTCCTCGGCTTGCACAAAATGGAGCTATGGATTACAAAATGGGGTTTTCTATGTTACATATGTTACAATAGTGATAAAAATCACTGTTGGAGGTTTTTGGAAAGTATTTGAAAACATAATTATTTGAAAAACGATTTGACTGGCTCCCTGCTCTATCGTTACATGCTTTCGTGTCGTCTGTGCCTCTGGCTGCTTCCAACAGGAAGGAACATAATCTTTCCGTACAAGTATCCACAGCAGAGCATGAGAAGCAGGTTTCTTCTATAGATTCAACTGTAGAAAAGATTGGGAAACAGGATTCTCTGGTAGAGAAATTTGAAGGAGAGAGAGTGAAACAAGGTGTTTGTCTATCATCTGAAGTCAAAAGAGGCGAACAAGCACCTCCTTGTGAAGTTCCTGGAGATGAGAAGGAGAAGCAAACCGAGGTAAAATCCTCTACACCAGAGGCAGCCATAGTCAAATGTTTTATCATCCTTCGTATTGTCTCTTCGATAGTAGTTGTTTTGTTTGTTAAGTATATGAAATGGACCTTTTTTGAAGCTGTTGTTCCCAAGGAAGATGCAGGTTGGTACAAATTGAATGGATAGTATAAGTTTCACGAAATGGAAATCTTTTTACAGAAAATCAAAGGGTAGAACTATTTAAGCTTGAAGTGGCCCAACTTAACCTGCAAAGTTACAAGGCAGTCAAATCACTTCTGTGCACGCTGAAGATCATGGAAGGCGCAATCATCCATTAAGATAAATGTCTTATGTTTCATTTGACATTAAAAAGGGCTAATCTATGTCAGTGTTCTTAGTGATTAAGTTTTCATTCAAGGGCATGAGTTGCGTTTCTCCAGAATCGTATGTATATCTAAGCATCATTGTTTCTGGGTGGTCAAGTTTAGGTGGGTGAAAAGCGTTTCAAAATGGGGGAACAACGAAACCCAGTCATTTTGTTACCACAGATTGGAGATTGAATCTTTACATGCATGTGCCTTAGAGTGTGTATTCACTTCTTCTCAGCAACCACAATCAAGTGCAAATCAGGGACGCAAAGCGAGAGAAAGTCAGCTTGTACAAGTACATTGAGCAAGCTATCCCTACATATAGGCAAATACTTGCATCTTTTCCCTTGGGCATTGGAACTCATCATTTTGGTGCGTCTGCCGGGAACTGGCTTAGCACATCTCATCGAGAGTGCTACGAGTTCGCTTGGTGCCCCAATCGTGTGGCACAGCCAAGTCGATCCCAAATCTGCTTCAACCTTCATGAAAGAAATGGCTCAACAAAAGCCAGCATGTGGTTTGGAGAATGCCAATATGAGGCAACCGAATTTTGGACAAAATAGGAGATGGATAGATTCTCATCCGACCATGAGATATAATGTGAACCGAGGGTGGCGATTTGGCCCGATATCAAATTATGTGAGATGCTGGTGTTGCGAGCAGATTGGGCATATAGCCAAATATTGCCCTCGTGTATGCTCCCCGTTGGATTTTGTCCCCACATGTGAGGACTGCGGGAAAAAGAGACTATGCGAGCACGTGTGTGGCTCAAAAGAGGTGATTGACCTAAAGGTCGCAACGAATGAACCAGATAGGTGCTTATCCTCTTTGTATGTGGAAGTTGACAAAGGTGGAGTTACTTCGTCAACGGAGACTGCGAGAGCAAGTGAAAGCAAGGACACTGGATCTCATGATCGAGACTTGGTAGAACTTGTGAAGAGCTTGGAATGTCAAGTCAATTGGTTGCATGTGGAGCGAGATAACGAGAGGATCAAAATAGACAAATTAGAGGAAAATCAAGTGAAAATGGCCGAGGTCCTAGGAACTTGGGAAAAGCAAGTACGAATGTTGAAAAATGAAAACAAGGAGTGGAAAAGAGTAAACAAAAGCTGCAGGCAAGATCTTGTGAAGCCCGAGAGTGAAAACGTGGTCTGGGACTTGAGATCCGGTTTGATAGTAGCCGACTGCTTTGGAGTTGCGATCGAAGAAGAGCTCTCAAGAGACGAGGATGACCTAATGAAGAGAATCGAAGGAATGGAGCATGAAATCGAGAAGGTACAAAGCATAATCCGTCGATATAGTGATCAAGCGGGTAAGGCATGTGAGGAGTTCCACCTAGAGTTAGAAAGAATGAAGAGTGCCCAAGCAGAGAGCGATGAGAAAATGAGACATGTAGAAAAAGAGAATGCAAAGCTGAGTAGCAAGCTCGGTAGGTGGATGAATCGGAAAGACGACGAGATGCGAGGATAGGTGGAGGATCCGAGAGCGAGGAAAACGGAGGAAGAGCTGAAAGCGGTGTTGGATAGGTTGGATGCGTTCGGAGAAGAGTTAGAAAGAACGAAGAATGAATTGTCAAAGAAGGTAGATGATCTGGATGAAGAAAATATGAGTAGAATCTGGGAGGAGAGGTCGATTCGAAAAGAGGTTGAAAAGTTGTCTGGCCAAGTCGGGAGGAGCGAGGAGGTTCCTTTGGAAATAGAAAGAAAGATGAGCCATTTAGAAGAGGAGAAGAAGAAAATGTGGGTTCGGTTCCATCAAGTGGATGATGAGATTTTTCGACTCCAAGGTAGTGATGAGCGAAAAGAAGAAGGGATGAGGGACTTAGCAGTGAAGCTTGAGACATTGAGGAGTGTAGTAATCAGTGGTGGCCTTCCAGACCGTATCCCCTGGCTAGAGGACAATATCAGCAAGCTGTCGAATCATGTGGAATCTCTGCGAGGCAGAGGATGGAGATGAAAAAGAAAAAGATGATATGATGGATGCCGGTTAGGACGGCTTGAGTTTGATTAGGGTTTGCTTTGCGGATTGCGAGTCAAAGATGTGAGGACGGATGGACCAAGTCTGTTGTACGCTTAGGGCTGAAGTGACACTTTCAGAGGTTTCAGGTCGACAAAGTGGTTAGTACGTGCGGGTTTTGCGAGGACGGGTTGACCATGGCATTAGTGGCTGGATTTTGGCTTGAGTGGCAGCAGAGAGGAGATATGTCTCATTGGGATGTCCACGGGGAGTTTATGTGTGTGTGTCGTGATTGGGATGGTTGGGAAAAGATCCTTTCTTTTGTCTCCTAATTCTCAAGATGCAGGAATGAAAAGAAAATGAGAAATATATGTTTGTGTATGTGTGAGTGTGGCTACGCGCCTATGTGGGCCGATAGGTGGGTGGACCCACTTTGGCCGGGTGGTCAAAGCCACGAACCGACGTCGGTTTCACATAGGGCTAGCTGTCTGTGTGTCGTGCGCTGCGCTGGGTTGGTAGATGGGTGGAACAAACTCGATCGGGTGGTCGAGTCCACGAGTCGCATCCAGCTTCAGCGTAGGCCGACAAGTGTGAGTAAATATGAAAAAATAATGATGAAAAAAGAGAGAAAAAATGTGAAAAAAATGAATGAGAAGAATTCCTCGCTCGAGGGGGGACATAAGAGAGGTGAGAGAGCATGATGCTCGGATGGGAATATATGTGTTTGTGTTGTGGGGATTTGGGTTATGTGTGGGCTCCCGATGAAACATGTCAACTTGAAGCTTAAGCTCGGCTAGGGTTTTGGTTGCGATGTGTCTATGGAAAGCTTGGACTTGAGGGATCCAATTGTGCTAGTTGCATTGTTTGTCTGCAAACCTTCCGGAAGTGTTCAGTTTGGCTCTTAGGTGGTGCAATGACTTGCGAAGTTCGGAATCGTGTCGACGATGAGTGATCTTGTTCGAGGTGAGCTCGTGTTAGGCTTGAGTGGTCTTTGTCGTGTGTCCATCAATTTAGGAGAGGTGGTGGCGACCAAGCATAGGATCTGATTGATGACCAAAAGAGCACAGAGTAGATGAAAAGGTAAGTGGGGATAGAAAAACCTAGGTGGGAAGGAAATGGGAAATTGGCAAGAGAACTCGGTTAGAAATGAGACAAAGGGATCAGCAAAACGATCGTGTGACCGGGAAAAGTATCGAAAACGGAACTCGGAAATGGTTTTTTGATGGTGTGTGTAGAAAGTGTGTTGATATGTGGATTAGAGATTCATGACGTGTTGAACGAACAGTCTAGAAGAGTGACGAGAGGGAATGTGGATGGGCTTTTTGCTTGCATGTGTGTTGTTCGTGACGGAGAATGCATGTGTGATGCGGGATCGTGATGTGTGTGCTGAGTATATATGTGTGATGTGGATGAAGGATATAATTGTCTTTTCATTTTGGTTGTACATATTGTGATTTGATGAAAAATGATCTAATATGTTTAATGAAGTTTGTAGACAGGTAGACATGGCGGTGAAGATGCGAGAAGATGGACAAAGATGGTAAGTGAAATGATTGGATTTTGGTACTGACCAACGATTGTATGAGGGTGATTGCAGGTGCTACATTGAGGAAGAAGAGTATGGTCATACAAGGTAAAGATTTGTATTTGATTGAGTGATCAACACATGTTGGATGATTTGAGCGCAGGAACAATTTGGCTCGTCGAGGACGACTTCGCAATTAAGAAGAGGGGAGTATGTTAGCCCACAATTTGGTTGGTTTTGATGCACTAATGTGGTTCTATTTGGCAGGAAAATACGTTTGATTTCAGGTACTTGCAGAGTAGATTTGGTGATTGATGAGAAACATGTGGAGATATTGATTGCAGGGATGTGGAGAAAAGGGATTGAGCATGGAGGTGCCTCGCCTGTCGGTCCTACATCTTCTCGAAATGATGAAGGTGCAAAGAGTGTTTCTACTTCGACCATACCTACTGAGCCTAGGAAACCCATTTGGTACCGGTACCGGACAATCTTGATGTCTTCACTCGTTGCTAGTGCACTTTTTGTTGGCTATACACTTTTTAGAAAAAAAATTAGGAGCAGTCACAACTCCCTCATGAAGCTGAAGTTACCAAAGACAAAGTAAAAGAGGAGTGGCATGATGTACATGTGGATGAAGTTCAGGAAAAACAGCATAATGCAGATGCTACGGATGAAGGTGCAGCGATTGTGGAGGAAGCACCCTTGAGGCGTTAACGATATTCATAATCCTTTCTAGGTGTTGCATCAAATATTTTGACTCTATGGGGCTTTGTTAGGATGGCTGCTTGTTGGTGGTGCCGGGGGTTGTGTGCTGGATATTGCTTAAAAATGTTGGTAGCTTACGTTTTCACTACCATGAACGGCTGGGTTGATCTATAGGAGACGCTCAATTAGGAAGTGTAAGTGATTATTGTGTCCATCATTGTGACTGCCCTGTGGTGGTAGTCCGTTATCCGGAAGAAAGGAGAGGGGGGGAGTTCCTTGGCGGACGGCTGTCGAAGTAAGGAGAAAGGGGGGGGGGGCGCGTTTTCAGAGGAGGTGTGCGCTCTGTGTGGAGGGGGCTTAATGTCGATTATGCTCCTGTTCTAAGCTCATAGCAGAAAGATCTTACTTGGCACCAACCTTGCTTATTTCAATAGCGCAGAAGGGCTCCCAACAGCTGAAGAGGGAGGAGCAGAAGAGAGTGATACATGAAGGAGAGACGCCACGACGGTCGACCGGGGCTGCCCGCTGCCTGATGAGGAAACAAAGCGATACTTCAAAGATCCGGATAACTCAGACATCTGTAGCACGTGATTTGGCAACTGTCAGTGGAGGGCAGAATAGTTCTACGGCGGAGTAGAATGCAGCAACTTCAGGAGTAGCGAAAGAAAAGGTCTCTGAAGCAGCTGAAGAGTTATCATCTACCAGTGGATCTCGCTTAAAAAGCGAGGATAAAAATTTTATAGCTGAAGCTGAGGGAACTGTGGATTATACAGAGACAAAAGCTTCTGCTGTAGAGAAATTGCTAACAGGTTTGGAGAAAGCAGCTAGTTCTCTTGAAGGATCCAAATCACAGGAAGAGAAATCTGCCACCCCAGTACAAGTGTGTATAGAAGTCACGAATGATGGACTTCCTGTGCAATCATGTGTAGAGGGGGGGAAGGAACATAATCTTTCCGTACAAGTATCCACAGCAGAGCATGAGAAGCAGGTTTCTTCTATAGATTCAACTGTAGAAAAGATTGGGAAACAGGATTCTCTGGTAGAGAAATTTGAAGGAGAGAGAGTGAAACAAGGTGTTTGTCTATCATCTGAAGTCAAAAGAGGCGAACAAGCACCTCCTTGTGAAGTATCTGGAGATGAGAAGGAGAAGCAAACCGAGGTAAAATCCTCTACACCAGAGGCAGCCATAGTCAAATGTTTTATCATCCTTCGTATTGTCTCTTCGATAGTAGTTGTTTTGTTTGTTAAGTATATGAAATGGACCTTTTTTGAAGCTGTTGTTCCCAAGGAAGATGCAGGTTGGTACAGATTGAATGGATAGTATAAGTTTCACGAAATGGAAATCTTTTTACAAAAAATCAAAGGGTAGAGCTATTTAAGCTTGAAGTGGCCCAACTTAACCTGCAAAGTTACAAGGCAGTCAAATCACTTCTGTGCACGCTGAAGATCATGGAAGGTGCAATCATCCATTAAGATATATGTCTTATGTTTCATTTGACATTAAAAAGGGCTAATCTATGTCAGTGTTCTTAGTGATTAAGTTTTCATTCAAGGGCATGAGTTGCGTTTCTCCAGAATCGTATGTATATCTAAGCATCATTGTTTCTGGGTGGTCAAGTTTAGGTGGGTGAAAAGCGTTTCAAAATGGGGGAACAACGAAACCCAGTCATTTTGTTACCACAGATTGGAGATTGAATCTTTACATGCATGCGCCTTAGAGTGTGTATTCACTTCTTCTCAGCAACACACATGGTGATACAAGTACCCATGAAGATGAAACTTACGAAGCAGCCGCTTACACACTAGCTATTAAGAAGCTGTATAGAACTATGGAAAAAGTTTGGGCACGCAAAAAGCTGACAGAGGAAGAGAGTCAAACAATAATAGAACAAGAACTTGTCACAGGCGGATTCGAAGACGCATACATCAAAGGATTCAAAGAGTTAGTCAAATCAGTAGGCTCCAACGAAGCACTCAGGTACTTGCAACGAAAGCCACTACCACAGTTTGACCCCCGCAGAGTACGACTACTTTCAAAGCCCGGCGAATACATTCATGTACCCACAGGAGCACAGTCTTCAGAACAAGCCAGGGAGGCACGCCTCATCCCCGAAAGTTCGTTGGCAGTAGAAACCATCTTTGTAGATTCCCCACCCCGCGCTACAACTGTACAGACCTCAGAAGTCACTGACGTACCGACCACCCCCACCGCTCCTCTCTCACCACCCGTCCCTCCAGCCTCCCCTCTTCACCCTCCTTCCCCCAGACCAACATCTTCATTCGCCGGTGGTGTTGCAGAAATTGTCTTTACGACCACTAACCCCACAATTCCCGCACCCATTAACCCTAGTCTACCCCCTCCCACACCCACCTTTCTACCCAACCCATTCCTTCATCAATCTTTTCCATCTTTCCCCACAACTCCAAGACCCCTTTACCCATTCCCCCTGCCCTTAACCTTCTCCCCCGTCTCACCGCCCCGACCCACTGTAACCCCTCTTTCCCCTTTCCACCAAGCTGCTCCAGCCAGCCCCCCTGTAAATTACCCCTCCACCTTTGTAAATCCCGTATTTACACCAGCACGAGCACCCACGATCACACCCATATTCACTGTCACCGCACTAGACACGTCCACTGACATGGACATCTCACCACCCACAGCACCATCACTCACTTCACTCACGACACAAACATTTTTAGGCACATCACAATTTTCAACAATCACTACATCATCCACCTTCCCATCCCCATTCCCCATTCCCGTTGCATCTACACCAACTGCATCTTCATTTAGCACCCCGTTAATACTATCACCCACTGTAGATAATGCATTCCGACAGATGTTCATGTGTATGACGCAAGTAAGAGATGAGTTCACATCTCTTGGTGATAATTATCAGCAGCTGCAGAGGACAACCAATGACTTACAGTCGCAGCTTAATTTATTGTCTATTGAGAATGCCTCTCTGAACACCCGCTACTAGGAATTACGCGAGGCTTATCACAAATTGGAACTAGAAAGCGAAGAAAAGACCAAGGAAGCAACTGCTGACCTAGATAACTTATTAAGAGCCCAGACAGTCCGCAATGCAATGCTAACACGAAACATGGGCTTACTACGAAGACACCTAGCAGCCGCCAAGGAAGAAAACCAGCGCTTACAGGATCAGAACCGAGAAAACTTAGAAGCAGCGCTCGACCACCCAGACCAACCACTCAGTCCTAGTAGGTTCAAAGCCATTCCTTCATACTCCATGAGGATGCTGCTAGACGATCATGTGAGATTGCTAGATGAATATGACCGCATGAACGAGGAGTTACAGAAACTCAAAGAAGATCACAAATTACTCCAGTTACGAGAACCGGCACACCACGATATACCAGCACCTGTGGACCCCTCTCCTGACCTCCTAGAGGAACTCAACTCATTACGGGCCCAGGTATCGACCCTTGAGTCAAGGATTGCAGTATGAAGCGCCACCAAGGCTAGATTCCCCACCTGAGCCACCAGCTGAGGAAGAAACTGTCACCATCCCGGTGGAGGAAACATTTGAAGAAGCGTACGAGCCACAACCCATCCCAGGCGGACGCGTCACGGCCGAGGGCCAGATGACTTACGAACTTCCGACCCCCGCCTGGATGAAGACTATAGAGGAACTTGGAACAACGCACTCCGCGAGAGTAGAGGCACAATTACATGCCATGGCGATGATAGAAGAAAAGATATTACAGTCTCCATTCTTTGCTCATTTGGCCCCGCGACGATACATATCTGGGCACGAGCTACAGTATAAACCGTATTTCATGTTAATGGCCGAATACCAGTTAGCCATTGAGAAAGAGACAGGTAAGAAACCATCGCATGCAACTCAATTCGAGGCGGCTGATCTACCACCAGATGCACAGAAAGGAAGGATCTATCAACCAGAGTGGCGAAAAGATTTACTACAGCAGTATCCAGAGATGATGAGTACATGGGTAAAGGCACCTTTGCATTTGAAGTATAACCCGTGTTGGGGACCAGTGCCACGACGCCGCTCCTAGACTGCCTTTGTTATTAAGGTACAAAACAATAAGCAATGCCAAGACTGGTTGAATTACCCCTATTTTAAGCCACCCATTGAGTTACCAGCTGTTGGCTACATGATGGCTACAATTCGCCACTGGCTCCCTAGATTAAAGCATATGGACGATATAGCGGTGCATATGACTGTCAAAATCTTTGACATGATGCAAATGATTTTTAAAGTCTTCCGACGCGTCAAGGCACCACATGTCAACACCCCGGGCTTTGAGCATGGCAATTTCGATCTGGTATATGATATGAGTACAACGCCATCGCTACGGGTGTGTTATGCCTGGCACTGCAGAATAAAGTACCTACCGGCGTGCTACAAGCAGACATTCGAAGAGATGTTCACAACCGGCTTCTGGGAATACCATTCAGAGGTATTCATAAGCAGGCCTACACATTTTTTACAATTATTTGCCTGTGAACGAATGGTCTATTCCACACACTATCAGCTCCCGCCACCGCAAGAACCGCAACCAATCGACTAGGAGAAACTCGAGGCAGACCTGGCCCGAGGCATTCGTATCTCTGAGCACACCCTTGCTCAAGACCTCCTACAAAACTATATCCGGCAGACATCACAGCAAGGTTCTGTCAGGGATGACAGAAGCGAGAGGGAGGGGGGTGTTGGAAGCAGCCAGAGGCACAGACGACACGAAAGCATGTAACAATAGAGCAGGGAGCCAGTCGAATCGTTTTTCAAATAATTATGTTTTCAAATACTTTCCAAAAACCTCCAACAGTGATTTTTATCACTATTGTAACATATGTAACATAGAAAACCCCATTTTGTAATCCATAGCTCCATTTTGTGCAAGCCGAGGAGTCCTCGAGCTTGAGGAGCTTAGGTAGAATGCGCGTACCAATTTTCGTTATTTTTAGACACCGTTTACCCTTCCAAATAGCATCTAGGACCTAATTTTTAACTATGCCGGTCACTAGATGTGAAACCGGTCAAAACTAGTCTAGAAACTATAAAAAGAGCTAGAGAGCTCATTTTTGAGGTTGGTTAGTGTTGGTTAGTGTGAGCTTAGAGCTATTCTGAGCTTGTAAGAGTGTTCTTGAGTAATAGAGTTAATTTCTCGCCTTTCATTGTGTCTTGCTTGTCTCTTCGTAGTGTGTGTGCATTTCTATGCTTCTCACTTTCACTCTCACTTCATCTCACATTCACGATCTTCATATCACTCCTATCTCTTCTGCGGATTGACATTAAGGAGGTGGAGCTTCTTAACGTGGTTCTCACCATTGTGCTAGAGCAACACTTCCCCCCCTCTACACATGATTGCACAGGAAGTCCATCATTCGTGACTTCTATACACACTTGTACTGGGGTGGCAGATTTCTCTTCCTGTGATTTGGATCCTTCAAGAGAACTAGCTGCTTTCTCCAAACCTGTTAGCAATTTCTCTACAGCAGAAGTTTTTGTCTCTGTATAATCCACAGTTCCCTCAGCTTCAGCTATAAAATTTTTATCCTCGCTTTTTAAGCGGGATCCACTGGTAGATGATAACTCTTCAGCTGCTTCAGAGACCTTTTCTTTTGCTACTCCTGAAGTTGCTGCATTCTGCTCCGCCGTAGAACTATTCTGCCCTCCACTGACAGTTGCCAAATCACGTGCTACAGATGTCTGAGTTATCCGGATCTTTGAAGTATCGCTTTGTTTCCTCATCAGGCAGCGGGCAGCCCCGGTCGACCGTCGTGGCGTCTCTCCTTCATGTATCGCTCTCTTCTGCTCCTCCCTCTTCAGCTATTGGGAGCCCTTCTGCGCTATTGAAATAAGCAAGGTTGGTGCCAAGTAAGATCAATCTGCTGTGAGCTTAGAACAGGAGCATAATCGACATTAAGCCCCCTCCACACAGAGTGCACACCTCCTCTGAAAACGCGCCCCCCCCTTTCTCCTTACTTCGACAGCCGTCCGCCAAGGAACTCCCCCCCTCTCCTTTCTTCCGGATAACGGACTACCACCACAGGGCAGTCACAATGATGGACACAATAATCACTTACACTTCCTAATCGAGCGTCTCCTATAGATCAACCCAGCCGTTCATGGTAGTGAAAACGTAAGCTACCAACATTTTTAAGCAATATCCAGCACACAACCCCCGGCACCACCAACAAGCAGCCATCCTAACAAAGCCCCATAGAGTCAAAATATTTGATGCAACACCTAGAAAGGAGTATGAATATCCTTAACGCCTCAAGGGTGCTTCCTCCACAATCGCTGCACCTTCATCCGTAGCATCTGCATTATGCTGTTTTTCCTGAACTTCATCCACATGTACATCATGCCACTCCTCTTTTACTTTGTCTTTGGTAACTTCAGCTTCATGAGGGAGTTGTGACTACTCATAATTTTTTTTCTAAAAAGTGTATAGCCAACAAAAAGTGCACTAGCAACGAGTGAAGACATCAAGATTGTCCGGTACCGGTACCAAATGGGTTTCCTAGGCTCAGTAGGTATGGTCGAAGTAGAAACACTCTTTGCACCTTCATCATTTCGAGAAGATGTAGGACCGACAGGCGAGGCACCTCCATGCTCAATCCCTTTTCTCCACATCCCTGCAATCAATATCTCCACATGTTTCTCATCAATCACCAAATCTACTCTGCAAGTACCTGAAATCAAACGTATTTTCCTGCCAAATAGAACCACATTAGTGCATCAAAACCAACCAAATTGTGGGCTAACATCAACTTTATAAGTTGATTTCTCTCAAAGTATAACCCATTTTGCTAAATGCTTTTAGCCAAAGCTTCCTTATCTTCTAACTTAAATTTTGAATGCTCAAACATAAAAAACTTTACATTGAGCACTGAGATCCAACCAAATCTTTGATCAGCAAAATGCACGATTCTAAGATCTTCTGAATTAGATGTGTACAAAAGATTTCTTGATCCACATGATGAGACTGAGAGAATTCTAGGACAGACTCATCGCTAATCTCACGAGAAGACTCTCTGCACATCTATATATACATATGAGTATGAACTCGTCATTACATCAAAGTATTTTTAAGTATTTTTCGAAACTAATGTACATAAGTATGTAGAACATCTGTTCTTGAATCTTCACTTAACTTCATGCTTTAAGCTTAACTCTTTTCTTCATTTCTTCACTCCTAAGGTTCATGTAATCATCAATTGATGATTGTCTTGCTCCAACAGCTCCCCCTCAATCATCAACCTTGCATAGAACACCTGATTTTGAGCCAAGCATATGCTACTTATGTTGTCACAAAAAATAGGTACTTGCTTAACCTGCAAATCAGGATCAACAAACAACTTCTTGAGCCAAATAAGCTCACATGAGAATTGTGCTAAGCCTCTATACTCAACTTCGATTGATGAGAGAGCCATTGTTGGTTGTTTCTTTGACATCCATGAGATGGTCTTCTTCCCTAGCATGATGAAATATCCACTAGTGCTCATCCTGCAATTTTTGGAACCTGACCAATCAGCATCACAATAAGCTTGTACTTTTAATCCATCATCAAATGAATAATATAGACCTTCATTCACTAATCCTTTGAGGCACCTAAGTACCCTTTTGGCTCCAACAAGATGAGTTACTCTTGGTAATTGCAAAAATTGAGATAACACTCAAACTACATGTGCAATATTTGTTCTTGTCATAGTAGCATACATGAGAGAGCCAATTATTGAACTATACATGGTGACATCCTTCACTTCTTTGTGAGGATATGGATTTGCACTTGGAGAAGATGAAGTGGTGTTGTAGAAAGTTTGCACTACACTAGCCAAATAAACTCCAGAGACATGAAGTGGACCCTTTTAGCTTCCCAATGGATGTATTAGACACCCTATGTACCTTGGAAGATCACTCTCAAAGGATTGAATCAAAACAGACTAGTTTGACCAATAGCCAACATGAAGAAACTTTCTACTTTGGTCAAGAGTGCTTCGGTATTTCACTCAGTGCTCATTCTCTGAGTACAATTGACTAGAGAGCCTTTAGAGGAATCTAAATAGGAAGTAATGCAACCTATTAGGAGTTATTTCATCAAAATTAAGTAACCATACTCAGAGAAATAAGTTTAGCAATTCAGGTATGTGATCCCGACTTTTTAGGAGCTAGATAATGCAGAGACACAATTGACTTCACATAAACATACCTCATAATTGTGAACTCGAAATGAAATGAAATATGAAAAATTGGATTGGGAGCCAAGTGAATGGAGCTCATGTTGTCATAAAAAATAATTGGAGTTCCAATCAAGATCTATAAATAACGTCTTCATCCACATTCCTTCTTGAGTAGCTATAGCAAGACCTCTATGTTAAGCTTCAGTAGAAGAGAGTGCAACTGTGGGTTGCTTCTTGGATGACCATGAGACAAGTTTTGAACCTGCAAAGGTAAGATATCCTAAGGTGCTCCTTCTGTCTTCCTTGAAGCTAGCCCAATCTGCATTAGAGAACAATTTCAAACTTAAATCTGATACATAAGGGTAGTATAACCCTTGATTCATGGCCCCTTTGAGATATCTAAGTATCCTCTTGTCAGCTTCCATGTGAGGTTTCCTGGGTGTGTGCATAAATTGACTTAGCACACTCACACTATAACATATATCTACCCGTGCCAATGTGGCATAGTTCAAACTACCCACAAGGCTTTGATAACCTGTCACATCTTCTATGAGTTCACCTTCATGTGAGCTCAATTTATGATTAACCTCCATTGGAGTACCTACAATCCTTCAATCTTGCATTTTGAACTTTTTCAACAAGTCTTTAATGTACTTTCTTTGAGTAATATATAGAACATGATCCTTGTAAACCACTTTCAATCCTAGGAACTATGTTAGTGACCCTAAGTCACTTATCATAAATTTTTCTTTCATCTCCTCCTTGACTTTCTTGATTCCATCTGCATCATTTCCTGTTAGTATAATATCATCCACATACACACATAAATAAATGACTTCATAATTACTCTTTTTGATGAAGGGTGATGGATCTACTTTGCTAGGTTCAAATCCTTTGTCTTGCAAGAATGAGACAAGCCTATGATTCCAAGCCCTTGGGGCTTGTTTGAGTCCATATAAAGCTTTATTAAGTTTACACACATAATTAGGATATATTCGCTTCTCAAAAATAGGTGGTTGTGCCATGTACATCTCTTCTGTTATCCATCCATTAAGAAATGCATTTTTTGCATCCAATTGAAGTACCTTCCAATTCTTCGAAGAAGCAATACTAAGCAGAACCCTAATTGTAAGCATCTTTGCCATAGGAGAGAAAGTCTCCTCATAATCAATTCCCTGAGTTTGTGCAAAGCCTCTTTCCACAAGCCTTGCCTTATACCTGTTAATGGAGCCATCTGAGTTCTTCTTCAATTTGTAAATCCATCATGAACCTATCACTTTCATTGATGGAAACTTGGGAACCCATTCCCAAGTGTTATTTTCCTCAAGATCTTCAATCTCTTCTTCCATTGCATGCCTCCATTTTGATTTCTTCTTTGCTTCCTCAAATGTTGAGGGTTCCTCTTGATTTATGTCCTATGCTAGATAAATTGAATGTTTAGTGACCACAGAAGTATCAAACCCATACCTTTCTAGTTTTCTTTTCTCCCTCATGGACCTCCTTAGACCATGGTGTGATGATTCTTCCTCTTGTCCAAGTTCTTTCCTTTTTTCTTTACCTTTAGAATTCCACATTTTGAGTTTTTCATACTGAGTTGCTTCATCATCTTTTGAGGTATCCTGTTGTTCCACTTTAGAAGGATTATCCTTAACAAATTTTGGAAATTCTTATTCAATATCATAAGGTAAGTTGAACTTTCTACATGAATATTCATACAAAGAACTATTCTCATCAAACACT
The DNA here is from genome assembly GCA_020310875.1 of Ceratopteris richardii. Lineage (NCBI taxonomy): Eukaryota > Viridiplantae > Streptophyta > Polypodiopsida > Polypodiales > Pteridaceae > Ceratopteris > Ceratopteris richardii. Next base: position 179,116,755 of record CM035418.1, read on the forward strand.
ACATCTCTACTCACCAAGAATGCTTTGGTTGTTGGGTTGTATAATCTGTAGCCCTTTTGATTGTTTTCATATCCAATGAATACACACCTTTTTGCTTTTGGATACATCTTCCCTCTAACCTCTGAAGAAACATGAGCATAAGAAATACATCCAAAAATCTTACAATGATCCAAGCTTGGTCTTCTCCCATTCCAAGCCTCATATGGTGTCATGCCATCAAGTGATTTTGAAGGTAACCTGTTAATCAAATAAGTGGTTGTGGATACAGCCTCAACCCATAAGTAATTAGTTAAGTGCTTCTCATTTAGCATAGACCTTGCAGCTTCAACAATTGTCCTATTCCTTCGTTCTACCACTCCATTTTGCTCAGGAGTGTACCTTGTAGTAATCTCTCTTTTGATTCCCCTCTTTGAAGAGAGGAGTCAAATTCATGGGAAAGTATTCTCCCCCTCCATCTGACCTTAGCCTTTTTAATGTTTTACCTGTTTGATTCTCCACAAGAGCCAAATATCTTTTGAAGCATGAAAACACTTCATCTTTGTTTTTCATAAAATATAATATAGTCCATCTACTACAATCATCAATGAAGGAGACATAATACCTTGATCCAGATATTGAAGCATCCTTACTAGGTCCCTATACATCTGTATGAACCAGATCCAAGAGATCTCCATGCATATATCCTTTCTTCATGAATGGTAACCTGTGAGACTTTCCAAATTGACATGCACTACACTTATAAATCATGTGTTATTTTGACAAGTTAGGGAGTCCAAGTACACTTTGGTCCCCACAAATTTTCTTTAATGATCTTTCACCAATATGTGCTAGCCTTTTGTGCCATACTTCCAATTCTGTGAGTGTCTCACTTCCATAATTAAGGAGAGCAATGTTCCTGGTGTCTTGTAATTCAAATGTGTACAATCTACCTGTCTTTTCACCCTTTGCAATTCTCCTAAATCCTTGACTTGGATCTTCAACAAATGCTCCTGCCTTTGTGAACCTAACTTGTAGGCCTTTCTCCACAATCTGTCCTACACTTATCAAATTCCTTGTAATGGTAGGGACATAGAGTACCTTGCTAAGTAGGTTGATGTTTCCATCAGGAGCTTTTACAATTCCTATATTTTCCACCAAATGTCTTGTATCATCACCTGTCTGCACTTTATGCTTATTCCTTGGATCTTCTAAATCTGATAGGAGGGCCACATTTCCTACCACATGATTGGAACAACCTGAATCTATGTAGAAAACATTCTCATCAAATTTACCTTGTGACATGGCCATATTCATGATTAGAAATGAGTCCTCTTGATTTGAGTCTTCTATTTAGTTATTGAAGTCTCTTCTTCCCCTATTGCTTCCTTGATAGTTTGAATGGTTGTAATTGTTGTGGTAGCCATTGAAGCTGTTGTTCCTTCCTCTAGAATAGCCATAACTTCCTCTATTGCATCCTCTGCCTCTTTGATTCCTGGAGTTCTTGAATCAATTTTCAATTGTATGATTAGTTAATCCATAAATAGAGCATGAATTAGAGTCTTGGGATCTCCCTCTGCCTTGCCTTCCTCCTCTCCCTCTACCTCTACCATGTCTTCCTCTACTTACATAGTTAACTTGATGTGTACCTGCTTCATCATCCACTTTCTTTCCTCTTCCTTTGTTCTTTGTGGACTTTCTTTTATCCGTATACAAGGCAGAAGATTGATTACCTTTGGAGCTTTCTCCATTCTTGATAAGCTTGGCCTCTTGAGTAAGTAGTTGTCCTATGAGTGTATTGAAATCTAGTACATGCATATCCATGTATAGATCCATAGCAGTGGTCAATGCTTCCCACTTGTCATCTTCCTTCAAGCCATTGATGACCTTCCTTACAATTTTCTCTTCCTGTATTACCTTTCCAATGCTTCCCAATTGATCTGCTATGTCCTTGAGCTTTGTGATAAAATCAGTCACATTTTGTTTGGGAGCTTTCTTGAGAGTTGTGAAGCTTCCTAGCCTTTGTATTGAAGAGAAGAAGATGTCAAGTGCATTCCACACTTCTTGAGATGTTTTACAACTTCTAATGTGAGGTAACAAAAAAATCTTAGATAGAGTTGAGGAGATAGGACCTTGCAAGTGCATCCTTGGAGCACCATGTGCTCAATATTTCTTGCTCTTCTTGTGTTGGTTGACCTTTGTTCGTAAAAGTTAGCACAAGTTCATCTCTAGCTATATAACCATATAAATTCCTGCCTTGAAAATAAGCTTCCATCCTTAATGACCAGGCTGAGTAGTTACCTCTATCCAATTTGTCAATTGATGAAGGAAATCCATCTGCCATGTTGTCCAACCTTGCTCTGATACCACTATGAAGAGATGGATTTGCACTTGGAGAAGATGAAGTGGTGTTGTAGAAACTTTGCACTACACTAGCCAAATAAACTCCAAAGACATGAAGTGGGCCCTTTTAGCTTCCAAATGGAGGTATTAGACACCCTATGTACGTTGGAAGATCACTCTCAAAAGATTGAATCAAAACAGACTAGTTTGACCAATGGCCAACATGAAGAAACTTTCTATTTTGGTCAAGAGTGCTTTAGTATTTCACTCAGTGCTCATTCTCTAAGTCCAATTGAGCAGAGAGCCTTTAGAGGAATCTGATTTGGAATTAATGCAACCTATTAGGAGTTACTTCATAAAAAATAAGTAACCATACTAAGAGATAAGTTTTGCAAGTCACGTATGTGATCCCAACTTTTTAGGAGCTAGATAATGCACAGATAGTTGACTTCACATAAACATATCTCACACTTGTGAACTCCAAATGAAGTAAAATTTGGAGATATTTAGTAGACTTAGAGAGCTAACTTTACCAAGTTGAATCACTAAAAATGGTGCACCATGCTCAGAGAAACCATCTCTCTAATTTGACTAAAAACTGAGAAGTATGGCAGTGAACAATACACTCACATAGGCATGAAGATATGGACCCAAATGATCATGAAAATAAATGTATATTGATTGTAAAGGAAAATGGACTTACTAGTACATATGTGTGCCTTTAAATCACACTCTGATATGGCATGAATCCCTATTAATGGAGGTACAAAAACTATGACTAAAAGCCATATATATATATATATATATATATATATATATATATATATATATATATATATATATATATATATATATATATATATATATATATATATATATATATATATATATATATATATATATATATATATATATATATATTGATGTTTCGAGCCTAAATTTGAATTTGAATCTCACCTAAAATCAATCTCCAATCTTTTAGTGACTGATTCTCCAACTCGTTCAATCATGAATTCGTGGCTTTCTCCTTCCTACTCATCATGTGGACTTAACCACTTAGATTCTTTTACATTTACATCAGGTAGAAACTAAAAAATTACAAGAGTCAGTTCACAAGTGAGCTCTACAAGCATTTCACATTTTCCTTCAAGCTTCTATCTATTTTGATGACTCAAGCCATCACTTAGACTTGCCATGGACTTGTTCCAACATTCTTCACCTTCATGAGAACTTATTTTAACATTTAGTTCTAATGGATTTGAAATGGTCTTGCAATTACACAAGCCAAACTTCTTCAAAAGATCTAGAATGTATTTCCTTTGCATCAAGTATATACCTTCCTCTTTATATAGTACCTCAATCCCAAGGAAGTACCCTAAAATCCCTAATCTGAGATTTTAAACTCGCATCCAAGCTTCCTCTTTATGTCCTTGATGTTGGCTTCATCATCCCTTGTAATGATCAAATCATCAACGTATATACAAATGCAAACAATTTTGCTACCTTCCTTCTTCACAAAGAGTGATGAGTTTGCATAACTTTGATTGTATCCACATTTTATCAATTAGTCCACAAGTCTTTGGTTCAAAGATCTTGGGGATTGCTTGAGTCCATAAAGAGCCTTCTTAAGCTTGCATACACAATGTGGAAACATCTTGTCTTCAAAGCCTTGGGGCTATTCCATGAAGACTACCTCTTCAAGCTCTCCATTTAGGAAAGCATTCTTCACATCCAACTGGTACATCTTCCAACCTTTTTGAGGCTGAAATTGTAATCAAACTTCTTATGGTAGATGTCTTAGCTACGGGACTAAATGTTTCCTCAAATTCTATGCCATAGGTTTGAGAAAACCCTTTGGCAGATGATCCCATCTACATGCCTCTTTACCTTGTACACCCATTTGTTGCCAATTACTTTCATGTCCTTTGTTCTTGGCACCAATTACCAAGTATCATTTTCTTCAAGTGCTTTGACTTCCTCCTCCATTTCTTCAATCCATTCCATATGCTTATTTGCTTCTTCAAAAAAGTTAAGCTCTTCACAAGCTATAACTTGACTCATGTAGGCATAATGTCTTGCAATGAATGAATCATAAGTTAACCTTTGAATAGGGTATTTAACCCTATTGGATGACCTTATCTCACCATTAGGTGGTAAGAATCTCTTTCTCCTTGGTTTAGATTCTTTAAATCTTGAATGTTCTAATTTTTCCATATCTTCATCACTTGTAGATTCCATGTCTACCATCGATGGTCTTCATCATTGCCTTTTCCTTTCCTTTGCTACTTCCTTCACTTGAATGAGCTTCATTCCTTGTCCTTCCATGCCAAAATGATGTAGTACTCTCCTCTTATGGTGTGCTTGAAGTGGTTGGACCACTTATCTCCATGCTTTGTTGTTGCTCTTTGAACTTCTTCTTGGCTTCGTATGCATCGTGAACTTGTAACACATCTTTGCTACCACATACCAAGGTAGCATCTCATCAAATATTGTTGGAGTTATACGTCTCTGCAAGCACACGAACAGCACAAGGAAGAAGAAGAATCTTGGAGCACAACACACAATACTGAATGTATTACTAGAGAATGTACAAAGATAAGTAGCCCATTAGGGCAATAGGTGTATATACAAGTCGGGGGAAAAAAACCTCCTAAAGAGGTAAAAAAGTGCCCCAGCGGTCCTAGTGTGTTCACACACATCACTACCTAAATATATCAACAAATCCCCCCTCGGAGTGATGCGGTGAACAAGGAGTTGGCACTCATGTATAAGGAAGTGCCAAGCTATGTGGAAATCACTCCACAAAAGGAAGTAAGCCCGAAGCTTTGCGGAAAGCTTCAAACTTCTCCCTAGGCATAGCCTTTGTGAAAAGGTCTGCAATGTTCTTCTATGTGGGCACATATGCCAAGTTGATCTCCCTAGTTTAGAACCTCTCCCTGACCTAATGATAATGCACCTCAATGTGCTTAGTGCGAGCATGGAACACAGGGTTCCTCGCAACTGCCAATGCGCTCTGGCTGTCAGTGAAGATGGGTGGTGGCAGAAGACTGTCCAACACTCAAATCAGCCATAAGGCATCTAAGCCACACACACTCAACTATCACTGTGAAAGCTGCCCTATACTTATCCTCACAACTGGAAGTGGCCACAGTAGGCTACTTCTTGTGCAACCAAGATATACATGAGCTACCAAGCATGAAGCAAAAGCTACTAGTGGACACACGAGTTTCATAGCAACCAACCCAATCAAAGGCAAAAAAAGCATGCAAATCTGGCGGTAGTGATCCCCCCTTGGGTAAAACAACCCAAGGAGCTGAGTACCATTTTACTGTTTTATCATCCAATACTTTGCGATGTTGTTCAGGCACTAATGCATATGCCAAACAACCAAAAACACACAGATGAGCAACAGATGGCTTGCGATCATGCCAAGCCTCATATGGAGTGATAGACTGTAGCGCTTTAGTGGGACACCTGTTAAGTACATATGCTGCACACATAACAGCCTCAAGCCAGAAACTATGTGGTAAACCCTGACTCTTGACCATACACCTCACCATATCCATGAGTGACTTGTTCTTTCGTTAAACAACTCCATTATGTTGAGTTGTATATAGCACTGTACACTGGTGTTTTATCCCACGTTCAGCTAGAAATGCATTAAAATCAGAAGACATATATTCCCCCCCTCGACAAAACAGAGGGTGCCCATTTTACATGCTGACAGATTTTTAGACAAAACCAAAAACTGTTTGAAGCACATGAATGCTTCCGACTTTGCCTTCAATGGATATACCCATGCATGCATGGAAAAATCATCGATGAAAGTCATGAAGTAAAGATAATTTCCAAAAGAGGGTGTATGCATAGGACCACAGACATCACTATGTACAAGTTGCAATTTCTGACTAGCCTGAATTGAACCATCTTTTGGAAAGGAAGAATGCTACATTTTGCCCAAAATACAGCCTTCATATACATGTTTACCAGGTGCCTCAAGTTTGGGCAAAGATGACACCATTTTTAGATTTTTGCAAGCCTAGCAAACTAGCAAAATTCAGATGAACAAAGTGTGCATGCCAAAGCTTTGCATCTGAAATAGCCTGAGAATCATGTACTGCACATGCCAAATCATTTATAGATCTTTCATAGTCTATGAGCTTATACAGCCCATGACATAAAATGCCAGAAGCAATAATCACATTACCATTTGACAGATCATGAACTATACACTTGTCATCAACAAATTTCACAACCAAGCCAATCTTGGTAAATGCAGAAACTAATAACAAATTTTTCTTGATCCCTGGCACAAACAAAGCATTTGACAAAGTGAAATAACTACCATCAGTAGTAGTCAAACTGATCTTACCAACTCCCATAATAGAATAAGAGGAGTTGTTGGCGCATGTAACAGTATTCCCTGTAGGGGCAGGCTCGAGTGAAGAGAAGAAATTGTGTTGCAAGGTCATTAGGAAAAAAGGTGAACTCTGCATGGGCCTTGTAAGGATCCCTAATTTTTAGGGATTAAAGAGAACAAAAAGTGGTATCAAGGTCATAAAAAAAACCACTCGTGGTTTTTGCAATAAAAAAATTCCTCTAAGATTTGTGCTAAGACCGAATAGATTCGTTTGAATTGTTGTCCCTTGGATGAGATTGAATGAATGGCTAAGATCAACCTTTGGGTACCTGTCACTAAAAGACAAAAGAAAGTGCATGAAAATTAAGAGAGAGAAGGTGTCAGGACTCGTGGGAGCTCGCAGAGAATCTTTCCCAGCCTTCTGCAAGACGTTGGACCGTTGGATGTTGACTAATCCTACGCTGCAGCGCAAATGGGGCTGAGAACTTTTCGATGATGAGCGCCCACCGTCCGATCAAGGCCTGGATCTAATGGCCCATACAAAAAGGCGCCTTTTCATTCAAATGGAGCAATCGGATCCATAGGATCTTGGCTAGATCCAAGGGCTACGACTACAAGCGCAGTTCTTCAGCGGAATTCAAGGCGAGGCGTCCGATTGGATGTTGATCTAAGGGTCTACAGCGACGAACGCATTTCTCCATCATTGCTAAGATCTCAACCACTTGTTCTTAAGCCAATCCAAGGGTCCAAGATCTAAGTTACCTTGACTTTTTGCGTTTCATGCTAGCCCTTGGATCTATGAAGCAATCCAATGGCTCTAAGCCATTTTTGAGCTTTTCAAAACCATTCTCAAGAGAAAACCCATGAGTTCTACCTGGTTTTTCCATGTTTGACCACCCAAAAACCATGGAAGCCTATGCCTAGTCTAGGTGATTGAGGGACTAGACTGTGGCCACCACCCTCTTCTGATTGGTCCATCACTAATCACTCCTTGAGCTAAAAGGCCCATCCAGGGTTCACCTTTTTTCCTAATGTAATATGTTTGGTCACTCCACTATCAAAGTACCAAACATCTGAGTCTACTGCAGACATGCACTGCTCATGAGAAGATGGGTCAAAACTGCAAACAGTAGTAAACGCCCATTCTTCTTCCTACACAAGATTAGCAGACTCTATTTTTGGTGTCGAGGCCTCTGCAAGAACCATTCCAACCTCTTTCTTCTTTGCCTCTTTAGTAGCCAATTTTGGGCAATTCTTTGTGATATGACCATTTCCTTTACAGTACTTGCAAAACAACTTTTGCTTTTCTCATTTCTTTTCCTCTCTGTCTTCTCTCTTCGATTGTGCAGAATTAGCAGATTTTTGCTTACTAATTGAAGAGCTCCATTTTCCTTTGCCCTTCTGACTAGCTAGGAAAGCTTGATCTGCAACACACATAATGGACCTGTTCTGCCTAGATTGATCTTCTTGCAATAGAACAGAGACTAACTCCTCAAATGACAAGGATTGCCTTTCATCATCAAACGAAGAGTAGAACCAAAACTCTGATATTAATCAGGAAGACCATTTAGAACCGTCTGCACAAGTGAGCTATCTGGTATAACCTCATCAGCAGAATTCAAATGTTCCTTTAAGTCTTTGATCTTTGTTAGAAAATTGTCCATAGAATCACCTTCATTCATGTGCTCACTCTCCAGCTGTTTCTAGAGGTAAGCAACACAAGCCTCATTCCTATCTTAGTACAATGTGGTAAGTGTATCCCAAACATCCTTAGCTATTATGCAAGAGCGTATGTGAGGAATAATGGCACGTTTGACAAACAAAGCTATCAATGCATGTGCTTGGGCATATCTGCCATCCCAACGAATTTGCTCTGTAGTAGGTGCAGTAGAAACCATAGCACAAACAAGAATATGCAGAATATCATCATCTTCAACACCTTCTGCTCCAGCTTCAGTACCTGTAGTTGTAATAGTCATAGGTGTGATAGGATGTTTTTCAACACCCTACACAATGTTCCACAATCCTTTTGCAACTAGTGTAGATTTGCAGGTTTATGGATACACCGATGCAGATTGGGCTGGTAGCATTCCAGATAGAAGATCCATTGGTGGTTTTCTATTCTCACTTGGGAGTGTAGCTGTTACATGGAGCAGCAAGAAGCAACGCACTATTGCTTTGTCGAGTACAGAGGCTGAGTATAGAGGTGCTGCAATGGTAGCATGTGAGGCATCATGGCTGGAGATGCTACTTGCAGATTTAGGTGTGGAAGTGCAAAAGCCTATCACTATCTATTGTGATAATCTTAGTAGCATACAGTTAGCACGGAACCCTCTTTTCCATGCTAGAACAAAGCATATCGAGGTACATTATCACTTCATCAAAGAGAAGGTATTAGCAGGTGACATTGACCTTGTTTATGTGAGAACAAATGAGCAGGTTCCTGATATTTTCACCAAAGCACTTGGAGCTAAGAAGTTGAAGACATTTCGGGAGATGCTTGGATTATAGGATATGGCATTGAGCTTGAGGGGGAGTATTGAGATATCAAGCTCAACATGTGATGATCCAGGATGACGCGTATCAATTTTTTGTTTCTCTGACATGTATAGTGGTCACGCTTGTATATGTCAGGGATACTTCATTGAGCTTTATTAGATTTATCTACCGAGAGTGATGGCACATTTGTTCCTTGCTAGCTCACTCATTCGTGGACATTAGGTTTTTCCTTATTTATTGATCTTTATATATTGCACTAGTTGTATTCTTGTTTTTAGGTCATTCTTGTACCTTCCTTTTTATGTAATAGAAGAAGAAGAAGAAGAAGAAGATCATTCTTCCTTGCCGCAATCTGTGTGTCTGCTTCTCCTTGAGAGTGAGAGTGTGTGTGTGAGCTCTCTTCCTTATCTCCTTCCTCGTGACATTAACTAATTTTAAGGTTTCTCCCAAAGTACTCAACGAATGCTCGAGAGATTTGGTGTGCTCCAATATGAATTCAATGGCTATTCAATCACAAAAATGTTACACCAAATAGATAAATAATGAGGGAGAATCAATGTTAACAACTTAGGCCTAGAGAGTTGCATCACTACATGTGCACACACATAGATATTTCTATGCAAAGCTAACAACAAGCAAGCAAGGGGCTAGTTTAAGAAAGGGGCTTGCTTATTACAACTCCAAAACTTCGTGGACACTCTAAATTAACTACAAATCCAACAAGATTATGCAAAACAATTTGTGATATTGTCCAAGAGATAATGTCTGAATTTATTCATTACATAACCCATGCCTAATCCTTCATGTTGTATTGTAGTGTAATTTTTCTCTCTTGCATTTAGTTTTTTACTAGTGTAGGCTATGGGTAAGTCTATGTTTCCTTTGTTTTTAGGTCGTGCCAACACACATCCAATAGCAAAAGTTGGAGGCATCAACATGGACATGGAATGGTTTGTTCTGGTTAGGAGTTGTTAAAATAGTGCTTGATCACACTTGTTGTTTGAGTTCAAAAAATGACTTCACATTCATCACTCCACTCAAAATTATTTATGTCCATTGATATCCTTGAAACTATATAGCCTAAAGTTTTCCCTTTTTGCACCATGCATACACATTTTTCTAGATTTAAATACACTCGCTATTCTCTACATTTTTCAAATATTTTTCTGAACTTTGTATGTGATTCTATCTTATGTGTGAATGCCCACAAAAATCATGCACATGGACGTGCATTTTCTCATAGAAATTTCTTAAACATTAGCCACTAAAGATTAGCAGGGGTATTGGTGAGTGCAATTTTCATCATTCACAAGGCATAGATTATCCATTCGGTGGTAAAATCCATCTTGTGTTGATCTTCAAGGACTATGGCTACTTGGTTATAGGTTGAAAATCCATCTAAGAAATTATTCGCTTGCTTGTCTCCTAGATGTTCTATAGGTGGTGAAGTGAAGTGTGTGGGTGTAGGGAATGCAAAATGCACTACTGCTGGAGTATATGTAAGCACATGAACACATTAAAGCACATCACCATAATAGACACGTATCAGCAAGTCCCATATCATCACTAGAAACTACACTTAGAAGTAAGAGTCACATCAGCAGCAAGCATAGAGCAGAATAGAGCACAAGACCACACAAACTAAAAAGACAAATGTAAAACAATCTGAATACCAGCCATTAGCTAATCATACCACAGGTAAGCATACTACTTGTCATTCAAACACAAAACAAACAACTGAATACAACCTCCAAGTATTCTCACATAGGTGGCATCAACGAATAACATAAGTAGCATAAGTAATTAACATGAGCAGGACTCTATCATCTACGAGCTCTAAGCCTGCTCTCACTCTCAGCTATATTCTCCTGTAGTGTGCACTATATGCTCTATCTCATATATCATGTGTTTCTCTCTTGAGGTTCCCCTTTTATAGGAGAGAGGTGAGGAACGGGTACAATAGGGAAGTCTGTTACACAGGAGTAATGGGAAGTTAATGCATTAGGCAGTTTCATTTGTCAGCATGGCCACCAGTACCAGACTTTGTCGTGTAATGATGAGTGGCTAGCCCCCACTTGGCCACCTTGTCAGGTCTGCTTGTCTGGGCATGCCTTGGGCATGCAGTCGCCCAACTCTACCATCTGGACGTCTTGGTGCCCAACTCCACATTTTGGATGTCTTGGCGCCCAACTCCAGATTTTGGACGTCTTGGCGCCCAACTCTAGATTTTGGACGTCTTGGTGCCCAATTCCAGATTTTGGACGTCTTGGCGCCCAATTTGATATTTGGTCCCTTGGTGCCATCCTTTACTCTGTCCTTCAAAAATTTTTTCTACAGGCTGCCCGCCACTAGTATCTCTCCGTCTTGGAGAGAAAGGAAAAATGAATAATTGAGGTGTTATAAGAGAATAAATGGAGTGATTACATCAAATAATTCCAGAGAGAAAGGGGAGTGAATACATCATGAGCTGCCAAAAATAATTATGAGTTCTACCAGTACAAAATAAAGTTCCCTGAAGAGTTATACAATTGGTGCAATCATAAAAACTATGACACTGTGCAGCAATAAAAGAAAATACTAGGAAATTAGACATCAAAAAATAATGATCTCTATCTAAATGACAATGATACTAGTCACAGGCAGGCGGCTTCCCAGGCCTTCGATGTTCAGCTGAAGTGTCCTACTCTCCTTCATTTTGAGTAACATCATGGTCTTTTTCTCCTATTGCTGGTGGTGGGGTGAGGTCCTCCGTGTCAGAAGATGTGAGCAAAGCTTTTAATGCACTAAATTTGGACTTGAGTGCATCCCTTTGCCTTTTTAGCAGTGCATTTTCAGCCAAGAGGTTTTTGTTAGCTGATTTAAGTTCCTTATTTTCAACTTTCAGCCGTGTGGTCTTTTCTTCTTCATCCTACAGAAATGCTTCTAAGTTTTGTATCTTCTTTTCAAGTCGGTTGGCATCCTTGAAGTGTCCAAATAATTCTACAATCTGCATGTACATCTCCTTGTTGACGAAGCTTACTCTAAGACATTCTTCACTCAACATGTGAGCATGATTGCGTAGCTGATTCTCTAAATTTATACAAGTTTGCCGGTCCTCCATAAATTTGTTAGTAATCTCTAAAAATCTGTTTTTCGCAACATCCATCTGGCACATATTCTGCAAGTGATCGGGAACTAAGGGCCACATATGTTTTTTGTACCTCTCATTCGTGCATAGCTGTTGTTGCTCTGCACTAGATGCATCAAGAAATGGGTGCGGAGGTAAATCTGTAGTGGGGTTATGGTGGGAAGGAGAGAATCGGAATGGTGGTGGAAAGGGTAGTATTTTGAACGGGGGTGGTTGAATAGAGGTTTGAGGTTGTGTAGGTGGGAGGGGTGTATTACTTAAGGGAATAGATGTCGATGCTGGTGGGAGTGGCGGAAGGGGATGAGATGGTGGCCGGGGAGATGGGGAGTGGGGTGGTGCAGGTTGTGGAGGGGAAGGTGGTGGTGTGGGACATGATGGAAATTAGAGATGAATTGGGTCTATGGGTGGATCAATGGTAATGGGAGTGGACATGGTGGAAGCGGGAGGGGGAGTGGGGGTGGAATGAGGTGGGGCAATGAGTGTAGTAGGTGCGTCTGAAGTGTGTGGGGTTTGTGAAGGTGGGGGGGTTTGAACGGAAGAAGAAGCTTTTGTGGATGAAGTAGGTACTAGTTTGATAGGCGGAAAGGGGGTGTTGGCTGATGTGTGTACCTTTTTTGATGCTATAGCATATCCTTGCTGGTTGTTGGCAGTAGTCAAGGAGCTGAAGGACTCACAAGACAAGGAAGCCTACGAAGGGAGTCGGAGCGAAGAGAAAACACAAGTAGACATAGTAGTCAAAGAAGATCTAGCAAGTAGGCCATTTAAATTTTTCATGCATCAAAGAGTTGGGCACATAAGAAGAAGGAGCAAGTAGGGAGCTCCAGGAAATGTATGTCAAAATGTTAGAAGAAATCCCTACAAAAATAGTGATTTTCATCACTAAAAACCATTGTAAATACCATTTCATATTTTTCTAGCTCCATTTTGTGCAAGCCAAGGAGTCCTTGAGCTTGAGGAGCTTTAGAAGTACCTACCTATCAGTTTTCACATTTTTTAGACTCCGTTTGAACCTCCAAATAGGGCAGAGAACCTAATTTTTAACTAGGCCAGACACTAGGTCTGGACAAGGCCAAAACCTAGTCAAAAACTATAAATAGAGCTAGAGAGCTCATTTTTGAGGTTAGCTTGTAATAGAATTGAACTTGTATGAGCACTCTTGAAGTAATCTAAAAGAACTCCATTATCCTCCTCTTTGTTCTTGCCATGTGTGCGTGTGTGTGTGTATGTGTGTGCATGTTTGTGTGCTTCTCACTCACTCACTCGTGCCTTCACTTGCTCGAGGTCATCATCCATCCTCACGTCTTCCTGGATTGACATTAAAGGAGGTTCTACTCATCACTGAGCTACACCAAATTTTGGCGCCGTTGCCGGGGATCGAGGTTTGAGGACGAGCGTGTGATGGTAAGACGTAGAGTTGAGGCGTTGGAGTCATAGGTATTTTCTTCACTTTTATCTATTTTCTTTTGTTTTCTCATCACCATCATCATCCTCACCATCTCCCACATCCATCTCCATCATCGCGAAAAATTTCAGTTTTTGGTCATATCACCCCACCCATACCATTTCCCTCATTTCACTTGTGAGAGAGAGCGAGAGAGCGATTGTGTGCTTGTGCTTTTCTGTGTTTTTTGAGATTTTCTGCAGGAACCAGCATCCCCAGCAGCTGCACCAGCTTCAGCAGGTAAAAAATTTGACTGTGCAGGTCCCGAGGCGTTGACCTCTGTGAATCGCGACCGACAAAAAAAATTGACCTTCTTGCAAAACCAAGTGCATAAATGTGATGTATAGGCCTAGAGCTTCATGAATATGTGCTTGCAATTTTAAAATTCCTCAATTTCTATCAATCACCATCGACCTGTCAATCGCGATTGACAAACCACGACGGACACTTGTCGACCGACTTGTCAATCGTGATCGACACGTCAATCGCGACAGAAAGAGTCAACGACCGACTGACCACGACCGACAAAACCTACGCATGACACGTGTCAATCGCGATCGAGCCATCAATCGCGATCGACCCATCAATCGCGACTGATAGCCCCGACGGACTTGTCAATCGTGACTGACCCAGTCAACGAGTGTTTGACCACGACCGACAGACCCTCGCAACGGACCTGTCAATCGCGATCGACCCATCAATCACGACTGACAGAGTCAACGACCCTTTGACCACGATTGACTGAAAATCCGGGCCACGTGTCAACCGCGATTGACCCATCAATCACGACCGACAGCCACGACGGACCAGTCAATCGCGACCGACATGTCAATCGCGACTGACATATCAATCGCGATTGACAGAGCTTTCGATCGCGATTGACGGGCAAATTCGACCAAATTTTTTTAGGGCAAAAATAGTGGTCTAATTTTTGGCAATTTGTGGGGAGCTTTTAAGGGTTAGTAGAGCATTGTGAGGCCAATACCCAAAGCATTTCAAGAAGTCCTATCTGCCTGTTAACCTGTTTTAAACCCTGTTTTAGCCCCAAAAACCTGAATTGGCATAACTTTCTCATACGAAATCCGATTGCTGTGATTTTTGTTTTGTTGGAAAGCTCGTGGGAAAATTAATATCAGGATTATTAGATAGGGTAATTTGAAGTTGATCATATCCCAGGGTAGGAAAAACTGAGGGTCCCTTGGGATTGTTTTTCACAAAGGCAAACGGCAATTTGGTTGGGTGAATTACATGCATGAAAGTGATGTCTGTCAATCAAATTTAAGTCTTGAGCTAACTTTGGGACTTTTTTAGGTTCTTGGAGAGCATCAAAGGGTACTCGAAGCAAGAGTAAGTGCAAGCTTGGGAACACGCTTCCTGGGCACACAAGGGCAACCAAGGGAAGGAACTCAAGGTTGGAAATTCTCAACACCCTCTGTCAATCCCTAGCATAGGCTAAGTACAGATAGAGGTTTTGATTAATTAGGGATACATTAAGAATGACCAAGTCCAAGAACTCTAATCACTCAAGTGCAAGTGTTAGGAGATTACAATTGCGAAACAACCTAAGGGAAAAGAATTTAAATCAAGCGACCACACTCAAAGTACGATAAAACTTAAGTGTTCTTTGCGACGAAGATTAATTGGACAAGAAGTGACACCCTAAGGGCAATTAAAAAAGAACAAGTGACTAATACAAAAGAACTCAGCAATGCAAAGTGTACTTGGGAAAATTTGAGATTATTCAATTGGGCTTATGAACCTTAGATCAGGACGACACCTAGGGAGAGATAGACAAAGTCTTAGATCTTCAGAGGCTAGTGTCAATCATACTGCTAGGTCTTGGGCCCAGTAGTTGAGCCATCATTCGTACTACCTAGCTCTGAGACTAGCGAGTCTGAGATGTCCCACGGTATGGAGAGACCTACAGGAAGTTCAGGAGTGCCATATTTACATAGGGTGGAAGGCCCTTACAAGACGCAACTTGAATACCTTAGGACCAACCGATTAGGTGCTAGCATCTATGAGGACGGCCTAGGAAGATCTGTGGTCCAAATTAAAAAACCTGACCAATCCATTGGACTAGAGCACCCAGCTGTCAAGTTTGAAAACGGAGCATACCTAGACAAGGAAGGAACCATATATGTAGTCACCAGTCATCTAGATAGGACAGATGAATTTGGGAATGTGATCCCAGAAACGGACTTAGGTGACCTGGAGCAAGGAAACATGGGTGTAGAACCTAGAACTCCCCGAGGCAAATCTGTTCTCACTAGGATTATCACACCAGAGTGGATTCCCCAAGACAATAAGAGCATAGATCTACTCCTAAACCGAGAGACTGATGAAGCCTTTTGGAGGTATAGATCTAATCAGCCAAATGAGGTAGGGACAATCATGATATATGAGTTCAAGGATCCTGATAGCCCAGGCAGAGTGACCCACTTAGATCACGCTTCAGAGAGGTTCTTTGTGGTTATGGAAAATGATAGGCATGCTTACACTTGGAAAGGTGAATTTATTTTCCCCCAACCAAGATCGAATGTGTCCTTTGGTCACCCAGGAGCTGGAACGTCCCAAGCTCATGGAACTCAAAGAGACAGACATAGAGATAGACCGGAGGTAAGCTTTGCCAACCCAGTGGGAAGAGAAAGAACGAGAACGGAAACAAATAGATTGGAACCTGAGGGACTTAGAGCCCAGAGGAACCAAAGGAATGCAGATGAATTCCCTCTACCAAGACCTAGAGAGCACACGAGGATTTTGAGACCGACTCAGCTAGTTAAGTCCATGAAGAACTACTTCGATGGCACAGGAGACCCATAATATGATCATGTGGCCGAGTTTAGGCAGGTCTTGAGAGCTGAGCAAGTTGAGGACCTATTCACGCAATATAATGCCTTTGGTCTGACCCTTAGGAACACAGCCCTTACATGGTTTCAACCATTGAATGAGAGATAGTTTAGGAGCATAGACCAACTCTTAGAGGCTTTCATCACCGAGTTCTCTAAAAGTGGCATAAGGCATAATACTTCCTCACTGATACATAGCTTCAAGCAGACCCCTCAGGAGACCATGAGACTTGCAAGAAGAAGGTTTAGGCAATATCTTGAGAGATGCCCTGTTCCTGAGTTACCCACACCAGCCAAACAAGTGGCCTTATTCTTGGATGGATTGCTAAGTACAAAGTTGCGATCCTATGTGTACTTGAAGGACCCTAGGACCATAGAAGAGTATGTACGCATGTGCATTGACATTGAGGATAACCTAGGAGAGGAACTAGAGCTTTCAAAAATCTACAAAGATTTCGATAGTGCTTCTAGCCTCTCTTCCTCGCAATCCACATCAATTGAGGAACTTGCAGAGAAAGTAGCTCAAAAACTAGGTGTCACTAGCAAACAATTCCCAAGGTTTGCCCCAGTAAAGAGGTGTTATACTTGCGATGGTGACCATATGGCGAATGTATGTCCCATCATGGCTCAACCCCAAGTGAACCCTAGCAGCCAATATTGCACCATAGAACGGAGATACACAAATCACACAACACAAGACTGCCCATACAATAAGCAAGCAGTTAGGCAAACCTACCCTCAGCCCTATCCACAACAGGGAAGATACCAGAACTAGTACCCTCCACAACAATATGGTAGACCACAACAATCCTATCAACAACCCTACCAAAACCAACAAAGGCCTCAACCTGTGTTAGCTCAACAACCTCCAACCCTGATTCCTGTAAAGTATGCAGCTGCTGAGGAAAATTTGAATAGAGCCATAGTCCCAGTGACTCCATTGCTTTTAGAAAGTGACCTGAATGATCATAGTTTTGATTCCACTCACATAGATAGTCCACAGGCTTACTATATGCAGTCTCCTGAACATGGCGAATCCTACTATAGTGAAGAACCGAGTGAACCTAGTTGGGAGCCAGAGTATGCAAATCTCATGTACACAAATCCCAACACTAGACCTCAACCTAGGTAGGTAAGATCCCCATTCCCTAGGGGACCATGCTATAGATGTCAAGGAGATCACCTCATTCGTGATTGCCCAATGCCTGCATCTACACAACCACAGTTAGTAACAATACATGGCTTTTGTCAAGATTGTGCAAAGGAGCATCTCTTACGAGATTGCCCAAAGAATCCCAATAATATGCCAAAAATAACTCCAATTAACGTTATTGGCTTAGTTGTAGACTCAACAGGAAGTGTCACTTCCACTGCACCAGTGCAAGTGGTCACTAGAGCCCAGGCTTTGCAACAGAACCCAGGAATAGGTCAAGAGAAGAGTGCGGAGGTTAGTGAAACCGAGAGCATAGCCAAGAAACAGTTGAGAGCTTGGAGGGATAGCCGAGAGAGAATGAAAAGACAATGGTCTAAAAAGATGAGCGACTTAGAAGAAAGCATAAGAGAAACAAAATCCAAAATTGTTGAACTCACCTCTCAAACCAACTCTCACATACCACCACCACCCTCATTTCCATCACCATCTAACCCACCATCTATCTACCTCAGACCATCCCACCACCCCCTAGAGTAGGATCAATATTAGCTGACCCCACTCCTGAAGACATAGACATGATGCTTAAGGCATATCAGGCCAGAATCCAAGAAGGGCCAAATGTGACGGATCATGACAAGTGCTACCCTAGAGCTGACCTAGAGATAGAAAGAACCAAGCTGTGCGCGAAAATGGTCGCGTTGGCTCAGACCATGTTTGAAGCCAGTCGCCTCTTCAACTACTCGGGTTCAGATAAGACACAATTGCACTTGGATGGACTCCTAGAGAAATTAGAGAGCATAATTGCAAGATCTGCCAAGGAAGAAAAAAATCAAGGAAGAGATGAGGCAAGTAAAAGAATAAGCCTTCCCCCACAGGAAGCTTTTGTGCCCAATTCCACTGAACCAGACACCTCCTCTTCTATGAATAGGTACACACCGGAATTCCTACGAGAGATTCAAGAAGACAAATGGGCTAATGAAAGGGAAGTCCCTCCTCCCATTGAACTTGTGCATGACACACGTGATCAATTCCCACAATATATTCCTTCCATTTATGGAGAGCAAGAGAGTGCACAAAGTCAAGCGAGGTTAGACTTCGAGTCTAACTCCCTACAGGAATTACCCCATTTCACAGGTCCATGGGAAGCCAAGTCTACTTGTATGAGAGCACCCACGGTCATGGTAAGAAACGAAGACTCAGTCATACCTAGGAATACGGAGGTAGTGAAAAACACTAAGGTGCAGTGCAACCTCACTTTAGAAGAGCTACTCAAAGTTAGGCTAGAATTATGGAAACATGTAGCTAACCAAGTGCTAGAAGTAGTGAAACCACGTTCCCAGGTAGGTTCTCATAGAATAGTACCAAAAATTCCTCTAGACAAGATAGGAGATATGAGTGAAGGTGAAGAACGAAACACCTATCTTCCCATTACCCATCAGGGGTACACAACCAAGGCAATTCTAGACTCAGGTGCAGGAGTTGCTATTGCCACCACTTCCCTATGGAAGCCTTGGGGCAAGCCAGCACTCAGGCCCACGAGGATGAAATTGCAGATGGATGATGGCCACATAGAAAGACCCTTACGCTTGCTGGAAGGAATAACTCTCACTACATGCGGTGTTGAGTTTGAGCACACTTTTGCCTTCAGCAAGAACCATGCCTATGAGATGATTTTGGGAAGACCATTTATGCGACAGTTGCAAGTGGTCCAGGATTGGGGAACCAATTCCTTGTATTTGCAACACTTAGGTGTTACGACCAAAGTCAATCTCAAGGATTACTCCCATAGAGATGTACCACCTATTCAATGGAATCCCATCCATAGAGCCAAGGATGACACGGAGTCCGTGCACTCCATAGGATCAGGATCCTCATGGATGCATGAAGATACTCACTTATGGATGTGTAAAGTAGCAGTAGAAGAAGAGAGGAGAGAAAAGGCCAGAGAGATAGGTGCAAAAGAAACCCATAGATCAATCCAAGACCCAACCTACACACCTATAGTTTTTCCTGATGAAGAGTTTGAACCTCATGGTTGGGCAGAAATTTTAGCAACAATGGATGTAGCCATCAATGAAGAACAATGGACACCCCACTGTGACGAGGAAGGCTATGACGTTTCAATTTTCTCAATAGAGCCAATCATGGGGGATGCAGTTCTAGAAGAGTGCGGACCTAGCCATGATGCAGTTGAGGATTCAAGTGACTCCGATCTAGAGTCAATCATTATGGACCCACCTTTTGCATCAGATGAAGAATACTTCTATGAAGTAGAATTTCAACCCCAGAGACATGGAGATCATACAAATGATGTAAGGTTAGCCACACAAGTGACCCCTAAGGATGAAGGATAGAAAAGAAAGAAGAGAGAAGTCACACCAGAAGAGGAAGAATCTTTGTTTGAGGTCCCTGAAAACTTTAAAAACTATGAGATAGACGATAGAAGAGTCATGGTAAGAATGCCTAAAC
Organism: Ceratopteris richardii; assembly: GCA_020310875.1. NCBI lineage: Eukaryota > Viridiplantae > Streptophyta > Polypodiopsida > Polypodiales > Pteridaceae > Ceratopteris > Ceratopteris richardii. Next base: position 179,136,972 of record CM035418.1, read on the forward strand.
GCGAGGCACAATCAGGAGAGGCCTATGATAACAAAGAAACCACCAAGAGAATAGTGGTAGCCATGGAAGAAGGAGAAGAGAGGTGCACTTACATAGGACATGACCTGTCGGAAGAAGAAGAGCACGAATTGATAGCCTTGCTACGAGAATACAGAGATGTATTCACTTGGAGCTACAAGGACTTGAAAGGAGTAGACCCAGACGTATGCTCACACACAATTCCCATGACCTAAGACGCGAAACCCTCTAAACAGAAGCCATACACATACAACGATAATTATGCTGCTAAGATCAAAGAGGAGATAGATAGACTGGTAGAAGCTGGATTTATCTATGAAATTGAGCACACCGAGTGGGTATCCCCCATTGTAGTAGTGCCCAAGAAGAATGGGAAGCTACGTGTGTGCATTAACTTGAAGAAGGTTAATGCAGCCACGATTTGAGATAACTATCCACTTCCTATCACTGAACATCTCTTAGAAAGAGTAGCGGGCAAAGAAGTGTACAGCTTCCTTGATGGATTTTCGGGTTACAATCAGGTGGCCATAGCACCAAAAAATCAGCATAAGACAGCTTTTGCCATAGAGTGGGGCATATTTGCATTTAGAGTAATGCCATTTGGGCTTACCAATGCACCCGCTACCTTCCAGAGGCTGATGTGTCACGTGTTTAAAGAGTTCTTGAGGAAGAATTTGGAGGTCTATGTTGACGATCTCTGTGCTCATTCCAACATTAGACAGACACATATACTTGAACTTAGGCAAATCTTTGACAAGTGTAGAGAGTATCAAGTCTGCCTGAACCCAGAAAAGTGTGTTTTCATGGTCAGGCAAGGCAAGATTCTAGGACACATAGTGTCAAAGAATGGCATATCCACCGATGAAGAGAAAGTAAGAGCCATAGCCGAGTTACCTAGGCCAAAGAATGTCAAGGAAGTACAAGCTTTCATGGGGCATTGTGGCTATTACCGACGCTTTATACACATGTACGCCATCATTGCCAAGCCTCTGTATGGATTTTTGACTAACTTTGAGTGGACTGAGGAATGTGAAAACTCTTTCAACAAACTCAAAAGAAGATTTTGTTCAACACCAATCTTGACCACACCAGATTGGAATAAGCCCTTCCATGTTCATGTGGATGTGTCCAATTATGCTATTGGATGTGTGTTTGCACAACCTACGGGTGAAGGTAATATGGATCTCCCAATTTCCTATGCTAGTAGACAGTTGAATGCAGCGGAACGAAACTATACGACCACTGAGCGAGAAGGATTAGGCATGGTATACGCTGTTAAAAAGTTTAGACACTATTTGCTTGCAAATAAGTTTAAATTTTTTTACTGATCATCAAGCACTGTTGTACTTGGTAAACAAGCCATGCAATACAGGTAGATTAGTACGATGGTTTCTCTTACTAATGGAATACGACTTTGAAGTTGTGGTGAGGAAAGGGAAGACTCACTTGAGAGCAGACCATCTCTCTAGGCTCACATCTAGAGAAGCCCCACAAGGAGTATCAGATGACCTTCCTGATGCTTACTTGTTTAATTTGGAAGTTGTACCTCAGTGGGCTAAGCCATTAGTGCCAGTACTGACATACGGGCCTAATCACCCAGTCATAAACACTCAAGATAGAGAGGTAGTAAAAGCACAGAAGTACCATATCATGGCAGGAAGTATGTACAAATAGACAGATCAAGGGATATTGGCTTGTTGTGTGGAAGAGGACGAGTACGCAAAATGGTTGCAATTAGCACATGTAGGTGCATTAGAGCAACACTACTCAAAGCAAAGAACTTTGCAGACACTTAGGAGATTCAGAGTGCATTGGCCTACTATGGAAGCTGATGTCCATAAGTTGTGCAAAGAATGCCCGATCTACTGCACTAAACCACCCGTGGAACATGCCACTCTATATCAAGTGTCCATAGTGCCGGATTGGAGTGAACCACTAGTAGCCTTTTTGAGGACGAAGACATTCCCTCAAGATATGACATTGGCCAGACAAAGAAATCTAGAACAAGAAGCCCTAGATTACTCACTCATTGGTGATAATCTATACAAGCGTGGTAAAGATGGTTACCTGAGACTATGTGTCCATGAGAGTGAATATCTCAAGATCTTGGAAACTGCCCACCAAGGTGTAGCAGGAGGACACTTTGGACCAGATCGGGTGATCAAGGCAATCCTATTTGCAGGACTTTGGTGGCCGACCCTTCACATGGATGCACATACCTATGTGAAACGGTGTGACATTTGTCAGCGAAGTCAGTATCCTATACGCAAAGATGAGATGCCTTTAAAACCTATGATGGATGGACGTGCATTCTCTAAGTGGGGAATAGACTTTGTAGGTCCTATTAATCCCCCAGCCAAGGGTTCACATGCTGAATATATCATTGTGGCCACAGACTATTTAACCAAGTGGGTAGAGGTAAAAGCCACCACAAAGAACGATGCTCAAACCACAGCTAAGTTCTTATTTGAGAATGTGTTCACTAGATACGGGCTACCTATAGAGTTAGTTAGCGATAGAGGGACTCACTTCTTGAATGAAGTTATTGAAAATCTTCTCCAAGAATTCTTGGTAGTACATAAGAAGTCTGCCCCCTATCACCCACAAGCTAATGGCCAGGCTGAGAGCACAAATAAGATCCTATGCAATGTGTTGACTAAATTGGTAAATAATAAACGCTCTGATTGGGACAAACAGGTACATCATGCTGTTTGGGCATACAGAGTTGCCTATAAAACGATACTCCAAGCCATACCCTTTCATATGGTATTTGGCCAAAATGCGGTGATACCTTTGGACTTCTTGATTCCCACATTGAGAGTAGCATAGGAGCATGAGTGGACGGGTCATGAACTCTCTTCGAGAATTTTTGACCTCGAACGATTAGGTGAAACACGACTAAGAGCTGCAGCAGGAATATATGCAGCTAAGAAAAAGCAGAAGGCATACTTTGATGCCCATGTGAAGGATAAAGGATTGAAAGTAGGGGACCTAGTGTTAGTCTACACTTTGAAGCAACATGCGAGAAAGTTAGAGAAGAGAGGCTATGGACCTATGATCATAAATAGGATCTCGACTAGTGGAGCAGTCCAATTAGCCACACTCGAAGGCGACATTCTCCCTAGCTACATAAGCGGATGCAGAGTCAAGTTATATCAGGAACCTCTCACTGAGGAAATACTCAATCGACTCAACACTGCCAAGAAACGTAAAGAAGAGGAAAAACGAGTTCGAGAAGAAGCACAGGCAGAAGCCTTGCAACGCATCCGAAAAATGAAGATGAGAAGACAAGGACGAGATCAGCCAAGGAAAAATGACTATGCGAACACAAGATATCATATGGCTATGTGCGAAGTCTCAAGTGTAAGCCCCCATAGAATAGTTGACTGTTTTGTAACCTTGGAGATAGGACAAGGAAAGAGTGCAAGGACTGCACGGGCCTTAATTGACTCAGGTGCAGCCACTAGTGCCGTTAGACTCTCTTACTGTCAAGAATTGAAATTAAAGGTCAATCCTATAGAGGCATATCTCATAGGATTGGGAGGTGTGGAAACCCCTTGCATGGGCGAGGTGGAACTTCCCCTCCACATTCAAGATGTCTTAATGACAGTGAACGTACTAGTGTGTCAAGATGAGGACCTCACTGAGCCTCTGGTCTTAGGTCAAGACTGGATCTATGATCATGCAGTCAACCTAAACCTAAGAAGTGGACTTCTTTAGGTATGGGTAAATCAGAGTCGAATTACAGTTGAGTTAGATAATGGAGCACTCAAGGAACTAGGAAAGGCACAGACTCCTGGTCCTTCCAAGGGTACACATGAAGTTGACAATGCTATTCTTGTCCAAAGCTATGTAATGCAGAGGAATGATGATCTCAATAAAGAAGTCAAGGACTCAACGGAACTCCCTTCTTTTCCAAAGGCCAGAGGGAGGCAGCAACCAAAGGCAGATCAATTACTGAAGACTACCTATGCTGGAGGCCAAAAGAACGTGCGAAGCAGGATGACTCAGCCATTGAAACAATTGTGGGTGCGGAAAGGCGAGCGTCCTATTGTGGTCAAGGCACAAAAACTATCTCAACTTCCTATTAGTGATCAACGACATGATACTAATAAGAAGACTTCCAAAAATTCTTTTGAGAAAATGAAATCTATCTGGGTACCCAAGAAGTCGATGAAGGCTGGCCCACAATCAAGACAAATTTGGGTGCCTAAGGCTTGCTTGCGGGCTCAACTAGTCCCACACAAATCACACCATGTACAACAGGGTTCACTCACTCAAAGAGCAAATGCCCACTGTCAGTCAATACACACAAACACATATTCACACATGAGCACGAGTGGAATCACTTGCAAATGGGCCCCTATAAAGCCTCATTTCTGAGTAGACACCCTCATAAAGCCCTCCAGAGTCTTCACGAAACCAAAACATAAATTCATTCATTGTGTTTGGCAGCCAAAAGCTTGTAATAAACCCCCGATCCCATTTGTACATTCCTCCCCACCTACTGACTGCATCTGTTCACTTAGCTCATAGGATTAACAACACACACAATCATCGAGCACTCACTGATTGACTAACTCATCATTCACCTCATGTTAATGTTGTAAGGGGGACAAAAACTGTTCTACCTTGTCCTTTACAATGTTAACGCCTGCTTCTATATTCTCACAGAACTAGCAAGCAAGCTGTAACATGGCAGAAACCGGAGGCACCAGTTCCCACACAGGGTCTAGCGCACAGATTGTGGACATTGAAGCCCTCCTCCTTGAACCACAACTCACCAATAGGCCTCAAGAACTTCAAGCGGTGCATGTGCTCCCTATTCAGGACCCTCCTCAGGGACACACTTCTCAAGTGGGGAAACACTCTCATTGGTTTAGTGATGTCGCAGGGCCATTGGGTGATGACACCTACTTCTGGGAAGCAAAAATTGAGTTCAATGGCAAATGGGGACGCTACCATTTCTTCACTCGCGAATTTGAGAAATATCAGAATGCAGAAGTAATGTGATCGGTATGGACCAAAGCGGGCTTGGATAGCTATTTCAGGGCACATTTGCCTAAGCCAGATTTCGTACGCTGCTCCTATTTTATCAGTACCATCACTCCTAGCAGGGCCAAGGGAGGCGATAGTACTTTTGTGCTACCCTCACTGTTGCCAGACCACGAACTCAAGAGATTCAAACTAACCCTCAATTTGGTACGAGAAGCATTGAACATGCAAGGTATGCATATTCCCACTAAGAAAGAAACATTGGTTCCAGGCAGGATGAAGCATAAGGATCTCAATAAATTGAAGGACATGGTAGCAATGACACCTACCATTGCTCTCCACCTACGAACGATCATGCAGCATTTTGCTTTTCCCGCCCAAGAACGCTTCACTATGCCACCAAAAAAGATATGGTTCAGCTTGTACTTGGCGAAGACAGAGAATCTCACCGTCAATATACCACATTGGATCATAGATCAGATCCACCTAGCCCATCACAGGTGCTTAGCGTACGACGTGCCCATTCAAAGAGCCCTAGTATGGTCCAGAGCCCAAGAATTCCAAAGACAGCTGTCAACGGCGGGTCCTCCATCGAAGGAGGGGGAGTTCAATTACCATGTGCCTAAGCAAGGGGAGCCACCACCACACCAGAGGTGACCCTCCACAAACGCGACATGTCCGACCATTTACCATTCGCCTACCCAGACCGAGTGCAGAAGGACCCAATCTGGTGTTCCCTCCGGTTCCATCGGACTTGGAGTTCCCACAAGGTTACACCCTTGCTGATTTGACAGATGAAGAAATTGCCCGTTTGATCAATGAGTCTAACCTAGAGACAGAAGCAGAGCAGACCCAAGGACCACAACCCACTACTATAACTTCAGCCCCAACCCAATCGGGAGTAGTAGAAGTAGAAGAGGATGAAGAAGAGACAGAAGAAGAAGAAGCAAACGAGGAGTATGATCAAGAATATGATGAACTTTCAGAACTAGCAAGTGCCCCGGCATACTCGGCCCAAATAAAAAGATTATACGAAACCATGAAGCGAGTCCAAGAACAACACAAACTGTTGCTTGAGACAGGAAAGATAATCATGAGCCAAATGTTAGCCGAGGAAGGTGTGGATGACATGTTTATTGAATCAATGAACCTGCATGCAGACGCGGTAGGCTTAGATGAGGTTGTTCATGCAGCCATGGCTTATATTCATCGATTTGAGAAACGAGTGCCTACTCGCCCCATGCGATCTGGCAAACAAATCCACATCAAGGTATCAGAACCAGGAGGTAACACACAAACAGAAGCACATCAGGCGGAACCACTCTCACCACCCACCTCACCTCTCACTACACAAGTCACCTCACCACCTGGCACTACCACGCCTATTTCTGCCATTACCACATTCGTCATGGGAATTCCTCTCTCTCCCGGCATCCAATTCGGAGGAGTTACCATGCCCACTTTCACAACACTCTTCACAAATATCACATCCACCCCACCCACTGTTCCCATCTACACAATCACACACACGTTTGACACAATGGAAACATCACCAGCCACAGCACCACTCCCTCCCCCCACGCAGCCTCAACCTCCCATACCCCCTCCACCTACCTCACCACTTGACTCCACAGCATTCACAACTCCCTTCCCCTTCCCCATTCCCCCTGCATCTTCATCTTTCCCTGCATTGTTTAATGTAAATAGTATATTCATGGCATTACATCAATGCGTGTATCAACTTCAGAGTGAGTATCAGGCTCTCGAAGGCCGTCATCATCAACTGACTACGAATCACCAACAACTACAGAGACGGCTTACAATTATAGAAGAAGAAAATGCAGACCTCAATCAACGTTACACCACACTCGAGCAAGCTCATCAAACCCTCCTGGAGACACCCCAACCATCAGAAGCGCCAGGTGTCAAACAACTCGAAGCTTTACTGGAAGTCTACCAAACAGATAATCTGAGTGTCCGGCGTAATTTGACTCTACTCAGAAAACACATGGCTACCGCCCTTGAAGAAAACAAGCGTCTGCAGAAGCAAAACGAAGAAAACCTGGAAGCTACCATGGAAGGCTCTCCCCACAAAATCGACCCAAAACAATTCAAAGTAGTCCCCTCAGAAACAATGAAGACAATCTTGGAAAGCTATGCCGATCTATTAGAAGCACATGATGATTTGGAAAAGGAACGGGATGCGCTACGCCGCCAGCTCAGGGAACAGGAGGCACAACCCAAGATCATAGAGACAACCACGACTTCAGAGGAAGTAAAGGCATTAACAGAGCAGGTGGCAGGATTGCAGAAGAAGTTACTGGAATAGGAAAGACAACCCTCTCCAGTTGTAGAACCAGAGCCAGATGAATTGGTACCCATTGAGGTGGATGAATCGTATGAGGAACCATATGTTCCTATGCCGATGCCAGGAGGTCAGCAAACCTCAGAAGGAATGGACACCTTGGAAGTCGAAGTACCCGAATGGCTCTAGACACTTGAAAAGATAGCAAAAATCCATGAAGATCGAGTGGCAATCCAAATCCAATCAATGGCCAAATTAGAAGACACCATCATAAAGTCAGAATATTTCCGCAGTATGTCTCATCATAGATGGATAGGCACCAACGACGATCAGTATGTGCCATATTGTGTACTCCTGGCAGATTACAACGCAGAGATTCAACGACGATGTGGCAAGGCTCCAACCTTTTCCACACAATTTGGGCCCGATGATATCCGTGAGAGTGCAAAAAAAGGATCCATTCATCAGCCTACCTGGAGGATCCGTTTTCTTGAGACCTATCTCGAGATGGTTTGTACTTGGACTAACATGCCGCTATTTATCAACCCCTGTTATGTTCCAGTTTTCCGCAGACGCACCTGGCCCAAATTTACCATTGTTGTAAAGAACGTCAAAGGTTGTGCAAAGTGGTTAAATTATGTCTATCTAGCACCTCCACAAGGACCTCTGGTGTAGCTCAGTGATGAGTAGCACCTCCTTTAATGTCAATCCGGGAAGACGTGAGGATGGTATGATGACCTCGAGCAAGTGAAGGCACAAGTGCGTGAGTGAGAAGCACACAAACATGCACACACATACACACACACACACGCACACAAGGTAAGACAAAGAGTGAGAAGCAATTGAGTTCTTTCGATTACTTCCAAAAAGCTCATACAAGTTCAAATCAATTACAAGCTAACCTAAAAAATGAGCTCTCTAGCTCTATTTATAGTTTTTGACTAGGTTTTGGCCTTGTCCAGACCTAGTGTCCGGCCTAGTTAAAAATTAGGTTCTCTGCCCTATTTGGAGGTTCAAACGGAGTCTAAAAAATGTGAAAATTGATAGGTAGGTACTTCTAGAGCTCCTCAAGCTCAAGGACTCCTTGGCTTGCACAAAATGGAGCTACAAAAATATGAAATGGTATTTACAATGGTTTTTAGTGATGAAAATCACTATTTTTGTAGGGATTTCTTCTAACATTTTGACATACATTTCTTGGAGCTCCCTACTTGCTCCTTCTTCTTGTGTGCCCAACTCTTTGATGCCTGAAAAATTTAAATGGCCTACTTGCCAGATCTTCTTTGACTACTGTGTCTGCTTGTGCTTTCTCTTCGCTCCGACTCCCTTTGTAGGCTTCCTTGTCTTGTGAATCCTTCAGTTCCTTGACTACTGCCAACACCCCCCCCCCTCTCGCATCTGTCGTCTCTGACAGACCCTTGTCTAGCTGTGCGTTGGACATAATATTGAACAACATCGGAAGTGAGGTGGTGTTCTTCTAATCGTAGCCCCCGTGCTAAGTCTGTTAACAATGCATCCCAATTCACTGGTCCTAGGACGTCTGGATGTGGCACCCGCAATTGTTCTGAATGGATGGTTCTTTCCACAGCAAATAAGTGGAGGAGATGTGAGGGCCTGGGTACAAATATTTATGAGTGATATTCCCAGAATCCTGTTACGAACATCTCCTCGAATGTGTGTTTAAAGCAAGCTGGGAGGTACTTGATTCTGGCGTGCCAAGCATATATTACCTCTATTGATGGGATGGTGCTCATGTCGTATACCAGATCTTGGTTGCCTGTAAGGAAGCCAACTCCTGAGAAGTGGGGCTCTTTAATATTCTTGAATTTCCTGAATGTGATCAGCATTAAGTCAAAGATTTTCATGCACATTTGGGCCATCACATCGGGGGTATTCTGTAGTCGAATGCTCCAGTGACGAATGGTAGAAATCATATAATTCACAGTGGGAGGTCCTTGTGGAGGTGCTAGATAAACATAATTTAACCACTTTGCACAGCCTTTGATATTCTTGACAGCAATGGTAAACTCGGGCCACGTGCGTCTGCGGAAGACTGGAACATAACATGGATTGTATTTAATAAAGAGTGGCATGTTAGTCCAAGTACGAACCATCTCTGGGTAGGTCTCCAGAAGACGGATCCTCCAGGTGGGTTGATGAATGGATCCTTTTTTAGCACTCTCTGGGATATCATCGGGCCCAACTTGTGTGGCGAAAGTTGGAGGCTTGCCACATCGTCGTTGGATCTCTGCGTTGTAATCTACCAGGAGTACACAATATGGCACATACTGATTGTCGTTGGTGCCGATCCATCTATGATGAGACATACTGCAGAAATACTCTGACTTTATGATGGTGTCTTCTAATTTGGCCATTGATTGGATTTGGATTGCCACTCGATCTTCATGGGTTGTAGCTGTTTTTTCTAGTGTCTGGAGCCATTCGAGTACTTCGACTTCCAAGGTGTCCATTCCTTCTGAGGTTTGCTGACCACCTGGCATCGGCATAGGAACATATGGTTCCTCATACGTTTCGTCCACCTCAATGGGTACCAATTCATCTGGCTCTGGTTCTACAACTGGAGAGGGTCTTTCATATTCCAGTAACTTCTTCTGCAGTTCCACCACCTACTCTGTTAATGCCTTTACTTCCGCTGAAGTCGAGGTTGTTTCTATGACTTTGGGTTGTGCCTCCTGTTCCCTGAGCTGGCGACGTAGCTCATCCCGTTCCTTTTCCAAATTGTCGTGTGCTTCTAATAGATCGGCATAGCTTTCCAAGATTGTTTTCATTGTTTCTGAGGGCACTGCTTTGAATTGTTCTAGGTCGATTTCATGGGGAGAGCCTTCCATGGCAGCTTCCAGGTTTTCTTCGTTTTGCTTCTGCAGACGCTTGTTTTCTTCAAGGGCTGTAGCCATGTGTTTTTTGAGTAGAGTCAAATTTCATCGGACTCTTAGATTATCTGTTCGATAGACTTCCAGTAAGGCTTCGAGTTGTTTGAAACCTGGCGCTTGTGATGGTTGGGGTGTCTCCAGGAGGGTTTGATGAGCTTGCTCGAGTGTGGTGTAAGTTGATTGAGGTCTGCATTTTCTTCTTCTATACTTGTAAGCCGTATCTGTAGTTGTTGATGATTCGTAGTCAGTTGATGATGACGGTTTTCGAGAGCCTGATACTCACTCTGAAGTTGATACACGCATTGATGTAATGCCATGAATATACTATTTACATTAAACAATGCAGGGAAAGATGAAGATGCAGGGGGAATGGGGAAGGGAAAGGGAGTTGTGAATGCTGTGGAGTCAAGTGGTGAGGTAGGTGGAGGGGGTATGGGAGATTGAGGCTATGTGGGGGGTGGGAGTGGTGTTGTGGCTGGTGATGTTTCCATTGTGTCGAACGTGTGTGTGACTGTGTAGATGGGAACAGTGGGTGGGGTGGATGTGATATTTGTGAAGATTGTTGTGAAAGTGGGCATGGTAACTCCTCCGAATTGGATGCCGAGAGAGAGAGGAATTCCCATGACGACTGTGGTACTGGCAGAAATAGGCGTGGTAGTGCCAGGTGGTGAGGTGACTTGTGTAGTGAGAGGTGAGGTGGGGGGTGAGAGTGGTTCCGCCTGATGTGCTTCTGTTTGTGTGTTACCTCCTGGTTCTGATACATTGATGTGGATTTGTTTGCCGGATCGCATGGGGCGAGTAGGCACTCGTTTCTCAAATCGATGAATATAAGTCATGGCTGCATGAACAGCCTCATCTAAGCCTACTGCATCAGCATGCAGGTTCATTGATTCAATGAACATGTCATCCACACCTTCCTCGGCTAACATTTGGCTCATAATCATCTTTCCTGTCTCGAGCAATAGTTTGTGTTGTTCTTGTACTCGCTTCATGGTTTCGTATAATCTTTTTATTTGGGCCAAGTATGCCGGGGCACTTGCTAGTTCTGAAAGTTCTTCATATTCTTGATCATACTCCTCGTTTGCTTCTTGTTCTTCTGTCTCTTCTTCATCCTCTTCTACTTCTACTACTCCCGATTGGGTCGGGGCTGAAGTTGTAGTCGTGGGTTGTTGTCCTTGGGTCTGCTCTGCTTCTGTCTCCAGGTTAGACTCATTGATCAAACGGGCAATTTCTTCGTCTGTCAAATTAGCAAGGGTTTAACCTTGTGGGAACTCCAAGTCCGATGGAATCGGAGGGAACACCAGATTGGGTCCTTCGGCGCTTGGTCTGGGTAGGCGAATAGTGAATGGTCAGACACGTCGTGTTTGTGGAGGGGTCACCTCTGGTGTGGTGGTGGCTCCCCTTGGTTGAGCGCATGGTAATTGAACTCCCCCTCTCATCTTCTTCGATGGAGGACCCGCCGTTGACAGTCGTCTTTGGAATTCTTGAGTCCTGGACCATACTAGTGCTCTTTGAATGGGCACGTCGTACGCTAAGCACCTGTAAATTATTCTTGTGAGAGCACAACATCCATAAAGTACATTTTTCTGTTTCTTATTCCACCGTTGATGGGCTAGGTGTATTTGATCGATGATCCAGTGTGGTATATTGATGGTGAGATTCTCTGTCTCCGCTAGGTACAAACTAAACCATATCTTTTTTGGTGGCATCGTGAAGCGTTCTTGGGTGGGGAAAGCAAAATGCTGCATGATCGTTCGTAGGTGGAGAGCAATGGTAGGTGTCATTGCTACCATGTCCTTCAATTTATTGAGATCCTTATGCTTCATCCTGCCTGGAACCAACGTTTCTTTCTCAATGGGAATATGCATACCTTGCACGTTCAATGCTGCCCGTACCAAATTGAGGGTCAGTTTGAATCTCTTGAGTTCGTGGCCTGGCAATAGTGAGGGTAGCACAAAAGTACTATCGCCTCCCTTGGCCCTGCTAGGGGTGATGGTACTAATAAAATAGGAGCAGCGTAGGAAATCTGGCTTAGGCAAATGTGCCCTGAAATAGCTATCCAAGCCCGCTTTGGTCCATACGGATCGCATCACTTCTGCATTCTGATAGTTCTCAAATTCACGAGTGAAGAAATGGTAGCGTCCCCATTTGCCATTGAACTCAATTTTTGCTTCCTAGAAGTAGGTGCCATCACCCAATGGCCCTGCCACATCACTAAACCAATGAGCGTGTTTCCCCACTTGAGAAGTGTGTCCCTGAGGAGGGTCCTGAATGGGGAGCACATGCACCGCTTGAAGTTCTTGAGGCCTTTCGGTGAGGTGTGGTTCAAGGAGGAGGGTCTCAATGTCCACAATCTGTGCGCTAGACCCTGCCTGGGAACTGGTGCCTCCAGTTTCTACCATGTTACAACTTGCTTGCTGGTTCTGTGAGAATATAGAATCATGCGTTAATATTGTAATGGACAAGATAGAACACTTTTTGTCCCCGTTACAACATTATCATGAGGTGAGTAATGGGTTAGTGGGTCAGTGAGTGCTCGATGATTGTGTGTGTAGTTAATGAATGGATAGTCCTATGAGCTAGATGGAAAGATGCAGTGTATGAGTGATGTAGTTAGCAAGTGAGGATGAATTTACACATGGGGTTCGGGGGGTTTTATTACAAGTTTTAGGCTGCCAAACACAATGGATGGCTTTCGGTTTTGGTTTAGTGGAGACTCTGGAGGGCTTTATGAGTATGTCTGCTTGGGAATGAGGCGTTTTTGGGACCCATTTACAAGTGAGTCTGTTCGTGCTTCTGGGCGACTGTGTGTTCGTGCGTATTAAACAAGAGTGGGTAATGGCTCTTTGAGTGAGTGAACCCTGGCGTGTATGACGTGATTCGTGCGTGACTAGTTGAGCCCGCAAGCAAGCCTTAGGCACCCAAATTTGTCTTGATTGTGGGCCAGCCTTCAGCGACTTCTTGGGTACCCAGATAGATTTCACTTTCTCAAAAGAAGTTTTGGAAGTCTCCTTATTAGTATCATGTCGTTGATTACTAATAGAAAGTTGAGATGGTTGTTGTCGCTTGACTGTAATAGGCCGCTCGCCTTTTCGCACCCACAATTGTTTCAATGGTTGAGTCATTCTGCTTCGCACATTCTTTTGGCTTCCAGCATAGGTAGTCTTCAGTAATTGATCTGCCTTTGGTTGCTGCCTCCCGCTAGCCTTTGGAAAAGAAGGAAGTTCCGTTGAGTCCTTGACTTCTTTATTGAGATCACCATTCCTCTGCATCACATAGCTTTGGACAAGAACAGCATGGTCAACTTCATGTGTACCCCTGGAAGGACCAGAAGTCTGTGCCTTTTCTAGTTCCTTGAGTGCCCCATTATCTAACTCAACTGTAATTCGACTCTAATTTACCCATACCTGAAGAAGTCCACTTCTTAGGTTTAAGTTGACTGCATGGTCATAGATCCAGTCTTGACCCAAGACCAGAGGCTCCGTGAGATCCTCATCTTGACACACTAGTACTTTAACTGTCATTAGAACATCTTGAATGGAGAGGGGAAGCTCCACCTCGCCCATGCAAGGGGTTTCCACACCTCCCAATCCTATGAGATATGCTTCTATAGGATTGACTTTTAACTTCAATTCTTGACAGTAAGAGAGTTTAACGGCCTGAGTCAATCAAGGCCCGTGCAATCTTTGCGCCCTTTCCTTGTCCTATCTCCAAGGTTACAAAAGGACGTCGGTCAACTATTCTATGGGGGCTTACACTTGAGACTTTACACATAGCCATATGATATCCGGGGTTCGCATAGTCATCTATCCTTGGCTGATCTCGTCCTTGTCTTCTCATCTTCATTTTTCGGATGCGTTCCAAGGCTTCTGCCTGAGCTTCTTCTCGAACTCGTTTTTCCTCTTCTTTACGTTTCTTGGCAGTGTTGAGTCGATTGAGCATTTCCTCCGTGAGAGGTTCCTGATATAACTTGACTCTGCATCCGCTTATGTAGCTAGGAAGAATATCGCCTTCTAAAGTGGATAGTTGTACTGCTCCACTAGTTGAAATCCTGTTGATGATCATAGGTCCGTAACCACGTTTTTCTAGCTTTCTTGCATGTTGTTTCAGAGTATATACCAAAACTAAGTCCCCGGCCTTTAATCCTTTATCCTTAACATGGGCATCAAAGTACACCTTCTATCGTTTCTTAGCTGCATATATTCCTGCTGCAGCTCTTAGTCTGGTTTCACCTAATCGTTCAAGGTCAAAAATTCTCGAAGAGAGTTCATGACCCGTCCACTCATGCTCCTGTGCTACTCTCAATGTGGGAATCAAGAAGTCCAGAGGTAGCACCGCATTTTGGCCGAAGACCATCTAAAAGGGTGTGGCTTGGAGTACCGTTTTATAGGCCACTCGATATGCCCAAACAGCATGGTGAAGCTGTTTGTCCCAATCAGAGCATTTATTATTCACCAATTTGGTAAGCACATTGCATAGAATCTTGTTTGTGCTTTCGGCTTGCCCATTAGCCTGTGGGTGATAGGGGGCAAACTTCTTGTGTACAACCAAGAACTCTTGGAGCAGATTTTCAATAACTTCATTCAAGAAGTGAGTCCCTCTATCACTGACTAGCTCTATAGGTAGCCCGTATCTTGTGAACACATTCTCAAATAAGAACTTAGCTGCCGTTTGAGCATCGTTCTTTGTGGTAGCTTTTACTTCTACCCACTTGGTTAGATAGTCTGTGGCCACAATGATATATTCAACATGTGAACCCTTAGCTGGGGGATTAATCGGACAAACAAAGTCTATTCCCCACTTAGAGAATGCACGTCCACCCATCATAGGTTTCAGTGGCATCTCATCCTTGCGTATAGGGTACTGAGTTCTCTGACAAACATCACACCGTTTCACATAGGTATGTGCATCCATGTGAAGGGTCGGCCACCAGAAGCCCGCAAATAGTATTGCCTTGATCACTGGATCTGGTCCAAAGTGTCCTCCTGCTACACCTTGGTGAGCAGTTTCCAAGATCTTGAGATACTCGCTCTCATGGACAAATAGTCTCACGTAACCATCTTTACCACGCTTGTATAGATTATCACCAATGAGTGAGTAATCTAGGGCTTCTTGTTCTACAACTTCTTTGTCTGGCCAGTGTCATATCTTGAGGGAATGTTCTTGTCCTCAGGAAATCTACTAATGGTTCACTCCAATCTGGCACTATGGACACTTGATAAAGAGTGGCATGCTCCACAGGTGGTTTAGTGCAACAGATTGGGCATTCCTTGCACAACTTGTGGACATCAGCCTCCATAGTTGGCCAATGCACATCGAATCTCCTAAGTGTCTGTAAAGTTCTTTGCTTTGAGTAGTGTTGCTCTAATGCACCTACATGTGCTAGTTGCAACCGTTTTGCGTACTCGTCCTCTTTCACACAACAAGCCAATATCCCTTGATCTGTCTGTTTGTACATGCTTCCTGCCATGATATGGTACTTCTGGGCTTTTACTACCTCTCTATCTTGAGTGTTTATGACTGGGTGATTAGGCCCGTAGGTCAGTACTGGCACTAATGGCTTAGCCCACTAAGGTACAACTTTCAAATTAAACAAGTAAGCATCAGGAAGGTCATCTGATACTCCTTGTGCGGCTTCTCCAGATGTGAGCCTAGAGAGGTGGTCTGCTCTCAAGTGAGTCTTCCCTTTCCTCACCACAACCTCAAAGTCGTATTCCATTAGCAAGAGGAACCATCTTACCAATCTACCTGTATTGCATGGTTTGTTTACCAAGTACAATAATGCCTGATGATCGGTAAAAAATTTAAACTTATTTGCAAGCAAATAGTGTCTAAACTTTTTAACTGCATATACCATGCCTAATCCTTCTCGTTCAATGGTGGTATAGTTCCGTTCAGCTGCATTCAACTGTCGACTAGCATAGGCAATTGGAAGATCCATATTACCTTCGCCCGTAGGTTGTGCGAGTACACACCCAATAGCATATTTGGATGCATCTACATGAACATGAAAAGGCTTATTCCAATCTGGTGTGGTCAAGATTGGTGTTGAACACAATCTTCTTTTGAGCTCATTGAAGGAGTTTTCACATTCATCAGTCCACTCAAAGTTGGTCAAAAGTCCGTACAGAGGCTTGGCAATGATAGCGTACATGTGTATAAAACGTCGGTAATAACCACAATGCCCCATGAAAGCTTGTACTTCCTTGACATTCTTTGGCCTAGGTAACTCGGCTATGGCTCTTACTTTCTCTTCATCGGTGGATATGCCATTCTTTAACACTAAGACTCAAAGTCTAATCTCTCTTGAGATTGAGTGCTCTCCTGCTCTTCATAAATGGATGGGATGTCTTGTGGGAATTGATCATGTGCGTCATCCACAAGTTCAATGGGAGGAGGGACTTAACTTTCTTTAGCCCATTTGTCTTCTTGAATCTCTCGTAGGAATTCTGGTGTGTACCTATTCATAGAAGAGGAGGTGTCTGGTTCAGTGGAATTGGGTTGGGCACAAAAGCTTCCCGTGGGGGAAGGCTTATTCTTTTGCTTGCCTCATCTCTTCCTTGATTTTCTTCTTCCTTGGCAGATCTTGCAATTATGCTCTCTAACTTCTCTAGGAGTCCATCCAAGTGCAATTGTTGTTGGAGCAAGTCTATGAAAAGCCTAAGTATTGGCTTGAGTCTCACAAAGTCTTAGAAGAAGCTTAAAAAAGAAGACTATGTAAAGTTCACTTGTGAACTACCTCTTGTAACTTTTGAAGAGTTTACTTAATGTAAAAGTAAGAGAATCTTAAGTGGTTGAGTCCACTTGATCAAGAATGGAAAGAGGAGCCACGAATTCGTGATTTGTGGTAGGTAGAGAATCAAATCAATCATTGATTGATTGGAGAGTGATTGAGGGAAGTTAGCCTCCCAAACTCAACTATAAATAGATGGTAGTTTTAGTCGTGGTTAGAGAGACCTATGTGAAGACCTCCAAGAGCTCAGCTTTATGCCATATCAAGGTGTGATTACAAGGCACACATATGTATCAGTAAGTCATTGTATTGTACAAGCAATATACTTTCATTTTCATGATTATTTGAGTTCATCTTTCCATGTTCTTGTGAAGTGTACTACTCATTGCCATTACTCTCAGTTTTCTCAGTCAGCTTGCAGAGATGTTTTCTCTGAGCTTGGTGCATCATTTTCAGTGATTTAACTTGGTAAAGTTAGCTCTATACGTCTTATATATGCTCACAAATTTTCATGTCAATGGGATGTTGCAATCTTCAGTTATGTTCATTTGAAGTCAACAGGGTCTGTTCATCTTCACTTCTTTGTCAGGTACCCGACTTTTTCACTCATCTTGTCAGAACCATTTCTCAGTGGTTACTTATCCAAATTCAAGGATTTAAAGCTTGTTGGATTTAGCTTACGGTCTAGTATAACCATAGAAATTTTAATAATTATTGGATTTCTACATTTTGAGTTATGTTGATGTTTCTGCTCACTGGTCTATTTCTGTAGCAGCCCGTGAAAATCGGGATGATGTCATCACTTTTTAAAACTCATTCTCAGTGTGTGGTTCATTATTTTTTATGAGATTACTCTTGAAAGTTAGCTCTTTAAGTTGCCTAGACTTCCCCAAGAGGAATTGAGCTAATTTCTGCTGTGCTCAGAGAATTATGTAAAACACTGGACAGGTGTATGAACCAAGAATAACAAGTTTTCACCTCTGAGCTAACTCCAACTTATCTGTTTTGATCTATCTTTTTGAGAGTGATCTTCCAAGGTACATAGGGTGTCTAATACATCCATTGGCAAGCTAAAAGGGCCCACCATATACTCCTGGAGTTCATTTGGCTGGTGTAGATCAAGGATTTTGCAACACCTCTTCATCTTCAAGCACATACCTATCCATCTCTTCACAGTGGTATCAGAGCAAGGTTGGACAACATGGCAGATGGATTTCCTTTATCAATTGACAAATTGGATAGAGGTAATAACTCAGCTTGGTCATTAAGAATGGAAGCTTATCTCCAAGGTAGAAGTTTATATGGTTATGTGGCTGGAGATGAAGTTATGCCAAGTTTCAGGAACAAAAGTCAACCAACACAAGAAGAGCAAGAAAGATTGAGCACATGGTGCTCCAAGGATGCACTTGCAAGGTCTTATCTCCTCAACTCTATTTCAGATTTTTTGTTGCCTCACATTAGAAGTTGTAAGACATCTCAGGAAGTGTGGGATGCACTTGAAGCTTTCTTTTCTTCAAGTACCAAAGCTAGGAAGCATCAACTATGGCTGGATTTCACAACTCTCAAGAAGGCTCCCAAACAAAATGTGACTGATTTTGTCACAAAGCTCAAGGACATAGCGGATCAGTTGGGAAGCATTGGAGAGGTAATAGATGAAAAGCAAATTGTAAGGCAGGTCATCAATGGCTTGAAGGCAGATGATAAGTGGGAAGCATTCACCACAGCTATGGATTTGTACATGGACATGCATGTACCTGATTTCAACACACTCATTGGACAACTACTTACTCAAGAGGCAAAGCTTATCAAAAATGGAGAAAGCTCTAAAGGTAATCAATCTTCAGCTTTATACACGGATAAAAGCAAGTCTAAAGATAACAAAGGAAAGGCAAAGAAAGTGGATGATGAAGCAGGTACATATCAAGCTAACTATGCAGGTAGAGGAAGACATGGCAGAGGTAGAGGAAGAGGAGGTAGACAAGGCAGGGGGAGATCCCAAGACTCCAACTCATGTTCTATTTGTGGATTAACTAATCATACAACTGAAAATTGCTTTAGGAATTCCAGGAATCAAAGAGGCAGAGGATACAATAGAGGAAGTTATGGCTACTCAAGAGGAAGGTTCAACAACTACCATGGCAACTACAACAACTACAATCATTCAAACTATCAAGGAGGCTACAAAGGAAGGAGAGACTACAATAACTACACAGAAGACTCAAACAAAGAGGATTCATTATTGATCATGAATATGGCTATGCCACAAGGTAAATCTGATGAGCACATTTTCTACATAGATTCAGGTTGTTCAAATCATGTGGCAGGAAATGTGGCACTCCTATCAGATTTAGAAGATCCAAGGAATAAGCATGAGGTACAAACAGGAGATGATACAAAACATCCTGTGGAGAAAATAGGCAATGTCAAAGCACCTGATGGAAACATCAACCTACTTAGTAAGGTACTCTATGTCCCTACCATTACAAAGAATTTGATAAGTGTTGGGCAGATAGTAGAGAAAGGGTTGCAAGTCAAGTTCACAAAGGCAAGAGCATTTGTTGAAGATCCAAGTCAAGGATTAAGAAGAATTGCAAAAGGTGAAAAGACAGGTAGATTGTTCACATTTGAATTACAGGACACTAGAAACATTGCTCTCTTTATTTATGGTAGTCAAACACTCACAGAATTGGAAGTATGGCACAAAAGGTTAGCACATATTGGTGAAAGGTCATTAAAGCAAATCTGCAGGGACCAAAGTGTACTTGGACTCCCTAATTTGTCAAAACAACATATGATTTATAAGTGTAGTGCATGTCAATTTGGAAAGTCTCACAGGTTACCATTCATGAAGAAAGGTTATATGCATGGAGATCTCTTGGAGTTGGTTCATACAGATGTATGGGGACCTAGCAAGGAAGCTTCAATATGTGGATCAAGGTATTATGTTTCCTTTATTGATGATTGCAGCAGATGGACTATCCTATTCTTTATGAAACACAAAGATGAAGTTTTTTCATGTTTCAAAAGATATTTGGCTCTTGTGGAGAATCAAACAGGTAAATCACTAAAAAGGCTAAGGTCAGATGGATGGGGAGAATACTTCTCGCATGATTTTGATTCTTTTCTTCAAGAAAGAGGAATCAAAAGAGAGGTGACTACAAGGTACACTCCTGAGCAAAATGGAGTGGTAGAAAGGAGGAATAGGACAATTGTTGAAGCTGCAAGGTCTATGTTAAATGAAAAGCATTTACCTAATTACTTATGGGCTGAGGCTGTATCTACAGCCACTTACTTGATTAACAGGTTGCCTTCAAAATCCCTTGATGGGATGACTCCATATGAGGCTTGGAATGGAAGAAGACCAAGCTTAGATCATTGTAAAATTTTTGGATGTATTGCTTTTGCTCATGTTCCTTCACAGGTTAGAGGCAAGATGGATCCAAAGGCAGAAAGGTGTGTATTTATTGGATATGACAACAATCAAAAGGGCTACAGGTTATACAACCCTACCAACAAAGGATTCTTGGTAAGCAGAGATGTAGTTTTTGATGAGAACAATTCATGGTATGAAGATTCATGCAGGAAGGTCAATTTACCATATGATCTTGAAGAAGATTTTCCAAAGCTTGGTAGAGAACAATCAAAGATTGAAGAACAAGACACCTCAGAGGATGATGAAGAATCCCACATGGAAAAGATCAAAGCATGGAAGTCTAAAGGTAAAGAAAAATTGCAGGAACTTGGACATGAGGCAGAATCATCACATCATGGCCTAAGAAGATCTATGAGGGAAAAGAAAAAACCAGAAAGGTATGGGTTTGACACCTCATTAGTAACTAAACATTCTATCTACATAGCACAAGACATAAACCAAGAGGAGCCATCATCATTTGAAGAGGCCAAAGCAAAAACAGAATGGAAGCATGCAATGAAGGAAGAGATCGAAGCACTTGAGGAAAACAACACTTGGGATTTGGTGCCCAAGACTTCATCCATGAAGGTAATAGGCTCAAGATGGGTCTATAAACTCAAGAAGAATTCTGATGGTTCCATTAACAGGTATAAGGCAAGGCTTGTAGCAAAAGGCTTTGCACAAACTCAGGGAATTGATTATGAGGAGACCTTCTCTCCTGTGGCAAAGATGCCTACTATTAGGGTTTTGCTTAGTATTGCCTCTTCCAAGAATTGGAAGATACTTCAACTAGATGTAAAGAATGCATTCTTGAATGGTTGGATAACAGAAGAGGTATATATGGCACAACCACCTGGTTTTGAGAATCAAGTTTATCCTGATTATGTGTGTAAACTTAACAAAGCATTGTATGGTCTCAAGCAAGCTCCAAGAGCTTGGAATTTCAGGCTTGTTTCATTCTTGCAGGACAAAGGCTTTCAACCAAGCAAGGCAGATCCTTCACTCTTTATTAAAAAGAGTAATTCAGAGGTCATCTACCTATGTGTATATGTAGATGATATTACATTGACAGGAAATGATGCAGATGGTATGAAGAAGATCAAAGATCAGATGAGAGAAGAGTTCAAGATAAGTGATTTGGGTTCACTTACCTACTTCCTAGGTTTGGAAGTTGTCTACAAAGATCATGGTTTGTTTCTCACTCAAAGAAAGTACATTAAGGACATGTTGGCAAAATTCAAGATGCAAGATTGTAAGATTGCAGGTACTCCAATGGAGGTCAATCACAAATTGAGCTCACATGAAGGTGAACTCATAGAGCACATCACATCATATCAAAGTCTAGTGGGTAGTCTCAACTATGCCACATTGACAAGAGTAGATATATGTTACAGTGTGAGTGTGCTAAGCCAATTTATGCACACACCAAGGAAACCACATATGGATGCTGCCAAAAGGATTCTCAAGTATCTCAAAGGAACCATAAATGAAGGACTTTATTATCCTTATGTATCTGATTTAGGTTTGAAGCTATTTTCTGATGTAGATTGGGCTGGCTCCAAGGAAGATAGAAGGAGCACTTCAGGTTATCTTAACTTTGCAGGTTCAAAGCTTATTGCATGGTCATCCAAGAAGCAACCCACAATTGCTCTCTCTTCTACAGAAGCTGAATATAGAGGTCTTGCCATAGCTACACAAGAAGCTATGTGGATGAAGACATTATTCAAAGATCTTGGATTGGAGTTTGGAACTCCAACTATTTTTTGTGACAATATGAGTTCTATTCATTTGGCTGCTAATCCTATTTTTCATGCAAGGACTAAACATATTGAAGTTCATTATCACTATGTACGAGAAAAGGTTCTAAGCAAAGAGATTCAAATATCATATGTGTCCACTCATCAACAATGTGCAAATATTCTAACCAAAGCATTGGATGGTACAAAGCTTTGCAAATTCAAGGCTATGATTGGTTTGCAGGTAATCTTGGAAGATTGAAGACCTCAAGCATACTTGGCTTGAGGGGGAGCTGTTGGAGCAAGTCTATGACAAGCCTAAGTATTGGCTTGAGTCTCACAAAGTCTTAGAAGAAGCTTTAAAAAGAAGACTATGTAAAGTTCACTAAGTCTTGTGAACTACCTCTTGTAACTTTTGAAGAGTTTACTTAATGTAAAATTAAGAGAATCTTAAGTGGTTGAGTCCACTTGATCAAGAATGGAAAGAGGAGCCACGAATTCATGATTTGTGGTAGGTAGAGAATCAAATCAATCATTGATTGATTGGAGAGTGATTGAGGGAAGTTAGCCTCCCAAACTCAACTATAAATAGTTGGTAGTTTTAGTCGTGGTTAGAGAGACCTATGTGAAGACCTCCAAGAGCTCAGCTTTATGCCATATCAAGGTGTGATTACAAGGCACACATATGTATCAGTAAGTCATTGTATTGTACAAGCAATATACTTTCATTTTCATGATTATTTGAGTTCATCTTTCCATGTTCTTGTGAAGTGTACTACTCACTGCCATTACTCTCAGTTTTCTCAGTCAGCTTGCAGAGATGTTTTCTCTGAGCTTGGTGCATCATTTTCAGTGATTTAACTTGGTAAAGTTAGCTCTATAAGTCTACTATATGCTCACAAATTTTCATGTCATTTGGATGTTGCAATCTTCATTTATGTTCATTTGAAGTCAACAGGGTCTGTTCATCTTCACTTCTCTGTCAGGTACCCGACTTTTTCACTCATCTTGTCAGAGCCATTTCTCAGTGGTTACTTATCCAAATTCAGGGATTTAAAGCTTGTTGGATTTAACGTACTGTCTAGTATAACCATAAAAAGTTTCATAATCATTGGATTTCTAAATTTTGAGTTATGTTGATTTTTCTGCTCACTGGTCTATTTCTATAGCAGCCCGTGAAAATCGGGATCATGTCATCACTTGTTAAAACTCATTCTCAGTGTGTGGTTTATTATTTTTTATGAGATTACTCTTGAAAGTTAGCTCTTTAGGTTGCCTAGACTTCCTCAAGAGGAATTGAGCTAATTGCTGCTGTGCTCAGAGAATTATGTAAAACACTGGACAGGTGTATGAACCAAGAATAGCAAGTTTTCACCTCTGAGCTAACTCCAACTTATCTGTTTTGATCTATCTTTTTGAGAGTGATCTTCCAAGGTACATAGGGTGTCTAATACATCCATTGGCAAGCTAAAAGGGCCCACCATATACTCCTGGAGTTCATTTGGCTGGTGTAGATCAAGGATTTTGCAACACCTCTTCATCTTCAAGCACATATCTATCCATCTCTTCACAATTGTGTCTTAGCTGAGCCAGAGTAGTTGAAGAGACGACTGACTTCAAACATGGTCTGAGCCAATGCGACCATTTTCGCACAAAGCTTGGTTCTTTCTATCTCTAGGTCAGCTCTAGGGTAGCACTTTTCATGATCCGTCACATTTGGCCCTTCTTGGATTCTGGCTTGATAAGCCTTAAGCATCATGTCTATGTCTTCAGGAGTGGGGTCAGCTAACACTGATCCTACTCTAGGGGGTGGTGGGATGGTCTTAGGTAGGTGGACAGATGGTGGGTTAGATGGTGATGGAAGTGAGGGTGGTGGTGGTATGTGAGAGTTTGTTTGAGAGGTGAGTTCAACAATTTTGGCTTTTGTTTCTCTTATGCTTTCTTCTAAGTCACTCATCTTTTTAGACCATTGTCTTTTCATTCTCTCTCGGCTATCCCTCCAAGCTCTCGACCGTTTCTTGGCTATGCTCTTGGTTTCACTAACTTCTGCAGTCTTCTCTTGGCTTACCCCTTGGTTTTGCTGCAATGCCTGAGCTCTAGTGACTACCTGTACGGGTGCAGTGGAAGTGACACTTCCTGCCGAGTCTACAACTAACCCAATAACGTTAATTGGAGTTATTTTTGGCATATTATTGGGATTCTTAGGGAAATCTCGCAAGAGATGCTCCTTCCCGCAATCTTGGCAAAAGCCTTGAATCGTCACTGACTGGGGTTGTGTAGGTGGAGGTAAGGGGCAATCACGAATGAGGTGATCTCCCTGACATCAGTAGCATGGTCCTCTTGGGAATGGGGGTCTTACCTGCCTAGGTTGGGGTCTAGAGTTAAGGTTTGTGTACATTACATTTGTGTACTCTAGCTCCCAACTAGGTTCACTTGGTTCTTCACTGTAGTAGGACTCACCATGTTCAGGAGATTGCATGTAGTAAGCCTGGGGACTATCAATATGTGTAGAATCAAAGCTATGGTCACTAGGATCACTTTCTAAAAGCAATGGTGTTACTGGCACTATAGCTCTATTCAAATTTTCCTCAGCTGCTGCATACTTTACAGGAATCACATTAGCTGGGGTTGGAGGTTGTTGAGCTAACACAGGTTGAGGGCTTTGTTGGTTTTGGTAGGGTTGTTGATAGGATTGCTGCGCTCTACCATATTATTGTGGAGGGTTCTGGTTCTGGTATCTTCCCTGTTGTGGATAGGGCTGAGGGTAGGTTTGCCTAACTGCTTGCTTATTGTATGGACAGTCTTGTGGTGTGTGATTTGTGTATCTCCGTTCTATGGTGTAGTATTGGCTACTAGGATTCACTTGAGGTTGAGCCATAATGGGACATACATTCGCCATATGGTCACCTCCACAAGTATAGCATCTTTTCACATGGGCAAATCTTGGGATCTGTTTGCTAGAGACACCTAATTTCTGAGCTACTTTCTCTGCTAATTCCTTGATAGATGTGGATTGTGTGGAAGAGAGGCTAGAAGCACTATCTGAATCTTTGTAGATTTTGGAGAGCTCTAACTCTTCCCCTAGGTTATCCTCGATGTCGATGCACATGCGTACACACTCTTCTATAGTCCTAGGGTTGTTCAAGTACACATATGACGTCAATTTGGTACTTAGCAATCCATCCAAGAATAAAGCCACTTGTTTGGCTGGTGTTGGTAACCCATGAATAGGGCATCTCTCAAGATATTGCCTAAATTTTCTTCCTGCAAGTCTCACGGTCTCTTGAGGGGTCTGCTTGAAGCTGTGTATCAATGAGGAAGTATTATGCCTTATGCCACTTTTAGAGCATTCAGTGATGAAAGCCTCTAAGAGTTGGTCTATGCTCCTCAACTGTCTCTCATTCAATGGTTGAAACCACGTAAGGGTTGTGTTCCTAAGTGTTAGACCAAAGGCATTATATTGCGTGAACAGGTCCTCAACTTGTTCAGCTCTCAAGACTTGCCTAAACTCGGCCACATGATCATATGGGTCTCCTGTGCCATCGAAGTAATTCTTCATGGACTTAACTAACTGAGTCGGTCTCAAAATCCTGGTGTGTTCCCTAGGCCTTGGCAAAGGGAAATCATCAGCATTCCTTTGGTTTCTTGGGGCTCTAAGTCCCTCAAGTTCCACTCTATTTGTTTTCGTTCTCATTCTGTCTCTTCCCACTGGGTTGGCAAAGCTTACCTCTGGTCTATCTCTATGTCTGTCTCTTTGAGTTCCATGAGCTTGGGATGTTCCAGCTCCTGGGTGACCAAAGGACACATTCGATCTTGGTTGGGGGAAAATAAATTCACCTTTCCAAGTGTAAGCATTCCTATCATTTTCCGTAACCACAAAGATCCTCTCTGAAGCGTGATCTAAGTAGGTCACTCTACCTGGGCTATCAGGATCTTTGAACTCATATATCATGATTGTTCCTACCTCATTCGGCTGATCAGATCTCTACCTCCAAAAGCCTTCATCAGTCTCTCGGTTCAGGAGTAGATCTATGCTTTTATTGTCTTGGGGAATCCACTCTGGTGTAATAATCCTAGTGAGAACAGATTTGCCTCGGGGGGTTCTAGGTTCTACACCCATGTTTCGTTGCTCTAGGTCACCTAAGTCCGTTTCTGGGATCACATTCCCAAATTCATCTGTCCTATCTGGGTGACTGGTGACTACATATATTGTCCCTTCCTTGTCTAGGTAGGCTCCATTTTCAAACTTGACTGCTGGATGTTCTAGTCCAATGGATTGGTCAGGGTTTTTGATCTGGACCACAGATCTTCCTAGGCCGTCCTCATAGATGCTAGCACCTAATCGGTTGGCCCTAAGGTATTCAAGTTGCGTCTTGTAAGGGCCTTCTATCCTATGTAAATATGGCACTCCTGAACTTCCTGTAGGTCTCTCCATACCGTGGGACATCTCAGACTCACTTGTCTCAGAGCTAGGGTAGTACGAATGGTGGCTCAACTGCTGGGCACAAGACCTAGCAGTATGATTGACACTAGCCTCTGAAGATCTAAGACTTTGTCTATCTCTCCCTAGGTGTCATCCTGATCTAAGGTTCATATGCCCAATTGAATGATCTCAAATTTTCCCAAGTACACTTTGCGTTGCTGAGTTCTTTTGTATTAGTCACTTGTTCTTTTTTAATTGCCCTTAGGGTGTCACTTCTTGTCCAATTAATCTTCGTCGCAAGGAACACTTAACTTTTATCGTACTTTGAGTGTGGTCGCTTGATTTAAATTCTTTTCCCTTAGGTTGTTCCGCAATTGTAATATCCTAGCACTTGCACTTGAGTGATTAAAGTTCTTGGACTTGGTCGTTCTTAACGTATCCCTAATTAATCAAAACCTCTGTCCGTACTTAGCCTATGCTAGGGATTGGCAGAGGGTGTTGAGAATTTCCAACCTTGAGTTTCTTTCCCTGTGTGTTGCCCTCGTGTGCCCAGGAAGCGTGTTCCCAAGCTTGCACTTACTCTTGCTTCGAGTACCCTTCGATGCTCTCAAAGAACCCAAAAAAATCCACAATTAGCTCAAGGATTGAATTCAGTTGACAGACAGATCACTTTCACGCATGTAATTCACAGACCCAATTGCCTTTTGCCTCTATGGAAAACAATCCCAAGGGAAACATAGTTTTCCTACCACGGGATATGGTCACTTCAAACAAAACAAAAATCACCGCAATCGGATTTCGTATGAGGAGGTTATGTCCGTTCAGGGTTTTGGGGCTAAAACAGGATCTAAAACAGGTTAATCGATAGACAGGACTTCTCAAAATGCTCTGGGTATAGGCCTCACAATGCTCTACTAACCCTTAGAATTTCCCCACAATTTGCCAAAAAATTAGACCACTATTTTTTGCCCTAAAAAATTGGCCAAATTTACCCGTCAATCACGTTCGCAAGCTCTGTCAATCGCGATTGATAGGTCAATCGCGATCGACGTGTCGGTCGCGATTGACAGGTCCGTCGTGGCTGTCAGTCGCGATTGATGCGTCCGTCGTGGCTGTCAGTCGCGATTGATGGGTCAATCGCGATTGACACGTGGCCCGGATTTTCAGTCGATCGTGGTCAGTCGGTCGTTGACTCTGTCGGTCATGATTGATGGGTCGATCGCGATTGGAAGGTCCGTCGTGAGGGTCTGTCCGTCGTGGTCAAGCAATCATTGACTGGGTCAGTCGCGATTGACAGGTCCGTCGGGGCTGTTAGTCGCGATTGACTGGTCGATCGCGATTGATGGCTCGATCGCGATTGACACGTGTCATGCGTAGGTTCTGTCAGTCGTGGTCAGTCGGTCGTTGACTCTGTCGATCGCGATTGATAGGTCGGGCGATAGGTGTCCGTCGTGGTTTGTCGATCGCGATTGACAGGTCGATCGCGATTGACAGAAAACTGAGGAATTTCAAAATTTTAAACACATATTCATGAAGCTCTAGGCCTATACATCACAATTATACACTTTGTTTTGTAAGAAGGTCAATTTTTTTGTCGATCGCGATTGACAGAGGTCAACGCCTCGGGACCTGCACAGTCAAATTTTTACCTGTTGGAGCTGGTTCAGCTGGTGGGGATGCTGATTCCTGCAGAAAATCTCAAAAAACACAAAAAATCACAAGCACACAAACGCTCTCTCGCTCTCTCTCACAAGTGAAATGAGGGAAATGGTATGGGTGGGGTGATATGACCAAAAACTGAAATTTTTCGTGATGATGGAGATGGAAGTGGGAGATGGTGATGATGATGGTGGTGATGAAGAAAACAAGAGAAAATAGGAAAAAGGTGAAGAAAATACCTATAACTCCAACGCGTCAACTCTACGTCTTACCATCACACGCTCGTCCTCAAAGCTCGATCCCCAACAACGGCGCCAAAATTTGGTGTAGCTCAGTGATGAGTAGCACCTCCTTTAATGTCAATCCGGGAAGACGTGAGGATGGTATGATGACCTCGAGCAAGTGAAGGCACAAGTGCGTGAGTGAGAAGCACACAAACATGCACACACATACACACACACACGCGCACACAAGGTAAGACAAAGAGTGAGAAGCAATGGAGTTCTTTCGATTACTTCCAAAAAGCTCATACAAGTTCAAATCAATTACAAGCTAACATAAAAAATGAGCTCTCTAGCTCTATTTATAGTTTTTTACTAGGTTTTGGCCTTGTCCAGATCTAGTGTCCGGCCTAGTTAAAAATTAGGTTCTCTGCCCTATTTGGAGGTTCAAACGGAGTCTAAAAAATGTGAAAACTGATAGGTAGGTACTTCTAAAGCTCCTCAAGCTCAAGGACTCCTTGGCTTGCACAAAATGGAGCTACAAAAATATGAAATGGTATTTACAATGGTTTTTAGTGATGAAAATCACTATTTTTGTAGGGATTTCTTCTAACATTTTGACATACATTTCCTGGAGCTCCCTACTTGCTCCTTCTTCTTGTGTGCCCAACTCTTTGATGCCTGAGAAATTTAAATGGCCTACTTGCCAGATCTTCTTTGACTACTGTGTCTGCTTGTGCTTTCTCTTCGCTCTGACTCCCTTCGTAGACTTCCTTGTCTTGTGAATCCTTCAATTCCTTGGCTACTGCCAACAACCTCCCACTGTTGCTTACATGATTTCTACAATCTGTCACTGGAGCATTCGACTACGGAACACACCTGATGTGATGGCACAGATGTGCATGAAGATCTTTGAATTAATGCTCATCACATTCAAAACATTCAAGAACATCAAGGACCCCCACTTCTCAGGAGTTGGCTTCACTGCAGGCAACCAAGACCTGGTATATGACATGAGCACTACCCCCTCAGTAAAGGTAGTATATGCCTGGCACGCAAGAATAAAATACCTCCCAGCATGCTTCAAGCAGACCTTCAAGGAGATGTTCATCACAGGGTTCTGGGAATATCACTCAGAAATATTTGTACCCAAGCCCTCACATCTCCTCCAACTATTCACTGTGGAGAGGACCATCTACTCAGATCAATTGCGGGTGCCCCATCCAGACGTCCCAGGTCCAGTCGATTGGGATGCATTGTTAACAGACCTAGCACGGGGGCTACGATTAGAAGAACACCACCTTGCTTCCGATGTGGTTCAATATTATGTCCAACGCACAGCTAGACAAGGGTCTGTCAGAGACGACAGATGTGAGAGAGGGGGGGTGTTGGCAGTAGTCAAGGAACTGAAGGACTCACAAGACAAGGAAGCCTACGAAGGGAGTTGGAGCAAAGAGAAAGCACAAACAGACACAGTAGTCAAAGAAGATCTGGCAAGTAGGCCATTTAAATTTTTCATGCATCAAAGAGTTGGGCACATAAGAAGAAGGAGCAAGTAGGGAGCTCCAGGAAATGTATGTCAAAATGTTAGAAGAAATCCCTACAAAAATAGGGATTTTCATCACTAAAAACCATTGTAAATACCATTTCATATTTTTGTAGCTCCATTTTGTGCAAGCCAAGGAGTCCTTGAGCTTGAGGAGCTTTAGAAGTACCTACCTATCAGTTTTCACATTTTTTAGACTCCGTTTGAACCTCCAAATAGGGCAGAGAACCTAATTTTTAACTAGGCCGGACAGTAGGTCTGGACAAGGCCAAAACCTAGTAAAAAACTATAAATAGAGCTAGAGAGCTCATTTTTGAGATTAGCTTGTAATAGAATTGAACTTGTATGAGCACTCTTGAATTAATCTAAAAGAACTCCATTGTCCTTCTCTTTGTTCTTACCGTGTGTGCGCGTGTGTGTGTATGTGTGTGCATGTTTGTGTGCTTCTCACTCACTCACTTGTGCCTTCACTTGCTCGAGGTCATCATACCATCCTCACGTCTTCCCAGATTGACATTAAAGGAGGTTCTACTCATCACTGAGCTACATTGGTCAATTGGAAGCGTATCGAGGAGCTCCCTGGAATCTTTCTGAATCTTCGCTCTTCGTTTCTTGCGAGGGTGCGCTGCATGTGGATGTTTCGATGATGTCGGGCATGACACGTCTTTTGAATGGAGGGCCGCAAAGTACCTATATATGTACAGCATAATGTGACCTCCTACCACTTTGAAGGTAAGAGCCCTTTTGCTTACCTGCTGCCCATATCTTTTCTTTCGTTCGGCGAGCGTCTGAAGTAGAATTTTGTGATATGGGTAGAGCTTTGCTTGGGCGAAGCAAAGAAGAGGTTCACATATTTTCACATCGGTGAAATGTAAATTATCCTTCAGGAGGAAGAATGCGTTGAATAATAGGAGCCTCTTCATCATTACGTGACTACAATTTGGAGTGGAGAAACTAGTCGTACATGCCTGCAATATATCGGGAACGGCCAACTCTGCATAACTACCTGCCTTCTTTGATTTTGGAATCCCTTGTGTTCCCAACATAAGGGCGAGCTTGTCTTTAGTGATCCTTCCTCCAGAAAGGGATGGAAAGGACTTGAAGAGTGTTAAGATCTCCATACCACAATTCTGAGGGTCACTAAGTGAGGGGAGCTTGGCATTTGCTATTGTGAGTAAATTCATATTCTTCAATTCTTCTAAAGTGAATGAGTTTTGAAGCTTATCACATATGCTTAAGTCCAATTTCAAGGAGATCTCACCAGGGATGGAGATGATGATTTCTGTGGTGGTGGCTACGTTTGCCACATTTGCTGATGACATAGCAGTGTCCTTTATATGAGTACTTTGCTGAGTATTTGCTACTAGAGATGTGCTCTGATCTTGCTGAATTTCCTCATTAAGTGATTCTGACTCGGAAGGATTCTCCTCAGAGACCACATAGAGTGAATCGCTAGAGTCCCCATTTGAACTGGATTGGCTAGATGCACTCTCTGTGTCAGTTTTGAGTTCTGAAAATGTTTCCTCAATTTCTACTGAAGATGAGGCCATGATAATTATAGTTCCCCGAGTGTATATAAAGAAGAGATATTGAAGGTGAGGTAGTAATTTGATGAAACCTGGAGGATAATTGGATAACTACGTAGCAGGTCTGGATAACGATCGAAGAGGCCGCTTGCTTACTTTGTAGAGCTGGAGAATCCACTAGAAATGTTGATAGGTAGGGATGTGGCTGGAATTCCAATCAAGTATCTCTAGAGAATCAGAAACTGGTCGATTAGCATGGATGATAATTCTGGCATTTCCAGGGTGGCCTCCAGTAATGGCGATCTAAATGCCTTGGTAGCCCGAATCGGTTGCCCTCAACAAAGATACCAACATGGATACGCATCGTTGCAGGATGTGTTCCCTACAGGTACTGATTCCATGCGGTCTCAAACTGTACAAACATACGGTAATTCATTGAATATTTGATGGGTACAACACAAGGTGGTCTAGGTGTTCTCTTTCCCAGGGGTGGATGGGAGACTGATGAAAGTGCTGAAGAGGCTGCTTGTCGGGAGGTTTATGAGGGAGGAGGTGTACGTGGCGATGTGGTCGATAGCATGATTAGGATCAGTCACGCTTGGGCACTGATCCGAGAGGTTTGATCAAAATTGGAGTCTAGATTCTCCAGCTTCTCACAAATGGACTTGGTCGAAGAGGTTCTTGTTGCACAGTAGAGTATTTGGTGGGGAGTCCTCAGTAGGTTCGATAGAGTTCTGTTCGGGATATGAGATTGACGAGGTGCTTAGATTGCCCGTTGGGTTTGCTCTTATCATATACCTGAGGAGCGGATGCTGAAATTGCCCTAGCAAGTACTCACGGTGATTCTTGGTGATGCCGGGTTGGATTGCGTGCAAATTATAAAGGAGCCGATGTAGAGAGCGAGAATGATTGGAATTGATTTAACTATGGCGCGCTGTTGTCAGATGATTGAGCAGTCTAATTTTGTCCACGTGTTGGATGGAGATGCGTGGTGGCCACCTATCAGAAAGGGAGGGTAATTTGGCTTTACTAAACTGAAGTGTGCTTGATGGAGTAGCCAGGTTCGCGCATTATTTCTGGAGTATTGATTTTCCCGATGATTTCAAGTGGGCGCAGGTTGTGACTAAGGTCGCCTTAGGAATAAATTGGAGGGGAGGTCGCCCTTAACAGGAGGGGTGTCGCCCTTAACAGTAGGGGAGGTGGCCCGATTGTAATAAATAGGAGTGGGGTTGTATTCAACAGGAGCGAAGGTCACCGGATGTGGTCGCCAGGGGACAACCTGTCCGAGGGGAAGTCACCACTACAGGTTGCAAAAAATCAGGTACGGAGTGTGATCGCGTTTGGAGAGATAAATCGGAATCGAGCAGGAAGGGAAATTGCGTTGATTGGAGGTGGAGGGGTGTCTTATGATAAGTGGTCGGGAGGGAGTCCAAAGACCTTCGTTTAAGGGGTTGTTCTTTCGCCACATCCAAGAGACTTTTTGAGGACTTTTCTGGTATGGTCACTGATTCCACTGTCAATTATGCCTGGTCATTTGTCACTATCTTTTTGCATTGGAAGTTGAGCACCCTTTTCCCCTTCTCGATAGACGGTTCAAGCTTATTGTTCGCCTCGAGTCATATACCGATGTCAGATTGGTAGTTTGATAAAAGACCTTTGATAAGCCGTTGGGCAATTGAGAGCTCTTTAAGGGTGCAGGAGGTCAGAATATTTTCACTTGGGAGATAATCATATAATTGAGGCAGGGTATATTTTTTTTGTGTGGAATGAGTAAGAAGGGTGAGGATGGGTGCCTTAATTGGTACTAGATTAGAGGAGGAGTCACCCTAGGTATGGATGAAGGTCGCCTGAGTTTATTAAACTATAAATGGGAGGAGGGTCGCCCAAGGTGGAGGTGGGAGGAAGGGTCGCCTAATGTGAGAGGTGGGAGGAGGAGTCGCCCTATTGTGGGAGTTGGGAGGAGAGGTCGCCTAAGGTAAGAGGTGGGAGGAGGGGTCGCCCTATTGTGGGAGTTGGGGGGAGAGGTCGCCTTAGGTGGGAAGTAGGTGTCAAGGCCATGAGAATAGAGGTGGGAGGAGGGTCGCCCTAGGTGGGATTTGGAAGGTAGGTTGCCAAGGGTAGAAGTGAGTGAAGAAGGGTTGCCTATTGAGATTCTAGGAGGCTAGAATGAGGAGGAGAATCGAGATGAGGAGTTTTAACTTAACCCTGGAAGGAGGAGGGGAGTTGGTCCAAGTCATATCTAAGTAAGGAGCAGGGGAGGAGATCCAAGTCATTTGAAGGTAGGAGAAGGGAGGGTCGCCCATAAAAACACATGAGGAGGAGGGGTCGCCCACTTTGTCAAGATGGACGGATTAGGGGTCGCCAGATTGTAGTTTGAGATGGAGGAGAGGTCGCCCAAATTGTCAAAGTTGAAGGATGAGAGGTCTGTCGCCCAGGTTGGTTAATAGTTTGAGATGGAGGAGAGGTTGCCCCAATTGTCAAGGGGGAGGGATGAGGGGTCACGCGCTTGGCCATAGAGCTTGAGAGGGAGGAGGGTCGCCCAATTTGGCAAAGTGGAAGGAGGAGGGGTCGCCCCGCTTGGCCATAGAGGTTGAGAGGGAGGAGGGTCGCCCTGTTAGCTCAATAAATGGTTGGCTTTGGTGCACTAATATGTTTGTATTTGGCAGAAGAAGATGTTTGATTACAGGTACTTGAAGAGTGATCAAATGTTTGAAGGGAAGTATTTGCAACTACATGACGCCATCATGATCAGAATGGATCGGGAACTTGGTACTGCTGTTGGAAATGCATTGATAGACATGTATGTCAAGTGTGGCTTGATCAGAAAAGCACACGAAGTCTTCAATAGGCTTCCGAATCAAGATGTTGTGTCATGGACTGCCCTAATTGTAGGATATGCCAAACATGGGGATGCCATGTTTGCTCTCAAATGTCTTGATGAAATGCAACTCAAAGGTGTGGCCTATTTTTCTCCAAAAAAGAGGATGCCTTATCTCTGGGCGGCAGCAAAAAAGGTGGACGACGCTGGTTCTTTTGGGACGAGAGGAGGAGGATAGGGGGAAAAAAAAAAAAAGGGGCATCTACCAACAGCTCGAAGGGAAGACGACTTCTGCTTCAGGAAATGTGCAGGAGGCAGTGGCTATTCAACCCCTTGGCCAATTTAGCCTTAAGGCAACAAGATGATTAGCTTCGCCTTGCTTAAAAATTATTAGCGGGATGGTTGTTCTTCATATAACTTGGTGACTTCTACACTCTTCTCAAGAGAAAAGATGATTAGAGCAGGGGCCAAACGAAGAAGGACCGATCCATGTTT
Organism: Ceratopteris richardii; assembly: GCA_020310875.1. Taxonomy (NCBI): domain Eukaryota; kingdom Viridiplantae; phylum Streptophyta; class Polypodiopsida; order Polypodiales; family Pteridaceae; genus Ceratopteris; species Ceratopteris richardii. The sequence goes on from CM035418.1 coordinate 179,171,750, forward strand.
TGGGTATGTAATAGATAAATTTTGTGCGTTGGCTAGTGTGGAATCCGCTGATGCCGTTGGTTTAGTGTGATTGTCAAATATAAGAATGAATACTTCAACGTTGAGATGGTGATGGGATAGTTATCTGCTTGATATTTGTTGAAGATGGCACCATGGACTGACTCCAGAATTTAGCGATGGTTCTTTCTGCACAGATCACGAGCTCAACTAGAATTGTTACAGATAATATCAAGGTGTTGCAAATTCTAAGAAAAATGGAACAGTGAACTACATGCGCTTGCTGTCAAGTTAATCATGCTATCATGGTCTTCTTGATGCTCTCTCTCAAAGGATACAAAATAACTAAAACATTGAAACTGATATTTTTGGGTACAAAGGAAAATCGATGATTACCTGTGATCATTGTTTAACTCTGCTATGCTTCTGACAAATTGAAGTATGGATACAATTTCGAGATGTTCTCGTGAACTTATATAAAGAAAGAGATAGTTCTCACTAGCTGAGCCCATTAGTTAGCTCATGAAGGCATCAAGTCAGTTCTTCGGTGAAGAACTCATATACCTGTTGCAGCTGAAGAGTTGGCAGGTGCAGATAGAGGGACTGGACTCTTGTCCTGCGGCTAAGAAGCCATGGAATATGCCATATAGACGAGTCTTCTCTGTTAGAACTGTTGGCGAATCGAAGGCATGATGGCAGAAGCCTTAAATATAGACGAGTCTACCAGCTCGAAGGGAAAAGCGAGGGTTGTTGCCTTGGCATAGAAAGGAGATGCCTTGCATATGGGAAAAAGTTTCATGGTCTAAGATTGTGGATCCATCCCAAATAACAATTCGCAGAGAACCCAAAATCAATTGGATATGCAGGCAGTCTGTAAGCACACAGAGTTGAAAGGCCTTCAAAATCTTGAATAGATGCAGACAGTACAAAACTGGATTGAAGCAGCATTGCGGTGAAGGAAGCGATAGCTTGTTGTAATCATAGGTTGTAAAGAGTTGGGTTCTATATAAGACTTTTGCTATGCTTTATGCTGAAACCAAGCGGCCTAACAAATTTGAAAGGAGTTTCGATCGTCCATCAGATCATCCCTTTGTGCCCTTTCAGCCCTTTGCAACCAGCTCATTGGTTGTTTGATTTATTTGAATCAATCTGAGTAAAGAATTGATGTACTTCAGTGTCCGCTAGAATTATGATCCTTCTCAACTGTGGAAGCGCTGTTGTACCTCTCAGCAGTACTCCATATAAATTCATGCAGCACAAATTAAGGGAGCACTGAAGCTCAGATTTTGCATAATAAAAAATGGGAGCAGAGTTTGTCAAAATAAGCGTAGAGCAAAGTGGAGCTTGCATGGCAGCAGAAGAATTTGCCAAAGTGGTAATATTTGAGGGATGCCAAGCAAGATGTGAAGTGGCAGTACCACTGAGATCGTCATTCTTTGATTTAGTAGAGTAATTATTTCAAACCTTGTGAGGTAGAGGATGCAGGGCACTCATACAGTAGAGGTGGTATGTGTACTTGACGGATTGATGGACCTTTTCTGCGAGCTACTGCAATGAAAGCGAGGAACAGAAGATTACAAAGAGAGGGAAGTGATGACCATTGCCTCGTTGCATCATTGTTTGATTTAGTAGAGTTATTATTGCAAACCTTGTGACGTAGAGGCTGCAGGGCATTCATACAGTAGAGGTGGTATGTGCAATGGAGGAAATTCGAACCTGTGCGGAGGTGAATGTTGTAATGAATATGTGAGGTCTGTAAGAATAAGGGCATAAGCTCTCATGTGACTGCTGGGGCTATCCATTTTTAATTGTCTCTTTCAGGTTGTACTTGTTGAAGGTGGCTGGATAGTTGAATTGCTAAGAAGTCTTGAACTGCTGTGCAAGGATGGAAATCACATTTTGGTTTCACATGTGGAATGGAGAGTGAAATAAATGTGTGGATGCATGAGTACATGTGTGTGAAAATTGAGAGTGAAAGGGAGAGAGGAATGTGAGTGAGGAAGCACGAGGGAAAGTGCACGAAAATGGGGGTGCGTGACGAGCATGTGTGAGTACGGACAGAGTGAAGGGGAATCATGAGAAGCATAATTGGAGATTGAATCTTTACATGCTTGTGCCTTAGAGTGTGTATTCACTTCTTCTCAGCAACCACAATCAAGTGCAAATCAGGGACGCGAAGCGAGAAAAAGTCAGCTTGTACAAGTACATTGAGCAAGCTATCCCTACAATTAGGCAAATACTTGCATCTTTTCCTTGGGCTCAAGACCTTAACATTTTGGTGCGTTTGCCGGGAAGCATATGAACTAGTACATATACAAAGGAAGGATTCCTCGAGGGATAATTATGGGCTCCAGGTAATCCAATTGGACCGATTCCGAGGGATTTGAACACAATAAAGCCTCGTATAATCACTTTTCCCTCGAGCTTAAGAGCCGTACATTTTGGTGCGTCTGCCGGGAATTGGCTTAGCACATCTCATCGAGAGTGCTACGAGTTCGCTTGGTGCCCCAATCGTGTGGCACAGCCAAGTCGATCCCAAATCTGCTTCAACCTTCATCAAAGAAATGGCCCAACAAAAGCCAGCATGTGGTTTTGAGAAAGCGAATATAAGGCAAGGGAATTTTGGACAAAATAGGAGATGGATAGATTCTCATCCGACCATGAGACATCATGTGAACCGAGGGTGGCGATTTGGCCCCATATCAAATTATGTGAGATGCTGGTGTTGCGAGCAGATTGGGCATATAGCCAAATATTGCCCTCGTGTATGCTCCCCGTTGGATTTTGTCCCCACATGTGAGGACTGTGGGAAAAAGAGACTATGCGAGCACGTGTGTGGCTCAAAAGAGGTGATTGACCTAAAGGTCGCAACGAATGAACCAGATAGGTGTTTATCCTCTTTGTATGTGGAAGTTGACAAAGGTGGAGTTACTTCATCGACGGAAACTGCGAGAGCAAGTGGAAGCAAGGACACTCGATCTCATGATCGAGACTTGATAGAACTTGTGAAGAGCTTGGAATGTCAAGTCAATTGGTTGCAGGTGGAGCGAGATAACGAGAGGATCAAAATAGCGAAATTAGAGGAAAATCAAGTGAAAATGGCCGAGATCCTAGGAACTTGGGAAAAGCAAGTACGAATGTTGAAAAATGAAAACAAGGAGTGGAAAAGAGTAAACAAAAGCTGGAGGCAAGATCTTGTGAAGCCCGAGAGTGAAAACGTGGTCTGGGACTTGAGATCCGGTTTGATGGTAGCCGACTGCTTTGGAGTTGCGATCGAAGAAGAGCTCTCAAGAGACGAGGATGACCTAATGAGGAGAGTCAAGGGAATGGAGCATGCAATCGAGAAGGTACAAAGCATAATCCATCGATACAGTGATCAAGAGGGTAAGGCATGTGACGAGTTCCACCTGGAGTTAGAAAGAATGAAAAGTGCCCAAGCAGAGAGCCATGAGAAAGTGAGACGGGTAGAAAAAGAGAATGCAAGGCTGAGTAGCAAGCTCGGTAGGTGGATGAATCGTAAAGATGACGAGACGCGAGGACAGGTGGAGGATCCGAGAGCGAGGAAAACAGAGGAAGAGCTGAAAGCGGTGTTGGATAGGTTGGATGCGTTTGGAACAGAGTTAGAAAGGACGAAGAATGAATTGTCGAAGAAGGTAGATGACCTGGATGAAGAAAATATGAGTAGAATCTGGGAGGAGAGGTCGATTCGAGAAGAGGTTGAGAAGTTGTCTGGCCAAGTCGGGAGGAGCGAGGAGGTTCCTTTGGAAATAGAAAGAAAGATGAGCCATTTAGAAGAGGAGAAGAAGAAAATGTGGGTTCGGTTCCATCAAGTGGACGATGAGATTTTTCGACTCCAAGGCAGTGATGAGCGAAAAGAAGAAGGGATAAGGGATTTAGCTTTGAAGTTCGAGGCATTCAGAGGTGTAGTAATGAATGGTGGCCTTCCAGACCGGCCTGGCTAGAGGACAATATCAGCAAGCTGTCGAATCATGTGGAATCTCTGCGAGGCAGAGGATGGAGATGAAAAAGAAAAAAGATGATATGATGGATGCCGGTTAGGACGGCTGTAGTCTGACTAGGGTTTGCTTTGCGGATTGCGAGTCAAAGATGTGAGGACGGATGGACCAAGTGTGTTGTACACTTAGGAACTGAAGTGACACTTTTTGAGGTTTTCAGGTCGACAAAGTGGTTAGTATGTGCGGGTTTTGCGAGGACGGGTTGACCATGGCATTAGTGGCTGGATTTTGGCTTGAGTGGCAGCAGAGAGGAGATGTGTCTCATCGGGATGTCCACGGGGGGATATATGTGTGTGTGTCGCGATTGGGATGGTTGGGAAAATATCCTTTCTTTTGTCTCCTAATTCTCGAGATGCGGGAATGAAAAGAAAATGAAAAAAATATATGTTTGTGTATGTGTGAGTGTGGCTACGCGCCTATGTGGGCGGATAGGTGGGTGGACCCACTTTGGCCGGGTGGTCAAAGCCACGAACCGACGTCGGTTTCGCATAGGGCTAGCTGTCTGTGTGTCGCGCGCTGCATTGGGTTGGTAGATGGGTGGAACAAACTCGATCGGGTGGTCGAGTCCACGAGTCGCATCCAGCTTCGGCGTAGGCCGGCAAGTGTGAGTAAATATGAAAAAATGATGAAAAAAGAGAGAAAAAAATGTGAAAAAAAATGAATGAGAAGAATTCCTCGCTCGAGGGGGGACATAAGAGAGGTGAGAGAGCATGATGCTCGGATGGGAGTATATGTGTTTGTGTTGTGGGGATATGGGAATGTGTGGACTTCCGATGAGGCATATCGAAACGAAGCTTAAGCTCGGCTAGGATTTTGGCTTCAAAGTGTTTGTGGGAGATTTGGACTCGAGGGATCCAAGCATGCTAGTGACTTTGTTCGTCTGCGAGCTCTTGGGAGGTGCTCATTTTGGTTCTTAGGTTGTGCAACTACTTGCGATGTCCTGAAGCACGTTGATGATGAGCGGTTTTGTCGAGGTGACCCGACGTTAGACTTGAGTGGTCCTTGTCGTGTATCCATCAAGTTAGAGTGGTGTGGTGGTGACCTAGCAATAGAATTTAGTTAAAAAAAAAACAAAACCAAAAAAAACAAAAGAAAACAAAAAAAACAAAAAAAACAAAGAGTCAATGACAAGAAAAGCGGGTAGTGGAAACCCTAGGTAGAAAGGGAATGAAAAATCGGCGAGAGAACTCAGCTAGAAACAAGAAAAAGAAATCAGGAAAGCGATCGTATGGCCAAGAAGAGTATCAAAAATAAAAGTGGGGAATGGTTTTGATTATATATGGTGTGTGTGGAAAGTGTGTTGAGTATGCATGTGGAAGAAAGATTTGTGACGTGTTGAATGAGTAGTCGAGAAGAGTGACGAGAGCGAATGTGGACATGTCTTCTGTTTGCATGTATGTATGTTGTGTGTGACGAGAATGCATTTGTGACACGGATCATGATGTGTGTGCTGAGTATATATTGTGATGTGGATCAAGGATATGATTGTCTTTTCATTTTGGTTGTACATATTGTGATTTGATGAAGAAAAGTTCTAATGTTTTAATGAAGTTTGGAGACAGCTGGACATGTCGGTGAAGATACATCAAGATGGACAAAGATGGTAAGGGAAATGATTGGATTTTGGTACTAACAAATGATTGTATGAGTATGATTTAAGGTGCTACATTGAGGAAGAAGAGTATGTCCATGCAAGGTAAAGATTTGTATTCGATTGAGTGATGAGCACATGTTGTTTGATTTGACTGCAGGAACATATTTAGCTCGTCGAGGACAACTTCGCAATTAAGAAGAGGGGAGTATGTTAGCTCAATAAATGGTCGGCTTTGGTGCACTAATATGTTTGTATTTGGCAGAAGAAGATGTTTGATTACAGGTACTTGAAGAGTGATCAAATGTTTGAAGGGAAGTATTTGCAACTACATGACGCCATCATGATCAGAATGGATCGAGAACTTGGTACTGCTGTTGGAAATGCATTGATAGACATGTATGTCAAGTGTGGCTTGATCAGAAAAGCACACGAAGTCTTCAATAGGCTTCCGAATCAAGATGTTGTGTCATGGACTGCCCTAATTGTAGGATATGCCAAACATGGGGATGCCATGTTTGCTCTCAAATGTCTTGATGAAATGCAACTCAAAGGTGTGGCCTATTTTTCTCCAAAAAAGGGGATGCCTTATCTCTGGGCGGCAGCAAAAAAGGTGGACGGCGCTAGTTCTTTTGGGACGAGAGGAGGAGGATAGGGGGAAAAAAAAAAAAAAGGGGGCATCTACCAACAGCTCGAAGGGAAGACGACTTCTGCTTCAGGAAATGTGCAGGAGGCAGTGGCTATTCAACCCCTTGGCCAATTTAGCCTTAAGGCAACAAGATGATTAGCTTCGCCTTGCTTAAGAATTATTAGCGGGATGGTTGTTCTTCATATAACTTGGTGACTTCTACACTCTTCTCAAGAGAAAAGATGATTAGAGCAGGGGCCAAATACAGGAAACAAAGAAGGATCGATCCATGTTTTGGGTATGTAATAGATAAATTTTGTGCGTTGGCTGGTGTGGAATCCGCTGATGCCGTCGGTTTAGTGTGACTGTCAAATATAAGAATGAAGACTTCAACGTTGAGATGGTGATGGGATAGTTATCTGCTTGATATTTGTTGAAGATGGCACCATGGACTGACTCCAGAATTTAGCGATGGTTCTTTCTGCACAGATCACGAGCTCAACTAGAATTGTTACAGATAATATCAAGGTGTTGCAAATTCTAAGAAAAATGGAACAGTGAACTACATGCGCTTGCTGTCAATTTAATCATGCTATCATGGTCTTCTTGATGCTCTCTCTCAAAGGATACAAAATAACTAAAACATTGAAACTGATATTTTTGGGTACAAAGGAAAATCGATGATTACCTGTGATCATTGTTTAACTCTGCTATGCTTCTGACAAATTGAAGTATGGATACAATTTCAAGATGTTCTCGTGAACTTATATAAAGAAAGAGATAGTTCTCACTAGCTGAGCCCATTAGTTAGCTCATGAACGCATCAAGTCAGTTCTTCGGTCAAGAACTCATATACCTGTTGCAGCTGAAGAGTTGGCAGGTGCAGATAGAGGGACTGGACTCTTGTCCTGCGGCTAAGAAGCCATGGAATATGCCATATAGACGAGTCTTCTCTGTTAGAACTGTTGGCGAATCGAAGGCGTGATGGCAGAAGCCTTAAATATAGACGAGTCTACCAGCTCGAAGGGAAAAGCGAGGGTTGTTGCCTTGGCATAGAAAGGAGATGCCTTGCATATGGGAAAAAGTTTCATGGTCTAAGATTGTGGATCCATCCCAAATAACAATTCGCAGAGAACCCAAAATCAATTGGATATGCAGGCAGTCTGTAAGCACACAGAGTTGAAAGGCCTTCAAAATCTTGAATAGATGCAGACAGTACAAAACTGGATTGAAGCAGCATTGCGGTGAAGGAAGCGATAGCTTGTTGTAATCATAGGTTGTAAAGAGTTGGGTTCTATATAAGACTTTTGCTATGCTTTATGCTGAAACCAAGCGGCCTAACAAATTTGAAAGGAGTTTCGATCGTCCATCAGATCATCCCTTTGTGCCCTTTCAGCCCTTTGCAACCGGCTCATTGGAATTATCGTTCAAGGCTGTTTGATTTATTTGAATCAATCTGAGTAAAGAATTGAGGTACTTCAGTGTCCGCTAGAATTATGATCCTTCTCAACTGTGGAAGCGCTGTTGTACCTCTCAGCAGTACTCCATATAAATTCATGCAGCACAAATTAAGGGAGCACTGAAGCTCAGATTTTGCATAATAAAAAATGGGAGCAGAGTTTGTCAAAATAAGCGTAGAGCAAAGTGGAGCTTGCATGGCAGCAGAAGAATTTGCCAAAGTGGTAATATTTGAGGGATGCCAAGCAAGATGTGAAGTGGCAGTACCACTGAGATCGTCATTCTTTGATTTAGTAGAGTAATTATTTCAAACCTTGTGAGGTAGAGGATGCAGGGCACTCATACAGTAGAGGTGGTATGTGCACTTGACGGATTGATGGACCTTTTCTGCGAGCTACTGCAATGAAAGCGAGGAACAGAAGATTACAAAGAGAGGGAAGTGATGACCATTGCCTCGTTGCATCATTGTTTGATTTAGTAGAGTTATTATTGCAAACCTTGTGACGTAGAGACTGCAGGGCATTCATACAGTAGAGGTGGTATGTGCAATGGAGGAAATTCGAACCTGTGCGGAGGTGAATGTTGTAATGAATATGTGAGGTCTGTAAGAATAAGGGCATAAGCTCTCATGTGACTGCTGGGGCTATCCATTTTTAATTGTCTCTTTCAGGTTGTACTTGTTGAAGGTGGCTGGATAGTTGAATTGCTAAGAAGTCTTGAACTGCTGTGCAAGGATGGAAATCACATTTTGGTTTCACATGTGGAATGGAGAGTGAAATAAATGTGTGGATGCATGAGTACATGTGTGTGAAAATTGAGAGTGAAAGGGAGAGAGGAATGTGAGTGAGGAAGCACGAGGGAAAGTGCACGAAAATGGGGGTGCGTGACGAGCATGTGTGAGTACGGACAGAGTGAAGGGGAATCATGAGAAGCATAATTGGAGATTGAATCTTTACATGCTTGTGCCTTAGAGTGTGTATTCACTTCTTCTCAGCAACCACAATCAAGTGCAAATCAGGGACGCAAAGCGAGAAAAAGTCAGCTTGTACAAGTACATTGAGCAAGCTATCCCTACAATTAGGCAAATACTTGCATCTTTTCCTTGGGCTCAAGACCTTAACATTTTGGTGCGTTTGCCGGGAAGCATATGAACTAGTACATATACAAAGGAAGGATTCCTCGAGGGATAATTATGGGCTCCAGGTAATCCAATTGGACCGATTCCGAGGGATTTGAACACAATAAAGCCTCGTATAATCACTTTTCCCTCGAGCTTAAGAGCCGTACACGCCAAGCTTGGCCATAGAGGTTGAGTGGGAGGAGGGTCGCCCAAGTTGGCAAATCGGAAGGATGAGGGTCGCCCAGTCTTGGCAATAGAGGTTGAGAAGGAGGAGGGTTGCCCAAGCTGGCACATTGGAAGGATGAGGGTTGCCCACTCTTGGCCATAGAGGTTGAGAGGGAGGAGGGTTGCTCATTGTGGGAGTTGGGAGGTAGGTCGCCAAGGAGGAGGGGTCGCCAAGGATGAGGAGGTAGGGTAGAGTAGAGTTGGGTGGAGAGGCCGCCCATGGTGGGAGTTGGGAGGAGAAGTCGCCTTAGTGGAGGGTAGGTGTCACCAAGGTCATGAGAATAGGGGTGGAAGGAGGAGTTGTTCTAGGTAGGGAGGAGTGGAGGGGTGTTTGCCTTAGAATGATGGAGAAGGAAGGGAAGTGATCTTAGTCAACCATAGAGGGGAGGTGCCAAATTAGAGAGCATAGAAAATTTGTTACTGAGAGGGAGGAGAAGGAATTTTTGGAAGGGAAGAGATGAGAGGGGATAGATCGGGTGCTTAGGTAATCAAGGAAGGCATTGAGGGCGTCTTTGTAGCATTGGAGGGAGTGTGGCATTGGAAGGAGTAAGGAAGGCCATTGGAAGGAGGAGTAAGGAAGGCGAGGTCTTCCTAGGAGAGGAAGGGTGGTGGAAAGGACCCCAATAGAGGAAGGGTGGAGGAGAGGTCGCCCATGGAGAGGAAGGATGGAGAAGAGATCGCCCCTATAAGTGGTAAGTTGTTTGAGATGATCTTTTGCCTTCTTCGCTTAGAGGGATGGCATCTTCACTTAGAAGGATGGCATCTTTGCTTAGAGGGATGGCAAGGAGGAGAAATTCTAGGTGATAAGAGATAGAAGAAATTAGTAGCATAATGCCTATGAGTAGCAAGATGAAGATGGTAGTGACCATAGTGTTCTAGGAGTGGGTGCTAGGAGTGGGTGGGAAGGACAGTATTCTTTGATTTCCAGAGGTTTGCATCATGATCCTGTTTTCTTTTTTCCTGTACTGCCACTAGAGTTTCATTGCCTATCTTTCTCTTTTCTTCAAGAAGTTGTAGCCTCACAATATTGGCTGAGAGTGCACTAGTAAATCCAAGAATTTGATTGGTTCCCACGCGGTTGGAGCCATGCAAGAACTCAAAAGGAGCAATTTCTTGTATTCTTATTACACAGGAAGGTTGTGTGGATTGGCAGTCTAGTAGCATGATGAATATGAAAATAAAGTTGTCAAAGATGTCTTTTTCATAATTAGAGAATTGTTGACGGTTGTATTCATGTTCATTGGGTGTATGCATGTGTTAGCATGGAGAGCTTCTTGAGTGCAGGATTTGCAATAGGTGGGTGCATGTATGAGCATGGGAATATGTATGTACATGTGCGTCTATGTGTGTTGATTATGATATGTGGGCATCCTAAAGTTGTGGTGCGGTAATCTCATATGTATCAAAAAGGATCCAAGAGTGTTTGTATATATTTGCATTTCAAATTGAAGGTGTGAAAATACAACATATTTTTAGAAGCAATTGGGGAATTCTGCGTGTGGAATAGTGTGAATGCATGTGTATTTTCGATTGCATGTGTGTTTTTCTCAAATGGAATTTTGTATGTCCATCAGTCATAATGAAAGGGCAACAACACAATGGGTAAGAATGAAACCAAAAAAAATTGTGTGACTTGCTTGGCAGGAATCTATATGCAGAAAGAATCAACTCGGTTTGCTTCTGTGGTTCTTGAGCTTGCCAATGTTGTAGACGATACCCACACAGGAATTTCCAACATCAATTTAACACTTGAGGTTTACAGTTCAAAGCGTCATCCAGACCATGTGAACCGAGTCTTTGATAATGAAGGGGTTGATGAAGAAAATTCATTTGAGAGCAAGAACACCTCCGAAAGTGTGCTATCATCATTTGTAAAGAAGCTGTTCAGTTCAGTTATTTCCTCAAAACATGCCAAGGCAGTGTAGAAAGCAGTTATTGCATATGGTCATATGTGCTTCAGTAATTTTGATGAGAGTTGGGTAGAAGAAGCTGTTGATGCAATTTTAGGATTGTGTAGATCCAAGGTGTCATGGAATGTATTTGAACTCACTTTATCAAATCTTCTAGAACTGGGTGACTCAGTAAACATGGATTTATGAGGGGCTGTGGTTGAATCCATTGGTCTCATTGGCACGTTGCCCTTTGTTAAATACTTTAGATAATAAAACAACTGAAGGGGGGCAGTTCATTTTTTTTGGTTGGGAGCATAGGGGTTCTTTTCGAGAACAGCGAGAAAGTCATAGTTCTGAGGGCTGGGGGTTTTTGGGGGGATGACCTCTGTGAGTTGAACGATGATGCAGAAGGGGGGTTTTTCTTCATCGGTTGTTGCTGGGGCATGGTAACCACTCTGAGGAGCACAGAAGGGGAAGAGCAAGGTGGTGGGGCAGACATGCACCTGGGGAAGTTGGCACTTAATCATCAGACACGTCGGCGGGGGAGTCGACTACGGGGTGTGTCCAGCACAGAGAATTTTTTTGGATATTTTGGTGGGAATGGACAGGTAGAGGCATCGAGCAGTAGAGAAAGTCAGCTTGGCTTCTTCCTCAGCGGGGGCACCAGTCGAGTGGGGAGCTGCCGGGTCTTCTTAGAAGGCAGAGGAAGGAGCAAGGGGTTCTTTTCTTGATACTGGAGGTGAAGATCTGAAGGCCAAAGGGTGGAGCAGCAAACCTCAGAGCAGTTCTTTTATGAAGAAGGTAGTCGTATCCTCAAGTAAACATTGTTATCCTTCTGTGAGCTGAGGAATGGCAAGTGCTGTATAAGTTTTCTTGAAGAAAAAGGGGAGCTCTTGACCGTGATGGAGGACAAACTACAGTTTTTGGTCTCGAACAGTTGTAAAGATATTGTACGCTAGAGTAGCTTGTGTGTATGCCCCCCTCCATGGGTGCCCCTTATCTTTGAAGTTGCACATGCTGTAGAGAAGAATCAAACAGAGGAGCTTGAAAATGTACGGATAGCCATAGCTATTGCCAAGCCAAGGGAGTGGAAGTCAAGAGAAAGAAAAAGAGGAAGGTGCTTGACAAATGGTACGAAGCGAGAGATGACCTCGGTATTAGTATGATTGCACTCACAACCATCAGCAAGAGTAGCATATGTGTGCATCTGCTTGGTAGTCTCCAGCTTACTTTGAAGTGGAATCATTGGGTGCTAGAGTGCAAGATATAGGAATTGCTGCTCTTTGAGCATTACTATTTTTCCACCAGGATCCTTTCGTCATAAGAAGATGCAAGCAGGTGGGTACTCTCGTGTTCTTGCAGTGTACAGGTGACCAGGAGAAAGGAGGGAAACACTTTTACAACGGACATTTCTGATGCAAAAGATTGAGGCCCTTCTCCTCAAAAAAGAAGGAAGATTGCAGCTCATTTATCTTGGTGGAACCTACGTGTAGCAACATTGGGAGCAGTGGGGTTTTGGTTCTCCTTTGGTCTGGAGCGGTGTCGAGGAGAGTCTACAGTAGCAGATCAATGGGGGGAAAAGATTATCCTCAGTGTTGGGAGAGGAAGCCGATGGGAGATGGGAGGCACACTATTGAAGCTAATCTCGATCAAAGCTAAAGTGCAAAATGAAGATGTCCTGGAGTTCTAGGTGTGATTGTATACAGAGCTGATGACCAGCTAAAGAGCCCATTTTCCGAACCGGACCAAGGGCAGGTATCGGAAAATAGTTGGAGGGTAGATGTTGACTCATTGAATTGCTCTCAACTTAATGGTTTGGACTCTGACATTCGCAGTAGATATGGAAGAAGGGAAAATTCATAGTGCAATCGGATCTTTCTTACAGACATTCACTACAACTTCACAAGGGAATATATGCAACTTTCTGTAACCCAAGAGCTTACTCTCGATGCAAGACAACTCAGCAGTCGTGTTATCCTGGGAAGCACTGTCTATTTTAACTTGATCCATAGCAAGGGAGAACTTGCCAAATTATGTAAAAGTTCTAAGGGATGCTGTGTCTACAGCTAGAGACAAGGAGCATCGAAAGTGAAAGGGTCTACGAATTAGAATTCCTGGGTTTGTCTCCAGTACATGTTGCCAAAGCTATCAGAAAGACTTACCCGATATCACTAAATATGTTTGTAGGAGCTATCATTCCGAAACTCAATTGGGGCTTCAGATAACATAAGGGCTTGGTGGAAGGAGAAGGTGAGATTTGACCGAAATGGACCTGTTGAATATGAAGCAGAGAATGGTCAATTGATGAAGGAAAATGATAATGCGACATCTGTTTTGATCCCACGTACTCTTCAAGAGCTTGATTAGTGAAGAGCTTCCAGTAGGCTGGGTTTCTTCTGTTCATCAATGAAGCTGGCGTCGAAGGAGCAGAAGAAGATATACTTGGACAACTTGCCGAAGCAATGCCACAGTCAATCAATGTTACACAAAAAGAAAGAGAGGCTATTGAAAGGCTGGAAGCCCTGAGTTTTGACCGAGCTCGTATAATTGAGGTTTTTCTTGCATATGATAGAAATGAATTGTTGACCATATCCTACATTTTAGGAACCTGCCCCCCAATCACATATCACTGAGTCTCCCTGTACTCTGACCCTCTTCTCTCTCTAACTTTGTCAAAGTGTTGTATATGCCCCACTCCCCTCTGCCCTGACTTGTCAAACCTTGTACCTGCCCTGGTCAGATCCTGTGTCCACCACTCCTTCCCCCACTCTCCCTCTACCCTGACACCCACTCCTGCAATCCCCAAACCCCCACATGCACCCAAGGCTTCTGCAGCCCCACGTGTGGTCAATAGAAATCTGACCTCTCCCCCTTCCCAATTTATAAAAACTGCCACCTCCTTGGCCAATAAGTTGGTTGGCTAGCTGCTCGATTATTGCAGAACAGTGAGGGGTTTTTTTATTCTGAGAAGAGAGTAAAGCATCAGAGTGAGTGTGAGGTTTCTGTAAGACTGGAGCGGATGAGAGCCAGCAGTAGTTCGACTGAAGAGGGAGAGAAAAAGGGCTTCTGTAGCCCTCCATCAGAGAGGTAAACATCAGGGAGGGAGGCTGTCCTTCTCAGGGAAAAGCAGTCTGAAGGAGTATCAGCACTGTGAAAGAGGATGGGTATCTCTGTTCGTGCCTCTGTCTCGTCTTCAAGAAATCACAGTAAACCATAAAAGGAGAAAGTTTTGCAAAGGCAGCCCTTTGTGATGACCAGTGGAATGACAGAATCAGGAGAGCTTCTTGGACATTGAAGATTGCAGTTGTATTCCTTGAAGTTCATGGTGCATAGATCAATATTCTGCTGAAGGACGGTTCTGCGCACGGGTATTATCTAAATTCCATAATTTTCTATAGTGTTACCTTGATCCGTCAGAATATTTATATTCACTTGGTTAAGAAACTTCCATATGTGTATTATTGAAGATGAATCTATGCCGCCTGGATTAAGGTTCATGTGATTCTTAGTGAATGTCTTTGCACGTTGTCATCTTCTACAAGGGGTTGTCTGAGTAAGTGAGCTAGTGTTTGAAGAGGTGCATCCGCAACTACTTGATTCCCTGTATATGAGGTGTCCAGCTATTAGCCTGAGAGTGCCTGATTATTCGAATATGTGTTTGAGGGTTTGAAAATTTGAGAGTCTGAGTAAGTAGTGCATGATTGGTTAAAGTGGTTGGGTGAGTGTTTTGACCCGTATTAATACAAAGATTGTTTAGAATTTCTGGTTTGATCTTGGCTTTGAATACTCAGATAACTAATTGGTATAGCTCCCATGATTATTTTCTAAGATATGAGCATTGTTGTGTGTGTATTGGTGGATGTGGATGATGTAGGTGAATAAAGAGGAGCTATGTGTGCTGGTAGGTTTGTATGGGATTAAGTGTGCATGTGTGTGGTGCTGTATGTGAGCGTAGGCGGGTGCGTAAATACGAGTGTTTTCATAAAGGTGTGTTTTCATAAGGGTGTAGTGGTTGTATGTACATTCGAGTGTTTGTCTACGTACATATGCAAGTATGTGTGTCTAATGGTGGGAGTACGTGAGTGTCTAAATCCAAGGTTGTGCATAGTTGAATATTAGAGTGTGTGTGTATGCAGGTGTGCGTTTATGAAAAGTGTATTTTCGTGAGCATATGATTGTGTGGGTGTGCATTTCATTGCGTCCGTGTGGTTAAGTGAGAGTAAGTAAGGGAGTGAGGCTAGGAGTGTGTGAGTGAGTTTGTGTGCTCGGTCCGGTGTGTGATTTAGTGAGAAATCTGCAAGTAAAAGTGTCTGTGTAGGATTATGTGATTGTATGGTCGAGAGTTAGTGAATGAGCGAGTTGGAGCACAAGAGGGAGAGTGTCTAATTGAAGGTGAATGTTTGATTGACTGCCTGTCTGAGGGTGTGCTAAGTGTGCATGTGCTTGATTTGTTATGTGTGTACGAAGAGAAGGGTGGAGTAAAGGAAGCGTCGGAGTAAAAGAGTGAATGAAGGTTGAGGAGTGAATGTGCGTGTGTAAAGAACGAGGGCGAGAGGTTGTGAGCATCATGAATATATCAGTCTATGTGAGTGAGGATGTGAGAAGAATGTGAAAAATAGGGTAGATGTTGACACTTGGAAAGTGTGAAGTATGAGTGTGTATGAGAGTGCTAGAGTAGGCTTAAGAGTTTGAGTATTTCAGTTTATAAACTTAAGGAAGTGAGCAAGATTGGGAGAAAGAGAGAGTGAGTGTGAATGTGAGCAAGAGAAAGGGAGAGTGACACAATAGGGAATAAATCAAGGGGTTGCTTTGATTTTGGGTGCATGAGGCTGAATGCATGTGAGCGTCTTAGTGTGCGCACATGTGCGTAAGAGGGTTTTAAGGGTGTTTGGGTAGGCATGTGTCTAGTTTGGTAAGTGCACAAGTGAGTGAGTGGGAGTGTTTGAGTGGTTGTGAGACTAAAGGAGGAAAAGGGGAAGAGTGTGAGGTTAGCAGTGAGAGTGGGAGTAGTGGAAATAAAAGGTGGATAGACTCGAGATAGGAAGAGAGAGGGAAAGAATTGGGGTTGTGGGACATGTGTGAGGAAGAGGCATAGTGAAATCCAAAAGTGGAAAAGAGAAATAGAAGTTGAAAAAAAAAATAAGCACAAAAGACAAGTGTGTATAAGACCATAAATAGAGCCTTCCATGCAAAGAAGGCGATAGGACCGAGATCAAAGTTGGGAAAGGACCAAGGAGTAAGCTAACAGGATCGGAAATGTGAACCAAATCAGGAACATTGGTGGCTTAAGGGTAAAATAAGCTTTAGTAGTTTAAGAGAAATAGAACCAAGATAGCTGAATATAGGTGCAATTATTTGCACATTCTCCGGGCTTAAGACCTTATCCATTTGGCGATCCTACTAGGGATCGAAAAAAGGAGTGCATTGGTGCATGTTTGCGAGCTAAGGGCATGTAAAGATTCCTCAAAAATAGACATCTAAGCGATTTAGTGGTAGAAAAACACCTTCTCTGCGGCTTCATAAAAGCCCAACAATTCCATACACTAGTTCAAATGGAGTATGTCCTCTTGTGGCTTTGAAAGAAGTTCTGTAGGCCCACAAGGTTCCAAGATATGCCTGGCCCCATGTATTAGGAAACTGTAAGCATGTTTTTCTTAGTAAGAGCATAAGGACCTTATTTGTGCTCTCTGCTTGACCATTTGCCCTTGGGTAGTATGCACAAGACTTCTTATGGAATATTTGATACTTTTCAAAAATCAAAGTCAGGACCTTGTTGACGAAATGGGAACCTTGATCTGTTGTGACCTCTATTGGATAGCCATATCTGCAAAAGATGTAATTATACAAGAAGGTGGCTACCGTTTTAGCAGTACATTCCTTACTGGCTATTACTTCAGCCCACTTAGTGGCATAATCGGTTGCTACTAGAAGATACTTTGCACCTGAATCTTGTGTTACTGGAAAAATTGGGCCAACAAAGTCTATTCCCCAATGCTCAAAGGGTTGCCAAGCTATAGAGATATTAAGCGGTTGGTTCCTTTTCGTGTTGGTTTGGGTGCACATCGTTGACAAACATCACATACCTTGGCAAATTTAGTGGCATCTGTGAAGAGATATGGCCACCATAGGCCACTTTGTAGTATCCTCAGTGCAGTGATATGTCCAGGAAAATGACCACTAGACTTACCCTCATGTGCCAATTCAAGAACAGTTTCAGTTTCATGTGGTTGAAGACACTTCCTGTACATCCCATCAGGACCAACCTTATAGAGGGTATCTTTTGCCATCATGAAATTCTTACTTTTAAGGAGGAGTCTACGCCTTTCCAATGGAGTAGACCCAGTACAAAATTGACCTTTTCCTAGGAGAAGAGTCAAATCATCATACCATGTAGATGCTATATTTACCTTGTATATTTGGCTATCTAGGAAATCATCTTCTACTCCCTTTGTTGCATGAGTTGGATGCCTGATGCGAGAGAGGTGGTCTGCAATGACATGTTGCCTACCGCTTCTCTGTAAAATTTCAAAGTCGAACTCTTGGAAGAGAAGCAACCATCTCCATACTCTTCCTGCAATTTGTGGCTTATTCAACAAATATTTCAAAGCTTGATGATCTGTAATCACTGTGAATGTAGTGCCTAATAAATAGTGCCTAAATTTCTTGAGGGCAAATACAATAGCCAACGCTTCCCTTTCTTTGGTGCTATAGTTCTTCTCGGCCTTTGAGAGGAGCCTACTCGCGTAATGAATGGGTTGATCTAATTTGTGTACTTAATGCCAACCTTTGTTTTAGATAAGTGAATGCAGATTCTTCTTCTTCAAACCATTGAAAAGGAAAACTTTTACTCGTTAGCCGTGAAAGTGGTCATGCTGCATCTGCATACATGCATATAAACTTGCGGTGATATCCTGTGTGCCCCAAGAAACTCTGGACCTCTTTAGCGTTTATTGGTCTTGGAAGCTTAAGAATCGACATTACCTTATGTGGATCTGGAGTCATCCCTTTAGTAGAGACCACATGTCCTAACAAGGTACCTTGGGTTACCAGAAAATGACATTTGTTAGGGTTAAGTCTCAAACCTGTCTCTCTGCAATGCTGGAATACTTGTTCTAATTGCTTCAAATGTTCTGGCACATTCTCTACTGCAGTGGTGCAGGCTGCTCTAGAGAAGGCTGAAAAAATCATCCATGAAAATTCTTAAGAATTTTAGGAGCAACTTGTTGAAGATCAGATATACTGTTCTATTAAAAGTGGCTGGTGCATTTCTAAGGCCGAAAGCCATTTTGGTGTAGATATAGGTTCCCCAAGGAGTTACAAAGGCTATTTTTGGTTGATCTTTAGGATGGATTTCCAGTTGATTGTATCCACTGAAACCATCCATGAAACTGTACAACACATGTCCTGCCACATCTTCAATCACTTGTTCAAAAAAGGGAGTGGGAAACCCGTCAGGGATGGTTACCTTATTTAATGATCGAAAATCCACACAAACCCTGATTTTATTAGGTTGCTTCTTAGGTGCTATGACCATAGAGGACAACCATTCTGAATGCTCTACAGGAACTATGATACCTGCTTCCTCCATTTTCTGGATTTCCTTCTTGACTGCTTCTGCATATTTGGGATTTAGCCTATACATTTTCCCTCTAATTGGCCGAGCTTCTGCCACTAGAGGAATAGTGTGAATTCCCAGTTCTTTTGGTATTCCTGTCAAATCCTTCTAACTCCATGCAAATACATCTTTAAAATTATTCATGAATGTTATTACCTCTATGAGAAGAAGAGGGTGGTCCCACAACCAGCTTTCCAGTAGAAGTTTTTGTGGATTTTCTTCTTCCCCTAAGTTGACGTCTTTAACTGGCTCCAGAATTGCCTCTTCCTCGTCCTTAAACAACATTTCCTTGGTGAATGCTGGACTATCATTGATAGTGATTTCCTTGGTATTTTCTTGCGTCCATCCCACTAGAACTTCCACCAATGGAAAAATGCTTTCTCCTAGTTTTTCTTTTGTTTGGGTTCCTTCAATCCCTTTCCTTCCTTCAACTTGTTTCAAAACTTTACCTCTTTGGGAATCTTTAGCTGGTTCTCCTAATACGATAGACTCCATAGTAGGTTCTTCTTCTTCTTTCGCCTTGATTGCTATTCTAAAGCATGAAACATTATTAGTCTCCTCAATCCAATCCATGATGTCGCCTAGATCTTCATTAGATAATTCTTCTCCTATATCCATGATGTCGCTCCAAAATTGCCTCTTCCTCGTCCTTAAACAACATTTGCTTGGTGAATGTTGGACTATCATTGATGGTGATTTCCTGGGTCTTTTCCTGTGTCCATCCTACTGGGACTTCCACCAATGGAAAAATGCTTTCTACTAGTTCTTCTTCTATCTGGCTTGCTTCAATCCCTTTTCTTCCTTCAAATCCTTTCAAAACTTTACCTCTTCGAAAATCTTTAGCTGGTTCTCCTAATACCACAGACTCCACAGTAGGTTCTTCTTCTTCTTTTTCCTTGATTGCTATTGTAAAGCATGAAACATTATTGGTCTCCTCAATCCAATCCATGATGTCGCCTAGATCTTCATTTGATATTTCTTCTCCTATATCAACTTCTTCCTTGATTTCAGGTGATTTTGTTTTATATGGCTCTGTGTGAGGCTTCCCGGATGCCCATTGGGCCGTCGAGCCAATTGTAGGGGTAGCCCAAGATGGAGGATAAGCTGCCCATTCAGGTGGCCAGTGTGGAGGCCCTTGAGCAGAGTATGGAGCCCAAGCCTCTGGAGTGACCCAGCTACTTGGAGGCGGAGGTGCCCAGCTTGGACTAGGAGGTGGAGTCGCCCAGCTGCTTGGAGGTAGAGGAGGCGCCCAATTTGGATTAGGAGGTCTCGACACCCAACTTGAATTAGGGGGTGGAGACGCCCAGGGAGGTGAAGGCGCCCTTTCTTGTCCTGATATTTCTTGATTTTCCAAAACCCATGGTGGAGGAGGTGTGGCCCAAATGCTTGCTCCTTGTCTAGTCTGTTGTTCATCCTCTCCATCATTATCTTCCTTGCCTTCCTCGGTAGTTTTCTCTCGATGGAGAACAGCTTGAGAAGTACCTAGGGCTTCATCTGTTCCTCCTTCCATCTGAAGCTGTCTCATCACCTTGTCTGGTCCGGCCACCCATAAGGTGTCACTACCCCAGTCATGTACCGCCTTACTGTGGCGTAGCCATGGCCTTCCTATCAAAAGAGGAAATCCTCTCTTCACCATTGGGAGTGTTATTACCACAAAAGCCAGCACAAATTTTAGCTTATGGATAACGACTCCAACCTTTTCCACTATGCCTAGTGGGCTTACCTTGCTTTGGTCTACGAATGATACTGTAAAATGAGCATCCTTAGTTGGTTTCAGATTTAGTAATGTCATTGTGTACTCGTGTTGGAGACCTCTTAATCTCCAAAGGTTTGATCTATACTAACTTAAGAACACTTCTATGTCAGTTATAAACCAAACTTTACACAAATATTGTTCTTCTTTACCAAAACTTTCATTAACACTTCTCTGAGTGAAGAAGTGTCTACTTCAGAAAGTCTGCTTCAGAAATCAACTTCATTACCTGCACATAACTTCAAATTTCTTCAAACAAATGATGCACAAGTATTCGCAATACCTTTGCGCAATCATACCAATCATTAGTTCTCAAAACTAATCATCAAAAGTTTAATTTGATCCTTAAGATCAAAGGTATGTAATAACTGTCTTCCAGAGGTAGCGCCTTCGACATAGTCAACTTCTTAAGTTGATTTCTCACAATACAAAACCCGTTTTGCTAAATGCTTCTAGCCATAGCTTCCTTATCTCCTAACTTAGATTTTAAGTGCTCACTCATCAAAAACTTTACAGTATACACTGAGATCTAAGCAAAATACTGAGACGGAAAAGTGCGCTACTCTCAGACTTCAGTTTTCACTTCTACATACAAATGTTCCTATTGATCATTCTCACAGTAGGAGAGGAATTAGATCATGAAACTCTGAACATAGCTTCATTAGCTTCTCAATTAGATGTGTACAAAAGGAATCTTGATCCACATGATCAGACAGAGAGCACTCAGAGAAAAACCCGTCGCTATTTTCTGGGAAAAAACTCTCTACACATCTCTAAGACATTTGTCATCTACAAATGACTCTCACATACATTTCTTATCATCATTAACTTATATATACATGATTTTAGACTTATTCCGCGTCTATGACATTACTCTTTATCATCCTAAGAAGTTAGCTCTACTCAGATTACAAGGATTTCCACTTATATGTACATATGTGTACAAGCTATCATTCTGAAATCTCCTTCACTTTCTCAAGTATCTTCTTCCACTTCATTCTGACTATAAGCCTTCTTCAAAATCTTTATAATCACTACTTTGTGATTGGTTTGTTCCAACAGCTCCCCCTCAATCACTAATTGTGATTATTCCATTCTTCTTCACTCCTGCCATCTCGTTGAATCTCTGTAGCTTAGGTCCATCCAAGCTCTTTTTCATCCTATCTGCCACTTGTTCTTTTGTTGGAGTATACATCACTTCAATCTCTTTATCAAGTACCTTTTCCCTCAAGAAATGATACTGAATCTCTATATGCTTAGTCCTGGCATGAAAAACAGGGTTAGCTGCCAAATACAAAGAACTCATATTATCTCCAAAAATAATTGGAGTACTATGATCAGTTTCAAAACTCTTCATCAAGGTCTTCAACCATATCACTTCTTTTGCAGCTTCTACCATTCCTTTATACTCAGCTTCTGTGGATGATAAAGCAACTGTATGTTGCTTCTTTGAACACCAAGAAACTAGTTTATCTCCAATATAACAGAGATACCCATGAGTAGACCTTCTATCATCTGAGTCACCTGCCCAATCTGCATCACTAAACACTTTGATTCTTGTGTCAAAAGTGAATCCATAATACAAACCTTCACTTAGGGTTCGTTTGATATATCTGAGTACCCTTTGAGCTACAATCCAATGATTCTTCTTTGGACAATGCATAAATTGTGACAACACACCTACTGCCTATGATAAATCTGGCCTTGTCAAGGTAGCATAGATTAAACTACCTACCAAACTCTGATATTTCTTCATATCATTAAATTCTTCACCTCCATACCTGCTTAATTTATGATTTACCTCCAATGGTGTAGTTGAAGTCTTGCAATCTTCCATGTTAAACTTGACTAGAAGATTCTTCAAATACCTCTCTTGTGAAACATATACTCCATGTTGAGTATACACAATCTGCATTCCTAGGAAATAAGATAAGTTTCCCAAATCACTTATCTTAAACTCCTTCTCTATTTGCCTTTTAAGTTCATTGATTCCTTGAGCATCTGTTCCTGTGACAATAATATCATCAACATAAATGCACATGTAAATATATCCATTTTCACTTGCCTTCATTAGCAAGCTACTATCTGCCTTTGATGCTTGAAATCCACATTCATTCAAGAACTTGACAAGTCTGTAATTCCAAGCTCTTGGGGCCTGCTTCAACCCATACAAAGCTCTCTTGAGCTTACACACACAATCTGATCCAATTGAATTCATAAAACCTTCTGGTTGCTCCATGTATACTTCATCTGCAATGTATCCATTTAGAAAAGCATTTTTCACATCTAATTATGATAGCTTCCATCCTTTACAAGCAGCAATAGCAATCAATGTTCTAATTGTAGACATCTTAGCAACAGGACTAAAGGTTTTCATCATAATCTACCCCATAAGTTTGGGCATAACTTTTGACCACAAGTCTAGCCTTGTATCTAGACACCTTACCATCTGCAAACCTTTTTGTTTTATATACCCACTTACATCCAATGACTTTCTGATTCTTTGGTCTTGGTACTAATTCCCAAGTTTCATTTTCAAGTAGAGCATCATACTCTTCCTGCATTGCCTTCTCCCAATTTTGTTTACCTTTGGCTTCTTCATAAGTGATTGGATCTTCTTCTGTCTTCACAATGTAAGCATAATCTTTTGTTGTTAGAAAAGATGTATCATAACTATACCTTATAGGCTCTTTCCTTTCCCTTGAGGATCTTCTGATTTCTGCACTTTTCGAAGTTTCAGCCTCATTTGATTCTGGATCAAATCTTGGCCCATCTTCTACATGATCCTGCAATCTACTTTTAGAGTCAACATCATCAATACTTTCTTCATATATTTTTACTTTTGCCTTTCCTTTCCTTTGTATCTCTTCAACACCTGCATAATCATTTGTTGATCCTGTATACCATGTATTTTGCTCATCAAATGTCACATCTTTGGTAACAAGAAATTGCTTTGTGGATGGACTCCACAACCTGTAACCCATCTGTCTATCATCATAACCAATAAACACATACTTCTCTGCTTTTGGTTCTAGCTTATGTCTTAATTGTGAAGGAACATATGCATATGCTACACATCCAAATACTTTACAATGATCAAGAGTAGGTTTCTTACCCCACCATGCTTCATAAGGGGTTCCTCCATCCAAAGCTTTACAAGGTAACCTATTCACAAGGTATGTTGCAGTATTAATGGCTTCTGCCCATAAGTAATTTGGACAATTCTTTTCCTTCATCATTGCTCTTGCAAATTCTACAAGAGTCCTATTTCTCCTTTCTGCTACTCCATTCTGTTGAGGAGAGTACCTGCAAGTTACTTCTCTTTTTATACCTGCATTCCACAAATAATCATCAAACTCTTTAGAGAAATACTCTCCCCCTCCATCTGACCTTAACCTCTTAAGCTTTTGCCCTGTGATCCTTTCTGCATAGGCATGAAAATGTTTGAATGTCTTGAAAACTTCTGATTTATCCTTGATTACATATAAAGTAATCCATCTGGTTGCATCATCAACAAACAACACATAATATCTGGATCCATTTATGCTATAGTCCCTTGAAGGACCCCATACATCTGTATGAACCAATTCAAGCATATTTGAATGCTTGTACCCTGATTTGTTGTAAGAACCTTTATGTGCTTTACCTAATTGACAAGCTTCACAATTGTACACCATATGTTGCCCTTCAACATTTGGCAATCCAAGCACCACCTGATTCTTTGACATTTCCTTTATAGCTCTCTCATTGAAATGACCTAGCCTTTTATGCCATAGATCTAATTCAGATACCTTTTGACTTCCATAAGTAAATAATGCATGTCCCACATTACCTTGGACTTTGAGAGTGAACAATCTTCCTTCCTTTTTCCCTGCAATTATGTTTCTATATCCTTGATTTGGATCTTGCACATAAACACCATCATTTCTGAATCTTACCTCATATCCTTTCTCCACAATTTGCCCTACACTTATCAAATTTTTAGGAATAGTAGGAACATAAAGTACCTTGCTCAAAAGTGTACTTCCACTCTTTGTCTTCACTGATCCAATGCTCTCCACTTTATGTTTGGTATTGTCACCTGTTTGAACTGTATGTCCATTCACCTTTGCTTCCATATCAGTCATCAAGGATAGATTCCCACTCAGATGGTTGCTACATCCTGAGTCAATATAAAACACTCTTTGATCTTCTCCCACTGATTCATGAGTTGCATTCAAGATAAGAGTCATATCATCCTTCTGATCTGATGCATAATTATAATAATTATTGTTGTAGGACTGAGATTGGAAGTTTCTTCCACCTCCTCTAGCATATGATGTCCTACCACCTCTTCCTCTGAAGTTGCCTCTTTGGTTTCTGCCTCCTCTACCTCTTTGATTAAAATTCTGATTATTGCTTCCACCATTTTGATTGTTATACCAACAATCATTTGCCAAATGATTGGTTCTGCCACAAATCCAACAAGCTTTAGCATTATCCTTATTCTTACCTCCTCTTCCTTTACCTCTGAAATTCATCTTTCCTTTTGTGAAGTTAGCTTGACTTGAAGTCCCTTCATCATCAGTCGATTGCTTTCCCTTGCCATTCTTTTTCTTGTCCTTGGAGTACATAGCTTGACTTGCACTTCTATCATTGTCTCCTTTAATGTCCTGCTCAAAAGTTAGCATGTGTCCTAGCAATTGATTAAGATCAGGAGTAAAGTGATCAAGTGACAACTCTATGGACAATATGAAAGGCTTCCATTTCTCATCTCCTCTCAGACCTGTAAGTATTTGTCTTACCAACTTATCCTCTTCAATGTCTTAATCCACTGCTCCCAAGCTATCTGCAATATCCTTCATCCTTGCCACATAATCAGAAATTGATTGTGAGCTCTTCTTCTTGAAGGTTGTGAACTCAGCCCATAGTGAAGACTTCCTTGACTTAGTTGTATTTTGGAAATGCTCTTCCAAAGCATTCCAAACATCTGTTGCACTTTCCAATCCTCTAATGTGAGGTAGAAGATAATCATTTACAACCATGTAAATGATACTCCTTGCTTGAGCATCCTTTCTCATCCAAGTCTTCAAAATTGCAAGTTCTTCCCTAGTTGGAATACTAGGATCTGCAAATTCAGGCTTTTCTTCATCTCCTGTAATGAATGCCATCAAATCTTTACTCATGAGGTGTGCCTCCATCCTCATGGACCAAGCTGGATAGTTCTCCCTATCTAGCTTATCAATCTACAAGCTTTCTCCCATCCTTGACCTTCTGTATCTGCAATTACTATGGTTTATGAGGATAAAGTGTACCTTTGATATGAGCTTTGTCCTTCTTGATTCTTTTCGAACTCGTACTTTGAACTTCTGCAGGTTATCTTCAATAATTTGTCCTTGTCCTCCTTTGATTTCGAAGAACTCCAATATCTGCACCAATCGGAACTTCAATTGTCTTTTCTTCTCTTGTATTGCACCTTCAGCTCTGATACCACTGTTGGAGACCTCTTAATCTCCAAAGGTTTGAGCTATACTGACTTAAGAACACTTCTATGTCAGTTATAAACCAAACTTTACACAAATATTGTTCTTCTTTACCAAAACTTTCATTAACACTTCTCTGAGTGAAGAAGTGTCTACTTCAGAAAGTCTGCTTCAGAAATCAACTTCATTACCTGCACATAACTTCAAATTTCTTCAAACAAATGATGCACAAGTATTCGCAATACCTTTGCACAATCATACCAATCATTAGTTCTCAAAACTAATCATCAAAAGCTTAATTTGATCCTTAAGATCAAAGGTATGTCATAACTGTCTTCCAGAGGTAGCGCCTTCGACATAGTCAACTTCTTAAGTTGATTTCTCACAATACAAAACCCGTTTTGCTAAATGGTTCTAGCCATAGTTTCCTTATCTCCTAACTTAGATTTTAAATGCTCACTCATCAAAAACTTTACAGTAAACACTGAGATCTAAGCAAAATACTGAGACGGAAAAGTGCGCTACTCTCAGACTTCAGTTTTCACTTCTACATACAAATGTTCCTATTGATCATTCTCACAGTAGGAGAGGAATTAGATCATGAAACTCTGAACATAGCTTCATTAGCTTCTCAATTAGATGTGTACAAAAGGAATCTTGATCCACATGATCAGACAGAGAGCACTCAGAGAAAAACCCGTCGCTATTTTTTGGGAAAAAACTCTCTACACATCTCTAAGACATTTGTCATCTACAAATGACTCTCACATACATTTCTTATCATCATTAACTTATATATACATGACTTTAGACTTATTCCACGTCTATGACATTACTCTTTATCATCCTAAGAAGTTAGCTCTACTCAGATTACAAGGATTTCCACTTATATGTACATATGTGTACAAGCTATCATTCTGAAATCTCCTTCACTTTCTCAAGTATCTTCTTCCACTTCATTCTGACTATAAGCCTTCTTCAAAATCTTTATAATCACTAATTTGTGATTGGTTTGTTCCAACAACTCGGGCATCAGATTAATACCAGATCCCCCATCAATTATCACTCCTACCAAAGGAGTTCCCTTGATACTTACAGTTAGTCTAGGGCTCTTGTAATCAGTAAGAGGTGCCATCCTAGATGGTTCTGAGCTATAAGTTGAGGGTATAGGTATTTGTTGAGAGGTTAGAGAAGTGAAGCCTTGCCTGCCACTTAATATGGTGCCAGGTTCTAACCCATTTATGGCAGCCATTACTTCTCCTCTGAATCCAGGACTCATAGCTAACAAGTTATATAAAGATACCTGTTGGTAGGTGCTCTGCAAGACTTGAACTGCAGTGAGAAAGCCTTCTTGGTTGTTCCTTGAAGTAGATCCATTCTGAAAGTGCCTTAGGTCCTCCTTAGATACTACATAAGCTTTGTGAACAACCTGCTCAAGAGTGTCTTCATTTCTTCCTACTCTTCCCAGTGAGATTTTCTCCTTGTCTTGGTTGTGTTTGGCTTCCTGAGAAGGTTCATGCTCCATGGTCCTTTTTCCCTTGTCCTTTGGTGAATCTGTTGCTTCTTTGGCAGCATCTTTCAAAGCTGCCTTCTGCTTTTGTGCCCTAGTCATTACTCCAAGAATTTCCTCAAGTTGAACTACTCGGGCACTTGGAGAGTCTACATTGCCCTCATCATTAGATACTGTTATCATATGTAGGGGGCAAGGGTTACCTGGTGTGCTTGTAGACGACATTGACTTTGGGCAATCCTTCGTATAATGATCCTGTGTCTCAAGACAATTTTTGCATGGTGGGGCATCCTCAAAAAGTGAACATTTACTTTGGAAGTGTCCATACTCCCCGCATCTGTAACACATTATAGGCCTAAGTGGTCGGTTTTGACGAGGCCTACCTTCTTGCCGTTGAGGTCCTTGATTGATGTAAAAAGTTGTTACAGGAGGTGTTGTAGTGGATGGTAAGGGTGGTTGCCCTAACAATGAGGACTAAGCCACCCCTACCCATTGAGCTTCCGGTGGTTGTCCTAGCATCATAGCCTAATTTCCAAGACCCTTCAGAAAATAACAATCCTTGGCCTCATGGCCACCCTTTCCAAAAAACTGGCACGTTAGCCTCCTTGGACATTCTTGTGATGTGTGGCCTTGAGTACTATAGAGAGAACACCATAGTCCAGTTCTTACCTCCCTTAATGTTTTGAGTTCTTCAAGCTCTTGTCGTATTTGAGTGAGACCTTTCAAAGTACCCTTGTCCTCTTCTCAATTTCTTTGAAGCTTTAAGGTCTCTAGTTCCTTCCTCAAGGTTGTCACCATGTCTTCATCTTGGGGGAAAGTCTTTCCCACATGTGTTCCAAAATGAACCCGTGTAGCCTCAATCCTTGTGGCAGCTGCTTCAAATTCTCTCAAAGTGGCATCTGGTCTCAAAAGCTCTCTCAGCTTCTACTGTGTGGATTTCAGCAAGGCTCACTTCTTAACAAGGAAATCCCCTGGTGGTTCCGACAATCTTGCCACGACTGACCTTGCCCGCATCATAAGTTCTGAAAATGATTCTCCCATATGCAAGATTAGATTCTCAAGTTCATCTAATGTTCTTTCTGTAGAGTTACCTGGCCAAAATGTGTTTGTGAATTCGTTTCTCAATGCTTCCCATGTTTGGAAATGGTTTTCCTCGTACTGGCTGAACCATTTGTCCGCCAATCCTTCAAGAGTTGATGGAAAGAGAGCAAGGAAGGCGTCCTGTCGTTGTTGTAAGCCCCTACTCTTACAAATTGAAAGTAATCTTCGTACATGATCTTCAGGATCTTCATTAGAACCGCCATGAAATGAAGAAAATCTAATATTTATTCTTGAAAAAAGATCGAAAAGTTCCTCTGCCATAGCCTTATTAAGAAGAGTGTGTTGAGGTAAAGTCTTTTGAGTTTTAGCCTTGTCGTCTAACCCTTCTATTCTAGAGGCTAGGCTTGACGCAGATAAACTTCTGATGGGTGTTAGGTAAGGGTCTGGCCTTCTTCTGTGGTAACTTTTGATTGGTTTCTTCTGTTGCTTCTCTTTGCTAGCTCTGGTGTGGGTCATGGACCATCTTTGGAACTACTTCTGATGGAGGAAGTCGCCCCAAGGTAGAGGTCGCCCCGAGGAGTCTTTGCCCAAGAAGAGGTTGCTCAAGTGGGGGAGGAGGAGTAGGCGCCCAAGAAGCCAAGAAGGAGGATGAGGAGGAGTAGTTGCCAAAGAAGTTAGAAAGGGGGAGGAGGAGGAGGAGTCGCCCAGGAAGAGGAGTCGCCCAAGGCTCCAAAGGAGGAGGAGTAGTCGCCCAAGAAGTTAAGAAGGGGGAGGAGGAGGAGGAGTCACCAAGGAAGAGGATTCGCCCAAGGCTCCAAGGGAGGAGGAGTAGTCGCCCAAGAAATTAAGAAGGGGGAGGAGGAGGAGTCACCCAAGAGAGGAGGAAGAGGAGTAGGAGGGGTGGCCCTGGGCACTCAAACCCCAAGTGATTTCTCAAGGAAAAAGATAATAAGTGATTTCTCAAGGAAAAAGAAATCTCCAAAAGCCCTGTCCCACCGTGCGTGCCAAATCTTCACCTGTAGGTGGTGAAGTGAAGTGTGTGGGTGCAGGGAATGCAAAATGCACTACTCCTGGAGCATATGTAAGCACATGAACACATTAAAGCACATCACCATAATAGACACGTATTACCAAGTCCCATATCATCACTAGAAGCTACACTTAAAAGTAAGAGTCATAACAGTAGCAAGCATAGAGCAGAATAGAGCACAAGACCACACGAACTAAAAAGACAAATGTAACACAATCTGAATACCAACCATTAGCTAATCATACCACAGGTAAGCATACTACTTGGCATTCAAACACAAAACAAACAACTGAATACAACCTCCAAGTATTCTCACATAAGTGACATCAACGAATAACATAAGCAGCATAACTAAATAACATGAGCAGGACTCTATCATCTACGAGCTCTAAGCCTGCTCTCACTCTCAGCTATATTCTCCTGTAGTGTGCACTATATGCTCTATCTCATATATCACGTGTTTCGCTCTTGAGGTTTCCCCTTTTATAGGAGAGAGGTGAGGAATGGGTACAATAGGGAAGTTTGCTACACAGGAGTAATGGGAAGTTAATGCATTAGGCAGTTTCATTTGTCAGCATGGCCGCCAGTACCAGACTTTGTCGTGTAATGATGAGTGGCTGGCCCCCACTTGGCCGCCTTGTCAGGTCTGCTTATCTGGGATTGCCTTGGGCATGCAGTCGCCCAACTCTACCATCTGAACGTCTTGGTGCCCAACTCCAAATTTTGGATGTCTTGGCGCCCAACTCCAGATTTTGGATGTCTTGGCGCCCAACTCCAGATTTTGGACGTCTTGGCGCCCAATTCCAGATTTTGGACGTCTTCACACCCAATTTGATATTTGGTCCCTTGGTGCCATCCTTTACTCTGTCCTTCAAAAATTTGTTCTACATGTTCCAACAAGTGGTGTATAGTAGCAAGCAAGCAATTATCCGTGATTGTGGTTGCATTAACCTTTTTCAAGTGAACAAAAACATGTAACTTACTATTATTTTGTGCATGACCACAATGGATACCCATTCGTATGCTCAATTTCATGAATGAATCTAGATTCTTTCAATCTATTGATTTCCTCTTTTATTTTGGCATCATAATTCTCATTATAGGTGTAAAGTTTCCCTACCTTGGGTTTAGCATTGAGTGTCATAAGGACCCTATGTGAGCAAAACTCTAGATCAACACCTTTTAAATCTTTGTGCCCAAGAAAGTACATCTCTATAATCGCATAGGAGGTTCATTAAATGTTCTTCCTCTTTAGTACCGAGATAATCTCCTATGTATGTGCATCATTCTTCTTTATTTTCAATTGTTGCTATGATTTTCTTTGTCACTTCCTTGTTATCATAAGCTTCTCCCCTGAGAATTTTTCTTTTCAACATCCTCCCTAATATTTTTCTATCTTGAATTTCATAGTTCTTGAAGTTCTATAGCACTCCAAACAATGATTCTTCATCTTCCTTCAATTGTGGGGTTTCCTTATATGTTTCTTTTAGTTTTCTTTTTCCTCTATCTGATTTCTTAGGAATATTTTGTTTGCCTACATCATGTTGTTTCTCTTCAACTAGATACAAGCAATCTTCTATTGAATCACAAAAGGGATCCATTACAGTGGATTCTAGGTCCTGATCATGCTCATCCTTTGCTATGGGTTCATACATGAAAAAGGATAGGCCATAACCCTCGTCAGCATAATGGGGATTCCATTGTTGTTTTTCATTGTTATGTCCATATTTGTTAATACTTGCCCCCAATCATGAGGCTCAAATTCTTCATCTCAAAAAAACATTGGTGCATAGGTTGGGACTTATACCGATCTACTGATCTAGAACACTCTTGTTTCTCATGTCTAATATTTTCTCTTATTCTTCGGCTTTTCAACAAATCCAAAAGTGAGTGATTTCATGAATCCAAGATGGACTAGAAGAGCTCATTGACTGTATGGATATAGAATCCTCTTTTGTCTTGTGGATATAATTCCTTTGTGGGGCCGAGACATCTATCGAAAGACAAGAAGAAGGAAGAAAATGAAGAGGAGACTCCCCAAGCCAACTTTGCAGGCAAGAGCAAGTGGAAAGGGAAGAAGAAAGGACCAAAGCATGAAAAAACCAAAGGCCAAAATGTTCAACCTTGTGCCATCTATGATAAGACTGACCACACTGCTCAAAATTCATGGTTCAATGGGAAGACCCACAAAGGAAGTGGAAGAGGTGGATATGGTAGCAATAGAGGTAGAGGTGGACACAACTTCAACAATAACAATAGAGGCCATAATAGAAGGGACCATAACAATTATTATGAAGATCACCAACATGAAGACTCATTGCTCTTAATGAAACTAATCCACAAGGTAAAGAAGATGATCATTTATTCTACATATATTTAGGATGTCCAAATCATGTTTCAGGCAACATAGCTCTCTTATCTAATTTGGAAATTCCAAAGCATAGACATGGAGTTCAAACAAGGGATGACACAAAGCATAGTGTGGAGACGATTGGTAATGTCAAAGCCTCCAATGTCAAGAAAATATTTTGAACAAGGTAATCTATGTTCCCACTATTACAAAGAACCTAACAAGTGTAGGCCAAATAGTTGAAAAATGCTTGCAAGTTAGGTTCACCCAACATGGAGATTTTGTGGAAGATCCATGTCATGGCTTCAAGAATATAGTCAGAGGTGAGAAGCATGGTAGGCTCTTTACTTTTGAAGTAGGAGAAAACAAAAACATAGCTCTATTTAACTTTGGGTCTCAAACCCTAAGTGAGCTTGAAGTGTGGCATAAGATGCTACCTCATGTGAATGAAGGAACCTTAAAGGATATATTCAAGGATCAAAGTGTTCTTGGATTGCCAAACATATCAAAGCAACACACGATCAACAAATGTGATGCATGATAGATTGAGAAGGTAGAAAGACAAATATTCAACCACAAAGGCTACATCAACAAAAAGGACTTAGTACATACATATGTATGGGGACCAAGTCAAGAACATTCATTGGCAATATCAATGTATTGTCTCATTTATTGTTGATCATAGTAGATGGACTATTCTATAATTTATCAAGAGTAAGAATGAAGTGTTCGATTGCTTTAAAAAGTCTTTAACACATATGGAGAATCATATAGGTAGATCACTCAGGAGGCTCAAATCTAATGGAGGGGGAGAATACTTCTCCAAAGAGTTTGATGAGTTCTTTCAAGATAAAGGTATTAAAAGGGAAGTGACTACCATGTACTCTCCTCAATTCAATGCAATTGCAGAGAAAAGAAACAAGACATTGATTTGATCAGCTAGAAAAATGCTTGAAGAGAAGAGGTTTCCACATTATCTATGAGTAGAGGCTATTTCAACCATTGTGTACCTTGTCAATAGAATACCATCCATTCACTCCAAGGTTTGACTCCGTATGAAGCATGGTATGGAAGAAAACTTAGTCTTGGACATTGCAAGGTGTTTGGTTGTTTAACTTATGTTCATGTACCATCACAAATAAGAGGTAATCTAGATAAAAGGGCAACAAAGAGAGTGTTTATTGGGTATGATTCAACTCGGATGGATTATAGGTTCTATAATCCTTCAACCAAGCAATTAACTATGAGTAGAGATGTTGTTTTTGAAGAATAGAGGTCTTGGTATGATGAAGCCAAACAAAAGGTAACTCTACCATATTATCTTGATTCTGATTCTCATCAATTAGGAAGCAAGCATAATACACATGTCCAAGATCAAAGAAGTGATACAGATGATGACCAAGATGAAATGGAAAAGGATTAAAAGCTATGGAAGTCAAGAGGCAAAGAAAAGATGCAAGAGTGTGGAGAATGCTCCAAACAAGCACCTAGAAGGTCCACAAGGGAGAAGAGACAACCAGAAAGAGATGGATATGATTCCACATTTGTTACAAAGCATTCAATCTAATTGGTAAAGGACTCAATTTCAGAGGAACCCTCAACCTATGAAGAGGCAAAGGGAAACTCTAATTGGGAAAAGGCCATGAAAGAAGAAATAGATGCATTGAAGTAGATGGGCTATTGGGATTTGGTTCTAATGTTATCCAATCAAAAGGTAATTGGTTGCAGATGGGTATATAAAGATAAAAGAAACTCACATGGATCAGTTTGGAGGTACAAGGCAAGATTATTTTTCCAAACGATGCTCACAAACTCATGGTATAGACTATGAGGAAACATTCTCACTAGTTGCAAAGATGACTACAATCAAAACATTGATAAGTGTATATGTTGCACGAAATTGGAGACTCCTCCAACTTGATGTGAAAAATGCACTCTTAAATGGTTGGATAAGTGAAAGGGTATATGAAAGAACTTGGAGAAGCTTGTAGGAGGTAGAAAAGTGAGTTGTGAAGCGACAACGTTTGGTCCAGCCAACTAGCACAAGACTAGCCCTTGAGCTTATGGAGACTCAAATAGACCTTATAGGCATTTGATAAGTGGAAAGAAATGAACTATGTACTTTGGAGCATCAAGGAGAAAGAGTCGATACAAAACAAATAGGTTCGTGCATCGTCTAGCTCAAAAAACTTATTATCTATGGAAGAGACAATGAACTTCAAATGCTCATAGTGACCAACATGATTACAATGAGACAAAATCCTTTTATGGGAGTGATACAAATAGGGTTAAGTGAATATAAGGCACAAAAGTATGAGGAATAAGCAAAATATCCTCTAGGATTGAACCAAACCCTCAACGGTGGTACCTCCTATTTTTCAGGAATATGCAGAGATTGACCCCAAGACAAAAGAACTAATATTTCTCCCAATATACTAAACTAAATGCTATGAACAATTATAACATAAACAAGATACTAATATCTTTCCAATGAGCCATTGTGCATCCAATTTGGAGCTCTGTAGAGAGAGCAACAGCCTCTGCAAGGTTACTGTTGGTGAAGATGATGCAGAGAAATGAAGGAGCAAGATAATGATGGTCACAAGTGTATGTATATTGCTTCCATGTATTGTAAAAGTATTTTGAAGTCTTTATATAGACTCTAGAAGTGATCGAGGACTTCTAAAAGTGGATTTTGTATTCAAATAAAGGTGGAAATGGTTGTTGGAGGGAATCAAATCACTTTCCTACAATCTAGGAAAAGTGAAGATCTATTTTGATCTGCTTTTAGGTGATTGATTGATTGATTGAATGCAACGCAACCACCACAAATTCGTGGAATTTGGGCTCTATCTTTCTATTTTTACATGTGCAAAGCTCAAGGCTTTTACAATGGTAAAAGATCCATGAAAGATCTTTTTTCAAAATACAATAAGTGAGCATAAGAAAAAAGAACTCTCAAGAATAGTGTAAGCTTGATGTTTGAACACCTCCCCCTCAAGCTAAAGTATGCTTGAGTCTTCATTCTCTAATAGGTTGAATACCTCCCATAGCTTTGAATCTACAAAGCTTTATTCCATCAAGTGTCTTCATCATCATATTTGCTACTTGCTTTTCAATTGGAACAAAAGAAGCATCAATCTCCTTTTCCATGAGCTTCTCCTTGATGAAGTGCTAATGAAGTTCTATGTGTTTGGTTCTAGCATGGAAAATAGTGTTTGCCACTTAATGCATGGAACTTACATTATCTCCAAATATGTGAGGTTTGGAACTCACAAGTCCCAAATCTGTATAATTTTTTTTTAAACCATATTGCCTCTTCAGTTGCTATAGTCAAACCTCTATACTCTACTTCAATTGAGGATAAAGCAACTGTAGGTTGCTTCTTGGAACCCTATGACACTAGCTTTGAACGTGTAAATGCTAAGTAACCAGAAGTACTTCTTCTATCATCCTTAGCTCCTGCCCAATCTGCATCTGAATAGATTTTGATATCCAAATCTGAAGACTAAGGATAGAATATACCTTCATTGATTGTACCTTTGAGATATTTAAGTACTCTCTTACCTTCATCCATGTGTGGTCTTCTCAGTGAGTGCATGAATTGACTAAGCACTCCGACACTATATGAGATGTCTACCCTTGTATGAGTAGCATATATCAAGCTACCTACCAAGCTTTGATATTCTTTCATGTGTTCAATTTTCTAACCTTCATAAACACTAAGTTTATGATTCATCTCCAAAGGTGTACCTGCAAGTTTTGTGTTCTCCATTTTGAACTTGAGAAGTAGATCCTAAATGTATCTTCTCTGAGTCAAATACATTCCCTCATCTATGTATATCACATGCATCCCTCGAAAATATGTGAGCTCACTTAAGTCACTGATTTTGAACTCCTCTTGCATGTGTCTCTTGATCCTTTGCATGCCATTCAAATCAGTACTTGTCACAATAATATTATCTACATATACACATAGATAGATAACCTCATTGTGATCCCTTTTGATGAATAAAGAAGGATTTGAGCTACTAGCTTTGAACCCTTGATCTTGAAGATCTGTAACCAACTTGTAATTCCAAGCTCTAGGAGCTTGTTTCAATCCATACAATTCTTTCTTCAGTCTGCAAACATAAGATGCACGATTAGGGTCTTCAAAACCTAGTGGTTGTGACATGTATACCTCTTCACTTATCCAACCATTTAAGAATGCATTTTTCACATCAAGTTGGAGGAGTCTCCAATTCCTTCCAATAGCTACACTTATTAATGTTCTTATTGTAGTCATCTTTGCAACTAGTGAGAATGTTTCCTCATAGTCTATACCATAAGTTTGTGTGCATATGCATATGTTAGCGATATAAATTGTTGGTTTTTGTGTAGTAATATGTTTTCATTTTGCAGAGGTACTCCTTGATTGTAGATGTTTTTTCAAGGGAAAAGATGCAAGGTGGTA
Organism: Ceratopteris richardii; assembly: GCA_020310875.1. Taxonomy (NCBI): domain Eukaryota; kingdom Viridiplantae; phylum Streptophyta; class Polypodiopsida; order Polypodiales; family Pteridaceae; genus Ceratopteris; species Ceratopteris richardii. The sequence continues at coordinate 179,207,894 of CM035418.1, forward strand.
TAGGTTTATAGAAAAAATGAGTGATTCATATCAAACGGATTACGAGGGAGAAAGTGAATGGTGCCACAATGAATGTTGGGATTGATCCATCGAAGGTGGTAAGTACCGAGCTTAAGCTTGACAAAGATAGTAAGGCTCTCCTTGAGAGGAAAGGAAAGGGTAGAGCTATTGAGAAGGGAAAAAGGGAAATTCACAAGCCAAGAGGTTGTTGCTCCACTTCACGATGTGGATTAGAATATTGACAGAGGTGCTTGTCTCAAACAGTGATTGATTCTGTTCTGACTTTACTACTTTGCTGAAATTTTGGTTATAGCAAGAAAACTCACAAATGTTTTGCTCTAGTTGCAATGAGCAAGAATATTTACTAGACACTGTTGGGAAAGATGGATGGACACTCCAAGAGATTGAGTAGGTACTACCAAAACTTGCTTTGTATCAGCCCCCTAATGCTTCAGACTTGATAAGTAGACCTCCTTAGCTTTCTAATAGCACCATAAAATGGCCTATGTACTTTGGAAATGATATGTGTAATGATTGAACCAAAGCAGATAACTTTGAAACTCAAAATCTCAAGAAAACCTTCTATTTATGTCTTGATACCTACTGGATATTTTGCTCAGTATGACCAGCACAGTAGGAATTGGAAAAATTCCTTTTAGGGGTATCTAATTAGCTTAGCAAGCTAACTATTCCAAGTGGAATGCTGTAAAAAGATAAACTATGTTAAGAGAAATCAATTTAGCAAGTAAACCTTTACCCCCGATTTTTTAGGACCGTTGCAGACTATGACCAGTGATCACCTCGACGAGCTTTTCTCTACAATGGGTGAATAGAATCTCTTCAACTTTTGACTACATGTAGAAAACTTTGTGCTGGTTCCAAAAAGCTTTATATCATTGAATTTGGTGGAGAAATGGCTGAGATATGGACTCCACAAGTTGACAGACTTTTAAGAGTATGACAAAGAACTTAGAAATGGACAATGAAGATATATGTATTAATGAACACTTGTATACAATACCATTGGCATGGAGTTCATTTCCAAATGGTGTAGATAGGTGTGGGCTAGAGTGTAGGCCTCACACACACTTAGATTTGATAGTAATGAGCTCGGGGATGATGAGTCTTAACCGCGACTTTTTCATGTTCACTTTTATAGTGATTGAGTAAAAATTTGAATTCAAATTCAAACTCTTGGCTCCCTATGATTAAGCTCCTATATCCTAGGAGATATTCCTTCAATCAAAAGCTAACTTTTTTCCACGAATCCTTTTGGTAGGTGTTTACAAAGATTCCAAGTCAAATGTGACTTTTACAAAAGGATAAATTAGTAATTAACCACTAGCAATTGTTCTTATGCTTTTCCATATGTGTATGAGATTCAATATGTCCATCAAGCCAAATGTGTAGGCTTGTGAATTACACCAACAGCTCCTCCTCAAGGCAAACATTTGGCTTGGTCTTCATCCTTCATTCTTCATATATATCTTACAATCCAATCATTGCTTTGAACCTGCAAAGTTTGGTTCCATCCAAAGCTTTAGTCAACAAATCTGCACACTGCATATTGGTTGATACATAGGTTAGTTGAATGTCTTTGTTTAGCAACTTCTCTCTCACATAATGGTAATGGACCTCTATATGTTTGGTCCTAGCATGATAGATAGGATTAGCTGCAAGGTGAAGTGAACTTGTATTATCTCCAAAGTTTACTGGTGACCTAGTATACAAACCCAATTTTGTATACAATAGCTTGATCCATATGGCTTCTTGTGTGGCATTAGCTAGTCCTCTATACTCTGCTTCTGTAGAACACAAAGCAACAGTAGGTTGCTTCTTTGAAGACCATGAGATTGGTTTGTCACCTGCAAATGAAATGTATCCTGAAGTGCTCCTCCTATCATCCTTGCATCCTGCCCAATCTGCATCTGAATAGATCTTGATATCAATGTCTGAAGTGTAAGGAAAATATAAACCATGATTTTTAATATCCTTTTGCAACCTCCAAGTGAGGTTCTCTTGGCTTCTACATAAACTGACTTAGCACACTAACTCCATATGCAATATCTATCCTTGTTAAGGTAGCATAGTTCAAGCTACCCACCATACTTTGATAACCTGTAATGTCATTAATTTCATCACCTTCATGGGCACTTAGTTTTAGGTTTACCTCCATTGGAGTACTTACTACTTTGGCATCCTGCAAATGAAACTTCCTCAACATATCCTGTATGTACTTTTTCTGAGTAATGTATATTCCTGAGTTAGTATAGACTAACTCAAGCCCAAGAAAATACTTTAGTAGACCAAGATCATTGATCTTGAACTCCTTCAACATTTGGCTTTTGATTTGTCTGATTCCATTAACATCATTACCTGTAAGTATGATGTCATCAACATAAACACAAAGGTATATTACCTCTGAATTGCTTCTCTTGATAAATAGAGAAGTATCTGCCTTGCTCATGACAAAACCTTGGTCGTGGAGGTATGTAGTTAACCTGTAATTCCATGCCCTAGGTGCCTGCTTCAATCCATATAAAGCCTTTTTCAATTTGCAAACATATGTTACCTTCTTAGGGTCCTCATAGCCAGGAGGTTGTGACATATATACCTCCTCTGAAATCCATCCATTCAAGAAATCATTCTTGACATCCAATTGGTACGGGTTCCAATTTTTTTATGCAGCCACACTTACCAACACTCTGATAGTTGGCATCTTGGCCACAGAAGAGAATGTCTCTTCATAGTCAATACCTTGGGTTTGTGCAAAACCCTTGGCTACCAATCTGGCTTTGTACTTGTTGATTGATCCACCAGAATTTCTTTTAAGTTTATGGATCCATCTGGATCCTATTACCTTCATGGATTTGTTCTTAGGTACTAGCTCCCATGTGTCACTTTCCTTGAGTGCTTCAATCTCCTCATCCATAGCTTCTTTCCATTCTGTCTTGGTTATGGCTTCTTCATATGATCCTGGTTCTTCAATTGAAAAATCTTTGGCAAGATAAACATTGTGTTTAGTAATAAGAGATGTATCATACCCATATCTGATAGGTTTTTTGCTCTCTCTTTGTGATCTTCTGATTGACTGATTTGAAGATTCAGGTATGTCTTCAAGCTTCTTCATTCTGACTTTGCCTTTGGACTTCCATGCTTTGAACTCTTCAAGGTTGATAACATCTTCATCATCTGAAGTTGAGTCTTCATTCTGAGTAGGTTCCTCCTTTGCAAGTCTTGGAAACTCCTCTTCCAAGTCATAGGGTAGTTTGAACTTCTTGCATTCATTCTCATACCAAGAATCATTTTCATCAAAGACAACATCTCTACTAACCATGAATCCCTTGTTTGAAGGGTTGTAAAACCTGTAACCTTTTTTATTTAGGTCATATCCAATAAAGATGCACTTTTCAGCCTTTGGGTCTAGCTTACCTCTTATTTGAGAAGGAATGTGTACATATGCTACACATCCAAATATCCTGCAATGGTCAAGTGAGGGTCTCTTACCATGCCATGCTTCATAGGGTGTCATCCCATCAAGTGACTTATATGGTAACCTGTCTATGAGATAAGTGGTAGTGGAAACACTTTCTGCCCATAGATAGTTAGGCAATCTTTTTTCATTCAACATAGACCTAGCTGTCTCAACAATCAATTTATTCCTTCTCTCAGCTACCCCATTCTGTTCAGGAGTATACCTTGTGGTGATTTCTCTTTTAATGCCTCTGTCCTGCAAGAAGTTAAACTCATTGGAGAAGTACCATTTGACCTTAGTCTCTTCAAGTTCTTTCCTGTTTGATTTTCAACTAGTGCAAGATATATTTTAAAGCAATTAAATACCTCATCCTTGTGCTTCATGAAGTACAATACAGTCCACCTGTTATAATCATCAATAAAAGATACATAGTACCTTGATCCTGATATTGAGGGGTCTTTTCTTGAAACATACATCTGTATGGACAAGCTCTAGGTAGTCTTCATGCATGTAGCCTTTCCTTGAGAACGGTAACCGATGAGACTTCCCAAATTGACAAGCACTACATTTATATATCATGTGTTGTCTGGACACATTGGGTATTCCAACAACACATTGATCCCTGCATATCTGTTTCAAGGTTCTTTCTCCTACATGCCCTAATCTTTTGTGCCAAATATCAAGCTCTGAAAGTGTTTGATCTGTATAACTGTATAGTGCAATGTTAACTGAATGGATGGCTGATTTTTTGTTGCACTAATGTGTCTTCATTGTGTAGGAACGGTGGCTGATTGCAGGTATTTGGCAAGGGAATATGTGTGCTGACAAGGATAAGCTTTGACTAAAGGAGCTTAAAAACTGCTTGCAGTATAGGGGATGTGTTCGAGTGTCCCGTGGGTTCAAAAGGCTTCACCAAGAGTCTCAGCCACTTTATGCTCTCTATGGAAAGAGTTGGGTGAAAACGTCATCCTAGGCAACTCATTGTTTGATATGCTTTTAAGATGTGGTTTCTTCTGAAAGATAGACAGGTAGTGAATAATCTTCTCGTGCAAGATTTTGTTGCATGGATAAGCTTGGTGAGAGGTTATGTTGAACATGCACATGGTGTAAGCCCCCTTCTTCTTTGTGCACAAATGCAATTGGGAGGGGAGTCTGTCTAGATCCCGTTGCTAATACTCAGGGCTTGAAGGCCTGTGGTGACATTGGAAGATATCAACAGAGGTTTGGAGATGCATCATGAAATTGAAGGAGGAGACACTGCCCTCGGTAGTTCATTGATTGACATGGTGTGCTGCTAGATAGTTGCTGGAAGGAAGGGTATTGAAATACTTGCGAACGTTGAAAAAAAGAAGATGACCTTGTAATCGGTGGCAATTCCGTTCAATTGTATGGGAAAAGTGGGCTTGATGTTAAAGCACCTAAGGCATTTAACACGTTTTTTTCGAGAGGCAATTGGGGGGGGGGGGGATACTCCTAATTGAAAGAGATGGTACAGCCAAGATTTGAAGGCCATGAGAGAGCGGGCTGTGGTCTGCCTGTTTTCTGTTAGGTGTTGACAGGGAAGCATGCAAGGGCTTATTACCATTGATGCACTCATGGATAGATGCAGAGAGGTCGGCTGCTGTAGGGGAATTCAATTCTGATAGAGAGGGAGAGTGGAAAGTGGACGCCTGAAGGTAGCAACGGGAGGAGGGGTCTTTTTTTGGGGATTATGTGGGCAGTGGTTCATCTTCAGTGGGGGAGGTCTGCATAGAAAACAACCTCGAAGGGGGGAAAGCTTCAGCACTCAAAGGGGGGGGGTACTTGGATTCCTCTCTTTTGTCAGCAAGTATTGGGTGGAGAGGGGCTTCGCTCTCTCTGTTGCGAAGCTACGGAAGAGAGTTTTTGTGGATTAGGGCCCCGACCAACGAGCTCGCTCTCTATGCTATACACTTGTGTGTCTCAAAGACGCAGGCGGCGGTGTGCCAACATTTGAAGTGGGAGGGGAGACTCTTGATCTGACAGGCGGAAGGGGAATAGGAGAACAAGTGCTGGGGCACTGCTATCACTTTGGGAAGGGGCGTGTCATCGAAGAGGAAGAGCTTTTGCTGTGTTTTTTCATCATCAGAGGCTACAGTCTTCATTCGAAGGAGTCTTCGGGATCGTTTCCTTTCCTTTTTGGTGACGGCGGTCGTTCTTATACTGTCAGAGTGGAAGATGGGAGGATATGGACTCCATATACTTTATTGGTGTGGTTTAGTACAGGCGGTGGGGAAGTCTTTGTGATTAAACAAGAGAAGGTCATTTCACAAAACTTGAGAAATGGAATCCACAGTCCAGGGTAATCGAAAAGGAGGTTTGAGAGGAAGACACGTACAGATAAAGATGCTATAGCTTTGACCTATGAGAACAAAGGCCCATATAGATACGACCGAAGTAGGAGTGAACTGAGCATGGTCAAGTGGGTGCGACAACTGCACTTCAGAGAGAGATCCATCAAGGTTGATTGCAAATCCTCTTCCAGATCGCTGTGTTGATTGAGTAAGTGTCACTCTTGATCATCGCTAAGTGAGGTCCGAAGCAGGTCTGATTTAGGATGGATAAAAGTCTGGTCATCAATCATGCGCCATGGGTGCATGAAGCATTATAGAATGCATAGCTGAAGGAAACCTATATGTCTGTGCATGCCCCATTTCTTTGCTCCTTCAAAAACTGTAATTTTAAAGGTAGTTTGGGTTGTGAAGCGGGATTGATAGATGTTAATTGGATTTTGTGACCGTCAGCATAGAAGATTCATGTTCATTGGTATTAAAATTTGAAGAGTTGTATTTTGCTTCCCATTTCCATTCGATCATCCCTGCACACTTAAGATTAAGGGCATCAGCATTCCTTCTGGAAATCGGAGGGAAGCACTTTCACAGTTTGCAGTCAAGTGCGAGGTTAGCAAGAAACACTCGACCATTTAACTTTAATCACCGGCCAAGCAGGAACAATCGTCATCTTTTGGGGAGATCTATGTCCAAGAATTACGTTATTCCTACCATCAGGATGTGCGCACGATAGAGCTAATCCATCATGTCCATAAAGGAAGGGGGAAATATAAATGTTTGTTGCAAATGTGGTGGCATATATTTGGAAGAATGTATTGTGCTAGTTGGATAGGGTGGAGTGCATGTGTTTGATGGAGATTCTATGAGGAGGCCATTAGGGGCGTTATCTTGGGTGTTCGTATTATGGAAGATAAACCTTTGCTTGTGAAACACGAGACAAATAGAGGCAACAAAACTTGTACACATACACCACCAAAATAGGGTCGCCCCTCATCCTTGAATATTTTGGCTGGAATTAATGTATAACCCTTTGCATAAGAAGAATCCAAAAAAGAAAGGGGGGGGGGAACACGGTGGAGAAAAAGTGAGTAGTTTTGAAAGTGAAAGGGAGTGGAAGAGGGTCGATATATACTCGTGAGTGTGGGTAAATAAATGTTTAAGGGTGTGTGCTTGGAGTGTATGAGATAATATGTGGGCATATAAAATTGAAAGGGTGCTAAGGTACGAAGGAAGAGTGGTAGAAAGTGAGGTTACCATGTGCGTTTGGGGAATACATACGTGAGGACACGGGCAGGTGGACATATGTATACGCATGTGCATAAGGATCGAAAGGGGACAACGGGTATGGGGGAAAGTAGGTAAGGTGAAAGATAAGGGAAGGGAAGAGCGAAAGTTTAGATGAAAGTGTGTGTGAGCAGGGTGAAAGCATGAGTTTATGCATGAGTATATGTGTGTGAAAAGTAAGAGTGAAGGGGAATGAGAGAAAAGGTGCGAGAAGGTAAGAGTAAATGAGTGGGTGAATAAGAGAAAAAAGGGTGAGAGAAAAGAGGGTTAAGGGAGGTCTGTGAAGGAGATAGTGACTAAGAAGGGCAAAGGGGGTGTGTGTACATGCGGGCATAATAATGAGCGGAAGAGAGAGAAAACAGAAGTGTGTGTGCACGATAAATCTAAGCATATGTGAATGAGAGTGTGTGGAAGTATATGTGTGTGAGAAAGTGGGTGAGAGAAAGGGGCTTGCAATTGAGAGAGGGCAAGAGACAGGAAGTGTGAGCAGGGAGAGTGTCCTTTACGCCTTATTGAGGATTGAACAGAAGGCAGATAGGTCGATTTCAAGTCATTTGGGCAAACTAATAGCCTAAGTGCGCATCTTTCCCTTGGACTAAGAGTGCCATCATTTTGGTGCATTTGCCGGGAAAAGCTTGGTACGTCTCTATAAGAGAGTGCCATAGGTTGGCTTAGCGCCACATGTTGGCCGAGCTTGCGGACCCCGGATCTAGTACATGAGGGAGGGGAGCTCATCTTTAGGAGAAACGCGAACGAAAAGAGAAGAGCGCGCTGAGAGAAGAGCCCTTGAAAGAGAAAGGCAAAGGCGGGAGGCGCAAGGTGAGTCTACCTCGACTAGCGGGAAGAGACCCGTCAAAAAAGTGTACTCCCGTAGGAGAGTCGCGAATCAAGTGCAAAAGTTTGAAGGAGGGATCCTAAGGCCGCGTGCACTAAATTTCTGGGATCGTGAGGATATTGACATTACGCCACTGTTCGAAATGGCACAACGAGTTCAAGTGCATTTAGGAGACTTTCCTAAATTCTCGGGATTGTGGGATGAGGATCCGGATAGCTTTATCCAATTGTTCGAGGTCACTTGTGAAGCAAATGAAGTGGTCGACCAAGAGCAAAGACTTCGAATCTTGTCGGCCATATTTAGAGATGAGGCTACCAATTGGTACGAGAACCTGGAAGAGCTGCGAAGGCGAACTTATCAAATGCTAAAGGATGCCTTTTTGGCTAAGTTTCGTAGGCAAGGTCAAAGATCGTCTAGCTCAACAAATGGATTATCTCCGGTAGGGGGTAAATGAGAGCATCGACAACTATATCCAGAGGATGGAAACCTTGGTAAGAAAGATGGGCGCAAATGCCCCAAATGAAGATACCTTGAAATGAAGATTTATTGCGGGACTTAGAGATCCAAGTGCTCAGCAGCATATCAGTTTTAGCCGACCAGCGACGTTGGTGGCTGCCAAAGACGTCGCTCGCGTGTGGGAAGAGGTTCAACTTGGCCAACGATGAAGGCAAGAACTTTTACTTGAACCAGTGCTAGGTACAAATGTTGGGCCTACAAGTGGCACTACTCAAGAAAATCCTGTTGCAACTCTGCCAGCATTTATGGCTGCTACAAGCACGCCCCAAGAGGTAAATCCGGTGTTGACTGAAGAAAGGATTATCGAAATCGTGGCTCAGGCAGTAAAAGCTACCACTCTAACTCATGAAGCATATGCGGTAAGGCAAGAAGTGGCACCCGAGCCAAGTCAAGGAGTGTTTAGATCAAACATCTTTTGTGCGAAATGCCGAGGATATGGGCACATGGCCACAGAATGTCCTACAGTCTCAAGATTACGTAGAACCGAGAGTCTTTTGCAACTTTTGCAAAAGGAACAATCACACTGAAGATGAGTGCCGTGAAAAGGGAAGGTGGCTAAACAATAGGAACTATGCTTATCAAGGATTACCGGGCCAAAGTGAACCTCTCGTGCCTAGATGGGGGCCTAGACCCACATATGCTTATGGAGGCCAAGGCCAAGCAGGCGGATATCAAAGGCCTGAACCACAAAATCAAAGGAGAACGGGACCGCCAGAGTGTTAGCGACGTGGGTGCCTTGGGCATATACAAGCACATTGCCCGAATGCGAGGAAGCAAGAAGACTTTACACCTATGTGCCAATATTGTAGTAGGGAGGGCCATTACGATGTTGATTGCCTGCAACAAAGAAATGATTATGGCCAAGGACAAAGAGGGGCCGAGACTTCCACGTACGCACAGCCGCAACCACAACCGACGATGCAACCTCAAGGAAGAGTGCCCAATAGTGGAGTAGTAATTAGGGAATTGGATCCAAGAGCTAGCACCTCTACCCACCATGTAGAGGCAAATCAAGGAAAAGAGAAAGGTAAAGAACCGATGGTGGCTGTGGTCACTCGTTGTCGGGAAGTTGCGGACATAAGGCTGGTGGATCAGTCAGCCACTAAATCCCTCGGCACACGCAGGGTGTATGAGACAATCGTAGGTGTTTTAGGTATATTTTTCTTTCGTCTAAGGTATCAGAAATTCTAAATTACTCTTAAATCTAGGAAATATGGAGTAGATAATTGAAAAAAATCTATTCAGACAATAATCATGAGAAATTGAAATTAACGATTTCAGATAACATTGACAAGAATGATAATGCAAATTAGAATTGAATTAAGGCTAATGACAATAATGGATGATTCCAATGCTATAAAATGATATAATTTCACTAAAAGATGGCTAACAATAAGTGAATCCTATACAAAGCTTAATCAAGGATAATTTCTATGGATTTAATTCAGATTGTCGGATAATTGAATTGATGAAATCTTCACTTTGCTTCACTTCACTGCACTTCAATTGCTTTTTAATCTTCAATGTTTCTGAAACAAAACATTAGGACATTAGTAAATTTACAAAATTAATAAGAACATAAACTTACATTATCATACACATGCATATACTCATGCAAATGATTTAATTCTCATAAACACACACATGCATTATCACATATGCTAACATAAACTCATTCATTTAATGTTTGCTTAACTAATCTTACTCACATTTCTACTTGTACTTGTATTTCATCAAACATATACTATTATGTTCTCACACATATTAATTCTCATGAATATGCAAATACTCATTTATGCTAATACTTAGATACATTTATGCATATGCATACAATAGTTCAATTACTTACCCATGCATAAAATCATATGCTAACACTCACTGTAATGCACACATATGCTCATGCTAACACTACCTCACTCATAAACATGCATTCTTCTTCACTCAGAAACATGCATTCATGTGCACTCATGCTCATACACACATCACTCTCATGTGCATACATGCATTTCTCATGCACCTAACCCTTATGCACATGCATTTTCATATATGCACATGCTTTTAAACTAATATTCATTTATGCATGCATACTCTTTTTATACATACATGATACTATCATATGTATGTAAGTATTTACTCTCATATCTGTTTACATATGTATGCTCATATAATCTCATACTCATATTATTAATATGCAGCTTACAAATATGCACATGTGTACCCTCACTTTTACTCATGCACACATATGCATGCACACTATCATACATCCTCATATACATATCTTACTCTCATATACATACATACATGCACGATTCCACATACATGCACTTCTCTCATTCATGCAAATATTCGAAACATGCTAATCAAATATATAATTTATGTTCGTGGAATAATCAAAATAAAATAATATCCTTATATTTATTCTCTCTCTCTCTCTGCCGTGTGCGTGTGCAACCGCCAGGAGGGGAGGGGGAAGAAGGTAATAATAATAAAATAATAACTTAATATTTCTCTCTCTCCTGTCTCTCTGTGCACAGCGCGCCGTCGGGCAGGGATTTAATTCTCTCTCTCTCTCTCTGCCTACGTGCGCAGTCGGGCCGCCAGAGACTCTATCTCTCTCTGCCTCTCTTACTACGTGCGCAAGCAGCCAGGTCATCCACAGCAGCGAGGAAGAGGGCATCTCTCACTCACTCTCACTCTCTCTCTCTATGCCGTGTGCAGTGCACCGTCGGCAGAACAGTCGACCAAGAGAGCCGCCTGAGAGGGGAAAGGATGACTTTTCCTATCTCTCTCTCTAGCTCTCTCTGTGCGTGGCGCTGCCGCTGCAGTCCGTGGACTCTGGAGGGAGAAGAAATATATAAAAGAAACTTCTTTATCTCTAAATCTGACAGAGATAAAAACAAGAATCTCTATAATAATCTCTAACAGTCCCTTTCCGAATCTCTGACGGCTCAAACTCTCTCTACAATCTATCTCTTGCACAACAACGATGTCTCTCTCTGATAAGAGCATGCGCAGCCATCAACCGTCAGAAAAGGAGAAGCATAACTCTCTTCAAATCATTAAGAGCAAGAAGTGAAGGAATAAAATGAGTACCTGAAACAAAACATTAGAAGAAACTTGCACAGCATACTCATATATATACACACACAACTCATGAGCTTACCACTCTTTTTTAGTTCCTTTATTTTCTCATCCATTCTTTAATCCACACTTAATCACCACTCTTTTCATTTACCTTTAACTACTTAAAATGCATAATCTATTTAAACCACTCTTTTAACTTGCACTCATAATTACCACACTTTCAACCTACTACTTTAACCACTTTATTTACACACTCAACTCTCACCACACTTTAAACACTACTCACATACACCATTCATTAATTATCCATTTCTTTTTCATTTTAATTGAATTATCCTAATTTTCTTAATTTAATAATGCATTTAAATTAGGCTTAGGTTAAGCATTTAATATATTCAAACTTAGTTTTTAATTTCACATACACTATTAGGGTAAATAATTAAATCAGATTTGAATTTGTAATTAATTAATGTTAAAGTTATAGGTTAGTTTCATTAAATAATACTTATTTTATCCTTAAAACTAATGCTAATATTCATTTCCACTCATTTTGAACACTAAAAAACCCTTGGAAACCCTAAAAACCCATCTGAATCCTATCATTAACCCATTAGAATCTTTTAAGACCCTTTGGATTAACCCAACTGACATAAAATCATAACAATTTATAAAATCCTAGGGTTGGAAACCCATGAATCAAGCATGTATAAATGTAAAATACTCATTAATTGAGTAATTAGGGTAAACCCTAATACGAACATGTATTCTTTATCATTTCCTGTATCTGCAAACACTTCAAAAGTAGTTAATGCAATCCTGAACAACTAATCAACAGTGAAAAAGAGGTTTAGAATTCACCAATTAAGTTATTTTCATTTTCTCTCGTCATTAACTGGAAAGTTGAAAACTTTCCGACATTCGCCCCGGCCAAACCTGCACATCGTCCTCGATGGGCTAACGTGCAGATCATAGAAAGCAATATCAAATTCTTTTGAAAATTATTCATGATTCAAATTCAATTGTCTGTATATAAAAATGCTTCTATCATTAGTACATCTTCAAATAGCAAAGAAAACTTATAAAATTATGTCAACTTGAATTTAAACCTTTTCGTTCAATGCATGAATTGAAAACAGGTTTTAGAAGGAAACTATAGAAGTCATTCAAATAGTGTTCGTACTAACTCTTCTATTAACTCTGTTCATAAGTAAAGCTTATGTTATATAGGCCTTCTATCCTCATCTCCTAGCCACTTGCCATTAAGATACAAAAAACTAACTCCCCTCTAGCATACATCCGCCTTATATAGCCCGCTTTTCAAATCAGAAGTGATTTCGAGACCACAACTGATTTATTTGATTTTTCTTTTATCTCATTTTTTTATTATAATTTTTCCTTTTTGTCATTTTTCCTCTTTTCATATGCAGCAACCATTAATGTACTGCTTTCAATTTTTCTTCGCAACTTTTTTGATGAAGGGGAAAGGCTTAACCCCTAATCAGAGCAAAGGATCTAGAGGTAAGCTAAAGCAGGAACTAGGATCTCTTTTGCTAAATGGGTCAGATTTAAGGAAGCTTACCTGTTGGTGCAGACCAATCACCAATTGAAGGTTTGGAAGACCAAATGATGAAGGAAGAATCAATTCCTAAAGTGTGGAAGAAGATTACATTCAGAGGACAAGAGAAGTGTACACATATGTACATTAGCATAGTCATAGATGACTTAGATCTTTTGTTCAGTAAGAATTATGTACAAATTATCTATAAATACCTTGAGAAAAGTCGGGGCATGTATGAGAGCATATGTGACAATAGTCAGAAGTCAAGAATGAGGGAGATAGAAGTCATGAGATAGAGGAAAGTGAATTTGAATTAGCTCTCATCACTCAGTTGTATTTTTCTCTGAGTAAATGAAAAGTTTTGCGCCCGATGTTTCTGCGTGTTCTCCTTCTACAGTAGATCAATTGTGAAATGCTTTTGTACAAGTCTAAGTTGAGAGTTGCTTGACCTCTGTGCAAAGTTTTAGCTTCCAATTGTAATCAGGCTGAGTGAATTAAGTGTAGGAACATTCATATGTGAAGTGTATTCACTGGTTCCTAAAACAGGCGCATATTTCGAAGTCAATGTTTTGATCATTTCTCCTAGCACAGTTTAAAGTTTTGCATGAGTGTGGGCTTAATCTTTAAGTTGGAAGATAAGCTACTTATGTCTAGAAGCATTTTGTAAAACGGGTTCTATTCAAGGAGAACCAAGTCTTAAAAGTTACAGGTGTAAAGTCGACTGTTTTGGATGACAGTTTCTGACATAGGTAACTTGTGAAATCAATTTCTCAAGATATACTTAACCTTTTGAAGAGATTCAACTTGGAGTAGATGCGCAATCTCTAGGAGATGATTCGTACAAAGTTTCATAAAAAACTTTACAGATTTGATAGGTCAATGTGAATGAACAATGCAGCAGATTTTTCTGTGTATCATCTTCTTCACAGATTTGTTAATCTTTTGATAATTAGCAATTGATTCTCTAAATTAGTGAAGTGTTTGACTTATTCTTGGTATAGAGGTGCTCTAATCACAAGAATAAGTTGTTCTTTTGGAGATTAACATTCTCCATCATTACCTATATAAAACAAGTTTACTTCTACTAGGATTTGCAAGTTAAGGGTTCCTTCAACTATTCATATGACATCCATAGGTCTCTAATCCCTATCTTCTCTTCAAGCACATTCCTACTTCAGTGTAAAACCTACTTTTCATAATTTTAAGAGGTTTCTTAACCTATCTGAAGGATGTACATTTCTAATTATGATAATGCATGGAAAAACAAAACTTAAAACATTAATCAGGGTTAGAACTGTTTCACCTGATCTATATTGATTCCATCTTTAGCATTGCCTTTCATCCAAATATCGCTTTGATTGCTTAAATTTTAAACTGCATGTACTATCTTCAATCTCCTGCGCTTTATCTTTATCATAAATCAGTCTTTAAAAACATTTTCAACTCCTGCTATCAAGCAACAACATATAAACTCACAAGAAAATTAGTTTAAATAAAATTTTTATTTTCATACATAGAAAAAAGAAAAACATATTTAACAAAAAATTTAAACATTATTTTTATTAAAACATTCATTCATCATTTTCTTCATCAGATAATAATTCATAATATTCTTCATTTCTTTGTTTAAATATTTTAACTCTTTTACCTGCAATTAAATTTTTAAGCGGAGTTCCATCTAACTCTCTTAATGCATACGTTCCATTTTCATAGATTTTGACCACCACATAAGGTCCAAACCAACGCTTTTTTAATTTTTTACGGGCATCATACTGTGTATCGAATGTGCTATCATATATCAAGACCCAATCATTAATTTGAATTGGTTTTGGTCTTAACCTATGTGATTTATCAAAATACTTTTTATTTTTAAGACGAGAAGTTTTTAATTTAGCTATAGCTTCATCTAGTCTTTCATTCCCTTGCTCAAGCTGCTGAATCCTTAAAGCTAATAAGTCTGCAGTAGATAAATTATCTTTCCAAGGAAGCGTAGTCCAAGTAAGAATTTGGGTATTTACTAGAAAAATTGGCTTTTGGCAGTACATTAGCTATGCCGGCATAAACCCCGTCGTTCTAGTACAGGTCATTCTATCAGCCCACAAAGCGAATGGCAAAAATTTTGGCCAATTCTTTAGTTCTCCTTTGCAAGCTTTAGAAATCGCTTTTATGATAGGGGAATGCCCTCTTTCAATTTTTCCGTTAGCCTCAGGGTTATATGCAGTCGTAAGAGCTAAACGAATTCCATGTCTAGCAAAGAATTCCTTAGCCTCTTGTGCGTCTAATTCACCCCTATCGGCTACTATTTTTTCAATATACCCAAATCTTGAAATCACTTCTTCAAGAAGAAATTCGCATACATTGAAAGTAGTTTTTGATCTTAGAGCTCGGCCTTCCACATGATTAGTAAGATCTTCACGAGCAAGAACTATGTATCTCATTCTATCGATACCTTTGGGCATGGTTACTAAGTCTACTACCCACTTATAGTGTATGCATGGTGGATACGTAGGATGGAGTGGATCCCTATGCTTAACCGATGAATAAACTTGACATACATCGCAAGAATCCACATATTTCTTTACATTAACATAAATACCTGGCCACCAGTAACACTCTCTAATTTTTTCATAAGTGGCAACAAAACCTTTATGCCCGGCCCATAAAGTATCATGCATGCTCTTCAAGACTTGCATCTGAAGATTCTTAGTACCTAGTACTCTTTGTGGCATTTTGATCTTCCCCCTTGCATGTCTCCAAAGTAATCCATTTTTTAAGAAAAAGTTAAATGCTCTTTTTCTAATATTTCTAAATCTATTTGAAGACCATGAAGGTGATCTAACTAAAGTACTAAGATACTTTCCAATCTCTAGCCACTCTCCTTCATATTCATCTGAATTAAATTTTTCATATACATAAACTTGGGAATCATAATTTATCGTATTAGTATCTACTTTGGCTTCATCATTCTCATCATACCTAGCTCTTGAGAGCATATCAGCAACAGAGTTAGATTTTCCTAAAATATGAATTAAAATTGGATTTATAAATTTAATATAAGAAATCCAACGAAGCATTGCAATATCCGGTGAAGAACAGTTTGTGATCATTCCAATTAGCGGTAAACAATCTGTCTCCACAATCACATTTGCTCCTATGAAATATTCTTTATCAGACTTTAGAGCTGTGACTAAACCCCAAAGTTCCCTTTTAATTTGAGGATAATTTCTTTGAGTATTATGTAAAATCTTAGCTCCAAATCTAATAGCATATCTTCTACCCTCTTCATCATCTTGACTTATGACCCAGCCAATTCCAATAGGACTAGTATCAACAGTCAAAATAATAGGCTTATTATTCGTATAATCTACTCGTTTAAGGATTGGAGCTTCTTGTAACAACTTCTTTAATCTACGCATTGCTTGAGTATGTTTTTCTATCCATAAAAATTTTCTTTTCTTCCTTAATAAATCATAAAGACAGTCAGCTATATGTGCAAAATGTGGTATCCATATAACATAGAAGATACAAGCTCCTAAAAATCGACGAACTTCACTCACATTTTGACATATCTCCGAAATCTTACTAATGGCATCAATTTTCTGAGGGTATGGCTTCCGTCCATAATAGCCACAAAGATGACCTACAATTAGGACCTCATTAACACCAAAAGTAGATTTTTCTATTGATAATGTTAAGCCAACTTGAATAAATCGCTGAAAGATTCTTTGGCAATCAAGGATATGAGCCTTTACAAATCTACGACAACCATCTTCATCCAGAGTGCTATCTTTCTCTTCTTCCAAGCAACCCTTAATGGGAATGTCATCGATAAAGGGCATAGTAATGTGAGGAATAAAATCGTGCAAAACCAAATTCATTGCACTCATCATGTGTGCTACTGAATTGGTCGCACCTTGAGGTAATGTACACATCCTAACTAATCCCAAAGGTGTTTTCATGGTAGTAATGTCTCTACTTTCTAATGCCAATTGAAATTGATCATACCCAGAGTAGAGATCACCCATTGAATATATAGAATTGCCTGAAAATGCTTCCGCAAATTCATCCACAATTGGACCTGTACCCACATTTCTAATAGTCACTTTATTAACTGGTTGAAGATCTTGGATAAACCGAAGTTTTCCACTCTTCTTGGGCACAGTAAACCAACGGTTTGAATAGGGAGCTGAAGAGGATTCTAAATATGCATATGAATTTTTTCTTTAAGTAATCTAATCAGCTCTGGAAGATGAGCTTTAGGTACAGGAATAGGGCGCAAATTCCAAGGAATATGAGGAATAGTGAAAATTATCATCGGTGCAACTATCTGAGGATCTGCACATCCTATCTCTGAAGGCTCAAGAGAAAATGCTCTTCCATGATGCTCAATAATCTTCAAAAAATACTCTTTTTCTGCTGGAAGAAGGAAACCACTAGCATCTAATTTAATTTGATTTAAGGATTCTTTAGTAAATACATGGCCAATATTTGTCGGATTTCTGAGAATTGGCTCATGACTTACATTCTTTATAATATCATTACTAAATTTTGGTAGTGGTTGTGCTACGGGTTTAACCTTCTTACTAACAGTTTTATATTTGGTCTCTACTAAGGCATCATACTCATGATTAATACTAGAGGCATATTCCTGAATTAATGCATACATATCAAGTGAAGAGATAAGAATATGGGTATTAGAGTGATTTTGATAACAAAGTTCTAATTCTTCTAATGTTGAGAAGCAATGTGTAGTTTCAATAATATATTCAATACTTTCATCCATTAACAAATCTCCTTTACTTTTCAAATGTTTTTCGTATTTTTTTTATAAGTTTTCTTGGAATTTGTTTAAAATGAGAAATATTTAATGTAGCAGATGGAAAATAAACAGTCATTTTATCTAAATTCTGTACAAGATTTTGCGAGATTTCGAACCAAAGTCCACTGTCATCTCGCTCAACAGTGGCATTTACTCGAAATCCTGTTCAATGTGTCTTAAAGGAGTTTTTCTTAAAGATCTACGATTACGAGGATGATTTATACAAAGCGTCATGAATTGGACAGATTTAAGGCCATCACGAGAACGAATTCTTGCGAAAGCACTTCCATCGTCCAGAACTTTTGTCTCCATTCTTTGTTCACAAATGAATGGCTGCCCCAAAATAATTGGGTACGAGCAGTCATCATGAACGAAGAAATTATGTTCCTCTTTAACATCTCCAATAGTTATAGGAACATTTGCACAAGCTCCTAGTAAATAGCCAGAAGCATTATTGGCTGCCTTCATTTTCCATCCATGGTCCCTATCAATAGGCCATTTTCCCTCATTATAAATCTCCCTTGAGACTACATTGATTTCTGATCCTGAATTGATTAATGCTACTTGCGGTTTATTATTATTACCTATTTTAACCATAGTTTCAGTGGTACCCCTAGCCCAATGTTTTTGAGTGTAATGGCTATTTGGGTCATCATTTCCTTTCTCCAAATGTCCAATAATAGGTCCCAAATAATTTCTACGATCAGAAGATTCTCTATACTCAGATTCATTTATTTGTACAACACTCACTTTCGGTTCATCCTGATCTTTTCTTTCTTCCATTTCAATATCTTCCGTTCTATACTCTATAGGTTCTCTTCGTCTTTTAATGATACTCATGAAATCTTCCTTCACATCTGTTCTTGAAAATGCTAACCATTCTTCTAATGTCATGGTTACCTCTGCCTTCATGATTTTCTCATCCATAACTTTCCGAATATCTATTTGTTTCTCAATTTGCGAGATCAATCGAAAAGTCGGAGGTTTCTTTTTCGGTTTTTCTTCCTTACTACCTTCTTCTCGTATGGGTTGTGTTTCATTTGGTTTATCTTGACTTCTATCTTCACTTGTAGTTTTCTTTTCTAAATTTTCTCCTACTTTCTTTCCTTTACCCTTATTTTGCGACTTCTTTTCATGTTCCTGTTGTTTTGGTTCCTGACTAGGCTCCATCATAGGCGGTTCTTTAATTGTATCAGTCGTTTCACCCTCTTTTCTAGCCCTAGTTGTTCGTTTAGACTGTCCCTCTTCATCCCGTTTTCTTTTCTCATCTACATTAATTTCATGGGCATAAACTGAAAACATATCGACTGGCTCATTCCAACATGTCTTTGATCTAATATCTGAGCTCGTAGCATATAAGTTCGCAACTGATAACTTTCCTCTACTAGCAGTATCATAAACCTGCTCCCAGAAATCACAATTAGAATCTTCACTATCCAGCCTACAAGCATATGTATTTTGGCTTGTGGAGGCTTCAAAGAAGGTTTTCATTCCCCCTTTGCCATAGTTTGATGCCAAGGGCCTTTTTGTTACATAGTCACAGATCTTTCGATCTACTTCTGTGACCCAATTCTTATCCTTGGCCTCTTTGAATAAGTTACATGTCCAGTGTGGATGCTCCAAATCATCACACCAGAGACATCTACGTGCTTGGTTAAATGGTCTTCTAGCTGGCATCTGATTCCTAGGATTTTGTTCTAATTCTTTTGGTTTCTCCTGATCTCTCAATTTAAGCTCTTGCATACTCTTTATAGTAGCTATTTCAGTCGCCAAAGTCTCAACATGTTTGACAAGTGATTCTACTGATGTTTTTAACATTATAAGTTCAGAGTCATCCTTTTTAGGGTTATAAGAAGTGGGGTCATTATCTATCTTTCTGGGCGCATCTCTTTCATATATTCTTGGAGTTTGCATCTGATTTCGCTCCTGCCTTTGGGCTAACCTATGGACAGCTGCTCTTACGTTATCCCAATTTCCAGTAAGCCCACTCGCAGTCGTTCCATCCTCAAGCATTGGTTCTAGCTCTCGTCTAAGAGATGGATCTAGCATGTTTAGAAAATTTCTCAATTTATCTAGTTCAAGAGCTGTTCTGTCTGCTTGAGGCATTTGGTTAAATTTGATATCAAATTCAGTTAATCCCTGAGTTATGTGTTGGTCTAACTTCGTAGTTCCTACCCATCGCATAAATGTGGCTCTATTATTCTTACTGTAATCTTCATGCGAAAATTCAGTAAGAAGCCGAGTCTTGAAATCCACCCAAGTCATGTTTGGTTGGACTACTCGCAATTGGATTCTCTCTCTAGTGAACCCATGAGCAATTCGTATAAATGTATCTTTTTTATTGTCTTCCGGTAATCCATATTGTTCTGTCAATTGTTCATAATATTTAAGATAAGCTGTTACATTTATTCCAGTAAATTCCCCCCTATCTGTTTTAATTGCATCTATGATCTTCCAGATTCGCTGCTCTTCAAAATGATCAGCCATAGTGGATAAGTCTAACTTTATAGATAAATATGAAATATACGTATATAATTCTCGTAATAATCCGTCTATATCTTGATCCTGATACGACTCCGTGGTAAAAGAAACAGAAATAGAGAAAATATTCCTACTTCTTTGCCAACAAACTAAAGAAAAATTTACTACTACGTTGAAAACAAAAAGAAAATTTCCCTATACTTTAGTAATAAAGAAACTTTTTCTACAATTTTGTTGAAAAGAATCCTTTCCTACTACTTTAGAAATAAAAATAAAGAAAACCTTTCCTACTATTTTGCCCTAGAAAAAACTAACGAATTTCCTATTGCTTTGCAAACAAAGAAATAAAGCAAGCTTTCCTACTATTTTGCAATAGAAAAAACTAACGAATTTCCTATTGCTTTGCAAACAAAGAAATAAAGCAAGCTTTCCTACTATTTTGCAATAAAGAAACTTTTCTACTACTATGCAATAAAGAAAAATTTCCTACTGCTTTAGAAATAGAAACTTTCCTACAACTGTGCAATAAAGAAAATTTTCTTACTTCTTTGCAACTAGAAAGAAACTTTTCCTACTATTATGCAACAGAATAAAAATAAATATACCTGATCAAACAGCTTGATGAAGAGGTTCGTTGTGAATGTGCTCAGTGCAAAATCTTTTCATGCATGTGCAATCGTCACTTTCATGAAAGTTGATGGATAAAGGTGACGTGACGAGGAACAATCAGCTGCAGCTACAAAGGATGTTGATACTTCTTCTTCAATCGCCAAGTTGCCTATATATGCATATGCAAAACAGAAAGTAAATATACCTTTATACCTACGGTGTCGGCCGAACCTTCACGTCCGGTTCACCAAATTGTCGGGAAGTTGCGGACATAAGGCTGGTGGATCAGTCAGCCACTAAATCCCTCGGCACACGCAGGGTGTATGAGACAATCGTAGGTGTTTTAGGTATATTTTTCTTTCGTCTAAGGTATCAGAAATTCTAAATTACTCTTAAATCTAGGAAATATGGAGTAGATAATTGAAAAAAATCTATTCAGACAATAATCATGAGAAATTGAAATTAACGATTTCAGATAACATTGACAAGAATGATAATGCAAATTAGAATTGAATTAAGGCTAATGACAATAATGGATGATTCCAATGCTATAAAATGATATAATTTCACTAAAAGATGGCTAACAATAAGTGAATCCTATACAAAGCTTAATCAAGGATAATTTCTATGGATTTAATTCAGATTGTCGGATAATTGAATTGATGAAATCTTCACTTTGCTTCACTTCACTGCACTTCAATTGCTTTTTAATCTTCAATGTTTCTGAAACAATACATTAGGACATTAGTAAATTTACAAAATTAATAAGAACATAAACTTACATTATCATACACATGCATATACTCATGCAAATGATTTAATTCTCATAAACACACACATTCATTATCACATATGCTAACATAAACTCATTCATTTAATGTTTGCTTAACTAATCTTACTCACATTTCTACTTGTACTTGTATTTCATCAAACATATACTATTATGTTCTCACACATATTAATTCTCATGAATATGCAAATACTCATTTATGCTAATACTTAGATACATTTATGCATATGCATACAATAGTTCAATTACTTACCCATGCATAAAATCATATGCTAAAACTACCTCACTCATATGTTGGAAAACAATGTCCCAATGACAAAATGGTCTAGCATCCAACTCCTTGTATACATTATACAAGTTGCTCTTCAAAATCTACGGGCGGTCACAGGAATTATAGCTACGGGTTTAGTACTTAGTACAACACAACAACGTGGGCATGTGGATAGAGCATATGGCTTCCAAAGAACCCACCTGGGTTCAAATCCCGTCTCCAGCAGCAGCGCGCTATAGCTTTTATTTGTAATGCTTTTGAGAAAGAAAAGTGGCAAACAATTCTACGACGGACAGCGTTTAGCGTTTCTCGATTACGATGGATTTAGCGATCGCTACGATCGTAGGCTTTTGCTTTATTCAAGGTGCTCTTCAAGGCTCAACAATCTACTATATAAGAGACTATTTAGCTCACTTGTAATTATCCTTCACCTAGGATCAACACAAGCTTTGGAGCTTGGACCTCAGTAGAGGTGGTGTTTCTTCTAGCACATGGGGCAGCCATGGTGCTAACTTGAAGCATGTTGAGGAGCAGCTATGGAGTTCTTCTTGGTGATTCTTCTTGGAGAAGATGAAGGGTGTGCTCACACTCTAGCTCATGGAGAGGAGGTCATCTCTTGTTCATGGCAAGAAGACTTGGTCATTAGCAGCTTGATGGTGAGGATCACCCATCTATATGATGTATTTGAAGATCATCTTCTACAAGAAGATGTTAGGTTGAAGATTATCTTCTACAAGAAGATGTCTGGCTACTTCAAAGACATTGGATGGGACCATCTACATGATTTTGAAGATTATCTTCTACAGGAAGATATTAGGTTGAAGATTGTCTTCTACAAGAAGATGTCGGGCTACTTCAAAGACATTAGATGGAGATTAACATAAGATTCATATCTTATGTTAAGTATTCAGGTACATATTCTCTTTATGCACACAGGTACTACTTGAAGTTTATGGAGGCTGTGGCGTTCATATCAAGAGGAGTCCTATTTGGCATAGGTACAAGAGAATTAGTACTTATATGCTTTATGCATATTTTATGAGGTGTTTAAAAAGGTGTGTTCACATGAGTTTGAGGATTTCCGTTCATACTGATCCTTCCTCTTTCAGTCACTCATATTCACTCTTCTATAACCTATAAGGTCACACATCTCATGTATATTCAGATTACTGCCCACACATCTGAATATGTTTTTACATTGTACATTCACTCATTCATCCATTTCTCATCACATAGAGTGGTTGAGAGATATGCTCCCACATTGTACATTGAACATTGGTATATATGATACTATGAGTAAGCGCTGGCTTACGTAACACCTTACACATGATGTCTATTCTTTCTCTATCTTTATCTCATCATTTGTATGATAAAGTTGTGGTATGTTCATGTTTTGTCAATATGGAAGATTGCTAGAATTAATGTTGTACATGAATGGAACTATGGAACCATGGACCTGTGACATGAGCCTAAGGGCCTACCTCACTTCCAACATTTGGTATCAGAGCACTAAGGTTTTGGTTACAGAACTTTAGATCTTTGGCATCAATGCATTAAGGCTCATTCATAATCCCAGGTTCCCAGTCTTCCAGATTTACAACATATGATTTGAAAGCATCTTCTAACATTTGACATTTGACATACACACTTAATCTAGATGAGTAGAGATTTGAGAATTAGACACTTCAGTTACATTCATCAGTGTGGAGTACGAAGTTGATGATCTGTTAGCAGCCGAATATTTTTGGAAGAGTATGCAAATACTTTACAAAAGTATTGTTTGAAGACCCAGACTTGATGAAGAGAAGACTACTTCAATTTCAAGGAAGAACAATGGTTTAGAGAAGATGAAGGAATCAGATCAACATCAAATCACAGGTATCAGTTTCTACTATCAGATTATCATTTGCAGGTCATATCTTAGAAGAGCAGTTATGAAGAGATTTGAAGAAATTCAAGGAGTGCTTTTATACGCTTTCATCATTTGAAAGTTAAAGGCTACATCAAAACAGGTATCTAGAGGTTTTTCTAGAGAGTTTTGAGAAATCTCTTTCATGGCAAGAAAGTTCATCTAAGAAGACAAGTGCAGAGATGAGATGAGTTTTTTCAGCCAATTTTCTGTTGTAAGTTGGTTGGATATCAAGGTACAAATGTATCTAGAGAAGGTAACTCTAGAAGGGCAATTCATCATTCAGACAACGATTGGTGAATTTAGTCGTTTCAGACATTTGAAGCACAACTTTTATTCAGAGATATGAGGAGATGATAAAACATGTTTCTATATTCAACTTCCATTTGTATACCATATTTGTTTTATCTCTTACTCTTAGCATTAGAGGAAGAGAAAAGTTCATTTGAAGAAGTCAAGAGTGTTTGCTACTTCAAGATGAAGATAAAAAAAGGTATGGAAGAGAAGCTTGAAGATGTTGACATCATCATCAGGTGGAAGAAAGATGCAGAAGAAGAAAGTCCATCATTTCCAAAAGAAAAGTAAGGCTTCCTTTTCTCATATATTTTCCATATACTTTTCCTATTTTATCCTCTACATCCAAAGACAAGTCTACGAGAACATCTTGTTTAAAGAAGAAGCAGTTTCTTGTTTTGCATTACACTTGGTCATGATTTAGTAGATTTGACAAAGAATTGCATTGAGAGAAACAAAAGCACTCATATGTGTATGAGTTATGTTGAAGCTTTTGAGCAGGCAGCTTATATGTTCCCTCAAAGAATTCTTGGAATGTCAATACAAAGCTACTTGGTATATGACAAGTTGCAGAGAAGTATATTTCTTCTTTATCTAACTCTTGAGGTATAAGAGTTTTCTGTAGCAGATGTTGGAGACTTGGGTTGAGGTTTTATGTTTGGAAAAGGTTACCTCATATTCAGTATTTTCAGAAAACTTCAGAATATTCAGAATCTTGTTGATGTACGAGTCAATGAAGAATCTACTTTCAATGATTGTCTAGACTTTTGGATACATGTTTGTATTCAAAAAGGTGTTCCATCATATCCTATAACTTGATTGAAAAGTGGAGTTAGCCAAAAGAAAATCAAGCAGGTACTATCACATTTCACCCGGGTAAAATATGAAAGTTATGAAGTATCAACTTGCAGCTTTTGGAGTTCTCAAGGTGAGAAGTTTGTCCACTTATGTTTCAAGTAGGAATTGCAGATTCCTTGAAGGATTTGTTTGAAGAAAAGTTTTACAACTTTTTGAGAAGCATGGACACTTGGAGACATTCAGGTAACAAATCAAACATTCAGTCTTGAAGGTTTGATAAGAGCAGATTCTACACAGGAGAGATCATTGATCTTGGATAGATCTTGTATGATCTTGAGTATTTATGATTCAATTGTCTATCCTTTGTTTGATAAGGTTCTTAGCATTGGAAGAAGTAAGTCAAAGATTCAGATTCTATCAGATTTGTGTTGCAGAGAAAAAGAAGATACTTGTTATGTTACAGAAGATTATGGATCCTAAACTTTTGTTTCAGATACAAGTATGGATTACTGAAGATCAGATTTATTGAAAGAAGGAAGACGTTCCACATTTCATAAAGTCTGATATACTTTGAAGAATACTGGATACTAGTGTTAAATCATCCAGGGGGGTGATGAAACATGAAGACTTATTTTCAGCCATATGTAAAAGAATGCAAAGTCATACCTACAGGTATTCCTATTTCAGGTATTCCTATATTTCCTTTGTCAGGTTCTCTTTATGTTCCAGCTTTGAAAGAAGAAGGAAGAAGAAGAATGTTTGGAGAAAGTTCCTGTTCAGGAGAAGGTTCCAAAATTCTATTGAAGAGAAGCTTGATATTTCAGAAAGGTATATTTCAGACATGCGCACATATATGTTTATACCAAGTTCTGAAGGAAAGAGGTATGAAGGATTTAAAGGATGAAGACATGATGACATCATAGATTTTTTTACTCAGATTTCAATTGAGTTGAGTTGATTTGACTTGAGTACAGTCAGAGATGAACCACCAGTGTTCATAATGCACTAAGTTGTGAGTTGTCAATCACAGGTTCCAGGATTCAGTTCCTGATTTTGTTTAGTGTATTAACATGACACAGCAGAAGTACGTTGAGAAACCTTTTTGGAAGGTAAATGCAAATATATAGATCCCAGTGTATGTTTTCAGTTTTTTGAAGACAGGAGATAGCAAGTTCAGAGACAGTTCATGCTATATTTGTTGTCAAGCAGTGATTGCTTGATGTATACACTATTGGATATCTAGTTTGCATATTTTCTCCGGTATTATGGTTCATATTCAACAAGGTCAGGTTTTTTGAAGGGAAGTTAAATTCAATCTTGAAGAAGTTTTTTGAAGAACAAGTTTTGAAGTGCAGGAGTACAAGCTTGAAGCTTGTGGTTGTTTGCAACTTTGACAGTTTGCAGCTCCAGTCCAGATTGTACCATTGTTACATTGCAGGGGGGATTGTTGGAAAACAATGTCCCAATGACAAAATGGTCTAGCATCCAACTCCTTGTATACATTATACAAGTTGCTCTTCAAAATCTACGGGCGGTCACAGGAATTATAGCTACGGGTTTAGTACTTAGTACAACACAACAACGTGGGCATGTGGATAGAGCATATGGCTTCCAAAGAACCCACCTGGGTTCAAATCCCGTCTCCAGCAGCAGCGCGCTATAGCTTTTATTTGTAATGCTTTTGAGAAAGAAAAGTGGCAAACAATTCTACGACGGACAGCGTTTAGCGTTTCTCGATTACGATGGATTTAGCGATCGCTACGATCGTAGGCTTTTGCTTTATTCAAGGTGCTCTTCAAGGCTCAACAATCTACTATATAAGAGACTATTTAGCTCACTTGTAATTATCCTTCACCTAGGATCAACACAAGCTTTGGAGCTTGGACCTCAGTAGAGGTGGTGTTTCTTCTAGCACATGGGGCAGCCATGGTGCTAACTTGAAGCATGTTGAGGAGCAGCTATGGAGTTCTTCTTGGTGATTCTTCTTGGAGAAGATGAAGGGTGTGCTCACACTCTAGCTCATGGAGAGGAGGTCATCTCTTGTTCATGGCAAGAAGACTTGGTCATTAGCAGCTTGATGGTGAGGATCACCCATCTATATGATGTATTTGAAGATCATCTTCTACAAGAAGATGTTAGGTTGAAGATTATCTTCTACAAGAAGATGTCTGGATACTTCAAAGACATTGGATGGGACCATCTACATGATTTTGAAGATTATCTTCTACAGGAAGATATTAGGTTGAAGATTGTCTTCTACAAGAAGATGTCGGGCTACTTCAAAGACATTAGATGGAGATTAACATAAGATTCACATCTTATGTTAAGTATTCAGGTACATATTCTCTTTATGCACACAGGTACTACTTGAAGTTTATGGAGGCTGTGGCGTTCATATCAAGAGGAGTCCTATTTGGCATAGGTACAAGAGAATCAGTACTTATATGCTTTATGCATATTTTATGAGGTGTTTAAAAAGGTGTGTTCACATGAGTTTGAGGATTTCCGTTCATACTGATCCTTCCTCTTTCAGTCACTCATATTCACTCTTCTATAACCTATAAGGTCACACATCTCATGTATATTCAGATTACTGCCCACACATCTGAATATGTTTTTACATTGTACATTCACTCATTCATCCATTTCTCATCACATAGAGTGGTTGAGAGATATGCTCCCACATTGTACATTGAACATTGGTATATATGATACTATGAGTAAGCGCTGGCTTACGTAACACCTTACACATGATGTCTATTCTTTCTCTATCTTTATCTCATCATTTGTATGTTCATGTTTTGTCAATATGGAAGATTGCTAGAATTAATGTTGTACATGAATGGAACTATGGAACCATGGACCTGTGACATGAGCCTAAGGGCCTACCTCACTTCCAACATCATAAACATGCATTCTTCTTCACTCAGAAACATGCATTCATGTGCACTCATGCTCATACACACATCACTCTCATGTGCATACATGCATTTCTCATGCACCTAACCCTTATGCACATGCATTTTCATATATGCACATGCTTTTAAACTAATATTCATTTATGCATGCATACTCTTTTTATACATACATGATACTATCATATGTATGTAAGTATTTACTCTCATATCTGTTTACATATGTATGCTCATATAATCTCATACTCATATTATTAATATGCAGCTTACAAATATGCACATGTGTACCCTCACTTTTACTCATGCACACATATGCATGCACACTATCATACATCCTCATATACATATCTTACTCTCATATACATACATACATGCACGATTCCACATACATGCACTTCTCTCATTCATGCAAATATTCGAAACATGCTAATCAAATATATAATTTATGTTCGTGGAATAATCAAAATAAAATAATATCCTTATATTTATTCTCTCTCTCTCTCTATGCCGTGTGCAGTGCACCGTCGGCAGAACAGTCGACCAAGACAGCCGCCTGAGAGGGGAAAGGATGACTTTTCCTATCTCTCTCTAGCTCTCTCTCTGCGTGGCGCTGCCGTTGCAGTCCGTGGACTCTGGAGGGAGAAGAAATATATAAAAGAAACTTCTTTATCTCTAAATCTGACAGAGATAAAAACAAGAATCTCTATAATAATCTCTAACAGTCCCTTTCCGAATCTCTGACAGCTCAAACTCTCTCTACAATCTATCTCTTGCACAATAGCGATGTCTCTCTCTGATAAGAGCATGCGCAGCCATCAACCGTCAGAAAAGGAGAAGCATAACTCTCTTCAAATCATTAAGAGCAAGAAGTGAAGGAATAAAATGAGTACCTGAAACAAAACATTAGAAGAAACTAGCACAGCATACTCATATATATACACACACAACTCATGAGCTTACCACTCTTTTTTAGTTCCTTTATTTTCTCATCCATTCTTTAATCCACACTTAATCACCACTCTTTTCATTTACCTTTAACTACTTAAAATGCATAATCTATTTAAACCACTCTTTTAACTTGCACTCATAATTACCACACTTTCAACCTACTACTTTAACCACTTTATTTACACACTCAACTCTCACCACACTTTAAACACTACTCACATACACCATTCATTAATTATCCATTTCTTTTTCATTTTAATTGAATTATCCTAATTTTCTTAATTTAATAATGCATTTAAATTAGGCTTAGGTTAAGCATTTAATATATTCAAACTTAGTTTTAAATTTCACATACACTATTAGGGTAAATAATTAAATCAGATTTGAATTTGTAATTAATTAATGTTAAAGTTATAGATTAGTTTCATTAAATAATACTTATTTTATCCTTAAAACTAATGCTAATATTCATTTCCACTCATTTTGAACACTAAAAAACCCTTGGAACCCCTAAAAACCCTTCTGAATCCTGTCATTAACCCATTAGAATCTTTTAAGACCCTTTGGATTAACCCAACTGACATAAAATCATAACAATTTATAAAATCCTAGGGTTGGAAACCCATGAATCAAGCATGTATAAATGTAAAATACTCATTAATTGAGTAATTAGGGTAAACCCTAATACGAACATGTATTCTTTATCATTTCCTGTATCTGCAAACACTTCAAAAGTAGTTAATGCAATCATGAACAACTAATCAACAGTGAAAAAGAGGTTTAGAATTCACCAATTAAGTTATTTTCATTTTCTCTCGTCATTAACAGGAAAGTTGAAAACTTTCCGACATCGTGCACAAGAGTACACCCGAGGAAACCAAGTTCAAGTGAATGAGGATGACAAGACTCATAGGCAAAGAGATTTAGATGAAGAAGACAAGGTGGAGGTCCTTCCACCAATCACAGGAAAATTTGTACCGGGTATCCCCCACCATTTCCAGAAAGGCTAAAAGTCCAAGAGAAGTTGCCAAAAAAGAAGCAAGCAGAAGCGGGAATGGACTCGTACAAAGGCTTGCCAAGGCCGAAGTCACTTTGGATTTGGCCACATTACTAAGGTGTTCGCCAACCTGCAGAAAGCAGTTCTACAATGAGTTTATCAAGAAACCAAGGAAAGCGAGAAGAAAGGAAAAAGTGGACGAGGTGGTCTTAGGGACGATCCAAAGTATTACGACTCAAGTGGACTCAAATGCCCCTGCAGCCACAATAGAAATCAATGGATATGCGGTCCCAGGAGCGCAATTGGATAACAGAGCCGCAGTAAACCTAATGACAGAATACATGATGAAAGCGTTGGGATTGACACAATTGGAACATACCCCAATGTCTCTCCGAATGGCTGACCAGACGCACGTAAAGCCTGCAGAACTAATACGAAAGGTGCAAACCATTGTTGGTGGGATCGAATTCTCCGTTGACTATTTGGTTGTGAGACCAAGATCCACCGAAACTACATTTTCTATACTATTGGGGTGACCTTGGCTGATGCAGGCTGATTGTGTACATGACTGGAGGACGGGGTTTATCACTATTGGGCCCAAAACCGATCGAATACAAATGCAAGTAACCTCTAAGGAAGATGCTAAGAAAACGGTTCCAATCAAAGAGCTGGAAAAGAAGGTGGCTAAAAATGAGGTGCATGAAAAAGTATGTGAAAAGTTTCCCCTGAAAGTAGAAAATTACAAAAGCCTGTTGCAAGATGGATTTAACTTACAAGCAGCAAGGCGAGGCCAATCCAAGATGGGTGAGTATAAGGTCCCACTAGTCTACAAGGATGACTCAGACCAAGAACTGCTAGGATGGTTGGCAGGTACACGCGAGATTGAGTGCTACACAATGCACATCGACAAGGGCAAAAGTAAATCCAGGAGAGAAAAGTGGTGTGTGGATCACGACAGTCCTAGTAAGGAAGTAGTTGATCAAAAGGAAAACCTCTAGGAATGCAAGGATAAGGAGAACCAGGGTGGTTGCGAAAAGAGGAGTTCTAGACATGAAGGACTTGAGGAAGGTCATACATCGGGCAAAGAGCCAAAAAAGGACACAGTGAAGAAAGTGCTTCGTACACAGAATACGAGCAAGAATGGCGATGGCCTAAAGGAGTCAGGATCGACTCGTGTTGAACATGCCATAGTTATTCAATCGAGGGTTGATGGGGACAAGTGCAAGGATAGGGAGCAGATCATACAAGGGCCGTCATGTAACTACGTACGGAGAGGGCTTCGAGTGAGACGTTGGGTGATGGCAATTTTTTGCATGATTTGGATCTTCTTACGAGAAATGTGCAATTGGATACGAGAACAAAAAGAGAGAGGCTTCATCTATTTCAGCAAACAACTTACCTTTTGCTTTCAGGGACAGCAGGATTTTTTAGACCAAGTGTGTTACTATATGAGAGCGCTGAGGACTCGACAACCGATGGCTGACCAGGTATACCAGAGTGCTCTCTTTGACCTTGTAGTATATTTTTCAGATCAAGCGTTAGAAAGCATGGAGATATCGGTCGAGACCTTGCGAATAGATTACGACGTGGAGGAGGCACACTGGCTTGTACGGTTTTGGAATCAAGGTTTGGACATTGACTTCTCGTTTCCTCAATTCGAAGCGTATTTACTTGGCTGGGCGGGATATGCCGAGGACCAGTACTTCTACTACGACAACACGAGGGAATTGCCTAACGAGGTAAACGATATCTATTGGGCTTGGGCAAACCAATTGGTCATAAGTAGCGACAACGAGGCTCCTGAGGCGGAGCCGGATTCACCTTCTTAGAGAGTATTGATTTCCGGGAGGTGGATGTGGCTAGGTAAGAGAGTCTTGAGTCGATCTTACAGCATAGCTGTTGGAAGAGAGGCCTCACGAGGGGATGAACAGCTAAGTGTCAGTTAGTTAGGTTGTAGGCAGTCGGGTATACCATTTGAGTGTCGCGTCTGAGGAAGCGAAGACAACAGGAAGATCGATCTATCAAGAGTCGGTTTTGTTTGTGTTTTTCCATATGCTTGCCGTGCGGGATAGGTGGGGGAGCGCTCCTTTCTGCCTCTCCCTAACTCTCAGGGCTCTTTTGAGGGGAACAGAAAAAGGGAAAAGAAAAGAAAATTAAAAAAAGAAAAATACAAAACAAAAAGGAAAAGCAAAAATATCATGTCTATATGTGTGCCAGCGTGCTATGCCGGGCTAGTAGGCGAGCAGAGTCCACCTGGCCGGGCGGTCAGGACTACGAACCGACACTAGTTTCGCCATAGGTGCTGGAGTATGTGTATGTGTTTTGGCACTTCGCGCCATAGTGGGTCGACAGGTGCGTGGAGCCATCTCGGTCGAGCGGACGAGACCACAAGCCACACTCGGCTTCGCTATGGGCAAGCCCTTCCGTGTGCGTTTATACATCATGTATCTATGTTGTTGCACGCTATGGTGCACCGATAGATGGGTGGAACGAACCTAGCCGGGTGGTTAGGACCACGAGTCACATCCGGTTGCCGCATAGGCCAACCCGTGTGTAAATAAATACAAATAAGAAAAGGAAATGAAAAGGTTTTGTGTTCTCGTCCCTGAGGGGGAGAGACAGAAAGGAGGAGGACCAAAACCATCCGGATGGGTGTGCCATGCATGTATATGTTTTGGTGATCTTTTTGTGATTGCTAATAGATCGATCTGTCTAACATCAACGCCAACGAGAACCGGTATTCACATGTGTATTTGACTTGCTTACTGCTTGCTCACTGTATTTGGCTTTTCTATTCTTGTCGACAGGTCCTTTCTGAAGATGGCGATGAGGTATACCACTTGGATTCTTTTACTTGGGTCACGTTCTATTTTTTGGAGATGGTCTCTTTTTGATGGCATGAGTCCGGTTTTGTGTCAGACTTCATCTTGTTTGCATATGATTAGTTAGGAAGGATGCCTATATGCACGCGGATTATACATGATGATTTTGGTTTTGATACATCTTTTTGGTACTTACATTTTTGTTGAGATGTGTGAGCTAACAGGTGCAAGGGAAAAGAGGGATTCCATCTGGTATCTTTGTACATGGTAAGGCTTTTTGTGATGGTTGGATTTTGTTGTGATGGATAGTATAGGAACACAGGTGAAGGGCCAAAGGGAAAAGAGTGCCACTGATGGTAAGTCAGGTATGAAGTGATTGAGTCAACGAAATGCCGACAAGGAGGGAAGCATGATTCTTGTGGTTCTATGTTTGGAAATGGATAGGTAAAACGAGCGTAAGTATATGGATATGGTTGAGGACATGGTATGCGGCATGGTGCATATGTGTGTTTGCATAGACTTGCATGTGGCATGATGAAGAGTAGATGTGAGATAGAGAAGAAGTAAAAGGTGACTGCATGAGGACATGGAAACGAATGGGGTTGGCATGTTTCGTTCTTGGAATGCATGATAGGATGAGTGAGCACGAGTGACTATGTGTAATTCATGAGGTGAATATGTGTGTGCATAATGGTATGTGCTGGGACGTGGGAAATCATAGACGAGGTGAGTGAGAAAATAGGAGAATGGAAGTGAGCTGCATATAAATGTGGAAGCATGTCATTAATGATGAGTCGGTTAGATATTTTTGAAGATAACTAATCCTTGGCACACATTGGCTCGTCGAGATGACTTTGCGAGCAGAAGAGGGGAGTATGTTAACTGAATGGATGGCTGATTTTTTGTTGCACTAATGTGTCTTCATTGTGTAGGAATGATGGCTGATTGCAGGTATTTGGCAAGGGAAAATGTGTGCTGACAAGGATAAGCTTTGACTAAAGGAGCTTAAAAATTGCTTGTAGTATAGGGGATGTGTTCGAGTGTCCCGTGGGTTCAAAAGGCTTCACCAGGAGTCTCAGCCACTTTATGCTCTCTATGGAAAGAGTTGGGTGAAAACGTCATCCTAGGTAGCTCATTGTTTGATATGCTTTTAAGATGTGGTTTCTTCTGAAAGATAGTCAGGTAATATATAATCTTCTCGTGCAAGATTTTGTTGCATGGATAAGCTTGGTGAGAGGTTATGTTGAACATGCACATGGTGTAAGCCCCCTTCTTCTTTGTGCACAAATGCAATTGGGAGGGGAGTCTGTCTAGATCCCGTTGCTAATACTCATGGCTTGAAGGCCTGTGCTGACATTGGAAGATATCAACAGAGGTTTGAAGATGCATCATGAAATTGAAGGAGGAGACACTACCCTCGGTAGTTCATTGATTGACATGGTGTGCTGCTAGATAGTTGTTGGAAGGAAGGGTATTGAAATACTTGCGAACGTTGAAAAAATGAAGATGACCTTGTAATCGGTGGCAGTTCCGTTCAATTGTATGGGAAAAGTGGGCTGGATGTTAAAGCACCTAAGGCATTTAACACGTTTTTTTCGAGAGGCAATTGGCGGGGGGGGATACTCCTAATTGAAAGAGATGGTACAGCCAAGATTTGAAGGCCATGAGAGAGCGGGCTGTGGTCTACCTGTTTTCTGTCAGGTGTTGGCAAGGAAGCATGTGAGGGCTTATTACCATTGATGCACTCATGGATAGAGGTAGAGAGGTCGGCTGCTACAGGGGAATTCAATTCTGAAAGAGAGGGAGAGTGGAAAGTGGATGCCTGAAGGTAGCGACGGAAGGAGGGGTTTTTTTTTGGGGATTATGTGGGCAGTGGTTCATCTTCAGTGGGGGAGGTCTGCACAGAAAACAACCTCGAAGGGGGGAAAGCTTGAGCACTCAAAGGGGGGGGGGATACTTGGATTCCTCTCTTTTGTCAGCAAGTATTGGGGGGAAAGGGGCTTCGCTCTCTCTCTTGCGAAGCTACGGAAGAGAGGTTTTTGTGGATTAGGGCCCCGGCCAACGAGATCCCTCTCTATGCTATACACTTGTGTGTCTCAAAGACGCAAGCGGCGGGGTGCCAACATCTGAAGCGGGAGGGAAGACTCTTGATCTAACGGGCGAAAGGGGAATAGGAGAACAAGTGCTGGGGCACTGCTATCACTTTGGGAAGGGGCGTGTCATCGAAGAGGAAGAGTTTTTGCTGTGTTTTTTCATCATTAGAGGCTGCAGTCTTCATTCGAAGGAGTCTTTGGGGTCGTTTGCTTTCCTTTTTGGTGATGGCGGTCGTTCTTATACTGTCAGAGTGGAAGATGGGAGGATATGGACTCCATATAATTTATTGGTGTGGTTTAGTACACGCGGTGTGGAAGTCTTTGTGAGTAAACAAGAGAAGGTCATTTCATAACACTTGAGAAATGGAATCGACAGTCAAGGGTAATCGAAAAGGAGGTTCGAGAGGAAGACACGTACAAATAAAGACGCTATAGCTCTGACCAATGAGAACAAAGGCCCATACAGATACGACCGAAGTAGGAGTGAACTGAGCATGGTCAAGTGGGTGCGACAACTGCACTTCAGAGAGAGATCCATCAAGGTTGATTGCAACTCCTCTTCCAGATCGCTGTGTTGACTGATTAAGTGTCACTTTTGATCATCGCTAAGTGAGGTCCGAAGTAGGTCTGATTTAGGATGGATAAAAGTCTCGTCATCAATCATGCGCTATGGGTGCATGAAGCATTATAGAATGCATAGCTAAAGGAAACCTATATGTCTGTGCATGCCCCATTTCTTTGCTTCTTTGTGTTGTGAAGCGGGATTGATAGACGTTCATTGGATTTTGTGACCGTCAGCATAGAAGATTCATGTTCATTGGCATTAAAATTTGAAGAGTTGTATTTTGCTTCCCATTTCCATTCGATCATCCCTGCACACTTAAGATTAAGGGCATGAGCATTCCTTCTGGAAATCGGAGGGAAGCACTTTCATAGTTTGCAGTCAAGTGTGAGGTTAGCAAGAAACACTCGACCATTTAACTTTAATCACCGGCCAAGCAGGAACAATGGTCTGGGGAGATCTATGTCCAAGAATTACGTTATTCCTACCATCAGGATGTGCGCAGGATAGAGCTAATCCATCATGCCCATAAAGGAAGGGGGAAATATAAATGTTTGTTGCAAATGTGGTGGCATATATTTGGAAGAATGTATTGCGCTAGTTAGATAGGGTGGAGTGCATGTGTTTGATGGAGATGCTATGAGGAGGCCATTAGGGGCGTTATCTTGGGTGTTCGTATTATGGAAGATAAACCTTTGCTTGTGAAACACTAGACAAATAGAGGCAACAAAACTTGTACACATACACCACCGAAATAGGGTCACCACTCATCCTTGAATATTTTGGCTGCAATTAATGTATAACCCTTTGCATAAGAAGAATCCAACAAAGAAAGGGGGGGGGGGGGGACACGGTGGAGAAAAAGTGAGTAGTTTTGAAAGTGAAAGGGAGTGGAAGAGGGTGGATATACACTTGTGAGTGTGGGTAAATAAATGTGTAAGGGTGTGTGCTTGGAGTGTATGAGATAATATGTGGGCATATAAAATTGAAAGGGTGCTAAGGTACGAAGGAAGAGTGGTAGAAAGTGAGGTTACCATGACAGTGATAAGGTCTGGAATCTGCATATCCATGTAGAGATCCATGGCAGTGGTGAAGCTTTCCCATTTGTCATCAGCTTTGATCCCATTGATCACTTGCCTTACAATCTGCTCTTCTTCAATCTCTTCTCCTATGCTTGCTAACTGATCTGCTACATGTTTAATCTTGGTCACAAATTCTGAAACAGCTTGCTTAGGTTGCTTCCTTAATGTGGTAAATTCAATCCACAACTGATTTTTCCTAGCCCTTGGTTGGAAGAAAAATAGGATGACAAGGTTTCCCAAGTCTCTTGGGATGTCTTACAGTTCCTAATGTGTGGCAAAAGAAAATCAGAGATGGAGTTGAGTAAATAAGACCTTGCCAATGCAAGCACACCATGTGTTGAGCTTTTCATGTTCCTCCTTTGTTGGTAATCCTCTTGTTTTGAATGAGGGCAATTCCTCATCTCCTGAGATGTATCCATAGAGACTCCTTCCTTGTAGGTAGGTCTTCATCCTTAGAGACCATGCCTGATAGTTGTTCCTGTCCAATTTATCAATAAATGAAGGAAGACCATCTCCCATTTTACCTTAGTTTGCTCTAATACCACTGTTGGGAAAGATGGATGGACACTCCAAGAGATTGAGTAGGTACTACCAAAACCTGCTTTGTACAAGCCCCCTAATGCTTCCGACTTGATAAGTAGACCTCCTTAGCTTTCCAATAGCACCATAAAATGGCCTACGTACTTTGGAAATGGTATGTGTAATGATTGAACCAAAATAGATAACTTTGAAACTCAAAATCTCAAGAAAACCTTCTATTTATGTCTTGACACCTACTGGATATTTTGCTTAGTATGACCAACACAGTAGAAATTGGAAAACTTCCTTTTAGGGGTATCTAATTAGCTTAGCAAGATAACTATTCCAAGTGCAATGATGTAAAAAGATAAACTATGCTAAGAGAAATCAATTTAGCAAGTAAACCTTTACGCCCGATTTTTTAAGGTTGTTGCAGACTATGACCAGTGATCACCTCGATGCGCTTTTCTCTGAAATGGCTGAATAGAATCTCTTCAAATTTTGACTGCATGTAGAAAACGTTGAGCTGGTTCCAACAAGCTTTAGATCTTTGAATTTGGTGGAGAAATAATTGCGATATGGATTCCACAAGTTGACGGAATTTTAAGTAGTATGACAGAGAACTCAGAAATGGACAATGAAGATATATGTATTAATGAACACTTGTATACAATACCATTGGCATGGAGTTCATTGCCAAATGGTGTAGATAGGTGTGGGCTAGAGTGTAGGCCTCACACACACTCAAAATTGACAGTAATGAGCTCGGGGATGATGAGTCTTAACTGCGACTTTTTCATGTTCACTTTTATAGTGATTGAGTAAAAATTTGAATTCAAATTCAAACTTTTGGCTCCCTATGATTAAGCTCTTATATCCTAGGAGATATTCCTTCAATCAAAAGCTAACTTTTCTCCATGAATCCTTTTGGTAGGTGTTTACAAAGATTCCAAGTCAAATGTGACTTTTACTAAAGGATAAATTAGTAATTAACCACTAGCAATTGTTCCTATGCTTTTCCATATGTGTATGAGATTCAATATGTCCATCAAGCCAAATGTATAGGCTTGTGAATTACACCAAGAGACACTTCTTGTATATGTACTTTAGCTGCAAGCTTCATGTTTCCTTTCATATGTGCATCTTGTTTGAAGGTCAATATATTTTGAAGTTGAAAAAAAAAAATTAAAAAAAAGAAAGAAGAAAAGAAAAA
This sequence comes from Ceratopteris richardii, assembly GCA_020310875.1. Classification (NCBI taxonomy): domain Eukaryota; kingdom Viridiplantae; phylum Streptophyta; class Polypodiopsida; order Polypodiales; family Pteridaceae; genus Ceratopteris; species Ceratopteris richardii. The sequence continues at coordinate 179,246,077 of CM035418.1, forward strand.
CAAAAAGAAAACGCAAGAAGAAAAAATGAAAAAAAAAAAGAACAACAAAAAACAAAAAATCAAAACGAAAAAAAATAAATAAAAAAGAGAAAAAATAAAAGTGGATGTGTGCGTGTGAGTGGGGTGTCAGGGGTCAGAGGGAGTGGGTTAGTGGGGAGGAAAAAAACAGAGGAAGAAACATTTTTTTATCGGGGTCCCTTCTCCACGTTCTCTCGACTCTGTCTTTCCAATGGGAGTAGACGGGTTTTTTTTTTGTGGTGTGTGCATAGGTGTTGAAGGAAGGAGAACAAGGGATTGAACAGTTGTACATCGAGGGGAGCAAAGCATCCATGTATTTGACCTGATCTAAGTATCTGTTAGAGAAAGAGAGAGATAGCTCTTCGAGGAAGACACGCAGGTTGCAAAGGGAAGAGAGGAACACAAGAGTTCACATGTTCTTTTTCTTCTCTGCTTAGGAATTGATTATCAACGGTACATAGGAGACTTGAGGTGCAACATGGGTTGATAAAGGGCTGGTTGTTCTTGTGTTGCTCTAATGGGAAGTTGTGAAGGGGAGGATCACTTTTTCTGGAGGTTATCTCACACCAAGCCACAATGAACATTGGAACTATTGGGCATGTGGCTCATGAGAAGTCAACTATCATCAAGGCTATCTCTAGTGTGCAGACTCTGAGATTCGAAAAGAAAGCTAGAGATGAGCAATGACAAGATGACATCAAGGGAGAGATGGAGAATTTTTTACGAAGGCTGTTAATTGGGATATGGTTGCCAGGAAGAGGCCTCAGGATAAGGATGCACATTTTTCCTTTAACTTAGTGAGATAAAGATATCAAGGAATTATTATGGACACGATGGAAAGTAGATGCGAAGTGGTTGACTGGCAGAAAATTCTCAAACGCATCTATGTAGAGTGATATTAAGTTGTGGACATTCAATTCATTCCTGGGCCTGGTGACAAGCCACTGTAGTTGTCTAGTATAAAGGTAAGATAAATCCTTTGTTGTTGAGGAGATCTTCTCTATGATACTTGTCAAGATGAAAGAAATAGCGGAGGTGTTTCTTGGAAGCACAGGCTTATCTCTAGGTTGAATGTGATGCGCATCATTAATGAGATCACTATTGCAACACCTGAAGTTGCCTCAAACTATTGAAGGTTGCAAGCACATGTTAGTGGAAGTGCAGAGAAACTTCTAGCAGCCATTAGGAAGTGGAAAATCTGCTATGGGCCAAGATACACTTTATGAAGATAATCCCATGCTATGATCCACCAAAGAAGTGTATTGAAGAACTTTTCGTTGGAACCTTTGTTGATAAAAGGGCTATCGATGTGTATGCAGTGGGACAGTTCATCCAGATCATCATTGAGACTAAATAGCTTGTTGCAATGGATTTTATCATTATGGCTTTCATGATAATGGACACTTGATTGTTATTGTAAGCCGCCGGATTGGCAACTGTAAATCTTTCCCTTTCATATTCTGCACGAACCGAAAGGTCGTTGCGTAAAGTTGTATCCATTTATAAATCAATGAAAAGACGCTTCGGTGACAACCAGAAGAAACGCCAGACTGTCTATCTGGGCGATATGTTCTGTGGAGTTTTCGTTGTGTTATGTTGGAGAATTCTGAGTAGTACTGTGTTATTCCGCTTGTTGTTTGACTATCTTCAGTGGTGTTTAACGTTGTTCCAGTAAGTAAGTCTTGTGAGTCTGTATTACGGTAATGAATATCTTCTGCGCTGAGTGATGAGAACGTATCAATCAGAGCATAATCGGTAAGATTGTGGAAGAACTAGCAATAGTCTGAGTACAGATAGTAATACGGTGAGAGAACGAACCAGAGTCTGGAGATTAATTCGTATTAACAGAGATTTAAACATTAAGGTACTGTGGTGTGAGTGATTAATCGGGAAAATCAAGTATAGGGCCTCTGATTATTCAGACCCCTTCCACTCCCAAGAACCCGAAAAGAGCTTAAACGCGTCTCTGACGGCAACGCGCGTTTAACACTGGCCATATGTAGCAGAGCCGGTCCACATGTTGGATGGCTTATCCAACGATGAAGAAGAAGCGTTTCTGAAGAACAATGAAGATCTGATTTCCTTAGGTACTGTAGATCTACAATCTGTTGTAGACAACTGGAGTCCGACAGCCTGTATGGTGGTGCCTGTGATCGAAGAAGTGGAGACAGAAGATACTGTTGCTATGGATGAAGCCGCTCTACAACAAATTTTACAGTCAGCTGACGATCCAGGGAAACCTCGTCAATTCTATGTTCTCGAAGATTAGTTAATCACCTATAATTTGGGAGATGAAGTGAATCCGCGACCTGACAAGATAAAGGAAGGATTGTCTGAGGTGTTTCAAGCAGATTTGATCAAGGTTCTTTGTGAGTTCTCTGATGTTTTTGCATGGGATTATCATGATATGAAAGGTCTGGATCCTCGCATCTATCAACATCAGGTCGTGCTCAAACCAGAAGCAAAGCCGATTAAACAACCCAGCTACCGTATGAACCCTAACTATGCAGCACAGGTCAAAGTAGAACTTGATCGCCTATTAAAGGTAGGATTCATTGTACCCATTGAGCACGCTGAATGGATCTCCTCGATCGTGATTGTACCAAAGAAAAACAAGCAGCTCCGAATATGTGTCGATTATCGGAAATTGAATGCAGCCACCGTACCTGAGCCATTTCCTCTTCCATTTCTTGATACAATGCTGGAGAGAGTGGCTGGGCATGAGATGTATTCATTTCTTGATTGTTATAGTGGCTATAACCAAGTCCAAATGGCTGAGCAAGATATACCGAAAATAGTGTTTATTACGAATTGGGGTGTTTTTGCTTGTACAGTCATGTGGTTTGGATTAAGAAATGCTCCTAGCACTTTTCAATGGTGTATGCAGGAAATCTTTTCACCCTACCTCACTTCTTTTATGCAAGTATACTTAGATGACTTCTCTTTATTCGGTAGGATGGTAGCACACCTGTATCATTTATGGTGTTGCTTTGAGAAATGTCATGAATACCGACTCTGCCTGAACCCCACCAAATCTGTCTTTGCGGTTTCTTGTGGTAAGCTCCTTGGCCATATTGTATCTGCACAGGGCATACAAGTTGATCTAGATAAAGTTGCAGCTGTGTTAGAAGCACTTGTGCCTACTATGCCGAAAGAAGTGATGCGCTTCGTGGGTCAACTCAGATGGCATGGTCGACATTTACCGTGGCATGCCCATTTGGCAATACCCCTAAATCAGCTAATAACTAGTACTCCTTGACAGTTTGATTAGACTCCGGAATGTCAAACTGCATTTGATAGTCAAAAATGATTATTAACGCAGGTTCCAATTCTACAACCTCCTGATTGGGAACGACCATTTCATGTTTTTGTAGACGCATCAGATATAGCCATTGGAAGTGTTTTAATGCAACAAACTAATAAGTGGTTTAGGCCTGTCTATTATGCAAGTCGACGGCTTGCTCCTGCTGAAAAGAATTATTCAGTAACTGAAAGAGAATGTCTCGGTTTGGTGTATTGTGTAAAGAAATTCCGGCATTATTTGCTACGCTAGAAATTCATCTTTCATGTAGATCATGCTGCGCTGGTGTATCTGGTTAGACAGCAGCATTTAGGTGGTCGTTTGGCACGTTGGGTTCTATTGTTACAAGAGTTTGATTACGAAGTGATTCATCGACCAGGCACTGCACATGCATTAGCATATTTTCTCTCTCGTTTGGATTCCGGTGAAGCTCCGATCGGTGTTGATGACACCACACCAGCAATTTATGTTACTGAAACAACTAGTGATGAATCTGCAAAACCTCTTGTGATACCTACTTACTATGATCAGTTATTAACCTTTCTTACTGATGGATGTCTTCCTCCTCAAACTTCTCTTGCAATGCGTCGGAAAATTGCAGTTTACAGTCGTAGATTCCGGTTGATTGCCGGACAGTTGTATTATATGGATCACACTAGGATCTTGCTTCATTGTATTCCTCCACATGAAGTAAACTCGGTTATCGCTCTGGCACATTCCATACCCTCCGGTGGACATTTTGCAGTAGATTTAACGCACCGAAAAATTCTGCAAAGTGGGCTCTGGTGGCCTACTATGTACAAAGATGTATCTCAGTTTGTGCAGCAGTGTGACGATTGTTAGTGCTCTGGACAGCCTTTACAATGCCATTTCTTTCCTCTGCAGCCTGTCTTACCTTTGGAACCTTTTCAGAAATGGGGTCTTGACTTTATTGGACCAATCACACCTCCAACAATCCTTAGCAACAATCGCTACATTCTAACATGTACAGATTATGCTACCCGATGGACAAAGCTTGGGCTTTACGGTCCGCTACAGCTGTTTCGGTGGCAAAATGTCTGATGAAGGACGTATTCCCACGTTATGGATTACCTTTGGAACTTGTCACAGATCAAGGGACTCACTTTGCTAACAATTTAATGCGAGTGCTCACACACACTTTTCAAATTCTGCATAAATTCAATTCACCGTATTATCCTTGTGCTAATGGCTTAGTTGAAAGTACCAACAAGACCTTGCTGAGTATGCTTTGAAAATTGATTGTGGAATCACCAGAAAGATGGGATCAGTTACTACCTGCAGTATTATGGGCATACCGAACTACCTACAAAGTAGCAACTAGACTAACTCCTTTGAAGCTTGCATATGGACTGGAGGCAATTGCACCAATGGAACTTGTAGTACCAAGCTTATGCATGGCCATCTCTCAGAAATTGTTACCTGAAGACTCTCTGTCATTTCGGTTGGAAGCACTCAGAAACTTGGATGAACATCGCTGGGAAAGTTTTCTGACCCTTCAAGAAGTTCAGTTGAGGCAAGCTCGTACTCATGATAGATATCTAAAAACTCCAGTTTTTTCGGTGGGATATCTTGTGTTATTTTATAATGCTAAATCAAATCGTGCGGCTGGAAAATTCAAATTACGGTGGTTTGGCCCTTACCAGATTAGTGAACAAGTGGGCCCAACTACTTTTCGGTTGACTACATTGACCGGAGTTCCTCTTTCTAAAGTGATCAATGGTTCAAAGTTGCGGCCGTATCATCAAGCACCTGATTCTCGCTGACGTGTTCTTTGTTTTTCCGCGTGTTATTTACTTTCTTTTTTGTTTTTGCGTAATATTAAATAAGCCTGTAAATACCATCGTTTTGATATCTAATTATGATCAACAACCACCCTGCATTATCGATTCTGCACATGCATGCACACCATAGTTATGAAGGTTATCATCTCAACACCACACGATGATTAGCATTTTTGATCCCCTTTCGTTGCCAAGTTTCTATTTAATCTTCTTCTTTTCGCTGTTAGTCGCTATTGTGTCTGTGTGTTTTGTGTGCTTTGTACTCTATGTAATCCCTATGTATTCGTGCTATTTTGCGTGCGAATCATGGAAGCTTTAGTAAATTTTGCTACCTTCTGTGATGGAATTCCTCCGGACGTGAGTGAATTCTTGCGTGTCCGAGGTTTGTCCAACTTCGCTGAATTGCCCTGGCATTCAGTGGAGTGCCATCCATACTATGCTCAGATTATCGCTGCTATTGCCGCCACACCTGCTACAGAGCAGACTTGGCCTATTACGTGTTTCCCCTCTCGTGTCGTAATCACCCTGCAGTCATTTGCTGCTGCTTACCGACTCTCCCCGGAAGGACGAGAGAATGGTCCTAATCTTCCAATCGCTACGATGACTCAATTATTTCCCAGGCACTCTTCAAATGAGTATGCCATACTCTGTCGTCCTGAGCCTGAAAGAACAGCTTTGTAATTTTTAGTAGCCATATTAAACTTACAGAAACGCACTTATGGGATATCTCGCCCATTCTACTCGGTGATTGATATGGCTGCTAGAGAGCCTATCAATTTTGCTTCTTACTATTTCTGGCGCATTCACCGTGAATGCGTTACGGTCATAAAACATGTTAACAAAGGTGATCTCCCACGATCACGTCTTCCCACATACTGACATTTCTCTTTCCTACTCTCCAAGCAGCGCAACCACCCCCACGAGCTCCAATTTTATATCATGAGGAATCTGCTCAAATACTTGAAGATGAGGAAGAGATGATGAAGAAATCTTCCAGCTCCTCCGCCCAAAACGCATGCGGATTAGTTCTTCTGACAGTCAAGTGCAAGGGTCTGCCGCTGGAGATAACGCAGACAAAAATGAAGAAGAGATGTTCCACGACACAGCCACCTCGATTCACCATGATTCGTCCACTCAGTCTTCTCCACGAGATCAAAGTATTTCTGCCGATTCTGAAGACACATCTTCTAAGGAAGAATCTCAGCAGCAGTCCAAACAAGATGTGCAAGAAGATGCACAGGTTATTGTTGCAGAAATTTTCCAGGAATTGATTACGGTAGTAGAGTCTGCAATTGCCCAACCTGTAGTAACTACGTAGCAACTTACTGAAGAAGCTAACAATCTGCAACCCGCTCCTCCAACCGAACCTCCACTTAAACCCATTGTTCCCATTCCACCGATTGTACCTGAAGCACCGGATTCATCATCCTCTTCACCTAATTATTCTCCACCCAATTCCCATCAACTCCTGACAGCTTCTTCATCTCAACCACGTTCTCCTCTTCCGATTCCTTCGATTCCTATGATTACTGAGCTAGCGTCCATGGGTCATATGTTGATCCACCTGTCGCAACAACTACCACAGCAGATGAAGGAGATTACTGATAATCTCAGACACGAACTACAACATAAAGTTGATGTTTTAGAAGCGGATATCATTCCGTTGTAGGAAGAGGTAGATGCAGTGAAGGCAGAGAATCATAATCTGCACTTCCAGATTAAACAACTTCAAGCACACCTTGTTGAACAGGAAAGAGTGATCAATCAAAGAGATGCTGGTAACAGCCAAAGATGATTTATTATATGCTACTGATGCAGAAATTCTTCAGTTACATCAATTAGTTAAGGATAAAGAGGATGCCCGCATAGCACTGGGAAACTTGTTAAAAGAAACTAGAGAACAATTGGATGAAGCCGTGCAGAAAGGACAAGAACTGACAAATTTACTAAAGCAAACCAATACAGAGCTCCAGTTTGCAAATGCAACCCTGACTGAATCAAATTCTGCTCTTAAAATGCAGATGATGTTAACCGCTCAGCTCCAGAAAGAAGTTCTAGCGATCCGAAGAGAGCGAGATGCTTATTATCGGACCATCCAATTTCAGAATCAAGAATTGGAGAGAAGAGAGAACCGATTGGGTGCTCAGGCAGAAAGATTATCTAGAGTTGATAAACAAATTGAAGACATGAAAGTGAACCGGGATGCAGCTTTGGCAAATGACTTTTATATGCAGGAAGCCTTTCTGCAAACACAGGCAGAAATTTTGATGACACAAGTAATTACAGCTAGCTCTGTTCGTACTGACGCTCAATTAGTCGAACCAGACATTTTGAAGAAAATGCTGGATAGCATGAAGCAAAAAATTGCCAGAACGTTTAAATTAGCTAGAACAATGTATCTGCAGGGTATTATAGATGAGCCATAACATTTTGTATCTCTGCGGGTTCAAGTCCACCGTGCATGCTAGTGTAAGCCGCCAGATTGGCAATTGTAAATCTTTCCCTTTCATATTCTGCACGAATCGAAAGGTCGTTGCGTAAAGTTGTATCCATTTATAAATCAATGAAAAGACGCTTCGACGACAACCAGAAGAATCGTCAGACTATCTGTCTGGGCGATACGTTCTGTGGAGTTTCCGCTGTGTTATGTTGGAGAATTCTGAGTAGTACTGTGTTATTTCGCTTGTTGTTTGATTATCTTCAGTGGTGTTTAACGCTGTTCTAGTAAGTAAGTCTTGTGAGTCTGTATTACGGTAATGAATAGCTTCTGCGCTGAGTGATGAGAACGTATCAATCAGAGCATAATCGGTAAGATTGTGGAAGAACTAGCAATAGTCTAAGTACAGATAGTAATACGGTGAGAGAAGAACCAGAGTCTCGAGATTAATTCGTATTAACAGAGATTCAAACATTAAGGTACTGTGGTGTGAGTGATTAATCGGGAAAGGGCCTCTGATTATGCAGACCCCTTCCACTCCCAAGAACCCGAAAAGAGCTTAAACGTGTCTCTGACGGCAACGCGCATTTAACATTATACTATTGAAGCTGGCAATAACTATTGATGCGGGGTTAGGTTTTTGAGCTGACAGCTTATATGGTTTTCATCCCAAGAACTGAAGTTTGAGGGTTGGCAAAGATTGGAAATTCAAAGAGCTAAAGTATCAAGGTTGGAATATGACACACTTCAGAGAGCAGGAAACTTCCGACTTTAGGAAAAGAAGGAAAAAAGGAGGATGCAGGCTAACAAAGGAAGAGGAAGTAGCTATTGCGCTCTGTGCAATAGTTAGTGAGTCTGAGTGATCTAGAGTCATGACCGCATTGTGCTGTTTTCCATTTTCTTTCTACTCATGTGCAGCTGACGAGCGCAGGGAGGGGCATAATAGTATGGGTGATTGACCAATAAGTGCAATCAGTGGGAAGGAGACAGGTTTCCTTTTGGCTGCTATGTTTCTCTGCGTATATAGGTATATCGGGTGCTGGAGGTTTCAAGGAGTCCGATTCAGAGAGGGGGCTGTGAACAAGAACTCTGGGGTGAGCATCCGGTGATCTTCTTCGTCATCAGAGCTAATCACAAGCTATAGCAAGTGCGGCCTGAAACCCTCTTTGGGAGATGGAGAAGAGCAATGGGAAGGTGGCACATACAAGGAGTCGTTCACGACAAGGGAAGTTGCTCGAAGACAAGTGTGGAAAGCAGATCAAGCAACCAAAACTTGGGCATTAGGAACTCAGAGTGCTACGGTGAGAGAAAGGGGATATGGTTCGCTACAAAGGCTCACACCAAATATCAGTAGTACAAAAATTCCTACTTGAAGTTATATCCAGTGTAAAGACTTGAGATATCCAAAATTTGGCAGTGTTGAACTATGTGCACTATCGAGGAGATACAAGGGGATGTCGAATTTCAGAAGAGGGGAGTGTTAATACCACAGAATGGAAATAATCTGCAATTTCTCTTAGAGCAAATCCAACATGGAATTAATATGCTAATGATTTGGTGCTATCGAGAGGAAGGAAACCGAATGGATGATGTGGAAATCATTCACGCTCGATCTAGGAATGGATTTGGTCTTCCTTCGAGTCTAGATTATGTGTGTTAACAGCTGCCATTGTTGGTAACACATTTCCACAAGAAAGTAATGCATTATCGATAGAGAAACCTAGATAAAGATGCATAAAGTTGGCAGCAATAATTTCTTAGGGGTGCTCAAACATTTGGGAGACAGATGCAAAATGATGATGTGAAGAGTTGCAAGTGACTTTAAGTTTCATGGTATGGTCGTGCCTCTTTTACCTTGGAGCCCTAATGGAATGAAAGAATGCCAAACAGGTGTATCTGTTAACCTTCATGTGTATGTGTGAATGCACCTATGTGTAGATACGCATCTTGGTATGCTCTCCTATGTGTGTGGCTAAAAATGCATATTGGTATGTTTGCTTTTATGAGCAGAAAGGTGTGGTTGCTTTCCTTTTTATCCCATGAGAAGTAAACGGGGGAAATTTGGATTTTATAAAGGCATGCTCGAGCGTTGTGAACACTGCCCACTGTTGTAGTTAAACATCTATGATCATAGTCTTAACAAAGGCAATTGTTTAGCAGTCTACACATAACGACCTCTTTCAATATCCTTAAGAAAGTATTACTTGGCAAGTGATCTTATATGTTTGTAGTGTATGCAAAAAAAATGTGTAGGCAATGATACCGCAAAGTTGCGTGTGCTTAAGCAAGATAGAGAGGGAAAGAAAACAAAGGCTATTGCACTTTTAGGTCTGTGTGTGTGTTCACAAGTTAAAAAACGGGGAAGAGACAAGTGGGAAAGAAAGATGAAAGGAAGTGTGAGTGAAAGAAGGAGGGTGATAGACAAAAGGTGAAAGAGAGAAAAGGTGTGAGAAGGTATGTGTTAGTGAGTGGGTGAATAAGAGAGAAAAGTGTGAGTGAAAAGAGGGTTAAGGGAGGTTTGTGAAAGAGAGAGTTAGAAAGAGGGGCAACATGTGTGCGTGTACACATGGGTGCAAAATAATGAAAGGAAGAAAGAGTGTGCCAGTGAGTGAGAAAGGATGGAAGGAAGAGAAAGAGTTAGTGGGAGTAGGGGAAATAAAAGGTGGGTAGACTAGACTCAAGATAGGAAGAGCGAGGGAAAGATTTGGGGGTTGTGTGTGCCATATGTGAGAAAGAGGCATAGGGAAATCCAAAAGTGGAGGAGAGAGATAGAAGTTGAAAAATAAGCACAAAAGACAAGTGCGTATAGGACCATAAACAGAGCTTTCCATGCAAAGAAGGCGATAGGACCAAGATCAAGGTTGGGAAAGGACCAAAGAATAAGCTAACAAGATCAGAGATGTGGGCCACATCGGACATCATTGTGGCTTGAGAGTGAAATAAACTTGGTAAGTTGCGAGAAATAGCATAGAGATAACTAGATATAGGTGCAGTTATTTGCATATTTTGGGGGCTCAAGACCTTATCCATTTTGGCGATCCTACTGGGGAGTTGGCTTGGCACTCCTCATAGAGTCATGCCACGAGTACGCTCGGTGCCCCAATTGTGCGGCACAGCCCATCGGCCCAGATTGAGTGCATTGGCCGAGGTTAAAAAAAAATGGAGCAAAGTACAAAAGTCGTAAATGTTCGAAAGGTAAGACCAAGGACGATGGCACCCGAATGGACTAGAAGTCGAAGCGGGTTTGGATGCTCAATGCGAAGCCGTACATATGAATGTCACTGGGTTGGTCCAATCTCGAATTATATTTGGTGTTGGTGTTGCGAGAAAGTCGGGCACACAGCAAAATTTTGTCCTCCTGTGTCAAGTCCATTGGACTTTTGTTGGTGCAAGACAATCAACAATTGAAGGTCTTTAAGTCCGCAGAGACGTCATCAAAAATTTCTTTAAAAAAGGTCACCGGAAGGTCACCGGAACAATACCGGAAGGTCACAGTAAAGTTACCGGAATGTTACCGGAAATGATCATTTTTTACAGTTTTTAGTTCATGAAGAGTTGAAGGATGAAAGGAGGAAGAAAAGAACAAATTTTGAAGCTTGGAAGAAGAACCGGAAAAAGTTGTACACATATGTACAGTAATATAGTCCGTGTTATAAGCTTGTACAGATTTATCTATAAATACCTGGAAAATGTCGAGGCGCATAAGGAGAGAAGATGAGAGAGGCATATACGAGAGTATGAGAGGCATAGATGATAGAATGAGAGACAATGAGAGAGAATGAGAAGTTAGATGTCATGAGACATATGAAAAGTTAGTTGAGTTTTCCTCTCATCACTCAACTGTAACTTTCTGAATAATCGAAGAAATACTGCGCCGAAATTTCTGTGTGTTCTTCGTCTGTGATAGATGATTTGTGAAATCCTTTTGAGGATATCTAAGTCTATAGTTAATCAATCTATAGCTTAAGTTTCAGAGTTCAATTGTAAATAGAAACCGAGAATTGTCAGTAGGAACATTCATATGTGTTGAGTGTTCAAAGTTTACTGAAACAGGCGCATTTTCGGTGATCAATGTTTTGATCATTACTCAGTGCATACTTTAAAGTTTTGCATGAGTGAGAGCTTAATCTTTAAGTTAGAAGATAAGCTACTCGTAACCAGAAGCATTTGCTTAAACGGGTTCTATTCAAGGAGAACTAAGTCTTAGAAGTTGCAAGTGTAAAACAGACTGGTCAGAATGACAGTTTCAGACATAGATAACTTGTGAAGGTGATTTCTCAAGTTATACTAAACTTTTTGAAGAACTTTAACTTGAAGGAGGTGCACAATCTCTAGGCGACACTCCATACAAAGTTTCATAAAAACCTTTACATGTTTGATAGATTAATTTGAAGAAATTGTGCAGCAGAATGATTGTGTTGTAAAGTTTTGACTTACTCTTGGTATAGAGGTGCTCTAATCACAAGAGTAGGTTATTCTGAAGGAGATTAACACTCTCCGACAGTGGTATCAGAGCAGGTATCAAAGCAATAGTGGTATCAGAGCAGGTATCAAAGCAATAGTGGTATCAGAGCAGGTATCAAAGCAACAGTGGCATCAGAGCAGGAGACATCAAAATCAAAGAAAGGAGGCTCCCGATTGCTGCAGTTACAAAGAATTCAACAACCGAAGAACTAAAAGGTGAAAGCTTGAAGGCAAAACCTGAGGAAGAGATCATACGATATCAAGAAAGACAAACGGAGTCTAATTTGAAGTAAAGGTACATATATTATTCATAAAGGTTGAAGATTTCAATACACAGGAAGACACAAGATGGGAGATTCTCTACAGATAGAGAAACTGAATAGGGAAAACTATCCTGCGTGGTCAATGAGGATGGAAGCTCATCTTATGAGCAAAGATTTGATAGCTTATATCACAGGAGAAGAAGAAAAGCCACAGTTCAGAGATCCTAGTGTTCCGACTAGGGAAGAGTTAGCATATTTGAAAAACTGGATGAAGAAAGATGCTCAAGCTAGAAGCATTATCTATATGGCAGTCAATGATTACTTGTTACCTCATATTCGAGGTCTTGAAAGTGCAACTGACATTTGGAATGCTTTGGAGGAGCATTTCCAGAATACTACTAAGTCAAGGAAGGCATCCTTATGGGCAGAGTTTACAACCTTCAAGAAGAAGGCTTCTCAGTCCGTTTCAGACTATGTGACAAGGATGAAAGACATTGCAGATGCATTAGGTGCTGTTGATGAAGATATTGAAGAGGATAAATTGGTAAGGCAAATTCTTACAGGCTTAAGAGGTGATGACAAATGGAAGCCGTTTATTTTGTCTACAGAGTTGTCACTTGATCATTTCACTCCAGATTTAAATCAGTTGTTAGGTCATATGCTAACATTTGAGAATGATGTTAAAGGAGATGGTGACAAGAGTGCAGGTCATGCAATGTACTCAAAAGATAAAAAGAAGAATAGCAAAGGAAAGCAACAAGCAAATGAAGATGAAGGAACAACTAGCCATGCCAACTTCCTAAGAGGAAGAGGAGGTGGCAAAGGTAGAGGAAGAGGCAGAAACAACAAAGATGGAGGCAAAGCTTGCTGGATTTGTGGTAAGACAAATCATTTAGCTAATGATTGTTGGCACAATACTCAAAGTAATAATGGATATAGTCAAAGTTACAATGCAAGAGGAAGAGGTGGCAGAAATCAAAGAGGAAATTTCAGAGGCAGAGGTGGTAGGAGTTACTTTGGAAGAAATGCAGGTAGAGGATTCCAAAGTCAACAATATAACAATACCTACTACAATTACGCTTCAGAACAGAAGGAGGATTCAACATTGATATTGAATGCTACTTGTGAAAGTCAGAGTGAAGATCAAAGAGTCTTCTACATAGACTCAGGGTGTAGCAATCACCTGAGTGGAAACATATCATTGATGACTGATTTGGAGAATAAAGTTTCTAATCATGTTGTTCAAACAGGTGACAACACAAAGCATAAAGTGAAGTCGATTGGATCAGTGAAAGCCAAAGATGGCAGTACCTTATTGGGTAAGGTTCTGTATGTTCCTACAATTCCTAAGAATTTGATAAGTGTAGGACAAATTGTTGAAAAGGGATATGAAGTAAGATTCACTAATGAAGGAGTATACGTGGAAGATCCCAGTCAAGGGTATAAACAGATTGTTTCAGGAAAAAAAGAAGGAAGACTGTTTACACTGAAGATTCAAGGTAACATTGGTCAGGCCATGTTTACATATGAAGGACAGAAAATTTCTGAGTTAGATCTCTGGCACAAGAGGCTTGGACATTTCAATGAAAGAGGTATTAAAGATATGGTTAACAATGGTTCAGTGCTTGGATTGCCTAATGTTCCAAGTCAACATATGACATACAAATGTGAGGCATGTCAATTAGGTAAAGCTCATAAGAATTCTTACTCCAAGCATGGTTTTATGTACTTAGAGAAGCTTGAGTTGGTACACACAGATGTGTGGGGACCATCAAAGGATTTCAGTATAAATGGATCAAGATATTATGTGATTTATGTTGATGATGCTACTAGATGGATCACTATCTATGTGATCAAGGATAAGTCAGAAGTATTCAATACATTCAAACATTATCATGCGTATGCAGAAAGAACTACAGGTCATAGACTGAAGAGACTAAGATCAGATGGAGGGGGAGAGTATTTCTCCAACGAATTCAGTGACTACTTATGGAATGCAGGTATAAAAAGAGAAGTTACTTGCAGATATTCTCCTCAACAAAATGGTGTAGCAGAAAGAAGGAACAGGACTCTTGTTGAGTTTGCAAGGTCTATGATGAATGAGAAAAATTGTCCTAACTATTTGTGGGCTGAAGCTGTTAACACAGCTACTTATTTGGTCAATAGGTTACCATGCAAAGCCCTGCAAGGTATGACACCATATGAAGCTTGGTGGGGTAAAAGACCTACCCTGGATCATTGCAGAGTATTTGGATGTGTGGCATATGCATATGTGCCATCACAATTAAGGCACAAGTTGGAGCCTAAAGCTGAAAAATATGTTTTCATTGGTTATGATGACAGACAGATGGGATACAGGTTGTGGAATCCATCCACAAAACATTTTCTGGTTTCGAAAGATGTTACGTTTGATGAGCAAAGTTCTTGGTATGCAGGAACAGTTAATAACAATACAGGTGATGAAGAAGAAGTGAGTCAGAAGAAAGGTAAATCAAAAGTTCAAATAATTGATGAAGAAGAAAATTATGAAGTGCAGGAAGAAGTTGAAGAAAGGCCAAGATTTGATCCTGAGTGTGAAGAACCAGAAACCTCAAGGACTGGAGAACTCAGAAGGTCATCAAGAAATAGATGGCAACCTACAAGGTACAGTTATGATACTTCATTTTTGGCTACGAAAGATTATGCTTACATAGTGAAAGCAGATGAAGACCCTTCTACATACGAAGAGGCAAAAGGTAAGAAAAAATGGGAGAAGGCTATGCAAGAAGAACATGATGCATTGGTGGAAAATCAAACATGGGATTTAGTTCCTAAACCAAATAGCCAGAAGATTATTGGATGCAAGTGGGTCTACAAGACCAAAAGATTTGCAGATGGAAGTGTGTCTAGATACAAAGCTAGACTTGTTGTCAAAGGGTTTGCTCAAACATATGGAGTTGATTATGATGAGACTTATAGTCCAGTGGCAAAGATGACAACCATCAGAACACTCATAGCTGTTGCTGCGAGCAAAGGTTGGAAGTTATGTCAGTTAGATGTGAAAAATGCTTTTCTGAATGGTTATATTTCAGATGATGTGTTCATGGAGCAACCTCAAGGGTTCAGAGATAAAAGGTATCCAGATCATGTGTGCAAGCTCAAGAGAGCTTTGTATGGCTTGAAGCAGGCCCCAAGAGCGTGGAACTATAGACTTGTAAAGTTCTTGAAAGAACTTGGTTTTCAGGTGTCTGAAGCAGATAGTAGTCTGCTTATAAAAGCAAGTGATAATGGTTTCATATACATGTGTATATATGTTGATGATATAATCATTACAGGAACAGATGAGTCAGGTATACAAAGACTCAAGAAGCAAATGGAAAAGGAGTTCAAGATAAGTGACTTGGGAGACTTGTCATATTTCTTGGGTATGGAGATCACATATACTCAGCATGGAGTATTTGTGACCCAAGAAAGATATTTGAAGAACTTGTTAATCAAGTTTAAAATGAATGATTGCCGGATAGCACCTACTCCAATGGAGGTGAATCACAAATTGAGTAAGTTTGGAGGTGAAGAATTCAAGGATGTGAGACAATATCAGAGTTTGGTTGGTAGTCTTATCTATGGTACTTTAACCAGACCTGATTTATCATATGCAGTAGGAGTATTGTCTCAATTCATGCACTGTCCAAGGAAAGAACATTGGATTGCAGGACAAAGGGTGTTGAGGTACATTAAGGGTACACTCAAAGAAGGTTTGTATTATGGTTTTACATCAGATACAAATATCAAAATATACAGTGATGCAGATTGGGCAGGTAATCCAGATGACAGAAGGTCAACCTATGGATACATGTGTTATGTGGGAGATAAGCTAATCTCATGGTGTTCCAAGAAGCAACATACAGTTGCTTTGTCTTCTACCGAAGCTGAGTACAAAGGCATGGTTGAAGCCGCAAAGGAAGTGATTTGGCTAAAGACTTTAATGAAGAATTTTGACACTATGCAAAGGACACCAATTATATTTGGAGATAATATGAGTTCATTATATTTAGCTACTAATCCTGTTTTTCATGCCAGGACTAAACATATTGAGATTCAGTATCACTTTCTAAGAGAGAAGGTGATGGATAAAGAGATTGAAGTAATTCATACTTCAACGAAAGATCAGATAGCTGATATGCTTACAAAAAGTTTGGATGGACCTAAGTTACAAAGGTTTAAAGATATGGCAGGAATAAAGAAGACAGAGAAAACCTCAATTGATGATTGAGGGGGAGCTGTTGGTGCAAGACAATCAACAATTGAAGGTCTTTAAGTCCGCAGAGACGTCATCAAAAATTTCTTTAAAAAAGGTCACCGGAAGGTCACCGGAACAGTACCGGAAGGTCACAGTAAAGTTACCGGAATGTTACCGGAAATGATCATTTTTTACAGTTTTCAGTTCATGAAGAGTTGAAGGATGAAAGGAGGAAGAAAAGAACAAATTTTGAAGCTTGGAAGAAGAACCGGAAAAAGTTGTACACATATGTACAGTAATATAGTCCGTGTTATAAGCTTGTACAGATTTATCTATAAATACCTGGAAAATGTCGAGGCGCATAAGGAGAGAAGATGAGAGAGGCATATACGAGAGTATGAGAGGCATAGATGATAGAATGAGAGACAATGAGAGAGAATGAGAAGTTAGATGTCATGAGACATATGAAAAGTTAGTTGAGTTTTCCTCTCATCACTCAACTGTAACTTTCTGAATAATCGAAGAAATACTGCGCCGAAATTTCTGTGTGTTCTTCGTCTGTGATAGATGATTTGTGAAATCCTTTTGAGGATATCTAAGTCTATAGTTAATCAATCTATAGCTTAAGTTTCAGAGTTCAATTGTAAATAGAAACCGAGAATTGTCAGTAGGAACATTCATATGTGTTGAGTGTTCAAAGTTTACTGAAACAGGCGCATTTTCGGTGATCAATGTTTTGATCATTACTCAGTGCATACTTTAAAGTTTTGCATGAGTGAGAGCTTAATCTTTAAGTTAGAAGATAAGCTACTCGTAACCAGAAGCATTTGCTTAAACGGGTCCTATTCAAGGAGAACTAAGTCTTAGAAGTTGCAAGTGTAAAACAGACTGGTCAGAATGACAGTTTCAGACATAGATAACTTGTGAAGGTGATTTCTCAAGTTATACTAAACTTTTTGAAGAACTTTAACTTGAAGGAGGTGCGCAATCTCTAGGCGACACTCCATACAAAGTTTCATAAAAACCTTTACATGTTTGATAGATTAATTTGAAGAAATTGTGCAGCAGAATGATTGTGTTGTAAAGTTTTGACTTACTCTTGGTATAGAGGTGCTCTAATCACAAGAGTAGGTTATTCTGAAGGAGATTAACACTCTCCGACAACTTTGTCCCTAGATAATGCGGAAACAAGAAGCTATGCGAGCATGTGTGTCGTGTGAAAGAGGTTCCCGTCAAGGTCTTGGCAAAAGAGGTTAGAACGTCCCTTGCGACTTTCTTCGTGAACCCCGAAGATAACGAGAGTTTGATGGCAAGCATACAACGTCAGTTGGAATGTCTTTGTGAAGAGCGCAATAGTGAGAGGGTCAAGGTGGAAACATTAGAGAAAAATCATTCAAAGATAGAAGAGGCTGTAGACAAATGGGAGGAGCAATTCCAAATGGTGGCAGATATAAGTAGAGTGTTGAAAGTGGAAAATGAGAACTTGAGAGGACAAGTTGAGTTGCTTGAGAGAGAAAAAGTGGCTAGGAAGAGCAATGACACAAGAAAAACGTTCTTGGATCTTAGAACCGGCTTGATGATAGCCGATTGCCAGGGAGTTTCGATTGAAGAAGAGCCCTCACGAGACAATGATGACTGTGCACAAAGAGTCGACCAAATGGAAAAGGAAATCGAGAAACTGCAAGAGATGATTGATAGATATGATGACCAAGCGGATAAGGTAGCTGAAGAGTTCCACCTAAAACTAGAAGGGATGAAGAGTGCTCAAGCAGAGAGTGATGCGAAAATGAGACGAGTAGAGAAATAGAATGCAAGACTGAGTAGCAAGCTAGGTAGATGCATGAGTCCGAAAGACGACGAGACCCAAGAACAGGTAGAGGATGCGAGAGTGGGTAGAAAAGAGGAAGAGCTGAAAGCAGTGTTGGACAGGTTGAAGGCATTCGGAACAGAGTTAGAAAGGATGATAGATGAATTGTCAAAGAAGGTAGATGATCTGGATGTAGAAAATATGAGTAGGATTTGGGAGGAAAGATCAATTAGAGAGGAGTTTGAGAAGGTGACTGTTCGAGTTGAGAAGAGAGAGGATATTCCCCTCGGATCAGAAAAAAGGGTGAGAGATTTAGACAAAGAGATGGAGCAAATATGGAATCGGTTCCGAAGCATTGACTGTGACCTGTTCCATTATCAAAGTGATATTGATCACAACAAACAAGGATTAAGAGACCTAGCGGTGAGGCTTGAGGCACTAAGAGGTAGAATGGCTAATGGTAGTTTTCAAGGTCATCTATCAGGTTCGGTGGAATCTCTGCGAGGCAGAGGTTGGAGATGAAAAAGAAATAGATGAGGCAATGGATGTCGGTAGGGATGGCTTAGGTCTGATTAGGGTTTGCTTTGCGGATTGCGAGTCAGAGACAAAAGGACGAATGGACCGAGTGTGTTGTACGCTTAGGGAGAGAGTTCGCTGGCAAGCATACAATGTCAGTTGGAATATCTTCGTGAAGAGCGCAATAGTGAGAGGGTCAAGGTGGAAACATTAGAGAAAAATCATTCAAAGATAGAAGAGGTTGTAGGCAAATGGGAGGAGCAATTCCAAATGGTGGCAGATATAAGTAGAGTGTTGAAAGTGGAAAATGAGAACTTGAGAGGACAAGTCCAGTTGCTTGAGAGAGAAAAGTGGCTAGGAAGAGCAATGACACCAGAAAAAAGGTCTTGGATCTTAGAACCAGCTTGATGATAGCCGTTTGCCAGGGAGTTTCGATTGAAGAAGAGCCCTCACGAGAGAATGATGACCTTGCACAAAGAGTCGACCGAATGGAAAAGGAAATCGAGAAACTACGAGAGATGATTGATAGATATGATGACCAAGCAGATAAGGTAGCTGAAGAGTTCCACCTAGAACTAGAAGGGATGAAGAGTGCTCAAGTAGAGAGTGATGAGAAAATGAGACGAGTAGAGAAAGAGAATGCAAGACTGAGTAGCAAGCTGGGTAGATGCATGAGTCAGAAAGACGAGGAGACCCAAGAACGGGTAGAGGATGCGAGAGTGGGTAGAATAGAGGAAGAGCTGAAAGCGGTGTTGGACAAGTTGAATGCATTCGGAACGGAGTTAGAAAGGATGACGGATGAATTGTTGAAGAAGATACATGATCTGGATTTAGAAAATATGAGTAGGATTTGGAAGGAAAGATCAATTAGAGAGGAGGTTGAGAAGCGAACTGTTCGAGTTGAGAAGAGGGAGGATATTCCACTCGGATCTAAAAAAAGGGTGAGAGATTTAGACGAAGAGATGGAGCAAATATGGACTAGGCTCCGAAGCATT
This sequence comes from Ceratopteris richardii, assembly GCA_020310875.1. Taxonomy (NCBI): domain Eukaryota; kingdom Viridiplantae; phylum Streptophyta; class Polypodiopsida; order Polypodiales; family Pteridaceae; genus Ceratopteris; species Ceratopteris richardii. Next base: position 179,265,899 of record CM035418.1, read on the forward strand.
GACTGTGACCTGTTCCAAAATCAGAGTGATATTGAGCACAACAAACAAGGATTAAGAGACCTAGCGGCGAGGCTTGAGGCACTAAGAGGTAAGACGGGTAATGGTAGTTTTCAAGGTCATCTATCAGGTCCGGTGGAATCTCTACAAGGCAGAGCTTGGAGATGAAAAAGAAATAGATGAGGCGATGGATGTTGGTAGGGATGGATGTTGGTAGGGATGGCTTAGGTCTGATTAGGGTTTGCTTCGCGGATGAGTCAGAGACGTGAGGACGAATGGATCGAGTGTGTTGTACGCTTAGGGAGAGAGTTCACTGGCAAGCATACAACGTCAATTGGAATGTCTTCGTGAAGAGCACAATAGTGAGAGGGTCAAGGTGGAAACATTAGAGAAAAATCATTCAAAGATAGAAGAGGTTGTAGAAAAATGGGAGGAGCAATTCCAAATGGTGGCAGATATAAGTAGAGTGTTGAAAGTGGAAAATGAGAACTTGAGAGGACAAGTCCAGTTGCTTGAGAGAGAAAAAGTGGCTAGGAAGAGCAATGACACGAGAAAAAAGGTCTTGGATCTTAGAACCAGCTTGATGATAACCGATTGCCACGGAGTTTCAATTGAAGAAGAGCCCTCACGAGACAATGATGACCTTGCACAAAGAGTCGATCGAATGGAAAAAGAAATCGAGAAATTGTGAGAGATGATTGATAGATATGATGACCAAGCGGATTAGGTAGCTGAAGAGTTCCACCTAGAACTAGAAGGGATGAAGAGTGCTCAAGCAGAGAGTGATGAGAAAATGAGACGAGTAGAGAAAGAGAATGCAAGACTGAGTAGCAACCTGGGTAGATGCATGAGTCGGAAAGACGACGAGACCGAACAAGAGGTAGAGGATGCGAGAGTGAGTAGAATAGAGGAAGCGTTGAAAGCGGTGTTGGACAGGTTGAAGGCATTCAGAACGGAGTTAGAAAGGATGACGGATGAATTGTTGAAGAAGGTAGATGATCTGGATGTAGAAAATATGAGTAGGATTTGGGAGGAAAGATCGATCAGAGAGGAGGTTGAGAAGCTGACTGTTCGAGTTGAGAAGAGGGAGGATATTCCCCTCGGATTTGAAAAAAGGGTGAGAGATTTAGACGAAGAGATGGAGCAAATATGGAATCGGTTCCGAAGCATTGACTATGACCTGTTCCAATATCAGAGTGATATTGAGCACAACAAACAAGGATTAAGACACCTCGCGGCAAGGCTTGAGGCACTAAGAGGTACAATGGCTAATGGTAGTTTTCAAGGTCATCTATCAGGTCCGGTGGAATCTCTACGAGGAAGAGGTTGGAGATGAAAAAGAAATAGACGAGGTGATGGATGTCGGTAGGGATGGCTTAGGTCTGATTAGGGTTTGCTTTGCGGATTGCGAGTGAGAGATGTGAGGACGAATGGATCAAGTGTGTTGTATGCTTAGGGATTGAAATGGCATTTTTCGGGGTTTTCAGGTCGACAAGGTAGTTAGTGTGTGCGGGTTTCGAGAGGAAAAGTTGATCATGGCATTAGTGGCTGGATTTTGGCTTGAGTAGCAGTAGCAAGGAGAGGTGTCTCATCGGGATGTCCACGGGGAGTTTATATGTGTGTCTCGTGATCGGGATGGTTGGGAAAGGATCCTTTCTTTTGTCTCCTAATCCTTGAAATGCGGGAATGGAAAAAAATGGAAAAAGAATATATGTTTATGTATGTGTGCATGTGGCTACGTGCCTATGTGGGCGGATAGGTGGGTGGACCCACTTTGGCCGGGTGGTCAAAGCCACGAACCCACGTCGGTTTCACATAGGGCTAGTTGTCTGTGTGTCGCGCGCTACGTTGGGTTGGTAGATGGGTGGAACAAACTCGATCGGGTGGTCGATTCCAGGAGTCGCATCCAGCTTCAGCGTCGACCGGCAAGTGTGGATAAATATGTGAATTTTTTTTTTTTAATGGATGAGAAAAATTCCTCACTCGAGGGGGGACAGAAGAGAGGTGACAGAGCATGATGCTCGGATGGGAATATGTGTCTGTGTCTGTGGGGATCTGGGAATGTGTGGACTCTTGATGAGGCATGTAGAATCGAAGCTTAAGCTCGGCTAGGGTTTTGGCTGCGACGTGTCTCTAGAAGACTTGGGCTCGAGGGATCCAAGCATGCTAGTGACTTTGTTCGTCTCAGAACTCTAGGGAGGTGCTCATTTTGGTTCTTAGGTTGTGCAACTACTTGTGATGTCCTGAAGCATGTCGACAATGAGCGATCTTGTCGGAGTGAGCTCTTGTTAGGCTTGAGTGGTCTTTGCCATGTGTCCATCAATTCAAGTGGTCTGGCGACGACTTAGCATAGAATTTAGTTGAGAAGCAAAAAAGAGTAAAGATTCGATGAAGAGGCAAGTGGGTAATGGAAACCCTAGGTCGAAGGGGCATGAAAAATGGACAAGAGGATTTGCGTGGAATGGAAAAGAAATTAGGCAAGTGAACGTATAGACGGAAAAAGAGTAGTGGAAAGGAAGATCGGATGTGGTTCTTGCATGTATGTATGTTGTGTGTGACAAGAATGCATGTGTGATGCGGGATCATGATGTGTGTGTTGAGTATATATGTGTGATGTGGATGATTGATATGATTGTCTTTTCATTTTGGTTGTAGAGATTGTAATTTGATGAAAAATGGTCTAATGTTTTGGTGAGTTTGTAGACAGGTGGACATGATATGTGGAGATGCAAAACGGCATACAAAGTTGGTAGGTGAAGTGACTGATTTTTGATGACTAATGGATGTTGATTTAGTGTGGTTGCAGCTAAGCCAGTGGAAGGAGATAGAATAAGTATGAGGTATGTGAATGTGCATTGATGTATTGTCGATGACTTGAATGGGTTGAGTATAGGTACCAAATTGGCTCATCGAGGATGACTTCACAAACAAGTGGAGGGGATTATGTTAGCGATATAAATTGTTGGTTTTGTGCAGTAATATGTTTTCATTTTGCAGAGGTACTGCTTGATTGTAGGTGTTTTTTCAAGGGAAAAGATGCAAAGTGGTGTAGGTTTATAGAAAAAATGAGTGATTCATATCAAACGGATTACGAGGGAGAAAGTGAACGGTGCCACAATGAATGTTGGGATTGATCCATCAAAGGTGGTAAGTATCGAGCTTAAGCTTGACAAAGATAGGAAGGCTCTCCTTGAGAGGAAAGGAAAGGGTAGAGCTATTGAGAAGGGAAAAAGGGAAATTCACAAGCCAAGAGGTTGTTGCTCCACTTCACGATGTGGATTAGACTATTGACAGAGGTGTGTGTCTCGAACAGTGATTAATTCTGTTCTGACTTTACTACTTTGCTGAAATTTTGGTTGTAGCAAGCAAACTCACAAATATTTTGCTCTAGTTGCAATGAGCAAGAATATTTACTGGACACTTCCTGTATATGTACTTAAGCTGCAAGCTTCATGTTTCCTTTCATATGTGCATCTTGTTTGAAGGTCAATATATTTTGAAGTTGAAAAGAAAGAAAGAAATTAAAAAAAAAGGAAAGAAGAAAAGAAAAACAAAAAGAAAATGCAAAAAGAAAAAATGAAAAAAAAAACAACAAAAAACAAAAAATCAAAATGAAACAAAATAAATAAAAAAGAGAAAAGTAAAAGTGGATGCGTGCGTGTGAGTGGGGTGTCAAGGGTCAGAGGGAATGGGTTAGTGGGGAGGAAAAAAACAGAGGAAGAAACGTTTTTTTTATCGCGATCCCTTCTCCACGTTCTCTCGACTCTATCTTTCCGATGGGAGTAGAAGGGCTTTTTTTTGGTGGTGTCTGCACAGGTGTTGAAGGAAGGCGAACAAGGGATTGAACAGTAGTAGATCGAGGGGAGCAAAGCATCCATGTATTTGATGTGATCTAAGTATCTGTTAGAGAAAGAGAGAGATAGCTCTTCGAGGAAGACACATAGGTTGCAAAGGGAAGAGAGGAACACAAGAGTTCACATGTTCTTTTTCCTCTCTGCTTAGGAATTGATTAGGAGACTTGAGGTGCAACATGGGTTGATAAAGGGCTGGATGTTCTTGTGTTGCTCTGATGGGAAGTTGTGATGGGGAGGATCACTTTCTCTGGAGGCTATCTCACACCAAGCCACAATGAACATTGGAACTATTGGGCATGTGGCTCATGGAAAGTCAACTATCATCAAGGCTATCTCTAGTGTGCAGACTGTGAGATTCGAAAAGAAAGCTAGAGACGGGCAATGACAAGATGACATCAAGAGAGAGATGGAGAATTTTTTACGAAGGCTGTTACTTGGGATATGGCTGCGAGGAAGGGGCCTCAGGATAAGGATGCACATTTTTTCTTTAACTTATTGAGATAAAGATATCAAGGAATTCTTATGGACACGATGGAAAGTAGATGCGAAGTCATTGATTGGCAGAAAATTGGCAGACGCATCTATGCAGAGTGATATTAAGTTGTGGACATTCAATTCATGGTGACAAGCCACTGTAAATGTATAGTATAAAGGTAAGATAAATCCTTTGTTGAGGAGATCTTCTCTATGATACTTGTCAAGATGAAAGAAATAGCGGAGGCATTTCTTGGAAGCACAGGCTTATCTCTAGATTGAATGTGATGCGCATCATTAATGAGATCACTATTGCAACACCCGAAGTTGCCTCAAACTATTGAAGGTTGCAAGCACATGTTAGTGGAAGTGCAGACAAACTTCTAGCAGCCATTGCAAAGTGGAAAATCTGCTATGGGCCAAGATACACTTTATGAAGATAATCCCATGCTGTGATCCACCAAAGAAGTGTATTGAATAACTTTTCGCTAGAACCTTTGTTGACAGAAAAGCTATCGATGTGTATGCAGTGGGATAGTTCATCCAGATCATCATTAAGACTAAATAGCTTGTTGCAATGGATTTTATCATTATGGCTTTCATGATAATGGACATTTGATTGTTATACTATTGAAGCTGGCAATAGCTATTGATGCGGGGTTAGGTTTTTGAGCTGACAACTTATATGGTTTTCATCCCAAGAACTGAACTTTGAGGGTTGGCAAAGATTGGAAATTCAAAGAGCTAAAGTATCAAATGGTTGGAATCTAACACACTTCAGAGAGGAGGAAACTTCCGACTTTAGGAAAAGAAGAAAAAAAGGAGGATGCAGGCTAACAGAGGAAGAGGAAGTAGCCATTGTGCTCTGTGCAATAGTTAGTGAGTCTCAATGATCTAGAGTCATGACCGCGTTGTGCTGTTTTCCATTTTCTTTCTACTCATGTGCAGGTGACGAGCGCAGGGAGGGGCATGATAGTATGGGTGATTGACCAATAATTGCAATCAGTGGGAAGGAGACAGGTTTCCTTTTGGCTGCTATGTTTCTCTACGTATATAGGTATATTGGGTGTTGGAGGTTTCAAGGAGTCTGATTCAGAGAGGGGGCTACAAACAGGAACTATGGGGTGAGCATCTGGTGATCTTCTTTGTCATTAGAGCTAATCACAAGTTGTAGCAAGTGCGGCCTGAAACCCTCTTTGGGAGACGGAGAAGAGCAAGGGGAAGGTGGCAAATACAAGGAGTCGTTCAGGACAAGGGAAATTGCTCGAACACAAGTGTGGAAAGCAGATCGAGCAACCAAAACTTGGGGATTAGGAACTTAGCGTGCTACGGTGAGAGATAGGGGATATGGTTCGCTACAAAGGCTCACACCAAATATCAGTAGTAGAGCAATTCCTAATTGAAGTTATATTAGTTGTAAAGACGTGAGATATCCAAAATCTGGCAGTGCTGAACTATGTGCACTATCGGGGAGATACAAGGCGATGTCAAATTTCAGAAGAGGGGAGTGTTAATACCACAGAATGGAAATAATCTGCAATTTCTTTCAGAGCAAATCCGATGTGGAATTAATATGCTAATGATTTGGTGCTATCGAGAGGAAGGAAACCAAATGGATGATGTGGAAATCATTCACGCTTGATCTAGGAATGGATTTGGTCTTCCTTCAAGTCCATATTATGTGTGTTAACAGCTACCATTGTTGGTAACACATTTGCACGAGAAAGTAATGCATTGTCGACAGAGAAACCCAGATAAAGATGCATAAAGTTGGCAACAATAATTTCTTGGGGGTGCTCAGACATTTGGGAGATAGATGCAAAATGATGATGTGAAGAGTTGCAAGTGACTTTAAGTTTCATGGTATGGTCATGCCTCTTTTACCTTGGAACCCTAATGGAATGAAAGAATGCCAAAGAGGTGTATCTATTAACCTTCATGTGTATGTGTGAATGCACCTATGTGTAGATACGCATCTTGGTATGCTCTCCTATGTGTGTGACTAAAAATGCATATGGGTATGTTTGCTTTTATGAGCGGAAAGGTGTGGTTGCTTTCCTTTTTATCCCATGAGAAGTAAACGGGGGAAATTTGGATTTTATAAAGGCATGCTCAAGCATTGTGAACACTGCCCACAGTTGTAGTTAAACATCTGTGATCATAGTCTTAACAAAGGCAATTATTTAGCGGTCTACACATAACGACCTCTTTCAATATCCTTAAGAAAGTATTAGTTTCAACCTCGAGATTACTTGGCAAGTGATCTTATATGTTTGCAATGTATGCAAAAAAAATGTGTAGGCAATGATACCGCAAACTTGCGTGTGCTTAAGCAAGATAGAGAGGGAAAGAAAACAAAGGTTGTTGCACTTTTAGGTGTGTGTGTGTGTTCACAAGTTAAAAAACGGGGAAGAGACAAGTGGGAAAGAAAGACGAAAGGAAGTGTGAGTGAAAGAAGGAGGGTGATAGACAAAAGGTGAAAGAGAGAAAAGGTGCGAGAAGGTACGTGTTAGTGAGTGAGTGAATAAGAGAGAAACGTGTGAGTGAAAAGAGGGTTAAGGGAGGTTTGTGAAAGAGAGAGTTAGAAAGAGGGGCAACAGGTGTGCGTGTATGCATGGATGCAAAATAACGAGAGGAAGAAAGAGTGTGCCAGTGAGTGAGAAAGGATGGAAGGAAGAGAAAGAGTTAGTGGGAGTAGGGGAAATAAAAGGTAGGTAGACTAGACTCAAGATAGGAAGAGCGAGGGAAAGATTTGGGGGTTGTGTGTGCCATATGTGAGAAAGAGGCATAGGGAAATCCAAAAGTGGAGGAGAGAGATAGAAGTTGAAAAATAAGCACAAAAGACAAGTGCGTATAGGACCATAAACAGAGTTTTCCATGCAAAGAAGGCGACAGGACCAAGATCAAGGTTGGGAAAGGACCAAAGAATAAGCTAACACGATCAGAGATGTGGGCCACATCGGACATCATTGTGGCTTGAGAGTGAAATAAACTTGGCAAGTTGGAAGAAATAGCGTAGAGATAACTAGATATAGGTGCAGTTATTTTCATATTTTGGGGGTTGAAGACCTTATCCAACATACATACATACACACATAGACACATACACATACTCACATACACATACACATGTATAATCATATGTACATATGCATAGACTCAGGTAATCATATTTACATGCATATATACACATACACATGCATGCACACACACACAACACATGCATACACACACATATAGATACACATACATACACACACATGCATACACACACATGCATACACACATATAAATACACATACATACACACACAAGCATATATATATATATATATATATATATATATATATATATATATATATATATATATATATATATATATATATATATATATATATATATATATATATATATATAACAAAATCTCCAATTGTTTCTCAATAGGTACCCGAGGTAGGGGTTGTGTACCAAAATCCTCGGTATTTTGGGTAGAGTCCATGGTCTTATATAGAACCAAAACCTAGGACTAAGCATTTTAAAAGAATGTTAACAATAGTGTATATAATAATAAAATAATAATAATAAATAAAATAAATGAAAGTGTTTGATAAATAAATAAATAAATAAATAAAGGGAAGAGATTGTTAAATAAATAAATAAATAAGCTAAAGAGAGTGTTAAAAGTTGTGTTAAATATTAATTAAAAGGAATGGGGTATCAAGTGGATAAAGCTTATCTCTTGTAAGTCGGAGGTTGTGGGTTCAAATCCCTACATGCCAAATAAGGAACTAAGTAAGGTAACTAGAGAAGTAACTAGGCTAACTAGGGAAATAAGGAAGCTCTTATTGCCACTCATAAGTTAGAATTTGTTTGCACATAGCCAACAACTACCAACGGAACCAAAATGAACCAAAGTGAACCAAGAGAACCATGAGTGTCAGAGAAGCCAAAGATGCCAAAGTTATGACATAGCTCTATGCCTTAGTCGATGCCTTTTGAATTTGATAGCCGAATCAAACTTGAATAGTGAACAATGCACAAGGAGCACAAGGAGCACAATGAGCACAGTTAGTACAGTGAGTACAATTAGCATAGTGAGTATAGTGAGTACAATGAGCACAGTGCACAATGCAGAGTGTGACAAGAGCACAGTGTACAGTAACAAATTTTAAAAAAATTGAAAAAAAAAACACCGGCCAAAACAAATGAACTTGGTAAACAAAAACCTAGATTGGACAATCGAGGTGGATGCAAAATCATGAACGGATGTCATGAATGACAACGGGATGCCAAGAAACCATCTCCATAGATGTGCCTTGGCTCTGATAACCCTATTGACTAGATCTTGCAGACTCATGTACATAGAGGATAGTACAGAAACGAGATCTCACAAAAGCATAAACAAAATAGAAAGAGACAAGAGACTTGACACCAAATTGGGTACAATCTCCCCTCACATACTCTGATCCACGAGTCTATCAGAGTATGTGTATTTATAGGTATTTTTTATTACATCATGAATAGAAGATACATGAGGGTGGTGCTTTGAAAAGCATGCATCTATGAAAATCTAGTTTATTTATAAAATCATCATTTTCTAAGTGATACTATTTTACAAAAAATCGTCACTTCCTTAGGTGATCTATTATTTTGTACAAAAAGTAACTAAAATGCTATCTTCTAAATTTTCTTCTAAATATCTTAAAAAATATCTAAATAAGTCCATGGACATTCACACCCTCATGAGTCTTCACCTGCTAAATCAAAACACAAATCACATCAAATTCCTCAAGATATTAAAATCCATATAACAATCCATTATGCCATAAATTATAACACATGTCCTTGAACTCCTATATACCATAGGATCCTCCTCAACCATACTACTTCACATGCAACAACACATGCTGCTTTTTACTCAACTCTAGTAGAAGATAGTGTTATGATCAGTTGTTTCTTATTGATCCAAGAAAGATTTCCCAAGCTCGAAGAAAAACAATATCTAGAAACTGATTTTCAAGAATCAATGTCCCCTGCCCAATCTCAGTCACAATATCCACTTACACAAGATCCTTCACCGTAAAGAATACCATACTCAATGGTTCCGTTGACGTACTTAAGTATCCACCTACCAAGAACAAGGGTGCACAGGTAGTGCACAAACATTTTGTTCACAATGGTTTTGTAGGAAAAGTTGAATGGAGGTTACAAAATGGACTTTTTGAAAGGTTTTCAAGGGTTTTAAGTGTTGTGGAAGGTTCAAGTGAACCCTCCCTTTTGCACACATTTTGAAGAATTGAAGGTTAAAAGTGAAGCCATATAAAGAGAAGTGGAACACAAAAGTATACATATGGCCCCCATTTAATTTTTTTGTTTGCTCCAAAATTCGATAGAGGAAAAAATAGGGAGTCATTGGCTTTCCACATTAAGTGATCTTTGGGACATCAAAGTGAGCACCAACATACACTATCAGTTAGAAGTGATGTAGATAAGTGGAATCGATAGTCACAACAAAAAATTAGTGTTTCTTAGAGTTAGAGTAAGCAATAGAGAGCATAGTCTACACTTGAGAGAAAGAGAAGAGCAAGAGACACATTGAACTAATGCGGCGTAGAGAAGCAATGTGAGAGACAAGTGTGCAAGGAAGGTGATCAAGTGTGCAGAGAGAGAGAGAGAGTGCAAAGAGAGCCATGGAGGAAGGCAACCATAGTGGAACAAGGTACCAGTGAGGACACATCCATTGTATTTTTCATTGTAATCAAGATAGAAAAGCTTTCGATGCAAGTGTTTTAGTTCTTCTTCTTCTTCTTTCTCCTACAAATACTCAAGTCCCTTTTTGCTAAAGAATCCCCCAACAATGCTCATTATTCATTTTGCACAAGATCAGTAGACTCTATTTTAGGTGTAGAGGCCTTTGCAACAACCATTCAAACCTCTTTCTTACTTCCCCCTTTTGCATCCATTTTTGGACAAATCTTTATGAAATGATAATTTCCTTTACAACATTTGCAGAACTATTTTTTCTTTTTTGTTTTCTTCTTGTCTTTGTCTTCCCTTTGTGTTTTTGTAGAATTAGGTGATTTCTAGTTACTAGTAGATGAGCTCCATTTACCTTTGAACTTTTGATTAGATAAGAAAGTGTGATCTGCAACATGCATAATGGAGCTATTCTACTTGGATGATTCTTCTTGCAATAAAATAGACACTAACTACTCAAATCTTAAGGTAGTTGGATTTCCTGTCATCATTAACCAAAGATTAGAAGAAAAACTCTAATATGAATCTGGAAGACCATTAAGAACAATCTACACAAGTGAACTATCTGGCAAGACTTCATATATAGAAATAAAGTGCTCCTTCAAATCTTTAACCTTTGCCAAAAAAAAAGTCCATAGAATCTCCTTCAGTTATATGCCCACTCTCCAACTATTTTCTAAGATAAGAAACATGAGCCCCATTTCTTGCCTAGTACAAAGTGATAAATGTATCCCAATCATCCTTTGGTTTTTTGCAAGAGTGAATATGAGGAATAATCCACATTTGACAGACAAAGCTATCATTGCATGTGCATGAGCATCATTCCCATCCCAACAAAGTTGCTTTGCAGTAGGTATAGCAGAAAATCAAAGCATGAATAGGAATTTGAAGATCATCATTTTCAACACCATCTACATCACCTTCAATACTTGTATTTGCATGTGTAGTAGGTCATTTTTCAACACCATGCACACTATATACCCATAATGGGTAATTGGTACCATCCAACTTGTCCGCAATAGCCAACATACAAAATACATAATTGCTTTCGGCCATGGCCAATGACTAAAATACCTTAATGTAGAAAAATGATTGTATCTCAAAAAGTTGAATAGAATTTGAGCTTTGCTATACCTATAGCTGACTTTGAGGTGCTTGTACTAGGGAACCAAAACCTGTATATATGTTTGGAACAAAAGCACAAAATTGCTTGCACAAGCACTATGAACATAGTGCATTTGGAGGCCCTCAGTATGCTAAACAAATTTCATGCAATTATGAGACTGTGAATGGAGGGATGTCGAGGATGCCCTAGATGAAGTAGCAACCTACTATGATACGAATTTTGGGAGTTTGGGATTTGCAGAAGCATGCGAACATCACAAGGAAGAAGAAGAAGAAGCTTGGAGCACAACACACAATTTTCAATGTAATACCAAGTGAATGTACAAAGATAAGTAACCTGTTAGAGTTATAGGCATCTATACAAGCTAGGGGGAAAAGCCACCTAAAGAGGGAAAAATGTGCCCCGATGGTCCTTAGTGTGTTCTTACACATCACTACCAAAATGCATCACTAATAAAATTTATCAACACTGTAGTAGGGAGGTTTTCAATACCTTGCACAATATTCCACAATCCTTTTGTACCAATACATGACACATCATATATGCCCATAATGGGTAATTGGTACAATCCAACATGTCCTCAATAGCCAACATATGGAATACATCATTCTTTCAGCCATGGCCACTAACTAAATACCCTGATGGAGAAAAATGATTGTATCTAAAAAATGTGAATAGAACCACTCAAATGAGCTCATAAACTGTGCAAAGTCTATGAATGATTTAGCATGTGTAGTTCAAGATTCTCAGGTTATCTCAAATGCAAAGCTTTGGAATGTATGCTTTAGTCATCTTAATTTTGCTAGTTTGCTTCACCCGTAGAAATATGGAATGGTTGCCTCTATGCCCAAACTTGAGGCACCTTGTAAACATGTTAAGAAGGCTCTATTTTGGGCTAAATGTAGCATTCCTCCTTCCCAAAACATGTCTCGCTTCGAGCTTCTCATAAATTGAAGCTTGTTTATAGTTATGATTTATCTAGGCATGCATGTATGAATCCATTAAAAGCAAATTCCAAAGTGTTTATGTGCCTCAAATAGTTCCTCATTATGGTTGAAAATCTATGAGCATGTAAATTGGGCACCCTCCATTTTGATTGGGGGGATACATGTCTTATAATTTTAATGCATTTCTCATTGAGCATGGGATAAAAGATCAATGTACAACATCGTATGCACCTCATCACAATGTTGTTGAAAGAAAGAACAGGTCTCTCATGCAAATCAAGGGGTATGGTCAAAAGCTTGATCCTCCCAACCAACACGAAAAGTTGGCTAGGTAACATAATGGCAATGTATTGGGAAAACATCATGCTTTACCACATACATTCTAGTTTGAGGTTGTTATGTGTACAACATCTGTACTCAAGATGTGTCCCACCAGAGAATTGATCACTCCATATGAGGCTTGGCATGGTCACAAGCCATCTATTACTCATCTGCAATTCTTTGGTTGTCTTGCATATGCATTAGTGCATGAATAACAATGCAGGAAGTTGGATGATAAAGTAGTGAAATGTATTTTTGTTGGGTACAATTCTGAAAGCAAAGGCTATTCTCTATAGCATCCACACAATAAATGCATTTTGCTTAGCCATGATGTTGTTTTTGTGGAAGATGCAATTTAGCCATTACTTTCATGTACCAATGAGACATCTATATCATGAAAGATGTTTATGACACTTTTGGTACCTCTTTTTACACGTGGATAATCAAGTGTTGTTCCAAATGAGTCAATTTTGCAAACTTTATAGGTTCCACATTATGATGTAGATCATTCCAATTTCGATATAGATTTACATGATGGACTTATTGATGATAGGATTAACATACAAGAGGCTAAAACTATGCCTAAATGGCTGCTGAAAACTTTTAGAGATAGCAAATTAGGTGCATCTTTGTCATATCATACTTTTTTGGGCTCTCATACTTCTTCCTTTGCATCAGATTGCTATGCAATGACTACCTCTATTCTTTGTGATGAGAATAAGCTTTTTTTCTTTTGCTAAATCACGAACTTTAGAAAATTGCTAGATCCATAGAAGAGTGTGTACATGTGCATAGACATCAAGGATAATCTAGGGGAGGAATTTGAGCTTTCAAAGATCTATAAAGATTCAGATAGTTCTACTAGCATCGCTTCTAAACAATCCACATCGATTGAGGATCTGGCAGAGAAGGTAGCTCATAAATTAGGAGTCTCTAGGAAGCAGATTCCTAGATTTGCCCTAAGAAAATGATGCTATACCTTTGGAGGAGACCATATGTCTAATGTGTGCCCTATCATGGCTCAACCCCAAGTGAACCCTAACAACCAATACTGCACCATAGAAAGGAGATATACCAACCACACTACACAATATTGCCCATATAATAAACAAGTTATTAGACAAAATTATCCTCAGTCATATCCACAGCAAGGAAAATACCATAATTAGTACCCACAACAGTAGTATGGTAGGCCCCAACAAGATGTTACTGCCTCCATAAACTCCAATTAGTACCTGTGTGCATAAAGAGAATATGTACCTGAATTCTTCACATAAGATGCAAATCTTATGTTAACCTCCATCCAATGTCTTTGAAGTAATCTGAAATCTTCATGTAGAAGACAATCTTCAAATACATTATGTAGATGGTTGATACACACCACCAAGCTGTTGATGCGCAAGTCCTCTCCATAAGCAAGAGTGTCAGCACACTCTTCTTCTTCAAGAAGAACTCCATAGACACTCGTCAACATGCTCCAAAATAGCACCATGGCTGCCCCATGTGCTAAAAGCACTACCTCTATTGAGGTACCAAAGCTCTCCAAAGCTTGGTGTTGAAACTAGGTGAAGGATGGATTACATGTGACCTCAAGCACTTCTTATATAGTAGTTTGTCCCTTGAAAAAACTCTCCAAAAGCATAAAATGGCTCTACGATTGCTACGCAATTTTGAAACTCATCAAGGAAAAAAAATCTAATGTCGTCGGTGTGCTCGGTGTTCTTTTCAAAAGTGTTTGTTAAATAAAAAATATGATAAAAATTTCCTTCATGCTGTCGTCAGCAGGATTCGAAATCAGATCAATTCTTTAGAAGGCTATTGCGCTATCCTCAGTGCCCAATGCTATCGTGTGTATAGGGACTAACAAAAACATCTACAGATGTTGTAACTCATGGACAATTTTGACCAACAAGTCTACACATGATGTAATCTTTGGACAATTTTGACCATGGGATATTGATACCTTGACCTTGGGACATTGTTTTCCAACAATCCCCCCTGCAATGTCATAATGGTACAATCTGAACTGGATATGCAAACTTCATAATCACAAGTTTCAAGCTTGTACTTCCGATCTGATCTTCAAACCTTTTCTTCAAAAGTCTTCTTCAAAGCTGAATTTGACTTTCAAAAAACTTGAACTTGCTGAATATGAACCATAACACTTGAGAAAATATACAAACTAGATATCCAATAGTGTTCTCATCAAGCAATCACTGCTTGACAACAAATGTAGCAAGTACTAACTCTGAACCTGCTATCTCCTGTCTTCACAAACCTGAAAACATACATTAGGATCCACATATTTGCATTTACCTTACAAAGCTTTCTCAACGTACTTCTTCTGTGTCATGTAAATACACTAAACAAAATCAAGAACTAAATCCTAGAACCTGTGACTGACAACTCACAACTTAGTGTATTATGAACACTGCTGGTTTATCTCTGACTGTACTTCAAGTCAACTCAACTCAACTCATGAGTCTCATAAAAAAATCTATGATGTCATCATGTCTTCATCCTTGTTCAATCTGTAAGTCCTTCATATCTCTTTCCTTCAGAACCTGGTATTAACATAAATGTGCACACCTCTGAAAACATACCTTTCTGAAATATCAACTTTCTCTTCAATAGAACTCTGGAACCTTCTCCTGAACAGGAACATCCTAAGAGGAACTTTCTCCAGACATTCTCCTTCTTCCTTCTTCTTTCAAAGCTGGAACATAAAGAGAAACTGACAAAGGAAATATAGGAATACCTGAAATAGAAATACCTATAGGTATGACTCTGCATTCTTTTACATATGGCTCTGATACCAAATGTTGGAAATTTAGTAGGCCCATTACTAATACCATAGGACCAAGTTCCATATGTTCAGGATCTACAACACAAATTCCAGCAATCTTCCAATATTGACAAGACATGAGCATACCACATTTAATCATACAAATGATGAGACAAAGATAGAGAAAGATTAGATAACATGTGTAAAGTTTTACGTAAGCCACTGCTTACTCACACTATCATATATGCCAATGTTCAATGTACAATGTGGGAGCAAAACTCTCAACCACTCTATGTGAACAGAAATAGATGGATGAATGAATGTACAAATATAACAAAAATATTCAGATGTATGGACAAAAATCTGAATATATATAAGATGTGTGACCTTATAGGTTGTAGAAGAGTGAATATGAGTGACAGAAAGAGGAAGGATCAGTCTAAAACTGATAATCAACAAACCCTCATCTGAATTAGGCTATGGAAGACCCTAAGTCAGACACGTGTGTGAAAGATCACATACTTACAAAAGTAGCATAGAGTGATAACAAGTTTGCTGCCAGAATTCCTAAAACTCATATGAACATACCTTCTCGAACACCTCATCCAAATATGCATAAAGCATACACATGCCGAATAGGAATCCTCCTGGTATGGATGTTACTACCTCCATAAACTTCAAGTAGTACCTATGTGCATAAAGAGAATATATACCTGAATTCTTAACGTAAGATGCAAATCTTATGTTAACCTCCATCCAATGTCTTTGAAGTAATCTGAAATCTTCATGTAGAAGACAATCTTCAAATACATTATGTAGATGGCTGATCCACACCACCAAGTTGCTGATGGGCAAGTCCTCTCCATAAGCAAGTGTGTCAGCACACTCTTCTTCTTCAAGAAGACCTCCATAGCCGCTCGTCAACATGCTCCAAAATAGCACCATGGCTGCCCCATGTGCTGAAAGCACTACCTCTATTGAGGTACCAAAGCTCTCCAAAGCTTGGTGTTGAAACTAGGTGAAGGATGGATTACAAGTGACCTCAAGCACTTCTTATATAGTAGTTTGTCCCTTTAAAAAACTCTCCAAAAGCATAAAATGGCTCTACGATCGCTACGCGATTTTGAAAATCATCAAGGAAAACAAACCTGACACCGTCGGTGTGCTCGGCATGCTTTTCAAAAGCGTTTGTTAAATTAAAAATATGATAAAAATTTCCTTCGTGCTGCCGTCAACAAGATTCGAACTCACATCAATTCTTTAGAAGACGATTGCGCTATCCACGGCACCCAACGTTGTTGTATGTACAGGGTCTAACAAAAACATCTACAAATGCTATAACTCGTGGACAATTTTGACCAAGAAGTCTACACATGATGTAATCTTTGGACAATTTAGACCATGGGATATTGAGACCTTGACCTTGGGACATTGTTTTCCAACAGGGCTCACATGTCAAGTACATTATTGTGGCCACAGACTATCTAAACAAATTAGAAGTAAAATCTACAACAAAGAACGATGCTCAAATGATGGCTAAGTTCTTATTCGAGGATGTGTTCACCATGTATGGATTACCAATAGAGCTAATAAGTGATAGAGCCACATACTTCTTGAATGAAGTCATTGAAAACCTTCTCCAAGAATTCTTGGTAATACACAAGAATTCTGCCCCTATCATCCACAAGCTAATGGACAGGCCGAGAGCATCGATAAGATTCTATGCAATGTATTGAAAAAATTGGTGAATAATAAACGCTCTGATTGGGACAAACAACTACACCATACAAAGTTGCCTATAAAATGGTACTCCAAGGCACACCCTTTCAGATGGTGATTAGCCAAAATGTAGTGCTACCATTAGAATTCTTCATACCTACATTGAAAATAGCACAAGAGTATGACTGGACCGGCCATGAGTTCTCCTCTAGAATCTTTGATCTTGAATGACTAGGTGAAACACGATTGAGAGCAACTATAGGAATATATGCAGCCAAGAAAAGGGAAAAGTCATACTTTGATGCCCATGTGAAGGATAAAGGCCTAAAAGTGGGAGATGTAGTACTGGTGTACACCTTGAAGCAACATGCAATAAAGTTGGAAAAGCGAGGCTATGAACCTATGATCATCAATAGAATCTCCACAAGTGGAGCAGTCCAATTAGCCACTCTAGCAGGCAACATCGTACCCAGTTACATCAGTGGATGCAGAGTCAAACTATATCAAGAGCCCCTCATAGAGGAAATGCTCAACAGACTCAATACTGCAAAAAAACATAAAGAAGAAGAAAAACAAATTTGAGAAGATACAGGCAAAAGCTTTAGAATGCATCTGACGAATGAAGTTAAGAAAACAAGGTAGAGATCAGCCTAGGTCTGACACTCAGGAAGCTCCCAGATATCACATGGCCATGTGCGAGACATCAGGTGTATGTTCCCATAGGGTAGTTGATCGACGACCCTTTGTGACCCTAGAAGTAGTATACTGGACACAGAGAGGGTGCAAGCATAGTAAGAGCTTTGATTGATTTAGGAGTAGCGACTATTGTAGTTTGACTTTCTTACTGTCAAGAATTGTAATTGAAGTTCAATCCTATACAAGCATATTTCATAGGATTGGGAGGTGTGGAAACCCCTTGCATGGGTGAGGTGGAACTTCCCCTCTACATTCAAGATGTTCTAATGATAGTCAAAGCACTAGTCTGTGAAGACAAGGATCTTACCGAACCTCTTGTCTTGGGCCAAGACAAGATCTATGATCATGTAGCCAAAAACCTAAGAAGTGGACTTCTTCAGGCATGGGTGAGCCAAAGCCGCATCACAATTGAGTTAGAGAATCAAGCACTCAGGCCACTAGGAAAGGCACCAACTCCTCATCCTTCCAGGAATGCACATGATGATAACTGTGTTATTCTTGACCACGATTCTATGGTGCAGAAGATTGTCACTTGTGAAGGACACAGAGAAACCAATGAGGAACTCCCTTCTTTTCCAAAGAGGATCCCAAGAAAGCAAGGAGGGCAACACAAGACACAGAGAAAGCTAATAATCAGGAAGCATGATCAACGACTGATGCAACATAAAGTACCTCATGGAATGAAGCAGATTTGGATTCGCAAGGGGGCACAACCCTCTGATCGGGAGACAAGATCCCAAAGTTGCACCAAACGCACTTGTCAATCTAAGACTACAATGAAGGATTGTCCTAGGCATCAACTTAGACGGACCATTTCTATTTGGGTCCCAAAGCAGTCAATGAAGGCTGACCCAAATACTAGACAGATTTGGGTGCCCAAGACCCACTTACAAGCTAAAAGAGCTTCACCTTGACTCACAATCTCAAATCAACACCTAGAGGCACTCGTAGCACAAATCTCATGGAAAACACCTACACTCCACACTGTCACATCTCCAATCGCACCTAGGAGTATCTGGAAATGGGTACCCAAAAAGTCCCAAATCGAAGAAAATCTAATCTAGAAACCTGCATGTCATCTCTCCCAAAAGCTATAATCCCACAATGAGAGTTTGGAGAATTAAACCTTGTATCAAACCCCCTGACCCAATTGCATCACAAGTAGATACATGTGGAGTACAGTGCACATTCAAATTATGCATCTAGGAGAATCACTAAACCACTAACCAAATCATGAACACTCCATCCACTAAACCCTAACCACTTTGGGTATCATGTTGGTATTGTGGAGGGAACACCATAACATCATGTTTCCTATGCAATGCTAATATGATTCTCTTCTTCCACTAGATAAGAATCAAGAAATAAAAACAATATCATGGCCGAGACAGTAGGCCCCAGCTCGCAAGCAAGAGTGATTCTAGCAGGACTGAACACACAAAATCTACCAATTGAAATACCACCAACTGAATGACCTATAGAGATGTGACACCTCCAACAAATACCCATACCGGACCCTCCCATAGGAATAACGGAGAGAGTTCATGCAAACTCTCACTGGTTCAATGGCATGCCAGGGCCCTTAGGAGAGGCGAAGTACATTTGGGAGTCCAAGTGTGAGTATGAGAAGGCATGGTTATGATTCCAATTCTTTTCCAAAGAGTTCAAAACTCTCCAGAACAAACTAGAACTACAAAGCATATGGCAATGCACAAGGATGCCAGAATACTTTGAGGCACCCTTACCCAAACCATATTTTCTGCGGTGTTACTATTTGGTATCAACATTACAGGCGAATGAGAAAAAGGACAAACTAGGAACATTCGTTCTTCCTTCCTCATTGGGAAACAATGAGTTGAAAAAGTTTGAACTTACTTTGAAACTAGTGAGCTCTACCTTGAACATGCACAGCACGCATGTGCCCTCCGAGAAGGATGCTTTGATACCAGTAACATGAAGAATCAGAAATTGCTAAAGTTAAAAGATATGGCGGCACTCACCCCAAATGTGTTCATCCTTCTCTCTATGTGCATGCAACATTTTGCATTTCCTAGTCAAGATAGATTTACTCAGCCCCACAAATGGATTTGGTTTGGTGTTTACTTGGCAAAGACAGGTGCCCTAACGATTAAGCTTCCTGTATGGATTATGAAGCAGCTGTACGGAGCGAATAAAAGGTCATTTAGGAAGCTAGTGGTGAATGGATGTTGTGCAATAACATGCACCATCTACAAATGCTTATCATATGATGTACCCATCGAACGCGCACTGACCTAGTCACAACTACAGATGTTTAAAAGACACAAGACTTCCACACATCAATCCAAGCGCATGAGGGGCTCAATCCCATGTGTCAAGACCCACGAAGTTCTCATGACTACGAAAGGGGATGACACCGTGTCTCCCTTTACAATTCAAATTCCCAAATCTAGATCAGAAGGCACATCACAAGCTACCCCATCTGCTCCTCTTGTCCCATCGGAATTCGAATTTGCTACCACGGGAGATGTTGAAGGGATGAGCACCTTCGACTTTGAATCCTTCTTGCAGAATACACAACTCTCTGATGTAGAATTATTTTTCGACACAGAAGAATTGAGCACCTCCTCCCAAAGACGGAGAAAATCCATAGAAGGTCGCCATGTACATTGGGATGAAGATCAACAGACAACTTTATCTCAACAGCTAGAAGACCTAGAGGGTGAAGAAGAGGAAGAAGAAGAAGCAGAAGAAGAAGAAACCACCGCAACCCCAGCATACACAGCGGAACTCTGGAGGTTATATCAGATCATGGAATAGGTGCGGGCACAACAGTTACTCACTGAACAGAACAGTAGAATGCTCATGGCCCAGCTCTTGGAAGAAGCTGGAGTGGACTCTGAATACAGTGAAACTCTCCTATTGATGGCAAAAACCTATGGTGTAGTGGAAGCAGTCCAATCAGCAATAGAGAGGCCTCCCATTCAATTTGACCCATGAAGATTCCAAACACGACCACGATCAAGCAAACACATTCAGATTCCCATCACCACTATAAAAGAACCTACCATCACATCTGAACCAATCGAAACAACCTCCCAAGCAGCTGGAACTCCAGGCCAGGAACCCACAGTCACCCCATGAAGAGTCAATAGAGCCACTACCACCGACACCCCCACCATCACCTCCTCGAATAGAAGTTGTAGATATCACCTCGATTGCTAACCCACAGAGCAAACCTTCATCTTCCATAGTCCCACTCCCAGTTCAACCTTGTTTTCCTCCTTTGACAACCCTATCTATCATGGCACTACCATTACAACTGAATCCCTCATGGAGCTTGCCATAGGACAACCAACCTCCACAACCTTTGTCATACCAATTTCACCTGCACACAGTTCTCCAGTAGACATGGCATTCACACACCCCTTCCCCAATTCCTTTCCCTTGCATCCTCCACTGTACAAACTACACCTTCATCTATAGGTAATGCATTTGACACCATGTTTGTCTATATGTCACAATTAAGGACTGGATATAATGAGCTACATGAACATAACCAACGATTACAACAGCACTCTAAAGCACTACAACATCGTTTCTCTACACTAGAAGAGGATAATGCCAGCCTCCAAGCACAAGTTCAGACCTTACAAGAGGCTCATAGCATGTTGGATACACAATTACAAAATGTAGATCAAGAAGTGATCCAAAATGTGGAAAGCCAAACGCAGATGGAACACAACTCAAAGCTCCAAGGCAATATGGTGCTACTAAAATGACACCTTGCAGCAGCTCAAGAGGAAAATTGACATCTACAACTCCAAAACCAAAAGAACTTAGAGGCATCCATCGAGAGCACACACGGGGCACCCGTGCCTCAAAATTTCAAGCTATCACACCAGAAAACATCAAAATTATCCTTGAAGACTATCCTACTCTACTCGAGGCACATGACCAATTGTCAAAAGAATTGGATCAATTGAAGCAGCAACAACAGAAGGACACAACAATTGTCCCCCAAGCTATAGCCTCAACCTCGTCGCTTATCACTAACTCAGAATCCCTACAAGACCTACGAAAACAATTCATAGAATTGCAAGCGTGACTACTACAGTATGAAAGGCCACCTTCCCCACTCGAGGCTCCCACAGATGAAGAAACAGTATAAATTCCTCTCGAACAAACATCTGAAGAAGACTATGAGCCACAACCCATTCTCGATGGATGACAAGCAGCCGAAGGCCAAGACACATTTGAAGCATCATGACCCCCATGCTTAAAATGGGTTGAAGAAATTGGGCGTTCTCATGAAGACCACACTGTGGTACAAAATCAGACAATGTGCATTATCGAAGAAACAGTGCTACAATCAAGTTATTTCAAAAACTTGGCACCGAGACGTCTCATCACATCCTTAGAACTCCAGTACCAGCCCTACTATGTCATTCTTGCATATTACAACGTAGAATTAGAGAGAGTTACGGGGAAGATCCCCTCCTTTGTGACCCATAGAGAAAGGCAAGATCTATTAGTCGACATGGCAGCAAAAGCTTTTAGAAACATACCTGAAATGTTTCATACATGGAACCACACACCTCCACACCTAATTTACAATCCATGCTA
This sequence comes from Ceratopteris richardii, assembly GCA_020310875.1. Lineage (NCBI taxonomy): Eukaryota > Viridiplantae > Streptophyta > Polypodiopsida > Polypodiales > Pteridaceae > Ceratopteris > Ceratopteris richardii. The sequence goes on from CM035418.1 coordinate 179,288,180, forward strand.
CGGTCTAGTCCCATGAGGTAGATCATGGAAAGCATTCAATATTAAAGTGCAGAACAACGCATAGTGCAAGGAATGACTCAACTATCCATACATAGCACCATGACAGGGACCACCATCAATCGCTTACATGATGGCAACAATTTGACACTAGATGCCTCGGCTGAAGCCCATGCCTGTTGTTGCAGCACAAATGCTGTTGAAAATTATGGATATGATGCAAGTTGTCCTCAAGACCTTTTGTAATACACAAGCACCCCAAGTGGCTCTACCAGGCTTCACCAACGACAACTATGACCTAGTCTATGACATGAGCACCACCCCGAGCATTCACCTTGCCTATGCTTGGCACATACAAATCAAGTACCTCCCTTCATGTTATAAATAGACTTTTGAAGACATGTTCAGAACAGGATTCTAGGACAATCACTTAGAGGTGTTCGCACCTAAGGCCACACACCTACTCCATCTATTTGCATGTGAACAAGCCATGTACTCAGAATACTACATGACACCGCAATCAGATATCCCAGGTGCTATCAATTGGGATGCATTGCAAGTTGATTTGGCATGAGGGTTACGGCTAGGCGAACACGAGCTAGCCACTAATGTTATCCAGTACTATGTTGTTTCACCCTACAGAGCAAAGGTCTGTCAGGGGTGATAGACGCTAGAGAGGGGGGATTGTTGGCTTACAAGTTGTAAGAGGAGCAGTCATGCACAATCTGGCAACAAGGCCTAATCATTTTTTTCCAGAAACTATATCCAACTTAAGTGATTTTCATCACTACACAAACATTGTAGATACCATTTTTGGTAGATTAGACGTGTTGGAGTTAGACGTCTGCGGAAGCACGCGAACAGCACAAGGAAGAGGAAGAAGCTTGGAGCACAACACACAAGACTGAATGTATTACTAGAGAATGTACAAAGATAAGTAGCCCATTAGGTCAATAGGCGTATATACAAGCCGAGGGAAAAAAACCTCCTAAAGAGGGAAAAAAGAGCCCCGGCGGTCCTAGAGTGTTCACACACATCACTACCTAAATATATCAACAAATCCCCCCTGGGAGTGATGCGGTGAACAAGGAGCTGGCACTCATGTATAAGGAAGTGCCGAGCTATGTGGAAATCACTCCACAAAAGGAAGTAAGCCCAAAGCTTTGCGGAAAGCTTCAAACTTCTCCCTAGGCAGAGCCTTCGTGAAAAGGTCTGCAATGTTCTCCTGCGTGGGCACATATGCCAAGCTGATCTCCCCAGCAGAGAACCTCTCCCTGACATAGTGATAGTGCACCTCAATGTGCTTAGTGCGAGCATGGAACACAGGGTTCCTCGCAACTGCCAATGCGCTCTGACTGTCAGTGAAGATGGTGGTGGCAGAAGACTGGCCAACACCCAAATCAGCCATAAGGCGTCTGAGCCACACACACTCAACAGTCGCTGTGAAAGCTGCCCTATACTCAGCCTCACAACTGGAAGTGGCCACAGTAGGCTGCTTCTTGCTCAACCAAGATATACATGAGCTACCAAGCATGAAGCAAAAACCACTGGTGGACACACGAGTGTCATAGCAACCAGCCCAATCTGAGTCAGAAAAAGCATGCAAATCTGGCGGTAGTGATCCCCCCTTGGGATAAAACAACCCAAGTAGCTGAGTACCACTCAAGTAGCGAAAGATGCACTTAACCGCTTTCCAATGCGTGACTCCTGGGCAATGCATAAACCTGCTCATCTGTGAGACAGCAAACTGAATATCTGGCCGAGTAATGCATAAGTAAATCAAGCATCCAACAGCCTGCTGATAGAGAACAGCATCAAATGCATCTCCAGCATCATGAAGACTCAATCGTAAACCTGTCTCCATAGGAGTGGCAATAGGCTTACAGTCTTCAAGGCCAAAACGCTGCAATAATGTGTCAATATATTTCGTTTGACACAAAGCCATTCCACCATCAACTTGCATAAACTGAATGCCCAAATAGTGATGCAAATGCCCCAAATCAGACATCTCAAATGAGGCATGCAAATCAGCCTTGAAATCAGCAATATGCTTCTCAAGAGGACCAGTGAGCAGCATGTCGTCTACATAGACAACAATGATCAAAAGCACATCATTAGCACGCTTAACATATAAGGTGCTTTCAGTTGGACTGTTCTCAAAACTATGTGCAATCAGATAGGCATGTATTTTCTCATACCAAGCACGTGGTGCTTGCTTTAAACCATATAACGCCTTCTTTAACCTGCACACCTGGTTTTCATGCCCTTTCTGCACAAAGCCACGGGGCTGAAAAACATACACTTCTTCATGCAAGTCACCATTCAGAAATGCTGTTTTAATGTCCAACTGATGTACATTCCAACCATGATGGGCTGCAAGTGCACAAATGCTCCGAACAGTAGTCATACGGCATGTAGGTGCAAAGGTCTCATCAAAATCAATGCCTCTTTCCTGCGCATAACCCTTTGCAACAAGCCTAGCCTTATACCTGTCAACTGTACCATCAAGTTTACGCTTCAGCTTGTATACCCACTTAGTGCCAATGGCCTTCTTGCCAGGAGGCAAGTCACATAAAGACCATGTACCATTCTTCATTATAGCATCATATTCAGATTGCATAGCAGCCATCCAATTTTCTGAATTTTGTGCTTCATCAAAAGAAACAGGCTCATTCTCATCACAGAGACTAGATGCAGCCATAGCATAGCAATCTGATGCAAAGGAGGTACTATGAGAGCCTGAACGAGTACGATATGACAAAGGTGCATCTAATTTGCTGTCACGCAAAGTCTGCACCAGCCATTTTGGCATAGTTTTTGCCTGTTCAATATCAGCTCTCTCATCAACAAGTGCATCATGTAAATCTGCATCAGAAATGGCATGATCTGCATCATCATATGAAACCTGCAAAGGCTGAGAAGTTGCCTCATTAGGACCAGCGCTAGCCTGTCCACCTGTAAAAAGAGGCATCAAAGTATCATACATGTCTTTGGAGCTAACAGATGTCTCCTTAGTACATGAAAGCAATGGCTGAATAGCATCTTCCACAAAGACAACATCACGGCTAACCAGAATGCGTTTAGTCTGTGGATGATACAGACGATAGCCTTTACTTTCAGAACTGTACCCAACAAAAATACATTTTACTGCCTTATCATCCAATTTTCTGCGATGTTGTTCAGGCACTAATGCATATGCCAAACAACCAAAAACACGCAGATGAGCAACAGATGGCTTGCGGTCATGCCAAGCCTCATATGGAGTGATAGACTGCAATGCTTTCGTGGGACACCTGTTCAGTACATATGCTGCACACATGACAGCCTCAAGCCAGAAACTATGTGGTAAAGCCTGACTTTTGACCATGCACCTCGCCATCTCCATGAGTGACCTGTTCTTTCGTTCAGCAACTCCATTCTGTTGAGGTGTATACGACACTGTACACTGGTGTTTTATCCCACGTTCAGCCAAAAATGCATTAAAATCTGAAGACATATATTCCCCCCCTCGATCAGAACGGAGGGTGCCCATTTTACATGCTGACAGATTTTCAGCCAAAACCAAAAACTGTTTGAAGCACATGAACACTTCGGACTTTGCTTTGAGTGGATATACCCATGCATGCCTGGAAAAATCATCAATGAAAGTCACGAAGTAAAGGTAATTTCCAAAAGAGGGTGTCTACATAGGACCACAGACATCACTATGTACAAGCTGCAATTTCTGCATAGCCCGAACTGAACCATCTTTTGGAAAGGAAGAACGCTGCATTTTGCCCAAAATACAGCCTTCACAAACATGTTTTCCAGGTGCCTCAAGTTTGGGCAAAGAGGACACCATTTCAGATTTCTGCAGGCGTAACAAACTAGCAAAATTCACATGACCAAAGCGTGCATGCCAAAGCTTTGCATCTCACATAGCCTGAGAATCATGAACTGCACATGCCGAATCATTCACAGATTTTTTATAGTCTATGAGCTTATATAGCCCACGACATAAAATGCCAGAAGCAATAATCACATCGCCATTTGAGAGATCATGGACTGTACACCTGTCATCAACGAATTTCACAACCAAGCCAATCTTGGCTAATGCAGAAACTGATAATAGGTTCTTTTTGATCCCTCGCACAAATAAAGCATCTGACAAAGTGAAAGAACTACCATCAGCAGTAGTCAGAATGATCTTACCAACTCCCATAACAGGATAAGAGGAGTTATTGGCGCATGTGACAGTATTCCCTGTAGGGGCGGGCTCGAGTGAAGAGAAGAAACTGCGCTGCGAGGTAATATGTTTGGTTGCCCCACTGTCAAAGTACCAAACATCTGAGTCTACTGCAGACATGCACTGATCATGAGAAGATGGGTCAAAACTGCAAACAGTAGTAAACGCCCATTCTTCTTCCTGCACAAGATTTGCAGACTCTGTTTTTGGTGTAGAGGCCTCTGCAACAACCATTCCAGCCTCTTTCTTCTTTGCCTCTTTAGCAGCCAGTTTTGGACAGTTCTTTATAATATGATCATTTCCTTTACAGTACTTGCAGAAAAATTTTTGCTTTTCTGATTTCTTCTCATCTTTATCGTGGTTCTTCGATTGTGCAGCATTTGCAGATTTCTGCTTACTAGTAGAAGAGCTCCATTTTCCTTTGCCCTTCTGACTAGCCAGGAAAGCTTGATCTGCAACACGCATAATGGACCTGTTCTGCCTGGACTGATCTTCTTGCAACAGAACAGAGACTAATTCCTCAAATGACAAGGCATTCGGATTGCCTTTCATCATCAATCGAAGAGTAGAGGCAAAACTCTGATATGAATCAGGAAGGCCATTCAGAACGGTCTGCACAAGTGAGCTATCTGGTATAACCTCACAGCAGAAATCAATTGTTCCTTCAGGTCTTTGATCTTTGTAAGAAAACTGTCCATCGAATCACCTTCATTCATGTGCTCACTCTCCAACTGTTTTCGGAGGTAAGCAACACGAGCCTCATTCCTAGCCTGGTACAAAGTGGTAAGTGTATCCCAAGCATCCTTTGCTGTTCTGCAAGAGCGAATGTGAGGAATAATGGCACGTTTGACAGACAAAGCTATCAATGCATGTGCCTGGGCATCTCTGCCATCCCAACGAATCTGCTCTGCAGTAGGTGCAACAAAAACAGCAGCACGAACAGGAATCTACGGAATATCATCTTCGACACCATCTTCATCAGCTTCAACACCTGTATTTGCAGTACCTGTCGTTACAGGTGTAACAGGACGTCTTTCAACACCCTGCACAATGTTCCACAATCCTTTTGCAACCAGTACATGTCGCATCATATAAGCCCATAATGGGTAGTTGGTACCATCCAACTTATCCTCAACAGCCAACATACGGAATACATCACTGCTTTCAGCCATGGCCGGTGACTAAAATACCTTGATGCAGAAAATTGACTGTATCTCAAAAAGTTGAACAGAACTGCCCAGACGAGTTCTGCTAGACCTGTAGCAGACTTCGAGACGCTTAAACTGGCGAACAGAAACTGGTATATACCTTTGGCACAAAAGGACGAAATAGCCTGCACAAGCACTGCGATAGTGCGTTCGGAGGCCGAAACGAGCTCAGATCGCGATTTCGGCACCACAAAGCAAAGATGTTTTGATCTTGAAAACACCCTGAGTATGCTCACCAAATTTTGTGCGAATCTGAGACTGCAAACGGAGGAGTGTCGACGGCGCCCTAGAAGAATCAACGACCTGCTCTGATACCAATTGTTGGAGTTAGACGTCTGCGGAAGCACGCGAACAGCACAAGGAAGAGGAAGAAGCTTGGAGCACAACACACAAGACTGAATGTATTACTAGAGAATGTACAAAGATAAGTAGCCCATTAGGGCAATAGGCGTATATACAAGCCGAGGAGAAAAAACCTCCTAAAGAGGGAAAAAAGTGCCCCGGCGGTCCTAGAGTGTTCACACACATCACTACCTAAATATATCAACAATTAGTAGTGAGAATGATCTTACCAACTTCCATTACACGTGATCTTGCCAATGATCTTAGCACATGTGAAAATATTCTTTATAGGAGCAAGCTCAAATGAACTAAAGAAACTTCACATCAAGGCAATATGTTTGGTTACCCCACTATCAAAGTACCAAACATCTGAGTTTATGGCAAACATAGAGTCCTCATAAGAAGATGTCTCATAGCTTCAAACAATAGGAAATGCACATTCTTGATTCTAAAGAAGATTAGCAAACTCTATTTTAGGTGTAGAGGCCTTTGCAACAACCATTCGAGCCTCTATCTTCTTTGCGTCTTTTGCAACCAATTTAGGACAACTCTTTATGCCATAATCATTTTCCTTACAATATTTATATAACATTTCCACTTTCTTGAATCTGGAAGACCATTAAGAACACTCTACACAAGTGAACTATCTAGTAAGAATTCATAATTACAAATAAGTTGCTCCTTCAAATTGTTGAACTTTGTTAAGAAACTATCCATAGAGTCTCCTTCATTCATAAGCTCACTCCAACTATTTTGGAAGGTAAGCAACACGAGCCTCAATCATTGCCCATGTCCTTATCTATTTACCTTAAGATTTAAATCATTGACCATGTTTCTAGGTGCTTTCCTCAAGTATTAAGCATATTCTTAAGCTAAAACTTTCTCTTCTCTATTCAATTAGAGTATAGACTTTTGGGATACTTTCATAACGACATAGATGTGTATTTTTTGAATATCTATTATCGTGCTATTGCTAAATGCTTTCTAAAAAAATGAAGATGTAACTTTTTTAATGCTTATTCAAGTCATCCAAATATATCCTCTAATATTTTTGTGATATTTAATCAACTTAACCTTGTATCTAAACAACCAACTAGTTCACATAATAATTTTTTGTTAATTATTGGGCTATCTTAAATATTCATGGTTTCTCTAGTACTACATGTTAGTTCTTCAAAATAATCTTAGAAAATCGCTTGAATTGATACTGCTACCAAAATAAAATGTTCTCTAGCATTGCATATAAAAGTTTTTAATTAATGTGTTTTCTTGATAGTTTACTTCCATTTCAATGCTCTTCTTTGTACGAGAGATTAAAAAACCAGATATTTTGTTAAGGAGAAAGTTAGATCGAAGCCTACTCTCCGTGAATGCTTGAAATTAATTCAAAGTACAAGTGAAGGTGGGTAGACTAGGTAGAATACCTGAAGGCATTACATTGGGAGCTACCAGAAGGTGAGAACTTGTTTCCTTAGCTTAATGGCAATAAAGAATGCAGCCATTAGAAAGGAGGGTCAAACCTTCTCATCCACCTCAAGAGGCAAGAGGAAAAACCAATTCATCCCATGTGCATGGACTTCCACAAAGTAGAGTCTAGATTAGGTAGATTGCTCGGAGACATTACTTTGAAAATTATGCAAGCTCTAGGTGGACATTGAGGGGGGTGTTAGATATGCTCAATGCCTCACCATTATATAATACCATCATTGTTGGGTAACACTTTCTTTTTTAAGGCCCCCATTATGAGGAGAATCCATGTGAGAGTGTTGGAAGGTAGGTTCCTAACTTTGAGGTCAGATGAGGTCTAAAGTAGACAGTAGATGGATACATAGGAAGGTTACTTCTAAGCCATTGGATTTGGGATTGATCCTATGTGAGGATGAACCTAAAACAAAGGCTAAAAACAAAAGTAGCTTTCTTAACTTGGGGAAAGGTATATTTTTTGTGGTCCACTATATCTAGACTTGATCCTAAGTGTGGATTAAGCAAGATCAAGGGCTAAAAAAAAATGGTTGTTGATCCTACCTTTCTATCATTGGATTCATCCCATAGATCAATGGTGGAGATTAATTTGGGTATGGATCAAGCTACCATGACCCTAAAACATGGGTAGGCCGTCTTAGGCTTGGAGGACCTTATAGGGATGGTCCCCTCCCCATGGAAGTCATGCAATTCTAGTAGTTCATTGAAGACCAAGAGACACATACTCAAGGAGGCTCAAGGAGAGAGTCATCCAAGGCTCAAGGAGTTGAAGCACAATTTTCCAAGCTAGGAAAATGCAAAGGAGGGATTATATGCATAGAGGAGGAGTAAGCACGAGCTATCAAGCCCACACCCCCTCTAGTCTCTTCTAGGCATAGACATAGTCTACTTGTAAGAGTTGTAAATCTTTGTGTACATATCCAACTAAAACAATTTAAAGTGCATTCAGTAGCTTATGTATGTATCTTCTTATGTTTTCTAAGAGGGATTCTTTAAATCATTTTTGTGTGCAAAGAAATTGGTGTATTAATGTAACCCTAATTTCTACATATCCTACATCTTCGCATACTCTATTTTATATAGAGTTTTTGACTAACCGTAACAGATCCATTTTAGGTGTTCTATAGCTTGTTGGAAATCACATGAACCATACTAAGTGAGGCTAAAAGCTCAAGTAATTTGGATGAATGTAAGATAGGGAAAGTAGAGTTTTTATGAAGAGTAGCAGAAAAGGTGTATTAAGGAACCTAGGTATTAGGTTCATTTCACTTCTAGTGTGCAAATCTGAGGGATTAAATTCCATCACTTGGTATCAGAGCAAGAAAATCCTTTGAAGAATCTAGGAGAAGGACACAAAAGCTTGGAGATCAGGGCTAAGAGGTACATTTTTGTGTAACCCTAATTTCCCATTCATTATGGCATATCTAGGTCAAAAAGTGGAGTTGCTTGACAAAGACAACTATCAACCATGGAGGTTCAGAGTCATGAACTACCTCATGAGCAAACGTTTATAGCCTATTGTATGTGGAGATGAAGATAGGCCCCATGTGGATCCCAAAAATCCAAAGGTCGCCAATCAAGGATTGAAGATGTTGAAGGAATGGGAGGAAAGGAATAGGAGGATGTGTATGCTTTGTTCATGTTCTTATTGAAGTCAGAACAAAGTTAGAGCCCAAGAGTGCGAAATGTGTGCTCAATGGCTACTCAAATGAGTAAAAAGGCTACAAGTGCTACAAACCTCTCTCAAAGAAGCTATATGTTTCAAGAGATGTTGTGTTTGATGAGTCAAGGTCATGGTATGGAGACAAGGGCAAGTCAAAGTTCGATGAAGAGGATGAAGAGGAGTATGCAAATGTTGATGTACTGATTCAACCTCAAGAGTAATCACAATCAGTGGACAAGAGGGTTCTACATCTAAGGCACACTCATATGATCACTCTTACACTTATGATTATGAAAAACCATCCCCCACTTCAAAGTATAGAAGGCTACAAGAGATAGACTATGACACTAGGGAAGGTCAAGAGGAGTTAGAAGAGGAAGAGTTTGAGGAGGTCATTACTCCTAATGTAAAGCTCAATAGACTAAAGAAGCAATATCCCAAAGGTCAAGAGAGGAGTCTAGAAGGAAGAAGGCAACCCCACAAACGTATACATATAGTTCTTTCATGGCAAAGCTCTATGCATACATGATGAATGTCATTGCAGATCAAGATCCAGATTCTTATGAGGAGGAAAAGACCAAACCAGAGTGGAGGAAGGTTATGAACTCTTATGAGGAGGCAAAGACCAAACGAGAGTGGAGGAAGGCTATGTATGGAGAGTTCAAAGCTCTCAAGGAGAACAAAACGTGGGAACTAGTACCCAGGAAGGAAGGCATGAAAGTCCAAAACAGGTGGGTGTACAAGACCAAGAGTAATGCAGATGGTAGCTTGGCAAGGTACAAAGCTAGACTAGTAGCCAAAGGCTTCACACAGACACAAGGAGTGGATTATGAGGAGACTTTCATCCCAGTGGCAAACAAGGCTACCATTAGATCTCTCATAGCCCTATGTGCAGTAAGGAGGTGGCCTATCTACCAAGTGGACATAAAGAATGCTTTCTTGAATGGTGAGTTACAAGAAGAGGTGTTCATGGAACAACCTCAAACGTATCTAGATCCATAGCATCCTACCTATGTTTGCAAGTTGAAGAAGGCCTTGTATGGCCTAAAGCAAGCCCCAAGGGCTTGGAATCAGAGGCTAGTGGACTTCTTGAAGAGATGTGGTTTCTCTCCAAGTGATGCAAATCCATCCTTGTATATAAAGAAGACGGATGACAAGATATGTTTGATATGCATATATGTAGATGATCTCGTGACCAAGTTAACAAAGTTTTCAAAAGCTATGAGCTTACTTGATATTGACACTACCACCTTAAGCTTGAGGGGGAGTGTTCAAAGTGTGAATTATGCAAGCTCTAGGTGGACATTGAGGGGGGGTGTTAGATATGCTCAATGCCTCACCCTTATGTAATACCACCATTGACACTCTATTTTGTGAGGCCCCCATTATGAGGAGAAGCCATGTGAGAGTGTTGGACATTGGTAGGTTCCTGATTTTGAGGTGAGATGAGGTCTAGAGTAGACCGTAGATGGATAATTAGGAAGGTTACTTCTAAGCCATTGGACTTGGGATTGATCCTATGTGAGGATCAGCCTAAATCAAGGGCTAGAATAAAAGTAGCTTCCTTAACTTGGGTAAGGGTATATTTGTTGTGGGCCATTGAATATAAACTTCATCCAAAGTATGGATTAAGCAAGATCAAGGGCTACAAACAAATGGTTGTTAATCCTACCTTTCTATCATTGGATTTACCCCATAGATCAATGGTGGAGATTAGTTTGAGCATGGATCAAGCTACCACTACCCTAGAACATGGATAGGACAACTTAGGCTTGGAGGACCTTACAAGGATGGTCCCCTCCCCATGGAAGTCATGCAGGAAGTCTAGTAGGTTATTGAGGACTAAGAGACATATACTCGAGGAGGCTCAAGGAGAGAGTCATCCAAGGCTCAAGGAGTTGAAGCACAACTATCCAAGATAGGCAAATGTAGAGGAGGGCATTATATGCACAAAGGAGGAGTAAGGATGAGCTATCAATCCCACACCCCCTCTAGTCTCTTGTAGGTATAGACATAGTCTACTTGTAAGAGTTTTAACTCTTTGTGTACATATCCAATTCAAGAGATTTATAGTGCATTCAGTAGCTTATGTGTGTGTCTTAATTTTGCTAAGAGGGATTCGCGAAATTAATTTTATGAATAGAGAAATGTTTGTATATTTGTAACCCTAAGTTTTGCATATCCTACATCTTTGCATAGTGTGTTTTGTACAGAGTTATTGACTGACCTAAGTAGATCCATTCGTTGTGTTCTATAGCTTGTTGGAAATCTTATAAACCACACTAAGTGTGGCTAAAATCACAAGTGATTTGGATTAGTATAACACACGTGACTTGGACTTTTGTTGAAGGGTAGTAGAAAAGGTGTACGAAGGGACCTTGGTATTGGGTTCATTTCACTTCTAGTGTGCAAATCTAGGGGATTAAATTCCATCAATTACATGGAAAGTTTTCCAAAGGTGGACACTTGTTTCACTGGTCTAAGGCCCATAGAGTATCAACCACTAGTGAGAGGGTCGAACCCCCCCTTGCCTTAATAGGTGAGAGACACAACCAATTCACCCGATGCATGTGGATTACTAGATAGCTCCTCCATTAAGTGTCAAAATGCATTAAATTTCTTTGATACAATTGATTGGTTAAATTATTATCTCAACACAGTCTTGGAAGATTGTGAGAAGACTAAATACAAATAAAATACGTCTAATTCAAACTCATGTTTATGGTATCACATTTTCTAGTGACCATGTTGAATCCGTATATGATGAAATAAGATAATTTGAATAGAGAAAAGCTAAAAAGGTTTTTATTCATGTAGATTATTATATTATTTCTTGAGTTCTTACAGAATTAAGAAATGTAAATTTAATTACTTGAAAATGGGAAAATGAACTGCCACTCTATATAAAAAGCATAGGATTAGATGTTGCGAAGTTTTAGATAAATCCAATCACTGAAATAGAAATTTATCACAAAACATGAATATCGAATTGAATTTTTAATCATACTTAAAGAGTCTTATCAGGTCTACAATCTATTTCTCATGATAGAATTTCATCTGTGCTATAATTGATATTTGTTATCTCAATTCATTCTTGCACCAAGAAGATTTTTTATACAAATAGAAGAATTTATACATATTAGAATTAGATTAGATCATACCAATTCACACTATGTATGATTATGAGACATGAGAGAGTTGTTTTCTTGTATTCAATCCATCAATTCAAGCAAGGGAGATTAGGCTTTGTAAAAAATATTTCCCTCTGAACTTGAACTAGTTTATACCAATTTTTTCACACTTTGATTTTTGAATTACCAAATAATCAGTCAAAGAAAGATCTATAAAGGCATAGCAGCTTGCAGAGAAAGTTGTATTTTGTAATATGTTCAAAATAAATGATATTTTGTTATACATTCAAATAAAGATGATTCTTCCTTAATGCTAGTACTTGAGTCGATCTGAACATGAAACCAAATACATTCAAGCTCTCAGTAAAAAAGAATAAAAGGTATCAGTTATAAATAGAGGGAGCGAAGCTGTAATGAAGCCCCCCCCCTAAAAGAAAGTCACATGAGACGCTATGTATATAGTGGGCTATGGTGTCATTTGTTGCACCAGCTCTCTTTTGAAAGAATAGTAGGATAGTACTGCTTATCACTGAGTATGGATAAATATACTTAAAAAATAAAGAGGGTAATGACATCTATGATCAATTGCATGGCAAGCCTGGATAACAAAAAAGGAATTTGTAATCTATAAATATGTTTTGCGAGATTTTTGTATTAATTCAGCGTGAGGCTTTGTTTCTTGCGAAGAATCGAGTGAACCCGCCTGCATGTTTATCAGTAGAGGCCGCATCCTCCTTGCTTTTGCTGTTGTTATCTCTTCCTTTTTTTCTCATAGTGCTAAGAAATCTAGCAGGAGATCTCCCTGGAGAACTCAGAGGAAGGCCCTTCGAAGGAACCATAGCTCTCGGTGTAGATGATGGTATTGCATCGAAATCAGGTGAGCTCAAACCCTTCCCTATTAAGTGTCCTTGCACTCTGTCAGGGGACAAAAGAGCTTCCCATTGTGAGCTTGCATTAGCTGTGTCTGTATAGCGCCCAAAAAGGGCTTTAGGCTGGCGCCTTGACGGATCATGTTGCAAGGTCGCTGTTCGTGAGTGTTCATCATCAGAGAGGCTCCCATGCTCCTCTCCAACAGCTTGACGAAAGCTAATAGGGCTTAAAACTTGACTATTAATGAAACCTTGCGCATACATGCAGGGGGCCTGCTCAGACATGCCATATGGTCTATGCTCGCTGACTGGCGATCTGTAAGGCGAGAAGTGTGAAGTTGGACTTTCGTCTCCTCCATTTTTCGGCAATCCCAAATCCTTAAGCTGTTTTCCTAGGGCGAAAATAGTCTGCTGGCATTCTGCTAACTTCTCCGCCGCTGCAGCAATCTCTTTCTCCTGTGATCGGTGGACATGAAAAGAATTTAGAAAACGCAAAATCGCAAAGGGTAGAATGCAGCTCATTTACTCCTGCTCTGTTTTACATTCGATGACAAAAAGAACGATCTGGTGAACAAGATGCATGTTACACATGGGAATGTTACACATGGGAATAAGCAACCAAAATAAAGTGAGGTTAGACTTTACTTCGGTACTTTTGAACCAGTCCGCAGTGGACCCCAAGAAATCTATGTTTGAATGGAGCATACACAGAATACATTATCTTGCTAGCTATTTTAGTTGTAAACCATTTGCTGTTAATCCCATGGTTCTGGAAGGGAAGATCGCTCTAATGGAGATGTAAATAGGGTAAAAGAAAAGGTTTTTAGTTAGTGTGAAATCTAAGTACCTCCTTCCTGGCTATCTTTTCAGAGAATATCAGATCCTCTTGTATTGCAATACCGATGAAGAGATGCAAGGACAAGGATCTTACAAACTTTATCCTTCAGACCAGACAACAATTTGAGATATAGAAATTCAGAGAATCATCTTACCTTTCTCATCCTGACTGCTGAATGATTTTCCTCTAGAGTCTCTTCACGAACCAGTGATTTCATCCTATCACTGGAAAATTCAGCAGAAAAATAAATATTTGCAAAAAACCAATAAAAACCTGCCTGCTAACTAGTACACAATGAATCTTACGTTGCAGCACAAGGTTTCCGTTCCGCAACATCCCGATACATTACTTCAATGGCTTCTCGACATCGTATCTCATCTCGGAGTTGCGCTTCCAAGGATTCGGTCCTTTCTTCAAGTTCCTTCATCTTTTCTTTTGCATGCAAAAGTTCTGATTCAAGGGAGCACTTTTCTGAGCTTATAACGCTTATTTCAGACATTAGATAATCTCTGTCCTTGGAGACTGATACTAGCTCTGATTGAAGGCTGGATCTACTGGGTGTCATCTCTTCTAGTTGCAATTTCAATGCTTCCAGCTCGTTGGTGATAAGCTTCAACTTCTCATCTCCTTCATCTTTCTCTGTTTTCAGTTGGTTAAATTGTTCCCTTATGTCTGCACAGCTAGTGCATTTGATAGGATTTAGTTTGTCAATAGGAGTCGGATTGCCATAGGGAATGCTTGCTCGGACATCAGATGCTGTGCAGTATGATGGCACGTCATATGAACTGCAAGAATATGTACCAGAGCCAGTTCGTTTCTGGATAACACTAATCTCATCACCCAAGTTAGTTTTTGAGAACAAATGGCTCAACAACCAATCAATTGCAGATGTTGTCTCCACAAGGAAGTCCATCACTTCTACTTTTCTCTCCAAGAGACCATTGCAGAGAGTAGCTATGCTTTGTACGCATGAGTTGACACCTGAGATTTTCCAGTGCTCAGATGAATCAATATCTCGCCTTGCTAGTAGCACTTCATCACTATTGCTTTCAATGTTATAATCTGCATTTACTGCATCAAAATCTAACTGGGACAATGAATCAATAAAGCAGGCAACCTTGTGCATTGCTTTTATCAATTCTTTCGCCAAAATAGTAGGATTAGAAGGAAGTGCATCATCTTGTTTAGAGATTGTGCCCTCATCAGACAGACAACTGGAAAGATTACTAGGGGACCATGTCCTAGTGTCCCTTACCTCTGCCTGTTCCAACCCTAAACAAGGCCTACTGGAGAGGCCTGACTCTTCTGATGTTCTCTCACCTTCTGCAACTCTTATTGAATCACTTGCAATGGCTCTCACTTCATCCAGCGCATCAATGAGGCAGGATTCACCACCTTCCATCGCTTTAATCACTCGCTTCTCTATGGCTGATAGTGCAGCTCTTCCATTAAGCCTATGTAACCTGACGATGTTCAGTTCATTCTCAAGACCACTAAGTTTGTTTTGGAGCTCCCCGCAAGACTGACATGAGGACTGCATTAACTTGTCCTGAGATAAAAACGTAACATCTTCTGCATCCGTTGGATTCTCAAGTGAGGGATCCTTAACCATGTGTGGTGATGATGAGAGTTGATTATTGATGTCTGGGTGCATGGAAGCAAGCTTTTCCATCTCCACGAAGTCGTCCATCAAGTCATGAGAAGAATTTGCCATGGGTCCAACGGGCGATCCTGTTTTATCTTTACGTAAATGAGAAAGCTCAGAGAATAAAGCGTTGGCCCATGTTTCTGCACAGATGCTTTCGTTCTCAAGAGCCACATCCTCAGAGATTACAGACGCAACACTGGGGTCTTTGCTTGATTCAATGAATGTAGTGGACATGAATCCACATGGAAAAGAATGTCTGGTTCTTGGTAGACCATGGCAACTAGAAGCTGTGGAGCTATTTTCTAAGTGTTCTTCTGCAGAGGTTGTCTGAGAACATTGCATCCTAGCGAACTCTAGCTCCACACTATTCTTATTAAGAGCCTCTCTCAGTGTTTTGTTTTCTTCTACTAGAGCTAGCAACTGTTCTCTAGTATCATTCCCAAGCATCCACGAAGGACCTACCTTATCTGGATTGCAAAAGCTGTTATTGTTTTTAGCTCTGCGTGAAGATGGCGTGCGTCGACCTCTTTCAGTATGAGGCGTAGATGGTAGCTGTATTCCAAGAGCCTCTACCTCCATCTTCATTTGAGAAATAGCCGCTGGTCCAGGGAGCTTCTTACGCACGAGGAGGCGCAAACGCTGGCATTCTGTTTCAAGCTTAGCAACCCTTTTCACGTTCTCAAGGTGCTGCTTGTTGGCTGCCTCTGATTCTTTTTTATTGTACTCAAGCTCCTGATTCCTGATCTGAAGCTCCTTACTCAGCAAATGCACCTCATATTTCCACTTGCCTTGATCCTTCTCTGCACTTTCCAGCTTGACTTGGATGAGCTTAACCTCCTGCTCAGCACGATTCCTCTCATCCTTAGCTTCTTTAATTGCCTTCGCCCTCTCCTGCAAAAGCTTGGACATTGCAGCTTTCTCTGCCTCTGATTCACGCAAATCGCTCGCTAATTTAGACATCTTTGCCTCCATATTACGTTGCGATTCCTCAAATTCTTTTATCCTCATCTGTACAGTCTCGTGAATCCTCTGCTCCTGTTGCTCCCTCACATGCCGAAGCTGCTTCATGCATTCTTTTAACGCACCATCTAGCTGAGAAACTCTATCTTCCAGCGCAAGTCTCTTCTCTTTCTCCGCATCCAACAGACCCCGTAAACTTGCACTCTCCGATTCAGCTTTTTCCCAACCTGAAAGACATAGCAACATGAATTCCAACTGCACGGGGAAAAAGACACCAATTCATAAAGGTACAAAAATAAGTTTGCATTGGACTATCATATGCTGCAGATGATTCGTTCGATTTCTTATTTCCCTGCCGCAAAGAAGGTAGGATAGCCATCAGCGTGGTAAGGTACCTGAAACTGCCTCTTCTGCAACTCTTGTATGCTGCAAGACTATCTCGTCCTTCGCGGAAAGTTGTTCTGTAAGCATTTTGATCTTCGCCTCCGCTTGATCTGATAAAGACATTCCAAGAGGCTGTTGCTGAAGATCAATGCCCGCGTTCTGCCCACAAAAATAAATGAACGATACATTTCAAAATTAGTCGTCTTATTGTTGATTACTCTGGGGATAACTCGGGGAACGATTCATGATAGTACTTCACACTACGGTTCAGAAGAACTTCTAAATTGTAATCTTGACAGGACAGAATGTATGCATTCATGTCAAGGTGCCTACTTACAACGCATTGCCATGCAGAAATGCGGTACTATCTCCTACTTGATTATGCGCGTGCTGCTACAGATAAGAGAGGCCGTTTATGCATTTAGGAAAATAATATAGCATACGCGGAAATTTTTGTACGATCTGTCTCGTGAGAAACACCTACATCTGCAGTGAACCTACTTGATACGAAAATGACGATCACAATGTCTCTCACAGAGCGAGCTACGTTATATCGTGATTTTAACCCTATACTTTAAACAATTTGCACACAAAGGAACACGTGTTCCTCATCTGACGATTGGTAAAACAAAAAACTCGGAGACAAACGACAGAGTTAAGTACACCATAGCTCAATGCAGACGTGTACCTAACAAGATAATGAACTCAAAGGAAGAAGAAGAGAGAAGCTAACCAATCGCATATTGTTTTGCTTAAGCTCCAAGGCAGCCGAGGCCAACTTGTCAGTTATCTTTTTCTTCCACGGCCATGCTCTACTCTTCTCCATGAGAATGTGTAGTGTTATAGGTTGGTTCTCCGGCTTTGGCCTCCTGAGTATTATTTACATGTATAGGACTCCGAGAGGGTGTTGCTGTGGGACGCGAAGCAGGAGGCCCTGCGAGGTTGCGACTCGTAAGGGATGGGAAACAATCTCTAGAATTTTGAATGAAGTTGTAAGAACGGAGGGGTGGTTGATTGAGTGTAAAGAAAGGCGAAAGTGATGGCTGAAGAGACGGTTCATCAGGATTTAAGTAAAGCAAGTAGCCGTCGCACTTTCTGCTTGCCACACCTTCGAAGTCAAGGAACACCTCGAGATCACCCGCTGCGGTAGAGGGGTTGGGGAAAACGGTTCTCTTCTAAGGAGCCCTTCTCACGCATGGAAGACCACTTTGCCTGCGCTGGAAAGTGCATCACAAAAATAGGCCGCAATGGAGCTCGTGCACAGAGAGAGAGAGAGAGAGAGAGAGAGAGAGAGAGAGAGAGAGAGAGAGAGAGAGAGAGAGAGAGAGAGAGAGAGAGAGAGAGAGATGCACCAAGGGAAAACGACAGAGAAAAACCGCGATGACTTTCAGTGGGTCGAAATGAGAATCAGTGGAATATCTCTGGGAAGAAGTGCTCTAACTTCTACTGTAATCTGCGCAATGCTCATGACATACAATAATAGGGTGCTTACGAGAAGGGGCGCAAGCAGGATCAAGAGTCAAGACTCAAGCTCATACCAGAGAGTCAGGTTTGTCAATGGTGTGTGTGTGTGCGCGCGCGCGAGCGAGAGGCCATCCAGTTACCTGGAGGCTGGAGTATCCAGAAATGCAGGGCCAGCTAGCTGGACTATCATATATACTTGCATGAAGGAGCGTGCTCAGATGGATATGGAGGCCAAATCTCCGCGGTCGGGATGTCCTATGTACTATGTCTTGAAGGATACAGTAGCCTGTAGGTGACCTAATTCATCAGGATAGTGTCATGGTAAGTTAGCAAGAATTCTTTACTTGAAAGAACTCTGCTGGATTCATTCAGTAAAACATTTTTCTTGATCAATCTAGGAGCAAGCTGAGTGCCATGCTCGTCATCTTGGTGCGTCAGTGAATCCCATGTGAGAAACGATCATCTCACTTTCTAAAAAAATCTCTCACGACGTATCAGGTCCATAACCCCTTATGATAACATGGCATCAGCGAGTCCTAGGAGTCTGGCTTTCCAGCGCAAAAGTGAGAAGAGCAGGAATCGATCGGAGAAAAGGCAAAATATAGTGTGTGTGTGTGTGTGAGAGAGATAGAAACCAAGTGCGCTTAGCAAAGAGTATAAGAGTCAGCGGCGCAACGAACATAAGCGATTGGCGATGGATCATGGTCCATGGATTCATGGCACACGCAGAGAACGGGTGGAGTGGAGGAGGAATTTTCCGAATGGCGGGACCATGAGCGTCAGAGTCTCGTATATGACAATCATAGTTTGGCAGTTGGATCTGATAACCGCGGAAAATGGCCTTCCGTCAGAGAGACTCGTCGCTCGAGTTAACGTCGCGGACTGGCAGGATGCACGATAGACATCGAGCAGGCAATGGCGATGTGATGTGATCATGTGCGTGCAGGTGTGTTTAATATGTCCGAATTTGTTTGCCTCATCATCCTATTAGCGAGAAACAGAAATGGCTTTAGAAAAAAATATTGTATTATATTATAGAAATACAAAATTAATCTATTTTATGATTGGAATCTGTGCCCTAACGTCCGAAGCGTCCTCTTTGTCAAGATAACGAGGATACTTGACAAGAGTATTTACAATGAATAAGAAATTAGTTACAAGAAACTACGGATTCAATCTTTTTTTCCTTTTTGAAAAGGACGAAAATATGTGAAGAAGAAAAAGAAGATTACATTTATGACCGAGGCATAATACATTTTTTAAGGGAGTACATGTAAAGCAAGGGCTCTATCAGTTGGAGGGAACCGCACCGTTGAGAGTAGACTTGTGGGGTTGTTCAAAGGGGACTTTTATATCTTGAAGATACAAGCACAAATCAACTTTTCTCGCTCAAAGGCTAGAATCACATGCTTGGGTTTCCAAAAGCTACAAAATATAGCTTCATTTCTGCTTCCAGAATTTCCAAAGAAACTCCATCCTCCAAATCCTCCACAAAGGGGCATCAGGATTATTATGTTCCGTCGTGAGAAGTGTTGAGGGTTTACACCAATAGACTGTAATCATGCGAAAAGTTGCATTACAATTCATAAATATGTGGGCAATGTCCTCAAGTTTCTTACATATGTTGCAATACCTATCTCCAAACTAGCTCGGACAGCTCTCTGATCAATCCAAAGACCATGATGAAGGATAGATCATTGTAGAATTCTTTGCATTATGTCGAAAGAAAAGTCATAGAGACTTTTGAAGTGACAATGTATTGTTTCGTTGATCAATTGATACTCCACTCACTACAAGGAATATGGGTGCATAGAGATGCTTGATGCGACACACTTTCATCGCTACGTGATTGCATATTTCATCGCACTAGGCATCGAGCATGCATTGTCGCTTAAATGACGCTAATAACAATGTTATTTCCAAGACTATTCGTGACATTTATTAAAGCGTCGCTACTATGAACATCGCATTTGTGACACATAAATAATGTTGCATATGCAACACAAATTAACATCACATATGCAATGCTGTTTTGCATCACATATTCAAGGCTCGAAGCAATGATTTGCAAAATCACCTTAACAATGCTTCCCCTTTTTTTTATTGGGGGTGTCACTATGCCCTCGTCTTTGTTGTAGTGATTTATTGTTCAATCTATCAATGAGAGAAAGTAGTTATCCTTACATAAGGTCTTGCTACTTGTAAAGATGATTTTGGGAAAATGTTTGAGAGTATAAACATGCCCGTTAGTTAGATAATTTCTTCCCTACAAAGTTGAGTGATAGTACACGTACCAACATCGAGAGAATCAAACAATGGGTGGCCTTGGTGAAAGAAATCATTCTTGTTGAGACATGAAGCTCAATATATGGTACTCCAAGGTAAATTTTCATTTCTTTTTTTTTATATAACTTTAGCATGTGTGGTGGCTACACAAATATGTACTTTGTAGTGTTTGTGTGGAGATGCTCTACATATATTATCATTGTACTTTACCGGCATATCTTACCTACAACTAGTGTTACATATTTATCCTACCGCCTCAATCACTATTATGTATTATAATTTCTCTTGTGTATTTTGTTTTATATATTGGGGCATATATTGTCATTTTGTATGAGAATCCATTTTTGTATATAGTCATTTGTAGAAGAAGGATTGTCATTTATATGAGAATCCATTTTTCTATATAGTCATTTGTAGAAGAAGTAGAAGTTTTCTCTTCATTTTTGTGTGCTCCACTCATCTTGTTCGTGAGCCTCTAAGCATCAAAAAGCTCTCCACTTTCTTTGATTCCTCTTCACATATATTAAAGGAAGCATGGTTGAAGAGAGATCTTAAAGAAGCCTTGAATTGATGGATTTGTGAGAATGTGCAAGTAGTACAAGTCTAGCAATAATGTTTTATTGCTATGAGAATTGGTATGTAAGTTTAAAAAAAAATCAAATTTGGTTCCTGCTTTTTCTCTAATTGAGGATAAAAAGCAATAGCCCCATGTACCAAAACAATCTTATCGGCAAAATCATGTAGTTTCATATGTTTGGCTTCTTGACGGTAGTCCATATCTAGAATTTTGTTTCATAAAATATATTATTCATGCATGAAAGCAAAGTTCCTTTTAATATGCAACTTCTAGTCACTTAGTTTCACAAGGTTAGAGAAAAAACATTACTTCTAATGTTTTTGTAGAAGTACAATATATTGCAAAAAAAGGTATTGATGGAATGGGTGAACTTGTGAGTAGAAAAACTAGATAAAAAGAAATTTCATGCTTCTACATTCAAGGTGATAAATTATTTTCATAGGGAAAGGCTTCGAGAAGTACATTAAAGGATACCATGAAGGCACTCTACAATCACCAAAAATAAATCAAACTATGTATTCTTGGAGTTTGAGGTCTGTGGAAACACGTGAACAACACAAGGAAGAAGAAGAAGAAGAAGAAGCAGCTTGGAGCACAACAAACAATACTGAATGTACTCCCAAGAGAATGTACAAAAATAAGTGACTTGTTAGGGTTATAGGCGTATATACAAGTTAGGGAAGAAAACCTCCTAAAGAGGAAAAAAAAATGCCCCGATGGTCCTAATGTGTTCACATGCATCACTACCTAAATATATCAACAAATCCTTCTTGGGAGTGATGAGGTGAACAAAGAGTTGGCACTCATGTATAAGGAAGTGTCAAGCTATGTGGAATCAATTCACAAAAGGAACTAAGCCCAAAGCTTTGCGGAAAGCATCAAACGTCTCCGTAGGTAGAGCCTTTGTGAAAAGTTCTACAATGTTTTCCTTTTTGGGCACATATGCCAAACTAATCTCTCTAGTAGAGAACCTCTCTGTGACATAATGATAGTGCACCTAAATGTGCTTAGTGCAAGCATGGAACACATGGTTCCTCGCAATTACCAATGCGCTCTAACTATCAATGGAGATGGTGGTGGTAAAAGACTGACCAACACCCAAATCAACCATAAGGCATCTGAGCCACACACACTCAACAATCACTTTGAAAGCTACCCTATACTCAGCCTCACATCTAGAAGTGGTCACAGTAGGCTGTTTCTTGCTCAACCAAGATATGTATGAGCTACCAAGCGTGAAGCAAGAACCATTGGTGGGCCATGAGTGTCATAGCAACCAGCCAAGTGAGAGTTAGAAAAAACATGTAAATATGGCAGTAGTGATCCCCCCTTGCGATAAAACAATCCAAGTAATCCAATACCACTCCAGTAGAAAAAGATGCGCTTAACCGCCTCCCAATGCTTGACACCTGCACAATGCAAAAACTTGCTCATCCATGAAATAGCAAATTGAATATATGGCTGACTGATGCATAAGTAAACCAAGCATCCAACATCCTGGTGATAGACAACAACATCAAATGCATCTCTAGCATCATGAAGACTCAAGCATAAACCTGTTTTCATAGGAGTGGCAATAGGTTTGTAGTCTTCAAGGCCAAAACCTTGCAATAATGTGACTGTGATTTGCCTCTTTCTCAAAAGGGGAGTCGATCCCAAACTAGATCTTAAAAGACGGGAATACTTTTGTGGGCTAATCCCTCATCAAATCAATCATCTAACTTTGCATATGAAAACCTAAATCAAGTGCGAAGTATGGAAAGAATTTTAAGAGTGGATTAAAACATCCCTCCCTAATTCAATGTTCATTATGTGCAAACTAGATATCCATAGTACAAAAATATGAAATAGGTGAATTCTAACATTTGCCAACTAATTTGCTATGTAGGTGTTGAGCCCATCAAACTCATATTGGTCAAAGTCAAACTACTAGTCAAATTCAAGATGGTCAAAGTCAATTTGGTCAAGGTGCACAGGTAGTCCACAATCAATTCATTTACAAAAAGTGGAATGCACGTTGGAGAGTGTCTTTCTATAAAGTTTTGAAGGTTTTTTAAAGTATTTGGAAGGTTTAGGTGAAACCTCCCTTAGGTACACATATTGAAGACATGTGAAGAGGAACCGGTACACAAAAGTGTATGTATGCCCCCCGCCCATTTAAAAATTTTGTTTTATTCCTAAAGTCAATACAGGACAAACTTAGGAGTCGTTGGATGTACACATTTTGAGAAATCCTTGGGACATCAAAGTGAGCACCAAGATACACTATCAATTTCGAAGCGACGTACAAAAGTGAATCGACACTCAACACAAGATATGCATTATTATTGGAGTAAGACCAAGGAAGTGAGAGCATAGTCTACAATAGGTGAGAAGAGCAAGAGACATTTAACCAGTGCATGATGCGAAGAAGCAAGTGTGAGACAAAGTGTGTAAGAAGGGTGATGTAGTGTGTGCAGAGAAGGTGTGCGAACTAGTAAACAAAGCAACCGAGGTGGCACAAGGACCATTGAAGAGGTTTGCACATTGACATAAGTGTTACTCTCCCTCCTACCCTATTGGAAGCTTGAGTACATGGTGTGCACAAGAGCAAGCTCCTAAAGAAGGTGGAGTTTTGGTGCAGAGAAGGTCGGCGGCATAAAGAACTTTGGGTATCTTGTAACCTTGTGTGTGTGTGTGTGTATTCATTGTGATTAAACACTCATCACATAGATTACTTGGACTTGTTAGAACATCATTATTGTATTTTTCCTATTGGTAATTAATATATAGAAGCTTCTGGTGTCTGTGTTTCACTTCTTCTCTTCTTCCTTCTCCTACAAGCACTCTAAGTCCCTTTCTGTAAAAGAGTCTTGGCCTTATGTAAGACAAGGGGTCTGACGAGAAGAGAGGATGCATTTTTTATTCTTTTCCCAACAACATTAGAAGGGTTAGCATATAAATGGTTTAGTCAGTTTGCCAATAATCACTTCACTACATGGGACTTAATGAAGGAACCATTTAAGACACAGTTTCAACAAGGGAACATAGACAAAAAAACTATTGAAGAGTTAGAAAATCTAAGACTAGGTCCTGGGGAGACCTTTCCAGAATTTGTATCCAGAGCCAAGGCATTGATGGCTAAATTAGCAGACCCTCCCCATGACTTCTTCATCAAGAAGTAGCTGGCTAAACCACTTCCAATCTCAATACAGTGTAAAACTAAAGAGTTAGTGTTACCTAAAGCAACAATTGAGGAGTTCATTAATACAACCACAAGATTGGAGTAGACTAGGCATCAGTATGGGACAAGAACTTCTAATTTATCATATCCTACAGAATATGAGGACCAAGTAATTCAGCTAAGGAAGGAACTTGAGAGCCTGAAAAGGAACAAACTCCACAAAGAGTAGGAAACTGCAGTAACTCAGTTGAGGTGAGAAATTGAGGCCTTAAAGCGACAAAAATAAGAGAAAGCCCAAGCATAAGAGTTGGCACAACTTAGACAGGAGTTACAAGAACTCCAGGGAGGTGGCATAAAAAATGGATTGTGGTGCACCATGTGCACCAGAAAGGGTCATGTCGTGAGTGTCCACTTTTAAGTGTAACTTGTTAGTTATGCAGGAAAGATGGTCATGAGGTTCAACAATGTCACTCAAGAGGAATGCCTGCACAACCTTATTGGGGAAAAGGAGGTGCTCAACTATCAACCAATGTGATGGTAGTACCCCCTAGCCAAGGTAACAATTATAACCAATGACCTAGGGGTTGTTTTGGAAATGGGCCTAGAAGGCCAATTATTTTTTTCAGGTGTGAAGAATGTGGGCACAATCGGAGTAAATATACTTTTCCAAAAAAATGCCCCCCCCCCCCCCCTTGCAGGAATTGCCCAGATGCCAAAGATCATTACACAAATTGTTGCCCACAAAAAAAATCATCTACATTGGTGTTGGAGTTAGACGTCTGTGAAAGCATGCAAATAGGACAAGGAAGAAGAAGAATCTTGGAGCACAACACACACTACAGAATGTATTACCATTAGAATGTAAAAATATCAGTAACCCATAAGGGCTATAGGTGTATATACAAGCCAGGGGAAACAAACCTCCTAAAGAGGGAAAAAAGTGCCCGGTGGTCGTACTGTGTTCACACACATCACTACCTAAATATATCAACAAATCCCCTATCAGAGTGATGCAGTAAATAAGCAGTTGGCACTCATGTATGAGGAAGTGCCAAGCTATGTGGAATCAATCCACAAAAGGAAAGCTTCAAACTTCTCCCTAGGCAGAGAGCCTTTGTGAAAAGGTTTGCAATGTTCTCTTGTGTGGGCACATATGCCAAGCTCATCTCTCTAGCAGAGAACCTCTCCCTAACATAATGATAATGCATCTCAATGTGCTTAGTGCGAGCATGGAACACAAGGTTCCTCACAACCAATGTGCTCTGATTGTCAGTAAAGATGATGGTGTCAAAAGATTAACCAACACCCAAATCAACCATAAGATCCCTAAGCCACACACACTCAACAATCATTGTGAAAGCTACCTTGTACTCAGCCTGACAACTGAAAGTGACCATAGTAGTTTTCTTCTTGCTCAACCAAGATATGCATGAGCTACCAAGCATGAAGCAAAGACCACTTGTGGACACATGAGTGTCATAGCAACAAACCTAGTTAGAGTCAGAAGAAGCATGTTAATCTGGCAGTAGTGATCCCCCCTTGGGATAAAACAATCCAAGTAGCCGAGTACCACTCAAGTAGCAAAAGATGCGCTTGACCACTTGCCAATGCTTAACTCCTGGGCAATGTAAACCTGCTTATCTATGAGACAACAAACTGAAGATATGGCTGAGTAATGCATAAGTAAATCAAGCATCCAACAACCTGTTGATAGAGAACAACATCAAATGCATCTCCAGCATCATGAAGACTCAATCGTAGACCTATCTCCATAGGAGTGGCAATAGTTTTGCAATCTTCAAGGCCAAAACCTTGCAATAATGTGTCATTATATTTAGTTTCACACAAATCTATTCTGCCATCAACTTACATAAATTGAATGCCCAAATAATGATGCAAATGGACCAAATCAGATATCTCAAATGAGGCATGCAAATTAGCCTTAAAATCAGCAATATCCTTCTCATGAGGGCTGGTGAGTAGCATTTCATCAACATACACAACAATGATTAGAAGCATAACATTAGCACACTTACCATACAAGGTGCTTTTAGTTGGACTGTTCTCAAAAATCAGATAGGCATGTATCTTTTCATACCAAGCACGTGGTGCATGCTTTAAACCATATAATGCCTTCTTTAACCTACACACTTGGTTTTCATGCCCTTTTTGCACAAAGCCACGGGGCTCAAAAACATACACTTCTTCATGCAAATCACCATTCAGAAATGCAATTTTAATGCTCAATTGATGTAGATTCCAACCATGATGAGCTACAAGTGCATAGATGCTACGAATAGTAGTCATTCGACAAGTAGGTGCAAAGGTCTCATCAAAATCAATGCCTCTTTCCTGCGCATAACTCTTTTCAACAAGCCTAGCCTTATACCTGTCAACTGTTCCATCAGGTGCTATAAAAAGAGGCAGCAAAGTATCATATATGTCTTTGGACCTAATAGATGTCTCCTTCGTAAATGAAAGTAAAGGTTGAATATCATCTTCCACAAAAACAACATCACGGCTAAATAGAATGCATTTAGTCTGTGGATGATACAGAGGATAGCCTTTGCTTTCAGAAATGTACCCAACAAAAATACATTTTACTACTTTATCATCCAATTTCTTGTGATGTTGTTCAGGCACTAATGCATATGCTAGACAACCAAAAACATACAGGTGAGAAAAAGATGGCTTACGACCATGCCTCATATGGAGTGATAGACTACAATGCTTTAGTGGGACATTTGTTAAGTACATATGTTGCACACATAACGGCCTTAAGCCAAAAACTATGTGGTAAAGCCTGACTCTTGACCATACATCCTGCCATCTCCATGAGTGACCTATTCTTCCGTTCAACAACTCCATTCTGTTGAGGTGTATATGGCACTATCCACTGATGTTTTTTGTTGGAACAAAGCAATCCAAAATTGATGATTATGAAGAACTTGAGGCAAGTCAAGAATGAGAATGAAGCAAAAGGAGTCATTTGAGAAAGTGAATAGACCTCAGAAATATAGCATGTATACATATGTACATTATAGATGGAAATTCTTGTACTATGAGTGTAAATGATCCTTAGGATGGTAAGGAGTAATGTAATAGACATGGGATGAGTTTAGAATGATATGTATATAAGTCAATGATGTAAAGAAATATGAGAGAGAGTCATTAGAAGCCAAGTGTCAATGAGGTAGATGTGTAGAGAGTGATCTTCAGAAGATAGCGTCGAGTTTTTCTCTGATTTCTCTCAGCCTAATCATGTGGATCAGCAAATCTTTTGTATACATATAATCTAGAAGATAATGAAGCTATGTTCAAAGTTTTGTATAATTCGTTCCATGTTGTGAGTATGATCAATAGGAACATGTATATGTAAAGTTTGCAGGTAGACCTCTCAGACTAGCGCACTTTTTTGTGTCAATGTTTTGCTTGGATCTCAGTGCAGAGTGTAAAGTTTTTGATGGGTCAGCATTCAAAATCTAAGTTAGAAGGTAAGGAAGCTATGGCTAAAAGCATTTAGCAAAACGGGACTTGTGTGTGAAAAATCAACCTTAGAAGTTGACTATGTCAAAGTCACTTGTTTAGGAAGATAGTTTTTGATGTACCTTTGATCTTAAAGATCAAATTGAAGTTTTAGTGATTCTTTTGAATATTTAATGGTTGATATGATTGTACAAAGGTAGCATGGAGGTATGTATATCATTAGATTGAAAAAATTTGAAGGTATGTGCAGGTAATGAAGTCTAAATCTGAAGCAGACTTCTTGAAGAAGAAAAGTTCTCACCCAGAGAATTGTTCATGAATGATTTGGTAAATTATGATAGCATTTGTGTAAATTTTGGTCTATAACTGATATAGAGGTGCTCTCAAATCAGTCTAGATCAAACCTTTGGAGATTTAGAAGTCTCCAACAATGGTATCAGAGCAAAAGGTGCAATACAAAGTGAAGTCAAGAGCATTGGAAGTCTCGACTGTTGCAGACATTGAAGTCTCTTCAAATTGTAGGAGGACAAGATCAAAGTTTGGAAGAAAACCTAAAGAAGAATAAATCACGAGTTCAAAGGATCAAGAAGGATTAAAGCTTCATATCAAAGGTACATTATATCACCATAAATCTTATTAATTGTAGACACAGAAGATCAAAGATGGGAGAGAGCTTGCAGATTGATAAGCTAGATAGGGAGAACTATCCAGCTTGGTCCATGAGGATGGAGGCACACCTCATGAGCAAAGATTTGATGGCATTCATCACCTGAGAAGAAGAAAAGCCTGAGTTTGAAGATCCTAGTGTTCCAATTAGGGAAGAGCTTGTAAATTTGAAGAACTGGATGAGGAAGGATGCTCAAGCTAGGAGCATCATTTACATGGCTGTAAATGATTATCTTCTACCTCATATTAGAGGATTAGAAAGTGTAACAGATGTGTGGAATGCTTTGGAAGAGCATTTCCAAAATACAACCAAGTTAAGGAAGTCCTCATTATGGGCGGATTTCACAACTTTCAAGAAGAAGAGCTCACAATCAATTTCGGATTATGTGGCAAGAATGAAGGATATTGCAGATAGCTTGGGAGCAGTAGATGAAGATATTGAAGAGGATAAGTTGGTAAGACAAATA
Source organism: Ceratopteris richardii (assembly GCA_020310875.1). Lineage (NCBI taxonomy): Eukaryota > Viridiplantae > Streptophyta > Polypodiopsida > Polypodiales > Pteridaceae > Ceratopteris > Ceratopteris richardii. The sequence goes on from CM035418.1 coordinate 179,317,036, forward strand.
CTTACAGGTCTAAGAGGAGATGAGAAATGGAAGCCTTTCATATTGTCCATAAAATTGTCATTAGATCATTTTACTCCTGATCTTAATCAATTGCTAGGTTCCATGCTAACTTTTGAGCAGGACAGTAAGGGAGACAATGATAGGAGTGCAAGTCAAGCTATGTAATCCAAGGACAAGAAAAAGAATGGCAAAGGGAAGCAATCAACTGATGATGAAGGACCTTCAAGCCAAGCTAATTTTACAAGAGGGAAGATGAATTTCAGAGGTAAAGGAAGAGGAGGTAAGAACAAAGATAATACTAAAGCTTGTTGGATTTGTGGTAGAACAAATCATTTGGCAAATGATTGTTGGTATAACAATCAAAATGGCGGAATTCATAATCAGAGTTTCAATCAAAGAGGTAGAGGAGGCAAAAATCAAAGAGGTAACTTCAGAGGAAGAGGTGGTAGGACATCATATGCTAGAGGAGGTGGAAGAAGTTTTCAATCTTAGTCCTACAACAACAACTACTATAATTATGCATTAGATCAAAAGGATGACATGACTCTCATCTTGAATGCAACCCATGAAGCAGTAGGAGAAGATCAAAGGGTATTCTATATTGACTCAGGATGTAGCAATCATCTGAGTGGCAACATATCATTGATGACTGATATGGAAGCAAAGGTGAATGGACATACAGTTCAAACATGAGATAACACCAAGCATAAAGTGGAAAGCATTGGACCAGTGAAGACATAGAGTGGAAGCACACTCTTAATCAAGTTACGTTATGTTCCTACTATTCCTAAAAACTTGATAAGTGTAGGAAAAATTGTGGAGAAGGGATACGAAGTCAGATTCACAAATGATGGTGTTTATGTGCAAGATCCAAATCAGGGATATAGAAGCATCATTGCAGGAAAAAAAGAAGCAAGAATTTTTACTCTCAAAGTCCAAGGTAATGTGCGACATGCATTGTTTACTTATGGAAGTCAAAAGCTGTCTGAGTTAGACTTATGGCATAAAAGGCTAGGTCATTTTAATGAGAGAGCCATAAAGGAAATGTCAAAGAATGATGTAGTGCTTTGATTGCCAAATGTTGAAGGTCAACACATGGTGTACAAGTGTGAAGCTTGTCAATTAGGTAAAGCACATAAAAGTTCATACAATAAATCAGGATACAAGTATTCAAACATGCTTGAGTTGGTTCATATAGATGTGTGGGGTCCTTCAAGGGAATATAGCATAAATGGATCCAGATATTATGTGTTGTTTGTTGATGATGCAACCAGATGGATTACACTTTATGTAATCAAGGACAAATCAGAAGTGTTGAAGACATTCAAGCATTATCATGCTTATGCTGTAAGGATTACACGACAAAAGCTCAAGAGGTTGAGATCAGATGGAGGGGGAGAATATTTTTCTAAGGAGTTTGATGATTATTTGTGGAATGCAGGTATAAAAAGAGAAGTAACTTGCAGGTACTCCCCTCAACAAAATGGAGTTGCAGAAAGAAGAAATAGAACTCTTGTAGAGTTTGCAAGATCAATGATGAAAGAGAAGAAATGTCCAAACTACTTATGGGCAGAAGCTATGAACACTGCAACATACCTTGTGGATAGGTTACCCTGTAAAGCTTTGAGTGGAAGAACACCTTATGAAGCATGGTGGGTTAAGAAACCTACTCTTGATCATTGTAAGGTATTTGGGTGTTTAGCATATGCTTATGTTCCTTCACAATTAAGACATAAGCTAGAACCCAAAGCAGAGAAGTATGTGTTTATTGGGTATGATGATAGATAGATGGGTTATAGATTGTGGAGTCCATCTACAAGGGAATTTCTCATTACAAAAGATGTTACATTTGATGAGCAAAGCACATGGTATATAGGGTCAAAAAATGATTATGTAGATGTTGAAGAAGTACAAAGGAAAGGGAAGGCCAAAGTGAAAGTGTATGAAGAAGATATTGATGATGTTGATTGTAAAAGTAAATTGCAGGACAATGATGAAGATAGGCCAAGATTTGATCCAGAGTCAAATGTGGCTGAGACTCAAGAAGTGCAGAGGTCAGAAGATCTTTGAGAGAAAGAAAAGAACTATCAGGTATAGCTATGATACATCTTTCTTAACAACAAAAGATTATGCTTATATTGTGAAAACAGAAGAAGATCCAACCACATATGAAGAAGCTAAAGGTAAAAAAAATTGGGAGTAGGCAATGCAAGAAGAGTATGATGCTCTACTTGAGAATGAGACATGGGAATTGGTGCCAAGACCAAAGAACCAGAAGGTGATTGGATGTAAGTGGGTGTACAAAACAAAGATGTTTGCAAATGGTGAGGTGTCTAGATACAAAGCTAGACTTGTGGTTAAAGGTTATGCCCAAACTTATGGGGTAGATTATGATGAGACCTTTAGTCTAGTTGCTAAGATGTCTACAATTAGATCTCTAATTGCTATTGCTACTTGTAAAGGATGGAAGTTGTCACAATTAGATGTGAAGAATGCATTTCTAAATGGGTATATTGCAGATGAAGTATACATGGAGCAACCAGAGGGTTTCATGGATTCAATTGGATCAGATTATGTGTGTAAACTTAAGAGAGCTTTGCATGGTTTGAAGTAGGCTCCAAGGGCATGGAATTACAGGCTTGTTAAGTTCTTGAATGAATGTGGATATCAAGCTTCAAAGGCAGATAATAGCTTGCTAGTGAAGGCAAGTGAAAATGGGTATATATACATGTGTATTTATGTTGATGATATTATTGTCACAGGTATAGATGCTCAAGGAATCAAGGAGCTTAAGAAACAAATAGAGAAGGAGAAACTTGTCTTATTTCTTAGGAATGCAGATTGTGTATACTCAACATGGAGTATATGTTACACAAGAGAGATATTTGAAGAGTCTTCTAGTCAAGTTCAATATGGAAGATTGCAAGCCTTCAACCACACCATTGGAGGTAACTCATAAATTGAGCAGATATGGAGGTGAAGAATTTAATGACATGAAGAAATATCAGAGTTTGGTAGGTAGTTTAATCTTGCTACCTTGACAAGATCAGACTTATCATATGCAGTGGGTGTGTTATCACAATTTATGCATTGTCCAAAGAAGACTCATTGGATTGCAGCTCAAAGGGTACTTAGATATATCAAGGGAACTCTGAGTGAAGGTTTGTATTATGGTTTTACTTCTGATACAAGAATCAAAGTGTTTCGTGATGCAAATTGGGCAGGTGATTCAGATGATAGAAGGTCTACTCATGGTTATCTTTGTTATATTGGAGATAAGTTAGTTTCTTTGTGCTCAAAGAAGCAACATACAGTTGCTTTGTCATCCACAGAAGCTGAGTATAAAGGAATGGTAAAGGCTGCAAAAGAAGTGATATGGTTAAAGACCTTGTTGAGGAGTTTTGGAACTGATAAAAGTACTCCAATTATTTTTGGAGACAATATGAGTTCATTATATTTGGAAGCTAATCCTATTTTTCATGCCAGGACTAAACACATAGAGAAGTATCATTTCTTGAGAGAAAAGGTACTTGATAAAGAGATTGAAGTATTGTATACTCCAACAAAAGAGCAAGTTGCAAATATGTTGACAAAAATCTTAGATAGACCTAAGCTACAAAAGTTCAAAGAGATGGCAAGAACAAAGAAGAATCGAACAATCGCAATTAGTGATTGAGGGGGAGCTATTGGAACAAAGCGATCCCAAATTGATGATTATGAAGAACTTGAAGCAAGTCAAGAATCAAAATGAAGCAAAAGGAGTCATTTGAGAAAGTGAATAGACCTCATAAATATAGCATGTATATATATGTACATTACAGATGAAAATTCTTGTACTATGAGTGTAAATGACCCTTAGGATGGTAAGGAGTAATGTAATAGATGCAGGATGAGTCTAGAATCATATGTATATAAGTCAATGATGTAAAGAGATATGAGAGAGATTCATTAGAAGCCAAGTGTCAATGAGGTAGATGTGTAGAGAGTGATCTTCAGAAGATAGCATCACGTTTTTCTCTGATTTCTCTCAACCTGATCATGTGGATCAAGAAATCTTTTGTACACATCTAGTCTAGAAGATAATGAAGCTATGTTCAAAGTTTCATGGTCTAATTCCTTTCATGTTGTGAGTATGATCAATAGCAACATGTGTATGTAAATTCTGTAGGTAAACCTCTCAGAGTAGCGCACTTTTTCGTGTCAATGTTTTGCTTGGATCTCAATGCACAATGTAAAGTTTTGGATGAATGAGCATTCAAAATCTAAGTTAGAAGGTAAGGAAGCTATGGCTAAAAGCATTTAGCAAAACGGGACTTATGCTATGAAAAATCAACCTTAGAAGTTGACTATGTCAAAGTCGCTTGTTCAGGAAGACAATTTTTGACATACCTTTGACCTTAAAGATCAAATTGAAGTTTTAGTGATTCTTTTGAAGATTTAATGGTTGATATGATTGCGCAAAGGTAGCGTGGAGGTATGTATATCATTAGATTGAAGAAATTTGAAGATATGTGCAGGTAATGAAGTCTAAATCTAAAGCAGACTTCTTGAAGAATAAAAGTTCTCACTCAGAGAATTGTTCATGAATGATTTAATAAATTATGATAACATTTGTGTAAAGTTTGGTCTATAACTGATATATGAAGTATTTCAGTGATGATGCACCATAGTGCGCTCTCCTTCTCAAGAGCTCCACGATGATATGCTCGGAGTAGAAAACCAAGCTCCTGAGGCTGCACACAATACTTCGCAAAGATGGTGCAGAATACACAGAAAACACAGTACACATGGAGCATGAAGACAGAATTCTTAGGTGTCACAAATGCGGTCAAACTTTCAATCTGTGGTCGACCAGGCCACTATATGTTTTATTAAAGAACATCTACAAAGAAGTGTCCAGTGGCCATTTGGCCTTTCATATGGACACTAATGGTAACAATCTCCCACTAAAGGCCAACATGGCCAAAGTAACTATGGGAGAAAAATTAAAGAATGATAAAGAATACCTGAGTGTAAGTATACAAACTATACCTCCCACTTGATGGGCATGTTACACAGTATACAAGTGACTATGTAAGGTCAAGAATCAAGTAACCCCCATTTAAGTGACAACGGTGTCAAAAGCTATCATGTGGTAGAGCTTTAGTCAAAGCATCTACAGCATTATCTCGAGTGTGAAACTTCTCAAGAATAATGCGCTGAGGCTAAGCAATCTCTAATGAAGTTATACCTCACCTCAATGTGGTTGGTCTTTGCATGATAGACCGAATTCTTAGCCAAAGCAATGGCACACTGACTATCACTGAGCAAGTGAGGTACATGCTGGGGTAAATTGTTGAAGATAAATGTAAAAGCTCATTTTCATATGAGCTATGCTTGGATAAATTTACCAAATATAAAGATAAAAGAAAAGAAGAGAAAAAAAAAGAAAAAAAAAAAAGAAAAAAATTCTAGTCGAAATTCATGATGAGTAAGGGATACAATATCTTGCCTTGTAGTTAGTGGCATGTAGTGGGGAAAGTGATAAGTTAGGGAGGCACAAACTTCTTCACATGCTCATTGGTTATAAAAGTGAAGAGGGGGCATGTTCTAACAAGGAGAGAAAGAGACAAGAGCTCCCAGTAGTCAATGGGTATCTCAGCGTATATGTAATCAATCCTTGGGTTTAAACATTCATTGGAAAGCTTATCTTGTGTACTCTTTGCATACCAAATAAATTCTTCAAAGCTTATAGTTTCTGTGAGATATCAGTGAAAGAGTGAAGTTCAATGTTTCAATATACCTGTGTAGACAGGTAATCTATTTTGGTTGGTTAAATTTCCCAACCAAAACATATCCAAATTGCTTGATTTTTGTCTTGTTGTAAAGCTCTTAACATGTAATGGCTTCGTCCCAAATATCTCATTCAGAAGATTTATATTCTATGAGATATCTATCAGAGAGTGAAGTCTAGTTTTATAGTGTACTTATGTGTGCAGGTGGTCTATTTTGGTCAATTGAGTTTCTTGACCAAAACTCATCCAAATTAATTGTTTTTTAGACTTCTTGGAAAGATGTTTGTGTCTACTTTTTCTATACCAAATATCCTCCAAGGGTATATATTCAGAGAGTTATCAGTCCGAGAGCGAAGTTTAGTTCTTTACCATACTTGTGTGGACAAGTAGTTCATCTTTGACAGTTGCGTTTCCTAATCAAAATTTGTCCAAATTAAGTTATTTATAGATTGTTAGAAAGCTCTCTTTGTCTACTTTGATGACTAAAGGGACAAGTCCATTTGAGTGTTGCATTGAGAGCAACAAGCTATCTAAGGTGCAATTGTATGTCCAAGTGCTGAACATACAAGGGTTCACTACACATTTCCGTTGTGCATAGGAGAACTCATTCTACACAGTTGGTATCAGAGTGAATTTGGTGCTGAAGTTTCATCAACATAGCTGGAGTTAAAGCAAAGCAAAAGAGGAGCTACAAAATAGGAGGGAGCTTCACAAACAAAAGAGCAAAGGATAATATAACTATTCGAGGTAACTCTCAAAGCCTTTGATAGTCTTCAATGGCTGACTTGGGTCAACAAGTAGAGAAATTGGATAAGGATAACTATCCCATGTGGAAGTTTAAATGAACAGCTACCTAATTGGCAAAGGCTTGTGGGGTATTGTGAGCAGCAATGATGCTCAACCTCAAATCAATCAAGCTATGGCCACCGAAGTCCAAAGGAGGCAAGCAAAAGAATGGAAAGAGAGGAATAGGAGAGTCATATTCCTCATTTTGCAAGTCATTACTAATGCCATGGTAGGGCATATTCAACATCTAGAGAAAGCTAAGGATTATTGGGAAGCTCTTGAAAGGATGTATTCAACAAATACCAGAGCTGGAAAACTTCAACTCAAGAATGAGTTGAACACAATCAAGAAAAGTTTGAGTCAATCTATAGCTGAATATACTTTGAAGATTAAGGAGCTAGGCGATGCTTTAACTTCTATTGGCACAAGGGTTGAAGATGAAGATCTTGTGTGTTATACTCTCAATGGATTGAGAGAAGATGAAAGATGGAAGCCTTTTATAACTTCCATTAACTTGAAAGATGCATATCTAGGTTTTGAACAACTAATCCCTCATCTTGTCTCAGAAGAGCTTAGCTTTGGTGGTCCCAAAGGAAAGGACAGCCACAACCAAATGTTATATGCAGGTCGAGGTAAAGAAAGGAACTCAAGAGGAGGCTCAACAGGAAAAGGAAGAGGTCACAACAACTCTAGCTACAATCTAAACAATTCAGAAGACAACAAGGATGCATCAAATGCCAACACACAAGGAAGAGGTCGAGGTAGAAGTAGAGGAAGAGGCCGAGGCTCCTACAATTCTCATAAAGGTATAACATGCTATGAAAGGTATAACATGCTATCATTGTGGTAAAGTAGGAAACTATGCTAGTGATTGTTGGCTGAAGAATAGAAGACCAAATGGAGGCAATCAAAGGAACCAAAGCAACTATGCAAGCACCTCAAGTGAAGGAAGCAAGGACACACTACTTGCAATGAGACATGAGTATAGAAGCTCTTGTGAAGATGACAAAAAATGGTACATTGATTCAGGTTGTAGTAACCATATGTCATGCCAAGGAAGTTTGTTCATTAATCTACAGGTACCAAGTGGAAAAGGATGTGTTGAAACAGGTGATGATACTCAACACATGATTGAACATATTGGAGATATAAGGCTTGGAGATACAAGTAGAGAAAAGGTACTATCTAATGTTCTTCATGTTCCTACAATTTCAAAGAACCTGATTTCAGTAGGACAAATGGTAGAGAAGGGTTATCATGTCATATTCAATGAGAATGGGTGCTTCATAAAGAATCCAAAGGAAGGCTTCAAGGTCATAGCTCGAGGTAGAAGAGAAGGAAGGATGTTCACTTCGGGTGTCCAACATCCACATGGAAAGGTCATGTACATTCAATGTGGGAATAGGAAGATTTCAAAGCTGGACTTATGGCACAAAAGAATAGGACACATCAACATTCCAAAGCTGAAGGACATGAGCAAACATGAAGTGGTAAGAGGTCTTCCAAAATTTAATAGCATTAGACTAGATGAGTTATGTGAAGCTTGTCAACTAGGAAAGCAAACGAGGCAGTCATTCAAGAGAAGCAATTATGTGGCCCCAAATGTCTTGGAGTTGATACATACGGATGTATGGGGACCAACCCAAGAGGCATCAATGGCTGGTAATAGATTTTTTGTCACCTTCATTGATGATCACTCAAGAAAGGTATGGCTGTTTTGTATGAAGCAAAAATCAGAGGTGTTTTCTATATTCAAAAGATTCAAAGTTGATGTTGAAAAAGAAACAGGAAGGTCTATCAAAACCTTAAGGTCCGATGGTGGAGGAGAATACTTCTCCAAAGAATTTTCAGATTTTCTACAAGAGAATGGGATCAAAAGGTAGTTCACTTGTAGGTACACACCACAACAAAATGGAGTAGCTTAGAGGAAAATTAGGCAAATTGTTGAAATTACAAGATGCATGCTCAATGAGATGAAGGTACCATTGTACTATTGGGCTGAAGCTACCCACAACCGCCATTTACTTGATGAATAGGTGCACAACATCGGGAATACATCACTTGACTCTAGAGGAGGTATATTCCGGTAAGAAACCTGATCTTACACACCTCAAAGTGTTTGGATGTGTTTGCTATGTTCACATTCCACAAGAAGTTAGAACAAAGATGGAACCAAGGTAAAAAAAATGCATTTTCATCAGCTACTTGATGGAGCAAAAAGGATAAAAGTGTTACAACCCTAGAACAAAGGAATTAAGAGTCTCGTGAGATGTGGTCTTTGATGAACTAAGACCATGGTATGAAGATAAAGGAAAGGAAAAGATTCTTGAATAAGATTGTGATGATTATGCAGGAACAAATCAAAGAGAAGATCAACAATCAAGCACAAAGGTTTCAGGTTCAGAGGCATCTACATCAAATGAAGAATGTTCAACATGGAGGGGGAGTCATTCTCTGTCTCCAAATTCAGCTCATAGTAGAGTCAAAGAAGCAAGTGCTACTCCAAACAGTCAGGTAGATGTAAGTGAAGAAGAATACGAAGAGGTAATCACTCCGATGGTAAAGCTGAATAGGTTAAAGAAGCAACTTTCTAAAGGCAATGAAAGAAGATCTTCAAGGACAAGGTATCCAACTAAAGGTTGAGTTGTGATAGTTTTATGGTGACACATTTTGCATACATGATGCAGGTTATCAAAGACAAAGAGCTTGAGACTTATGAAGAAGCTTGCACACAAAAGGAATGGAAGCAAACTATGAAAGAGGAGATCAAAGCTCTCAAAGATAATCACACATGGGAGCTAGTGCCAAAGAAAGAAGGTATGAAGATTGTTCCAAACAAATGGGTGTTTAAAGTAAAGAGGAATGCTGATGGTTCACTAGCTAGATATAAAGCTAGATTAGTTGCCAAAGGATTTAAACAAACACAAGGCATACATTATGATGAAGTTTTCAGCCCTGTTGCAAAGATGGGAACTATCAGAACATTAATCACAATTGGTGCTTCAAGGAGATGGCCATTATATCAACTCGACATAAAAAATGCTTTTCTTAATGGAGAACTACAAGAAGAGGTATACATGAGTCAACCGGTTGGATTTGAAGATGAAAAACATCCACACTTTGTTTGCAGGTTGAAGAAGGCACTTTAAGCAAGCACCAAGAGCATGGAATCAGAGATTGGTAGAATATCTAACTAAGTGTGGATACAACCCAAGTAGTGCCGATCCTTCATTGTACATGAAGAAGGAAGAAAATAGAGAGGTATATATTTGCATATATGTCGATGACCTCATCATAACAGGAAATGATATTACAGGGATTAAAGATATCAAAAGGAATCTTGTTAAGGTGTTTAAATTTTCAGATCTTGGAGAGCTAAAATATTTTTTAGGAATTGAAGTTGTTTATGGAAAGAGTGGCATCTACTTGATGCAAAGGAAGTACTTGTTGGATGTTCTTTTCAGATTTGGAATAAGTGAATGCAAACCACTCACTCAACCCATGGACACAAATACAAAGATTTGTTCAAATGATGGAGAACCATTGGAAGATGTGACGACATACAAAAGCATTATAGGATCATTAATCTATGCAAACATTACAAGACCTGATTTATCTTATGTTGTTGGTGTACTTTCTCAGTTTATGCAAGCCCCGACAAGTGAACATTTAAATTCAGCCAAGAGAGTGTTGAGATACATAAAGCATACAATTAATCACGCTTTGTTTTACGAGTTTGATGAAGAACTATAGGTCAAATGCTTTCGCGATGCTGATTGGGCAGGTTCAAAGGAAGATAGGAGATCAACCTCAGGTTATGTATTCATGATAGGAAGCAAACCTATCACATGGAGCTCAAAGAAACAACCTACTATTGCACTTTCATCTATGGAGGCTGAATATAGAGGATTAGCATTTGCCACATGTGAAGCAATGTGGATTAAACAACTTTTGGTTGATCTCGGAGTGCAAGTTGGAACCATCGCTATATACGGTGATAACATGTCAAGTATTTACTTGGCAAGTAATCAAACTCAAAGGTTTCAAGGATGTTATAAATTTGCAGGACATGGTTGAAGATAACTCCAAAATGAGCTTGAGGGGGAGTGTTGAAGATAAATGTACAAGCTCATTTTCATATGAGCTATGCTTGGATAAATTTACCAAATATAAAGATAAAGGAAAAGAAGAGAAAAATAAAAGAAAAAAATTCTAGTCAAAATTCATGATGAGTAAGAGATACAATATCTTGCCTTGTAGTTAGTGGCATGTAGTGGGGAAAGTGGTAAGTTAAGGAGGCACAAACTTGTTCACATGCTCATTGGTTATAAAAGTGAAGAGGGAGAACATTCTAAACAAGGAGAGAAAGAGTCAAGAGCTCCCAGTAGTTGGATCTAGTCATTTTTTCATTTTGTCTTCCCTTAGACTCCTTCCAACTGCACGTCAGTTTGTACATAGCTCTGTTGTGGAGCTCATATCTCAGTGTATGTGTAACCATTTCCTGCATTTAAACATTCATTGGAGAGCTTATCTTGTGTATTTTTTGTATACTAAATAGCTCCTTCAAAGCTTATATGTTCTATGAGATATCAGTGAAAGAGTGAAGTCTAGGTTTTCAATATACCTGTGTAGACAGGTAGTCTATTTTGGCTGGTTAACTTTCCCAACCAAAACATATCCAAATTGCTTGATTTTTGTCTTCTTGGAAAGCTCTTGGATTGTAATTTCTCTAGCCTAAATATCTTATTCAGAAAATTTATATTCTATGAGATATCTATCAGAGAGTGAAGTCCAGTTTTATAGTGTACTTATATGTGCAGGTGGTCTATTTTGGTCAGTTGAGTTTCTATGAGATATCTATTAGAGGGTGAAGTCCAGTTTTATAGTGTACTTATATGTGCAAGAGGTCTATTTTGGTCAGTTGAGTTTCCTGATCAAAATGCATCCAAATTACTTTCTTTTTAGCTCCTTGGAAAGCTATTTGTGTCTACTTTTTCTGTACCAAATATCTTTCTCAAATGATATATATGCAAAGAGTTATCAGTCTGAGAGTGAAGTTCAGTTCTTCAACATACTTGTATGGATAGGTAGTTCATCTTTGATAGTTGTGTTTCCTAATCAAAACTTGTCCAAATTAAGTTATTTATAGCTTGTTAGAAAGCTCTCTTTGTCTACTTTGATTGACTAAAGGCACAAGTCCATTTGAGTTTGTATTGAGAGTAGCAAGCTATCTAAGGTGTAGTTGTATGTCCAAGTGCTAGACATACAAGGGTTCACTAAACATTTCCGTTGCACATAGGAGAACTCATTCTCCACATAAACCCATATCACAAGCAAGATGAGAAAGCCACAATGCTTCCTTACATGCCTCACTTGCTGCAACATACTCTGCTTCTATGGTGGAAAGAATTGTACATTCTTGAAGAAGAGATCTCCAAGAGATAGCATCTCCAGCAAAATGAAAAATATACCTTGATGTAGACTTACGATTGTCTACACAACCAGCATAATCAGAATCTATGTAACCAAGAATGGATGCTTTCTCTCTACCTAAGCATAGGCACTTGTCCTTAGTGCCACTCACATATCTTAAAATCATCTTAACCACTTCCCAATGTTTCTTGCCATGATTAGACATATATCTGCTCACAACTCCCACTACAAATGCAATGTCTGGTCTCGTAGCTACCATAGCATACATGAGACTACCAATAGCAGACTGATAGGGAATTTTGTTCATGAATTCCTTTTCCTCTGATTTGGGGCAATCATCCTTGCTCAATTTCACATATGCTGGTAAAGGTGTACTCAATGCCTTTCCACCCTGCATATTGAATCTGTGAAGTACTTTGGATATGTACTCACTTTGAGACAAGTATATGCATCTTTTACTCCTATCACGAGTAATGCACATGCCAAGAATATGTTTGGCATCCCCCAAATCCTTCATATCAAATGTCTAACTCAACTTCTTTTCGAGAATTGACAAATCATAAGAGGACTTCCCAGCAATCAACATATCATCGACATGAAGTATCAAGCAAAGCAAGCTGCCATCTGAGCATCTCTTTGTCTAGAGACAATGATCCTCATTACTTCAAGAATAGCCTTGAGACTTCATAAAAGCATCAGACTTTTGGTACCATTGTCTAGGGGACTGTTTAAGTCCATAAAAGCTCTTCTTAAGCTTACAAACTAGACTTTCCTTGCTAGGAACTACATAACCCTCTAGTTGTTCCATATAGATCTCATCTATAAGATCTCCATGCAAGAAAGCAATTTTCACATCCATTTGGACTAGCTCTAAGTCCTCCATTGCAATGAATCCAAGCAACATGCACAGGGTAGTCATCTTGACCACTGGAGAGAAGATTTCCTCGAAATCAACACCATGTTGTTGCTTAAAACCCTTTGCAAAAAGTTGTGCTTTATACTTCGGAGAAGCACTATCTGATTTGAATTTAAGCTTATATGCCCATTTACATGGTAAAGCTTTCCTACCATTTGGCAAAGGTACTAAATCCCAAGTACCATTCTTATGAATAGAGTCCAACTCACTCTTCATGGCACGCTCCCACTTGACATGATCCTCTATCTGCATAGCCTCTTTGTAGCAAGAAGGCTCATCGGCATTTGTTAGCATAACAAAATCTAAACCTGGAACATATCTATCAGGTGGATGTGAGACACGTGTAGAACATCTCAATGGTTGCTGAACAGGAACATGTGCAGATTGATCTGAATGGACATTCTCTTGAACATCCCTATGTGTAGCATTTTTATGCATGCTAACCCGAGGACTAGTATCCTCAAACACCACTCTTCTCACTTCAACCTCCTGTTTGCCCAAAATACAGCCTTCACAAACATGCTTTCCGGGTGCCTCAAGTTTGGGCAAAGAGGACACCATTTTAAATTTCTACAAGTGTAGCAAACTAGCGAAATTCAGATGGCCAAAGCTTGCATGCCAAAGCTTTGCATCTGATATAGCTTGAGAATCATGTACTGCACATGCCAAATCATTTACATATCTTTCATAGTCTATGAGCTTATACATCCCATGCCATAAAATGCCAAAAGCAATAATGATGTCGCCATTTGACAGATCATGAACTATACATCTGTCATCAACAAATTTCACAACCAAGCCAATCTTGGCTAATGCAGAAAATGATTACAAATTTTTCTTGATCCCTAGCACAAACAAAGCATTTGACAAAGTGAAAGAACTACCATCAGTAGTAGTCAAAAGGATCTTACCAACTCCCACAACAGGATAGGAGGAGTTGTTGGCACATGTAACAGTATTCCCTGTAGGGGCGGGCTCGAGTGAAGAAAAGAAACTGCGATGTGAGGTAATATGTTTGGTCGCCCCACTATGAAAGTACCAAACATCTGAGTCTACTACAGACATGCATTGCTCATGAGAAGATGGGTCAAAACTGTAAATAGTAGTAAACGCCCATTTTGCTTCCCGCACAAGATTAGCAGACTCTGTTTTTGGTGTAGAGGCCTCTGCAACAACCATTCAGGCCTCTTTCTTCTTTGCCTTTTTAGTAGCCTGTTTTGGATAGCTCTTGATGACATGATCATTTGCTTTACAGTATTTACAAAACAATTTTTGCTTTTCTGATTTCTTCTCATCTTTGTCTTCTTTCTTCAAATGTGCAGCATTTGTAGATTTCTACTTACTAGTAGAGCTCCATTTACCTTTGCCCTTCTGACTAACGAGGAAAGCTTGATTTGTAACATGCATAATAGACCTATTCTGCCTAGACTAGTCTTCCTGCAACAAAACAGAGACTAAATCCTCAAATGACAAGGCATTTGGATTGCCTTTCATCATCAAACGAAGAGTAGAAGCAAAACACTGATATGAGTCGAGAAGACCATTCAGAACGGTCTACACAAGTGAGCTATCTGGTATAACTTCATCAGTAGTAATCAACTGTTCTTTCGAATCCTTGATCTTTGTGGGAAAACTATCCATAGAATCACCTTCATCCATGTGCTCACTCTCCAATTGTTTTCAGAGGTAAGCAACATGAGCCTCATTCCTAGCCTGGTACAATGTGGTAAGTGTATCCCAAGCATCCTTAGTTGTCCTGCAAGAGCAAATGTAAGGAAGAGTAGCATGTTTGACAGACAAAGCTATCAATGCATGTGCATGAGCATCTCTGCGATCCCAACGAGTTTTCTTTGTAGTAGGTGCAACAAAAATAGCAGCACGAATAGGAATCTGTAGAATATCATCATCTTCGATATCATCTCTATCAGCTCCAGCACTTGTATTTGTAGTACCTGTATTCGCAAGTGTAATAGGACGTCTTTCAACACCCTACACAATATTCCACAGTCCTTTTGCGACCAATACATGATGCATCATATAAGCCCACAATGGGTAGTTGGTACCACCCAACTTATCCTCAATAGCCAACATACGGAATACATCACTGCTTTCAGCCATGGCCAGTGACTGAAATACCTTGATGCAAAAAATTGACTATATCTCAAAAAGTTGAACAGAACTGCCTAGGAAAATTCTGTTAAACCAGTAGCAGACTTCGAGATGCTTATACTGGCGAACTGAAACTGGTATATACCTTTGTCACAAAAAGATGAAATAGCCTACACAAGTGCTACGATGGTGCATTCAAAGGCCAAAACGAGCTCAGATCGTGATTTCGGCACCTTACAAATCGAAGTTGTTTTGATCTCTGAAAATCTTGAGTATGCTTACCAAATTTCGTGTGATTCTGAGATTGCAATTGGAGAGGTGTAGACAACACCCTAGATGAAGCGGCGACCTGCTCTAATACCGATTTTTAGAGTTAGACATCTGAGGAAGCACGTGAACAACACAAGGAAGAAGAAGAAGCTTGGTGCACAACAGACAATACTGAATGTATTACCATTAGAATGTACAAAGATAAGTAGCCCGTTAGGGCAATGGGCATATATACAAGTCGGGGGAAAAAACCTCCTAAAGAGGGAAAAAAGTGCCCTAGTGGTCCTAGAGTGTTCACACACATCACTACCTAAATATATCAACAGTAGCTAGTTTTGGATAGTTCTTTATGATATGATCGTTTCCTTTGCAGTACTTACAAAGAATTTTTGCTTTTCTGATTTCTTCTCATCTTTGTCTTCCTTCTTCAAATGTGCAACATTTGCAGATTTGTGCTTACTAGTAGATGAGCTCCATTTACCTTTGCCCTTCTGACTAGCCAAGAAAGCTTCATCTGCAACACACATAATGGACCTGTTTTGCCTAGACTGATCTTCGTGCAAATTAGAACAGAGACTAACTCCCAAATATCAAGGAATTTGGATTGCCTTTCATCATTAAACAAAGAGTAGAAGCAAAACTTTGATATAAATCAAGAAGACCGTTCAGAACGGTTTGCATAAGTGAGCTATCTCGTATAACTTCATCTGTAGAAATCAGTTGTTCTTCAAGTATTTGATCTTTGTCAGAAAACTATCCATAAAATCACCTTCATTCATATGCTCACTCTCCAACTCTTTTTGAAGGTAACAACACGAGCCTCATTCCTAGCCTAGTACAATGTGATAAGTGCATCCCAAGCATCCTTAGCTATTTTGCAAGAGCGAATGTGAGGAATAATGGCATGTTTGATAGACAAGGCTATCAATGCATGTGGCTGAGCATCTCTGCCATCTCAACAAATTTGCTCTACATTAGGTGTAGCAAAAATAGCAGCACGAAGAGGAACATGAAGAATATCATCATCTTCAATGCCATGTGCATCAGCTTTAGTACCTATATTTGTAGTTGTAATAGGACGTTTTTCAACACCCCACACAATATTCCATAGACCTTTTGTGAACAATACATGACACATCATATAATACCACAATGGGTAATTTGTACCATCCAACTTATCATCAACATCCAACATAAAAAATGCATCACTGCTTTCAGCCATGGCCACTAACTAGAATACCTTAATGCAAAAAATGATTGTATCTAAAAACATTGAACAGAAATACCCTGATGAGTTATGCTAAACCTGTAGCAGACTTTGAGATGCTTACACAAGAGAACTAGAACCTGTATATATTTTTGGCACAAAAAGACAAAATACCCTACACAAGCACTGCAATAGTGTGTTCGAAGGACGAAACAAACTCAAATTGCGATTTCGGCACCAGAAAATGAAGCCATTTTGATCTCCTAATCACCTTGAGTATGCTCACCAAATTTTATGCAATTTTGAGACTATGATTGGAGGGGTGTCGATGATGCCCCATATGAAGTAGCAAATTTCTCTGATACCAATTGTTGGAGTTAGACATCTACAAAAGCATGTGAATAGCACAAGGAAGAAGAAGAAGAAGTTTGGAGCCCAACACACAATACAAAATGTATTACTAGTATAATGTACAAAGATGAGTAACCCGTTAGGGCTATAGTCGTATATACAAGCCAGGGGACAAAACCTCCTAAAGAGAGAAAAAAGTGCCTCGACGGTCCTAGTGTGTTCACACACATCATTACCCAAATATATTAATGATCGGGGCCCCACATCCAATTGATCTCTGTAAATAAACAAAGAGCAGCATGTGAGGTCAATGTTGTACAATCACCATCCACTAGAGTAGTGTAATTAAAAGAACTCGATTTCATGGTTATGCAGACAAGGAATAAAGAGAAGATTCAAGAAGAAACAGGCCAAGGGTCAAGTACTACTGGAAATTACAAGGAGAAGAGGATACACGAGAGCAAAGTAGACACATATGAAGATACAAGACAAGAGAAAGAAAGCTCAATTACATGTGAAGATGTAAGACAAAAAGAAGAGTTTACAAATACCAATGATGTCATTGGGAATGCATACAGCAGGGCCTACAAGGAATTTGAGAAATCAAACACCAAAAATGATCTTAGGGAATCTGGAGCTTTAAGATTATTCAAATCAATCAAAAGAGAGGTTAGTATTCTTGAGCTCATAAATATGGATGCAAAATTCAGGTATGAGGTCTTACAGATTGTTGATGAGGCCTCCTCAACCACCTTAGTGACAAAGACTTCTGCAATGAATCAAGATAAGAGTGTAGGGGAAGCCCCTCTCACAAATTATAAGAGTCCACGGTTGATAGTGACTATCAAAGGATACCAATTACAAGGAGTCATAGTGGATGGTGATTTTGGCATAAATTTGATGCCCGAGCATACTATGGAGAAGTTGGACCTTCACCCATCGAGACCTACCAACTTCACCATTACTTTGGTAGATCAAAGCAAAGTAAGGCCAATGGGAGTGATCCCATGAGTTCCATTGGAAGTACAAGGTAACCTCTTCATTTTAGATTTTGTGGTATTAAGATTTCCCCAGGTTGAAGGAGGGTTTCCCCTCCTAATTGGAAGACCATGGCTAAGGCATGCTAGTGTCATCCATGATTGGGGCAAAGATACTATGTGAGTACAACAGGGGGGACATGAACTTAAGCAAATATATTTGGAAGAGGGTCCAAACCACCAAGGGAACACTAGCATGATGCAATCAGTCGGCATTTTCATGGAAAACAAATGTTGGAACAGCGGCAATTAGAGTTCCATGAGGAAGAAGACATTCTGACTTGGCTTCAAACAAGCAATTCTTTCTTTTGTTACGGATTTTCTCTAAATATTTCTTGTAAAGAAGAAGATTATGAAGGAAAGAAGAATAAAGTTCAGGTTGATGGATTGGGGGAACCAGTAATAGACCACAGAAGGGGGAGAAAGACACCCTTCAAGTGCAATTTGGATGAGGATATTACAACCACAAGGAAGGAAGCTATTGAAGTTAAAGATAAGGTAAAACATATTGGTGATGAATTTTCTTTTCCTATTCAAGAAATCCTTGCAAGATGGATGCAAGACAAAGTGGAATATATTGAAATTTAGAGTACATCTACTTATGAAACAATGTGGGAGAAAGTATTGAAAGAACATAAAGTTGGAGATGAATAGGTAGACACACTAGTGGATATAAATCTAGTCAAAGAAGTTCAATTAGGCATGGAGGAGAATAACCGTCTAGTTTTAGTGGCCACTTGGTTGTGAAGCTACCATGAGCTGCTTGAAAAGGTAAAATCTTCCTTGAAACCTTATGCAGATGTGTTTGCCTAGCATTACAAAGATTTAGAAGGAGTGCCTACTAGTTTTGGAGAGCACATAATTCCTCTCGTTGAAGGAGGTAGACTGGTAAGAGGTAAAATTTATAGACTAAATCCGAAATATGTTGAGATTGTTTATTTAGAGATACACAAAATGGAGGATGTGGGAATTATCATCCGTGTGGAACACTCGGAATGGATCTCACCCATGGTTATTGTACCAAATAAGAATACCAACAAAATTAGGATTTGTGTGGATTTTCAGAGTACTCAACAAGGTAACCATCCCAGATAGATTCCTCACGCCTTTTGCATAGAAGGTCATTGAGGAAGTGGCTGAACATGCACTATATAGTTTCATGGATGGATTTAGTGGATATAATCAAATATCCATTCATCCAAAGGATCACAAAAAGACTGCTTTTATTACACCATGGGGCACATATGTATATGTAAAAATGCCATTTGGACTTAGAAATGCTCCAGCCATATTCAACAGGATTGTCAACTTTATTTTTGGACCCTTATTAGTGGAAGCCCTTAGAATTTTCATGGATGACTTTTCATCCTTTCCAGGCACTTACACGGAGACTCCTTTGGATTGCTTGGATAATCACTTGAGCCAATTGCAAAAAGTTTTTAAAAGATGTAGAGAGATGAAACTAAATTTGAATCCTAATAAGTGTCATTTCTTCATGACAGAAGGAACTCTCCTGGGACATGTGGTATCTGTTAAAGGTATGGCTCCTAATCGAGATAAAATTATATCTATACTAAAGCTACCCAAACCCAAATCTCTAAAAGAAATTTAGAGCTTTTTGGGGCATATTGGGCTCCACAAGAGATGTATTAAAATGTATGCAAAGATAGCTAGATCATTGGCTAGACTTATAGGTAAAGAAGTACCCTTTAAGTGGGAGGTAGAAGAGGAAAAATACTATTAGACATTAAGGTCCAAACTAGTAGATGCACTAATTCTTATCACACTCGATTGTCGAAGATTTTTCATGTACATGTAGATGCAAGTGCATATGTAGTTGGTGCAATTTTGACTCAACACTTGACATACTTATTCAGTATGCCAATCAAAATTTGACAAATGCTGAAAAGAATTATAGCATCATAGAAAGGGAAGCCTTAGCAATGGTTTTTGCTATCCAAAAGTTTCACCATTACTTGCTAGGGGTGAAATTTGTTATTATAAAAGATCATCAACCACTCAGGTATTTATTAAATAATCCACAAGCAAGTGTTAGGGTATGGAGGTGGCTCCGTTTGTTCCAAGAATTTGATTTCTCTGCAGTCCATAGACTGGGAAGACAAAATGTTATGGTTGATCACCTATCTAGGATTAACACAAATGATAAAGCAATTGGAGTGAATGATGACTTCCTAGATGTTAAATTATCCTCTGTAAGAACACAAGGATGGTACTATGACATCAAGAATTTTCTTACAACTGGTTTGAGTAGCTATAGCAAGACCTCTGTATTCTTGAGTAGCTATAGCAAGACCTCTGTATTCAGCTTTAGTAGAAGAGAGTGCAACTGTGGGTTGCTTCTTAGATGACCATGAGACAAGTTTTGAACCTGCAAAGGTAAGATATCCTAAGGTGCTCCTTTTGTCTTCTGCATCAGAGAACAATTTCAAACTTAAATCAGATACATAAGGGTAGTATAACCCTTCATCCATGGTCCCTTTGAGGTATCTGAGTATCCTCTTGGCAACTTCCATGTGAGGTTTCTTGGGTGTGTGCATAAATTGACTTAGCACACTCACACTATAACATATATCTAACCTTGTCAATGTGGCATAGCTCAAACTACCCACAAGGCTTTGATAACCTATCAAATCTTCTATGAGTTCACCTTCATGTGAGCTCAATTTATGATTAACCTCTATTGGAGTACCTACAATCCTGCAATCTTGCGTTTTGACCTTTGTCAAAAAGTCTTTAATGTACTTTCTCTGTGTAAGATATAGCCCATGATCCTTGTAAACCATGTCCAATCCTAGGAAGTATGTGAGTGACCCTAAGTCACTTATCTTAAAATTCTTCTTTCATATGCTCCTTGATTTTCTTGATTCCCTCTACATCATTTCTTGTTAGTATAATATCATCCACATACACACACAAATAAATGACTTCAGAATTACACTTTTTTATGAAGAGTGATGGATCTGCCTTGGTAGGTTGAAATCCTTTTCCTGCAAGATTTAGGCAAGCCTGTGATTCCATGCCCTTGGGGCTTGTTTGAGTCCATATAAAGCTTTATTAAGTTTACACACATAATCAAGATATATGTGATTCTCAAAACCAGGTGGTTGTGCCATGTACACCTCTTCTGTTATCCATCCATTAAGAAATGCATTTTTTACATCCAATTGAAGTATCTTCCAATTCTTGGAAGAAGCAATACTGAGCAGAACCCTAACTGTAGGCATCTTTGCCACAAGAGAGAAAGTATCCTCATAATCAATGCCATGAGTTTGTGCAAAGCCTTTTGTCATAAGCCTTGCCTTATACCTGTTAATGGAGCCATCTAAGTTCTTCTTCAATTTATAAATCCATCTTGAACCTATCACTTTCATTGATGGAGACTTGGGAACCAACTCCCAAGTGTTATTTTCTTCAAGAGCTTCAATCTCTTCTTCCATTGCATGCCTTCACTCTTATTTCTTCTTTGCTTCCTCAAATGTTGAGGGTTCCTCTTGATTTATGTCATGTGCTAGATAACTTGAATGTTTAGTGGCTAGAGAAGTATCAAACCCATACCTTTCTGGTTTTCTTTTCTCCCTCATGGACCTCCATAGGCCATGATGTGATGATTTTGCCTCTTGTGAAAGTTCCTGCATTTTTGCTTTCCCTTTAGAATTCCACATTTTGATTTTTTTTCATAATGACTTGCTTCATCATCTTGTGAGGTATCTTGCTCTTCAACTTTAGGAGGATTATCCTTAATAAGTTTTGGAAACTCTTATTCAAGGTCATAAGGTAAGTTGACCTCCCTACATGAATCTTCATACCAAGAACCATTCTCATCAAATACTACATTTCTACTCACCAAGAATCCTTTGGTTGTTGTGTTGTATAATCTGTAGCCCTTTTGATTGTTGTCATATCCAATGAATACACAATTTTTTGCTTTGGGATCCATGTTCCCTCTAACCTGTGAAGGAACATGAGCATAAGAAATACATCCAAAAATCTTATAATGATCCAAGTTTGGTCTTCTTCCATTCCAAGCCTCATATGGTGTCATGCCATCAAGTGATTTTGAAGGTAACCTGTTATTCAAATAGGTGGTTGTGGATACAGCCTCAGCCCATAAGTAACTAGGTAAGTGCTTCTCATTTAGCATAGACCTTGCAGCTTCAACAATTGTCCTATTCCTTCTTTCTGCCACCCCATTTTGTTTAGGAGTGTACCTTGTAGTAATCTCTCTTTTGATTCCCCTCTCTTGAAGAAAGGAGTCAAATTCATGGGATAATTACTCTCCCCCTCCATCTGACCTTAGCCTTTTTAATGTCTTACCTATTTGACCCTCCACATGAGACAAATATCTTTTGAGGCATTAAAAGACTTCATCTTTGTGTTTCATAAAATATAATATAGTCCATCTACTGCAATCACCAATGAAGGAGACATAAAACCTTGATCCAGATACTGAAGCATCCTTGCTAGGTCCCCATACATTTGTATGAACCAAATCCAAGGGATCTCCATGCATATATCCTTTCTTCATGAATGGTAAATTGTGAGACTTTCCAAATTGACATGCACTACACTTATAAATCATGTGTTGTTTTGATAAGTTAAGGAGTCCAAGTATGCTTTGGTTCCTGCAAATTTGCGTTAATGATCTTTCACCAATATGTGCTTGTTCCTTAGATATTCTAAATCTAATAGGAGGGACACATTTCTTGCCACATGATTGGAACAACCTGAATCTATGTAGAAAACATGCTCATCAGATTTACTTTGTGGCATGACCATATTCATGATTAGGAATGAGTCCTCTTGATTTGAGTATTTTTTGTAGTTATTGAAGTCTCTTCTTGCTATATTGCCTCCTCGATAGTTTGAATGGTTGTAGTTGTTGTGGTAGCCATTAAAATTGTTGTTCCTTCCTCGAGAATAGCCATAACTTCCTCTATTGTATCCTCTTCCTCTTTGATTCTTGGAATTCCTAAAGCAATTTTTAGTTGTATGTTTAGTTAATCCACAAGTAGAGCATGAATTAGGGTCTTGGGATCTCCCCCTGCCTTGCCTTCCTCCTCTACCTCTACCTCTACCATGTCTTCCTCTACTTGCATAGTTAGCTTCATGTGTACCTGCTTCATCATCCACTCTCTTTCCTCTTCCTTTGTTTTCTTTGGACTTGCTTTTATTAGTATACAAGGCAGAAGATTGATTAGCTTTGGAGCTTTCTCCATTCTTGATAAGTTTAGCCTCTTGAGTAAGTAGTTTTCCTATGAGTGTATTGAAATCTGGTACATGCATATCCATGGATAGATCCATAGCTGTGGTGAATGCTTTCCACTTGTCATTTGCCTTCAAGCCATTGATGACCTGCCTTACAATTTGCTCTTCCTTTATTACCTCTCCAATGCTTCCCAACTAATCTGCTATGTCCTTGAGCTTTGTGACAAAATCAATCACATTTTTTTTGGGAGCTTTCTTGAGAGTTGTGAAGTCCAGCCATAGTTGATGCTTCCTGGCTTTTGTACTTGAAGAGATGAAGGCTTCAAGTGAATTCCACACTTCTTGAGATGTTTTACAACTTCTAATGTGAGGCAAAAAAAATATGAGATATATTTAAGGAGATAAGATCTTGCAAGTGCATCCTTAGAGCACCATGTGCTAAATCTTTCTTGCTCTTCCTGTGTTGGTTGACCTTTGTTCCTGAAACTTGGCATAACTTCATCTCCAGCTATATAACAATATAAATTCCTATTTTGAAGATAAGCTTACATTCTTAATGACCAGGCTGATTAGTTACCGCTATCCAATTTGTCAAGTGATGAAGGAAATCCATGTGCCATGTTGCCCAACCTTGCTCTGATAGCACTGTGAAGAGATGGATTTGTACTTGGAGAAGATGAAGTGGTGCTACAGAAACTTTGCACTACACTAGCCAAATGCACTCCAGGGACATGAAGTGGACCCTTTTAGTAGCTTCCCAATGGATGTATTAGACAACCTATGTACCTTGGAAGATCACTCTCAAAAGATTGAATCAAGACAAACTAGTTTGACCAAATGGTCAACATGAAGAAACTTTCTATTTTGGTCACGAGTGCTTCAGTATTTGACTAAGTGCTCATTCTCTGATTATAATTGACTAGAGATCTTTTAGAGGAGTCTAATTAGGAAGTAATGCAACCTATTAGGAGTTATCTCATAAAACATAAGTAACCATACTAAGAGAAATAATTTTAGCAACTGAGGTATGTAATCCCAACTTTTTAGGAGCTAGATGATGCAGAGACACAGGTGACTTCAATTCAACATATCTCAGAGTTGTGAGCTCCAAATGAACTCAAATTTTGTGAGTATGTAATAGACTTATAGACCTAACTTAATCAAGTTGAATCACTAAAATATATGCACCATGCTCAGAGATATCATCTCTGCAATCTAACTGAAAACTGAGAAGTGTGGCAGTGAACAATACACTCACATAGACATGAAGATATGGACAAAAACGATCATGAAAATAAATATATATTGATTGTGAAGTATGTTGGAGTTATACGTCTACGGCACGTGAACAACACAAGGAAGAAGAAGAAGCTTGGAGCACAACACACAATACTGAATGTATTACCACTAGAATGTACAAAGATATGTAGCCCATTAGGGCAATAGGCATATATATGAGCTGGGAGAAAAAAACCTCCTAAAGAGGGAAAAAAGTGGCCCGACGGTCCTAGAGTGTTCACACACATCACTACCTAAATATATCAACAAATCCCCCTGGGAGTGATGCGGTGAACGAGTAGCTGGCACTCATGTATAAGGAAGTGTGAAGCTATGTGGAAATCACTCCACAAAAGGAAGTAAGCCCAAAGCTTTGCGAAAAGCTTCAAACTCTCCCTAGGCAGAGCCTTCATGAAAAGGTCTGCAATGTTCTCCTGTGTGGGCACATATTCCAAGTTGGTCTCCCTAGCAAAGAACCTCTCCCTGACATAATGATAATGCACCTCAATGTGCTTAGTGCGAGCAAGGAACACATGGTTCCTTGCAACCGCCAATGTGCTCTGACTATTAGTGAAGATGGCGGTGGAAGAGGACTGACCAACACCCAAATCAGCCATAAGGCATCTGAGCCATACACACTCAACAATCGCTGTGAAAGCTACGCTATACTTAGCCTCACAACTGGAAGTGGCCACAATAGGTTGCTTCTTGCTCAACCAAGATATACATGAGCTACCAAGGATGAAGCAAAAGCTGCTAGTGGACACACGAGTGTCATAGCAACCAACCCAATGAGAGTCAGAAAAAGCATGAAAATTTGGCGGTAGTGATCCCCCCTTGGGATAAAACAAACCAAGTAGTCGGGTACCACTCAAGTAGCGAAAGATGCGCTTAACTGCTTGCCAATGCTTGGCTCCTTGGCAATGCATAAACCTGCTCATCTGTGAGATAGGAAACTTAATATCAAGCTGAGTTATGCATAAGTAAATCAGGCATCCAATAGCCTACTGATACAGGACAGCACCAAATGCATCTCCAGCATCATGAAGACTCAATCGTAAACCTGTCTCCATAGGAGTGGCAATAGGCTTACAATCTTCAAGGCCAAAATGCTACAATAATGTGTCAATATATTTCGTTTGACACAAATCCATTCCACCATCAACTTGCATAAATTGGATGCCCAAATAGTGGTGCAAATGCCCCAAATCAGACATCTCAAATGAGGCATGAAAATCAGCCTTAAACTCAGCAATATGCTTCTCAATAGGACTAGTGACCAGCATGTCGTCAACATAGAGAATAATGATCAGAAGCACATCATTAGCATGCTTAACATATAAGGTGCTTTCAGTTGGACTGTTCTCAAAACCATGTGCAATCAGATAGGCATGCATCTTCTCATACCAATCACGTGGTGCTTGCTTTAAACCATATAATGCCTTCTTTAACCTATGCACCTAGTTTTCATGCCCTTTCTGCACAAAGCCACGAGGCCAAAAAACATACACTTCCTCATGCAAGTCACCATTCAGAAATGCAGTTTTAATGTCCAACTGATGTACATTCCAACCATGATGGGTTGCAAGTGCACAAATGCTCCGAATAGTAGTCATACGACATGTAGGTGCAAAGGTCTCATTAAAATCAATGCCTCTTTCCTATGCATAACCCTTTGCAACAAGCCTAGCCTTATAGATGTCAACTGTTCCATCAAGCTTACACTTCAGCTTGTAAACCCACTTTGTGCCAATGGCCTTCTTGCTAGGAGGCAAGTCACATAAAGACCAAGTACCGTTCTTCATTATAACATCATATTCAAATTGCATAGCAGCCATCCAATTTTTTGAATTTTGTGCTTCATCAAATGAAACAAGCTCATTCTCATCACAGAGACTAGATGCAGCCATAGCATAGCAATCTGATGCAAAAGAGGCACTATGAGAGCGTGAACGAGTACGATATGACAAAGATGCATCTAATTTGCTGTCACGCAAAGTCTGTAGCAGCCATTTTGGCATAGTTTTTGCCTCCTCAATGTCAGCTGGCAACAAAGTATCATACATGTCGTTAGAGCTAAAATATGTCTCCTTAGTACATGAAAGCAGTGGCTGAATAGCATCGTCCACAAAAACAACATCACGGCTAACCAGAATGCGTTTAGTTTGTGGATGATACAGATGATAGCCTTTGCTTTCAGAACTGTATCCAACAAAAATACATTTTACTGCTTTGTCATCCAATTTTTTGCGATGTTGTTCTGGCACTAATGCATATACCAAACAACCAAAAACATGCAGATGAGCAATAGATGGCTTGCAATCATGCCAAGCCTCATATGGAGTGATAGACTACAATGCATTAGTGGGATACCTATTAAGTACATATGCTACACACATGACAGCCTGAAGCCAGAAACTATGTGGTAAAACCTGACTCTTGACCATACACCTCACCATCTCCATGAGTGACATGTTCTTTCATTTAGCAACTCCATTCTGTTGAGGTGTATACAGCACTATACACTGGTGTTTTATCCCACATTCAACCAAAAATGCATTAAAATCAGAAGACATATATTCCCCCCCTCGATTAGAATGGAGGGTGCCCATGTTCCATGTTGACAAATTTTCAGCCAAAACCAAAAATTGTTTGAAGCACATCAACACTTCAGACTTTTCCTTCAATGGATATACCCATGCATGCTTGGAAAAATCATTGATGAAAGTCATGAAGTAAAGGTAATTTCCAAAAGAAGGTGTCTGCATAGGACCACAAAGATAACTATGTACAAGCTGCAATTTCTGAGTAGCCCGAATTGAAACATCTTTTGGAAAGGAAGAATGCTGAATTTTTCCCAAAATGCAGCCTTCACAAACATGTTTTCTGGGTGCCTCAAGTTTGGGCAAAGAGGACACCATATCAGATTTCTGCAGGCATAGAAAACTAGCAAAATTCAGATGACCAAAGTGCGCATGCCAAAGCTTTGCATCTGACATAGTCTGAGAATCATGTATTGCACATGCCAAATCATTTACAGATCTTTCATAGTCTATGAGCTTATACAACACATGACATAAAATGCCAGAAGCAATAATCACATCGCCATCCATGGCACAAAAAAAGCATATGACAAAGTGAAAGAACTACCATCAGCAGTAGTCAAAATGATTTTACCAACTCCCATAACAGGATAAGAGGAGTTGTTGGCACATGCAATAGTATTCCCTATAGGGGCAGGCTCTAGTGAAGAGAAGAAACTGTGCTGCGAGGTAATATGTTTGGTCGCCCCACTGTCAAAGTACCAAATATCTGAGTCTACTGCAGACATGCACTACTCATGAGAAGATGGGTCAAAACTGCAAACAGTAGTAAACACCCATTCTTCTTCCTGCATAAGATTTGCAGACTCTTTTTTTGGTGTAGAGACTTCTACAACTACCATTCCAGCCTCTTTCTTCTTTGGCTCTTTAGCAACCACTTTTGGATAGTTCTTTATGATATGATCATTTCCTTTATAGTACTTGCAAAACAATTTTTGCTTTTCTGATTTCTTTTCGTCTGTCTTCCCTCTTCGATTGTGCAGAATTAACAGATTTATGCTTACCTACCTGTGCACTTTGACACCTCCAAATTTGAACACTTTGACTTCATCCATGTTGAGTTTGACGTTGGACTAAAACATGTTGACTTTGACTAGTTTGACTTTGACCATTTGACTTTGACTACAATTGACTTTGACTATGGTTGACTTTGACCAATATGACTTTTATGGGCTCAACAGTTGCCCACCACCTAATCTGCTCTCCGTCCCGGAGAGCTACAACCAAAACTCTGAGCAGATAGGACACCATGATTCTTGTGCTGCAAAATCTTCAAAAGGACACTTGAGCAGCTACCAAGTCCACTAGAAGTAGGAGAGAACCAACACCAGAGAAGAACCAAAAGTGTAAATCTTGCACGAAAAAGCAAAGGAAGGCAAATGGAGGGTAGGAAGGAGGGGGAAGGGAGGGCTGAGGGGGCGGAGATGGATAGGGCAGGGAGGGGTAAGGATGGGGCTGGGTAGAAGGGTAAAGGGAGGGTGAGGGAGTAGGAGTTGGGTTCTGGAGAGGGCCGAAATGAGAAAATAGGAAAGCTATAGAGGGTGAAATTGTGAAAATGTGCAACATATGATAAAGTGAGGTGAGAATAGACCATGAGGACCATGTGTGGAATAAAAAACACGAGAGAAATGTGCTCAAAACATGTCAGTTTTGACCAAAACACAGGGAAAAGATGGGAATTTGAAAAACCAAAGGCAAAAAATGAGTCCTGAGGTGCCAAAATACATGAAAATGACAACAAGTTTGAAACAAATTGCGATCTGAGGTGCAATCTAGAGCAAAAAACGATGGACCATGAAAAATAAATATATATATATTTTTTAATTATATATAAATAAAAATAAAATGAATCTTTGGATCATGAAAAAATCGAGGGGGGGGGGGGAGAGAGGGGGGGGAGGGGAGAGAGAGAGAGAGAGAGAGAGAGAGAGAGAGAGAGAGAGAGAGAGAGAGAGAGAGAGAGAGAGAGAGAGAGAGAGAGAGAGAGAGAGAGAGAGAGAGAGAGAGAGAGAGAGAGAGAGAGAGAGAGAGAGGTTTTTTTTGGCAGAGGCGGGGGGGCAAGAGAGGGAGAGAGAAAGAGAGAGAGAGGTTCTTTTTTTGAATTTTTCCTTCCTTTTTTTTTGAAAAAATAAAATCCATGGGGGCTTTTTTTTTTCTTTTTTTGTTGGTGAAAATATCCAAAATTGGAGAAAAATACAAAAAAAATCCCCAAAAAAAAAATCCAAAAAAATTCTCAAGAAATTCTAAAAAAATTCCCTATAGGTCTAGGCCAGTTTCTCATTCAAAATCACAGAGAGATTCCTTTATTCCTCCAATTTGGCAAGAAAATCACATTTGAAAAGGATAAAAAAATGCTAGAAAATTTCTAAAATACTTGAAAAATTCCCAAAAAATTCCCAAAAATTGTGCTTATGCAAAGGCTATGAAATGGTTGCAAAATTTTCTAAAACTTCAAGGAACAAGCGTGAAAAAAGGATAAGCAAAAATGACATGAGAAGGCTATGTACAACTTGGACAAGTTTTGCAGATTCTAGGTGGTCCATGAATCTTGAGTTGTTTTGATGATAGGTCTTTAGCCTTGATATGTTGACTTAGAGAAACTCCTCCATAATCTCCAATTGTACTGCACTTCATTTGTTTTGTCTTCTTGTTGGGCACACTGATTATCTGATAGGGGTACCCTACATCCTTTCTTAGAATATTATCTCCTCCATACTGCATCTTTTGTATCTTTGTTTCAGCAACTTTATGACTTAATCTGCAAAATTCCATTTTTACTATTCCAGCTTCTTCATCCAATGGAACCCTCTATTTCCAAAGACTTGCAGGTACTCCTTCCACATCCTTGTAAAGCCCTGCACTTACTATCAATAAAATTGACATAACAGATGATATCCATACCAGTATCCATAACAAACTAGCCCTTGATATAGGATTTGAAGTCACTTCATCACTTCTGCACTTCAGGGCTTTTCTTTTCTTCTCTCTTCTATGGCCTTTGACTGAGACTGTCAAAGATGGGTCTTCTACATGGAGCTAGGCCAACATGTTTTCATCTTCATATAAATTTGCTCCTTCAAATAGATCTACTTCTGGGTTGTCCAATAATTCTTCTTCCATACAATAACCAATTGTCTGCATCATGCTGGTATGTCTCTGATTTTCTGGTCCTTCTTCTAAAAATATCTATTGCAACTCTTTTCCCTCCTGCTTTACCCACATTGTGTCCTTGCCCCAGTCATGCAGCACATTGGCATGCCTTAACCAAGGTCTCCCAATTAACAGGGGGAAACTTCCTTCTACCTGTGGCAACTTTAAAACAACAAAATCCAAGTTAAAGATGGTACCTTGTATCTTGACTTGGACTCCACGGACCACTCCCATAGGCTTTACTATGCTTTGGTGTGCCAGTGTTATAGTGAAGTTGGCAGGTCTTGAAGGGTGTAGTCCCATCTTTTTCATGGTATGTTCAGGCATCAAGTTAATGCCAGAACCACCATCTACAATAACTCCTTGAAACTCGTGACCTTTGATAGAGACTGTTAGTCGAGGGCTCTTATGATCTATGAGGGGTGCTTCCCCTAAAATTTTATCTTTATGCATAACAACAGCCTTTGCCACTAAACTTGTTGTGGACACTTCATCAATTATCTGCAAGAGTTCTGACCTAAATTTCCCACCCATCTTTATTAAATAAAAAATACTGACCTTCTTTTTCATGGACTTGAGTAGTCTGGAAGCTTCTGATTCCTTAAGAGCATGGGATAAAACTTATCAAACTCTTCATGAGCCCTGTTGAATGCATGTCCAATGGCATCACTGGTACCTATGACATTTTCTTTTTGCCTTGTGTCTACACATGTGGTGGCTTTGTCTTCATATGTCTCTTTATCTTTGTTCAATCCATTAATCCTTGATTCTTGACCTATTTCCACTTGAGCCTTCCCCTTGCTTCTTATCTGCACTGTAAAAGATTCAATTTCTTCTAACTACACCACCCTAGTAGATGGTGATGGCACCCTCGCTTGATCTACCATTTCTTCTTTGCACACAAAAATCATTTGAATGTGCGGCCCAGATGAAGATGCTTGGTTCTTAGGACAACAGTTAGTATAGTGGTCTCTAGCCTCTGGGCAGTTCCTACAAGGAGGGGCATTTTTTGATAGAGTGCACCTACTTTGATAATGCCCACATTCTCCACATCCGAAACAAATAATTGGCCTCCTTGTCCCATTTCCAAAGTTATCCCTATGACTGGGGTTGTAATTGTTACCTTGATTCAGTGCAACCGCCATCACATTTGCTGGTGGTAGTACTCCTCCTTGTGTCCAATATGTTGTTAAAGGCATTCCCCTTGATTGACATTCCTGGGCCTCATGACCAGCTTTCCTACATAACTGGCAAGTTACACTTAATAAAGGACATTCACTTACTACATGGCCCTGTTTGCTGCACATGGTACACCATAGCCCATTTTTGATGCCACCCCCTTTGAGTTCTTGCAACTCCTATCGAAGCTAAGCCAACTCTTTTGCTTGGGCTGTTAGAGTATGATCAATGTCTACCCCTCATGATTGTATGCACATTTTGTAAGGCCCCCTTTATGAGGAGAAGCCAAGCGTGCATTACCCAATTGATGGGAATCCCAACTTGAATGTTGGATGAAGGTCATATTGGACCATGTAAGATATTATAAGGAAAGGGAGTTACCAGGGTCCCCAATTGTGGGGTCCGGGGCAGCGGTGAGCAGCCCTGGCTGGGGGGTCCCAGGGGGCCAGCAGGCCCCCTGGTGGGGGTCTGGGGGCAGCGCCCCCGGCGCTGTGGTCAGGATTTGGATTCATGATTGATAGTCAAGCAGGGAACACCATCTTATAGCTCTGCTAAAGGTACACTAAAATCAAATGAAACTGTTAAACATGCTAACTTTCCTGATTGCAATGGCAAGATGGAAGCTACTCATTGGAAGGAATTAAGGTGATAAGATGTTGAAGTCAAATCAAACATATAAAGAATCTAATAGACTCTGGTGATTTCTATCCTTTATATATAGCTTTTATCATGTATGAGTGCTTGAGATCATTGTTTGCAATACATTGGTGATAAGAAGCATGGATTGCTTCTCTTTACATATTTCTTGTACTTGCAAGAGCATTTGCACATGTGTATATCCAAGTGTATGCTCGCAAATTTCCATGCACCCATGTGAATGCATCCATGAGTATGTGTGTATGTATATGTTCATATATGTGCACATGCGTGTTTCACGTATATGCTTAAATGTGTAAGTGCATGAGTAATAGTTCATTTAAAAATGAATACATGTATGTGTGAATTCATGTGTAATAATTTGTGTATATATGTGTGTTAGTATATATGAATTTATGTATGTGCACAAGTATGTATGTGTATTTTCGTGGTGCTGACAGATATCAACAACGAAAGAGGAAACTTTCCATTCGGGAGAAAAGGAAGCGCACAATTCTGTTGAAGGCACGCATATGATCTGAGAAAGAGGGGGAAGGGGAAGAGGGGAAATATATCGGCAATTCATGAGAGAGAGAGAGAGGGAGAGAGAGCATCGAACCATATGATAGAGGTGGCAATGACCATGATTGCTTTGTATCCAGATCATATGCAGTAGGAACTCAAAACACAAACGGAAACAGATTTATCTATGGCATCTTGCGCGGAAACAGGTATCTCACTCTATCAGCATCTCCTTGCATGCCGGCTATGCATGAATAAGCTCGTCTTCAATGAGATCTCCAAATATTAGAATTTGCATCGCGCGAAATGAGCTTCGGGGCTCACACGTCGAACCGGCGAGCCATTCATCGGCAGATTATTGAAGGCAGAAAAGTTGCTTCTTTTTTAAATCAGTTTCTATGCAACAGCTGTGAAGTAAAGTTCCAAGGGCTCTTTTGTCCCTTTATTTCGACTTTGTGTGCACTGCCGGGAGAGGATCAAGGCAATATGAAAGCTCCGTAATCTGCATGTGCTAGTCTGAACAGCATAGCTCGATTAAAGTTTCAACATAGCAGGGAGTTTCTGCAACTCGTGTGAAAGAAAACTGAAAAGAGTAGATAAGGCGAAGGTTTCAACGGGATTAAGTTTATAAATATGGCAAAGGGATGGAATGAAGTCCTTACGTATTCCTATGCACCATATTTATTTAAGTGGAGTGCAAGGTTTCAGCAAAACAAGAGGTAGGAACAGAAACAGCCACAGACCAGATTCAGCACAAAGATAGCCTTTCTAGCTCTGGTTTCTTTGATTTTTCAACATTATCAAGCCTTCTGAATGATCCTAGTCTAAGAGGCTTAGTAGAACAGATATCAAATGATCCTGCATTTGGCAGCATGGCTAAACAACTCCAGAGCAGCAGTAAGCAAAGTGGCAAAGGGGACCTTTCTGAATCAGATACTGATGAATATTTCGATGCTATGAAGTTTATAATGCAAAATCCCGAGTTTATGAAAATAGCCGAGAAGCTGGGCACGAGTTTGATACAGAACCCAATTATAGCTAATGTAATACAAAATCCAGGAGGTCTGGATTGTAAGGATCAACATAAGCCACATTTGAATCAATCACAAGATGAGTCCACTGTAAAGACAATACTCAGTGAGATCGAAGCTGGAGGTCCATTGGCAGCAAGCAAGATGGAATGAGCTCCAGGCGGCAATAAATCTTCGGCGTTGTCTTACAGACGCTGGCCAGCTTAAATCCTCGGAATCCAAACAAGAAGAAGTCCATTGACTTACTGGTCCGGAGATTGAGGGATAGTTTCTAACTTGTATCTTGTGTCATCACTCAATTGTCCTGCAAACCTTTGCTTCAGGTATCTTCTTTTCTGTTCAGCTTCTGCCTTCACAGTTTCTTCTGCAGCAGCGGTTTGAGATGTCTCATTAGCTTCTTGGAAGAGTAGGCTACTTAGCTGCTTTATATATTTGGTCATCTACAAAGCTTTTGTCGTCACAATTTTCCCTGCTGGAGTATCAAGTTACTGTGTTGAAGGATATGATCTCTGATATAGTGAGCTGAAGCAGAGTTGATAAGATATCATCTAAAATAATATTCAGGAGGAGTTCCTGAAAAGCACTCACTCCTGTCATGCTACCAAAGCTTTCAGAGTCTCAGCTTGTCCTGAATGCATATTTTTGTTTCATTCGATGTGTATATCTTCCCAAAATATTGATCCATTTATCAATCTAGGCAGCCTTTGGACCAAAGTCGAAAAACCCATAGAGATATGTCCCAATTCAAGTAAGAGGATAAACCAGCATCTGTACAATCTAGTGATCTCAAAGTTCCATCATGTTTGATGTCACAGTTTGGATGCGGTGTATCTGCTGACTATAGATGCTCATACTGGGCCCCTTTGTAGGTATTCTCATTTGATAACGGATCTGAGCAATGTCAATATCAAAAGTGAATCCGTGACAAAGCCACCTTCAATGGAGGTTCCTATTTAGAACAGCTGTCCTATATCAATAAGTTCGACCTTGTTCTACAGGACCTTTTATTGTGCATGGAGTTGAAGAAGATGTTTTTGACTTGCATCTGCGTAATTGCATGCAGAATCCTGTGCTGAATGAATACTTGTGTGGGGCAATGGTCAGCACAGTACCCTTTTGTTTGAG
Source organism: Ceratopteris richardii (assembly GCA_020310875.1). NCBI lineage: Eukaryota > Viridiplantae > Streptophyta > Polypodiopsida > Polypodiales > Pteridaceae > Ceratopteris > Ceratopteris richardii. Next base: position 179,351,669 of record CM035418.1, read on the forward strand.
ATGCTCTGAACACTTTCGTATGGTTTTTTTAGAGTTCTGTCAATTTATGCTGTTGCTGCTAGTCCATCTCCGTTGACATACGTGCGCACATAGTTTAGCAGGTTCCTATTCATAACAGTTGACATAGATGTTAAAGTTTGAAGCCCAAGGGATGAGTACAAAGAGGTGTGTGATTTCACATGTAAATGTTTTATAAATGAAAAGTGAGTAATCCTCATTTGTTCAGGTAAGCAGACTGAAAAAGACAAACCCACACATAACAGGATGTATTTGTCTGAAATGTAGACCCTGGTTTGACAACCCTCTGACTTACAGATCTGAAAAATCTGAATGGCCTAATACTCTGTAGTGAAGTGGCTTCTCATTTGATTCCATGCTTCACCTTCAGATAGTTCCTTCCGTTCGTCATCAATAAAGTTAGTTGAACAAGGTGCTGTCTTTTTTTTTGCTACCGAACGCTGTTAAAAACATACGAAAGAGAATTCCATCCCATGAGATTCACTCAACTTTTGCAAACGAATGTGCCATAATGTTAAAAATCAAGAGTGATGTGCGCTTTGACATTATATTCAACTTGCTCCTGATGGCATCACAAATAATTACGATATGTAGAGTGCACACTCAGCAAGTAAAACCTGAAACAATTGATTGTTGAAAAGGCTATAGTTTTAGATACTTATATGTTAAGGAGAAGTTGATGACTCATTTATAGGATATGAATCTAAGCCGAGCTCTTTCGTACACATCCTCTTTTCTTTGTTCGATCCGACAGCGCGACGGTAAAGGGAATATTCCATGGAATATTCCCTGTCGGAGTCAGAAATCATTTATATTTGTTAGGTCGGTTCAACTAGTCTAAGCCGTGTATGGCAATTATGCGGGCGGTGGCCGCCCACGCTCTACCGCCCATGTATAGCCGTCCATGGCAGGCCACCCATGATCCTATATATACATGACTTCTGCACTACCTAAGACATGGAGTTGAGCCAGCATACCTCTACCTTGTATCTCCCTATCTAGAGTTGTCTAGATCACCATTTAAGCTCTACCTTGAGAGCGCACGGGTGGACAACGCCATCATCTTTGTACTTGCTGCTAGTAGAAAATTGTTGAGATTCTCCTATATCTGTTATCTTCTCTGCTATTGCTCCTGTGTTATATTGCGTAACTATTGTCTTACATGGTATCAGAGCTGTAAGGTTCGAATAGCTTGAGAAGTATCATTATTTTAGCCTACTAGCAGACTAGAATATCAGTAGATTATTCGAGTGATTACATGATGGCTTCATCGTCGAATTTTGAAGAGTTTTGTGCCATGCTTTTAGAAGAAGAGATGCGGCTGAAGAATCGGCAAAGTACAACTGATGCTGCATTCTCAGCAAATGCAAAAGGTAAAGGCTCTTCAGAGGGATCAAAGAAGAAGCCAAAGAAGAAAAAGTTCACAGGAAGTTGCTTCTATTGTGAAAAGAAAGGCCATGCCATCAAGGATTGCAGAAAGAAGCAAGCTGATGAACGGAATGGGACTGTAAAATCATCATGGAAGAACAAAGAGTCTGCAAACAACACAGAGCTGGAACTTTGGGTAGCTATTGAAGAGGTATGTTCATCTGCTCAAGCTCGTGTTGATGAGCCATGGATTTTAGATAGTGGAGCTTCTCGCCATATGACTAGTAAAAAGGATTGGTATAGTTCCCTAGTGCCTCTGCGGGAATCCATCAATGTAGTGGTGGGAAACGACTCCAAGTGTCCAGCTGAAGGAACTGGAACCATCTCTTTTATCACTTCTCCAGGTGTTGAGAAAAAGTTATCCGATGTTCTCTATGTACCTACACTCAAAAGAAATTTGTTGTCAGTTTCTGCAATAACAGATCGTGGACTCGAAGTTCACTTCAATAAGAGCGGTGCGGAAATCATGGATTCATCAGGTAATGTTGTAGGTAAAGGCACACGACGGGATAACTTGTATGAGTTAAGTGCTTTAACTGCTACAGAAGATAAAGATGTAAGCAGGTTATGGCACCAACGATTTGGGCATCTCGGATTTGCAGTTTTGAAGGAGATGCAACGAACAGGGATGGTTGCTCATTTGCCTGCATTTTCAGAGTTGCAGGAACCTTGTGAAGCTTGTATGATGGGCAAGCAACAACGAAAGGCATTTCCAAGAGAGACCAGCAATCGATCTCAAGCTCCTCTAGAGTTGGTACATGCTGATCTCTGCGGTAAAATGTCTACACCTGCTTTAGGAGGATCTTTCTACTTCTTGCTGTTAGTCGACGATTATAGTAGAAAGATGTGGGTTTATTTCATTCGAGAGAAGGCTGATGCTTTTGAAAAATTTAAAGCGTGGCATAAGTATGTAGAAAGTGAATCAGGAAGGAAACTGAAGAAATTTAGAACAGATAGAGGAGGTGAATTCTTGTCAACAGAATTCAACAATTACTGTAAGGAGCATGGTGTGAAAAGGCAACTTACCACAGCTCATACACCTCAACAAAATGGCGTTGTTGAGCGCAGGAACAGGACAGTAGTTGAAATGGCTCGTTGTATGTTAAAGGCTCAAGACATGCCTGATTCATTCTGGGCAGAAGCAGTCAATACAGCAGTCTACGTCCTCAATCGAAGCTACACAAAAGCTCTGAAGGGGATGACTCCTCAAGAAGCATATTCTGGTAAAAAGCCTTCAGTTTTGCATTTCAGAATTTTTGGTTGTTTCTGTTATGCACATATTCCTGATTCAACAAGATCAAAGTTGGATTCAAAAAGCAAAAAGTGTGTCTTCCTAGGATATAGTGAAGAGTCTAAAGCATACAGGTTATGGGATCCTGAGGCAAGGAAGATTTTTGTCAGCCGAGATGTGGTGTTTGATGAACGACCACACTTAGTAGAAGATAAAGGTAAATCTACTATCTCATCAAACGGAGAAATATCTCACCTTGTGCCTATCAAAAGACAGGTTAAAGTTGAGGAGGAGGAAACATCTGATGGAGAAATTTCCTCAATAAAAAGCCAACCAATTGTAGCTGCACAGCGTAAGCCACTACCAAAGTGGGCACAACAGCTCTTTGATGATCACAATCCACATGTAGATGCACCAGAATCATCATCGGATGGATTACGAAGATCAAAGAGAATAGAGGAGCAAAGAAGAGCCTCAGAACACATTGTTAACATGGCTCTAATGGCAGATATCATGGGTTCGATAAAGGAACCTACCACCATTGAAGAAGCCATTGATGATCCAGATTGGAGAGCGGCAATGCAGTCTGAGTATGATAGTATACTCAAAAATGATACATGGGATCTAGTCGACTTGCCGCCAAAGAAGAAGGTAATAGGTACTAAATGGATTTGGAAAGCTAAGTATAAAGCTGATGGAACATTAGAAAAGTATAAGGCACGATTAGTTGCACAGGGTTTTTCACAGATTGAAGGATTTGATGTTCAAGAAACTTTTGCACCAACAGCACGCATGACAACTATTCGGACGGTACTTGCAGTAGCTGCACAAAAGTCTTGGCCTATTTTCCAGATGGATGTCAAATCTGCATTTTTGAATGGTCACCTCAAGGAGGAGGTATATGTATCTCAACCACCAGGTTTTGAGGTGCCCAATTCAGAAAATAAAGTTTGCAGGTTGAAGAAAGCTTTGTATGGACTTAAGCAAGCTCCACGGGCTTGGTACCAACGAATTGATCATTTTTTCAAAAATATGGGTTTTGAAAGAAGTACTTCTGATGCTAACTTGTATGTAACGAAAAGGGATAGCAAGCTAGTTGTTGTCATTGTATATGTAGATGATTTGATCATTACAGGAGATCATCAGGAACTCATCAATCAAACTCGGATCAGCTTGGGAACTGAGTTTGAAATGACAGACTTAGGTCTACTCCATTTTTGTCTGGGAATTGAAGTATGGCAAAGGAAGGATGGCATTTTCATCTCACAACAAAAATATTCCAAAGAAATTCTCAAGGCATTTGGAATGATGGACTGCAAACCAACTAGCACACCTATGGAGGTAAATCATAAGCTATCTATGGATGATAACATGCCTGATGTAGATGCTAAGAAGTATAGGAAGCTCGTTGGAAGTCTTATTTTTCTGTGCAACACTAGACCAGACATTTGCTATGCTGTTGGAGTGTTAAGCAGGTTTTCCAACAAACCTAAGGAGAGTCACTGGAATGCTGGAATGCGAATTCTAAGGTACATTGCAGGAACCTTGGATTTTGGTATTTTGTATACCACAGGTGATACACTCCAAGGATATTGTGATTCAGATTGGGCTGGAGATTGTGATTCTAGAAAATCAGTTTCTGGATATTGTTTCTCACTTGGTTCAGGAATATTTTCTTGGGTAAGTAGGAAGCAACCAACTCTCGCACTCTCCTCCACTGAAGCAGAGTACAAAGCAGCTTGTTTTGCTTCTTGTGAGGCAGTCTGGTTAAGGAGAATTCTTGCAGATATAGGCTTTCCATCAAATATGCCAATTGTACTCAAGTGTGATAATCAAAGTTGTATGGCTATTGCAAAGAACCCAGTATTTCATGCTCGCACCAAGCACATAGAAGTACAGTACCATTACATTCGTGAGCTAATTGAAGATGAAATTGTGGAGCTAGAATATTGCCCAACAGAGGCAAATTGTGCTGACATATTCACTAAAGCACTTGGAAGAGAGCAGCTCAACAAGCATCTTCAACAGATGGGCATAGGACCGAGACCTACTTGATTTATCATCGGTAAACATTGAGGGGGGGTGTTAGAGTATGATCAATGTCTACCCCTCATGATTGTATGCACATTTTGTAAGGCCCCCTTTATGAGGAGAAGCCAAGCGTGCATTACCCAATTGATGGGAATCCCAACTTGAATGTTGGATGAAGGTCATATTGGACCATGTAAGATATTATAAGGAAAGGGAGTTACCAGGGTCCCCAATTGTGGGGTCCGGGGCAGCGGTGAGCAGCCCCGGCTGGGGGGTCCCAGGGGGCCAGCAGGCCCCCTGGTGGGGGTCCGGGGGCAGCGCCCCCGGCGCGACGGTAAAGGGAATATTCCATGGAATATTCCCTGTCGGAGTCAGAAATCATTTATATTTGTTAGGTCGGTTCAACCAGTCTAAGCCGTGTATGGCAATTACGCGGGCGGTGGCCGCCCACGCTCTACCGCCCATGTATAGCCGTCCATGGCAGGCCACCCATGATCCTATATATACATGACTTCTGCACTACCTAAGACATGGAGTTGAGCCAGCATACCTCTACCTTGTATCTCCCTATCTAGAGTTGTCTAGATCACCATTTAAGCTCTACCTTGAGAGCGCACGGGTGGACAACGCCATCATCTTTGTACTTGCTGCTAGTAGAAAATTGTTGAGATTCTCCTATATCTGTTATCTTCTCTGCTATTGCTCCTGTGTTATATTGCGTAACTATTGTCTTACATGGGCTTCCTCTTCCTTTAGCTTCAATGCCTCAATCTCCCTCCTCAACTGAGTAACAACATTCTCCTCCTCCTTATAGGGCTTATTCCTTTTTAAGCCCTCCAGCTCTTTCCTTAGCTGGATTACTAGATCCTCCATTTCTATAGAATAGGTTAGTTGAGAAAAACTGGCTCCATATTGTTGCCTTATTTGCTTCAGTTGTGTAGCTGTATTGATGAACTCCTCTATGGAGGCTATTGGCAACCCTAATTCCTTGATTTTACATTGTGTGGTCACTATAAGTGGCTTAGCTAACCATTTCTTAATAAAGAAATCATGTGGAGGATCTGGCAACTTAGGCATTAGTGCCTTGGCCCTAGTTACAAACTCTGGAAACTTTTCACCTGGACCCAGTCTCAAGTTTTCTAATTCCTCTATGATGATCTCTGTAGTATTTCCATGATGGAATTGAGTTTTGAATGCATCTTTCATTAAGTCCCAAGTGTTGAAATGGTTTTTGGCAAACTAGTTGAACCATTTATCTGCTAACCCTTCTAATGTGGTAGGGAAGAGTACCAAAATGCATCTTCTCTTCCCATCAAGCCTCTTGTCTTGCATAGTGCTAAAAACCTCCTAATATGCTCGTATGGATCTTCTTGAGCTCAGCCTTTGAAAGCAGGAAATTTTATATTTAATCTTGAGAGTATGGTCCAAATCTACCCAACCTACCATACTCTTTACCGATGAGGTTGACGACAGTGGACTGGAGGATCTTCTAACAGCCCTCCTTCTTGTTGCTTTGCAGGTGACCCTAAATGTTTGGGACCGGGTTGCGGTCATGAGCTGTTCATAGTCCTCTTAGTATGAGATAATTGATAAGAATATTTACCTTTTAGCCCATTGAACTAGTACTGTCGGCACTTGAATAATGCTTCTCCACACTGCAATATTTCTTCTCCTATGCTCAAATCTCCTTGGAGTCCCACTGTGCATGCCAAATTTTTTTGGGGGATTCTTGTACCCAAAAAGGGATTTGAGTGTTTGTAGGGGAAAACGGAAAGGTAGGAAGAAAGATACACACTGGAAGCCTTTGTGGATTGATTATAAGAAGACAAATAGAATGGTGATGCACAATACAATCCAATGCTTTTGTGCAAAATCCCACATAGTGCACAATCACAAACTACACAAGGGTCTTGTTGTTGCCGTCCTTCTCTGCAGCAGACCTCCACCTTCTCCAAGCTTGCACCAAGCTTCCAATAAGGGGGAGGGATGGACATCTTTTGTAGGCATGCGCACAGCTTCAAGGGGACCTTGGTATCTTTGGTTGTAAGCTTAACACTTCTCTGCACACTTCTTAGTCACTCTTCATGCACACCCTGCACTTCACTCTCTGTGTCGCACAATGTGTGTCTCTTGCACTTCTCTCTCTTGCCTAGCTTAGACTATGCTCACCTTGCTTTGTCCCAAGAATAGTCCTTGCCTTGATTTGAGTGTCAATTCACGTATGCTCCTAACTGAAAGAGTATCTTGGTGCTCACTTTGATGTCCCAAGATTGTCTCCAAAAGTGGGTAGCCAAGGAATCCGTGTTTTGTCCCATAGTGACTTTAGACTAAAACTAAAATTTTAATTGAGGGGCCATAGTTTCACTTTTGCGTACGCTACCGCTTCACATACCTTCACATTTTTCCTTTTAATTCTTCACTTGTGCACCTAGGAGAGGGTTCACCTAAACCTTCCACAACACTTTAAAACACTTTGAACCTTAGAGAAATTATAAAAATACCTCTCCAACCTGCAACCAACTTTCTGCAATTTTACCCTTTGTGAACCAATTAATTGTGCACTACCTATGCACTTTGACACCTCCAACTTTGAACACTTTGACTTCACCCATGTTTACTTTGACCTTGAACATGTTGACTTTGATCGATTTGACTTTGACCTTTTTACTTTGACTATAGTTGACTTTGATTATAGTTGACTTTGACCAATATGACTTTTATGGGCTCAACACCTTCCATACTTCAAAGACTCAAACCCTAGTAAATCTCCACAGACTAGGAGTATACTCCAAATCAAAAGAAAGACATACATTAATTGGTGCAACAATGTGAAGACTACCAAGACAGAAGACTAATTGAAAATGCAACGTTTTTTAATATACACAAGAATCTAGCATGGGGAGAAGAGATAGTTGAATGGCTGATGAAACAAGAAGGTCAAGTGAAAGATAATTTTCATGAGAAGGTGATGAATCTAGAGTGCAAGGACTATTCTTTGATAGCAAGTCAGTTGTATAAAAGAGGTAAAGATGGGTACCCAAGAGTATGTGTTGCCGAAGAGGAGTATGTGAAAATGCTGCAATTAGCACATGCACGTGCAACTTTAGGACACTTTTCAGCAGAAGGAATTGCCGAATTGATAATCTATGTAGGATTCTGGTGGCCAACTTTACATAAAGATGCTAAGCTATTTGTTGAAAGATGTGAAATTTTCCAAAGGACAAAGAATCCAATAAGAAAAGATGACATTCCACAAAGGCCCATCATGAGCTTTAGAGCTTTTTCCAAGTGGGGCATTGATTTTGTTGGACCCATTTCACCACTATCTAAAACCATGCATGCGGAGTACATCATCGTAGCAACTGACTACTTAACCAAGTGGGCAGAAGCTAAAGCCACTAGAAGAAATGATGCTCAGAAAACAACAAGATTTTTATTTTGAGAACATCTTTGTGAGATTTGGGTTACCATTAGAAGTCATTAGTGATATGGGACTCATTCTGTCAATGAGGTCATTGAACATCTGCTAAATGAGTTCTTAGTGGTGCATAGGCTCTCAACACCATATCACCCCCAAGCCAATGGTCTAGTCAAAAGCACCAATAAGGTTTTTTGTGGAGTTTTGCAAAGGATAGTCAGTGACAACCAGTCAGACTAGGATAAGCAATTACATCATGCTCTTTGGGCATATAGATTTGCTTATAAAACCAGCATTGGAACAACACCTTTTAATTTGGTGTATGGCCAAAATGCTATCCTACCCATGGAATTCTTGATTCCAACCCTAAAAGTGGCAAAGACAAAAAGCTTATTATGATATGCACATCAAAGAGAAGGACTTGAACAAGGGAGACCTAGTCCTAGCATTCACCATCAAGGAAATGGGCAAGAAATTGCACAAGAGGGGACACGGACCATATATCATACACAAGCTCAGCAATAGTGGAGCCATGCAACTTGCAACCCTAGAAGGCCAAGTGATGCCCAATTACATAAGTGGATGTAGAGTCAAGAAATATCTAGAGCCTCTCACTCAACAACAATGGCAGAGATTACACATAGGAATGTATAGGTAGAAAGAGTTGGAGAGAATCAAAGAAGAAGCCCACCACGAAGCTAGGGAGAAAATTTTGAAGATCAAAGAAAAGATGAGACAGTCCTGATTCTACTTTTCATTGTTGATACTATGTGACACACTTTTCTGTTTTTTTTTTGTTTATTTTATTCTTTTTGCATATTCATCTGCATGTTATGAATAAGTAAACATACATGTGTCAAAGCATCCAAAGGGGATCTCCATCTTATGCTCTGCAATATTGAGAAGGCATGCACATCATTTTGAGAAACCCTAACTACACTTGCACCAAATTACACAAAAACACTCAATAAAGGCTTCTGAGCACAGGGAGGTCATTTTTTACACATGAACTTCATGCAACAAATCCACCACCAATGCGAAAACCAACCTTCAACCCACATTCTCAATATTATAGAGATTTTGAGGGGGAGGAGAACACCAAAACAAAAGCAAGATAGAAAAAGAGAAGCAAATCAAGGAGGAGTTATACAGAGAAGAATGTGTTTCATCTTGCCAAAGAAAAGACAGTTTAATTGTTGTTTGAAATAAGACACAATCACACACTAAATGCTTACGATAGGAACAGGAAGTTTGTTTTTCTTTTCAAAAAGAGAAGGGATTCAAAATTTTCTTCATTTTTTAAAGAGTGCTAATTTGGGAAATTTTAATTTTAGAAATAGAAAGCCTTCATCGTGATGAGAGTGCAAGTTTACGTAATAAATAATAAGTGGTGTAAGAGCATGAGGCTATTGCTGTGTTCCTTTATTCTTTCATTCTTTGTGATGTTTTTCTTGAGTCATGAGTTGAGCAATCTAATGGAAGATCTGTAAGATTGTGAAGGATCTAATCAAATTCAAGCTCTTGACTATGGCAAATGGCTCAAGAGATACTGAGAAACATGGCCATATCTCCATCCAGAGGGCATTGGTTCCTTGATGCAGGAGAGACTGATAAGGAAGCTAGGCAAAACCTAGCAAGGTAGCCTCACTTGAAGCACTTCTATGAGGCAGCCATGCATTGGAAGGAGAAGATATTTTTGGGAAGAGGACAAGCCCTTACAAGAATCTTGTACACAGCCCTAGATGAAGATGAGGATATGGAGCTGATGCTCAGCAAAAGACAAATGGAGGAGCTAATGAAAACAAAGTAGTTGTCTTCCCCTAAAATGATAGGAAAGAAGAGCAAGGAGTTTGAAGAATCATCAAAACCCACCACTCAACAAACAACAAGAAAATCCATGAAAAGAGTGCAGGAAGTGGTAGGAGTCACCCAGCTAGCTAGAAAGAAATTAAGTTTATCCGAGAGAGTGAGTGGTCAAGCTCCATAAGAAGTGGAACATGAAGAGCAGGGAGTGCAATAACAACAAACAAATTATGCAACAATCAGAGTGAAGGAAGACCCAAGGAAAGCAGCTGCTGAGATGGTGGAACCCACTTGGGAAGAGATAGTGGCAGCTCAAAGAGAAGTCTAGGTAAATTGAGATCCCTGTCTGCCTATGACAGAAAAACAAAAGTTATAAACTTATTTTTAGAAGGATGCGAGGACAAAAGGATGGCCTACGAAAAGCAGTATAAAAAAATGCTGGATGATTTTTCAAATAAGGCAACTGGTTGGACACAAGAAGAGCTAGAAGCATATGAGAAGGCCCATAAACTCCTACTTGACTCAAAGACCGAAGCAAACTTTGTTAGAAGGGAGAAAGTATTGAGGACAATCTTTGATCAGTTGAGCCTAATGAAAAATCAGAGGAAGCTAGTGCCTCCCAAGAATGTAAAAGTGGTACCCCCACCAAAAGCAAAGAGGTAGTAGTTGAGACAAGGGAAGAAGATATCAAACAACAAATGATCATAAAAAGCAACAAAAGGTTCCAAAAGGAGGATGAAGAAAAGTGGTAGTACGAGCAACCAATGCTGTACTTACTAGAGCCCCCACCAAAACTCTGAGAAGGCGGATCCACATATGCAACTCATGTGCATACCACAACCTCAGGAGCCAGAGGAACAATACAAGGAGCTAGATAATGAAGACAAAGAGTTTGAAGAAGAGGAGGAGGAGGAGAGGAAACTACTATACTAATTGTTAAAATCAGCAAAGATAGAAAAACCACAAGAATAATTAAGTGCCCAAAAGCTTAAGGAGATGGAATAAGAAGTAGACTTGAATGATTTCTTCGATGCATCCTTGGGAATTGATATAGAAAGAGTAAAGGAAATGCCACATGAAGAAACAATGGTTCTAACCACTTGTCAAGTGCAAAATCAAAAGCAAGAAACAATAGGGTACTTGGACCCTGATGTGGTGATGGAAGAAGCAAATGAATAGGAGGAAGTTGAGAATACATTAGCAAAAATACGAGGAGAGCATCTTCACTAGGAAAGGCCCAAGGAGGAATACTACATAAGATTCCAAGAAGATGAGGAGAATAGGAAAGATATGGCTCATGACACGAATGTGGAAATCCAAAGTGTATTGAAAGATTTCCAAGAGGACGCCACCCAAGAAGAGAATGCCCAGAGAGAGGAATAGCAATCAGAGGAAGAAAGTAGTTCTCAGGGAGAAAGTGACAAGGACATTATGGAGGATGAGGAGAGAGGTTAGTCAGAGAGGAACATCCAAAGTGGGGAAAAAGGAGCAATAGGGGAAAAGGATGAAGAAGAAGATGAGCAAAAAAGGAAGAAAAGACCGTAGTGCTCCCACATAGTTCAATCCAAGAAGAAATAGAAGTAGAAACCAAACATGAGAAAAAAGGATTTAAAGGAGAGGAAGAAAAGTCAACAAAGCTAGAGCATGAGAGGTCAGAAAGTGAAGCCAAAGAGCTAGAGAGGGTTCTAACCCAAGGCTAGGAGGAGAAAGGGCATGGGGACCTTCAAGAAATCAAGACAATAATCAACCAAAGTGCAAAGCACTTCTCTTAGGGTTCAAGATGGGCATTGCTGGCGGGACTAAGAATGGAATAAGAAAAGAGACAACTCGTGGAAACTTGGAAGATGGAAAGGAAAGATCTCATCAAGAAAAATGAGGCTCTAATTAAGGATAATGAAATTCTTCTTGGATCTAGACAATAGCACGACTTTTCAAAGCAGCCAAGACTCGGATAGAGTGAAGAAACTAGAGAAAGAACTAGAGGAAGCCAGAAGAGAAGCCTCCAAGGCAAAGGAACAGTTGGCTACAAAGGTAAACGTGGAAGAGAAGGTAAAACAGCTATATGCATACTCAAAAGAAATGTCTGAACATTGTAGAGCACTCAAGGCTCAAATCCAACAAACGGTAGAAGGATGCAGGGTTGATGTGGAGGCAGAATTGAGAGAGCTCATTGTATGGGAAACTAAAGTCTGAGAGGTGCAAGCCCACATTTGAGAGGAAGCTTAGGAGATAGAGCAAGGATACAAAGAGCCCCATCAATGATATGAAGATGGAGGTAGAAACCACTACTGAAATGATCGACAAATCTGATGAGCAAGATCACGAGGAACTGCTCCTCTCTTGTACACAACTTAAGGATAGAGGTAGTAGAGTAGATACTTAAAACAATTATATGATAGATACAAGGCCAAGCTAATAAAATTTTTACTTCACAAACTAAGCAGCCACCAAGAACATTGTCCAATTTTGATATCCTGGACATGCCATTACTATATCTCCATGAATCAATAAAAGAGTACCGAACATGCATTTTGCAGAAGGAGTGTGATCAATTTTTGGAGTACTCAAAAAGCCAGTTTGTACTTACCAAAGAGTTCTTTCATACGGTTAACCATCGATGGTGAAGAGAATTCTTGAATAAGCAGAAAGAATGCTGGCATGTGTGAACGAATGCTCCGATCAGCCTCAAGCTTAACCCAACATTTTGTCCATGCACTCACCAAAGGGATTGGCCAACATTCTAGGAACGTCAGAGGAGCGGACAAATACCTCGAACCTTGCTAAATTTTGCAAATTTAGCAGGACCTCCACGTAATTGGCCAACCAAGTCATACATGCTTCAAGCGATAGACACATTTTTGGAAGACATGAGGGATATACATGACTACACTATCATCGTACAAAGTCGCATACTTACTATGATAAAGACTTGTTTGGAAAGTTTTTCGGAGATCAACATCAAAACTATGAAGTTTTTGGGTTTCTATTTAGGCACAAACATGCTCCCTTTTGACCTCAGTGAAATGCCAGATAGACAATGTCTGATGCCATATTATGTACATGTAATATTTATGCAGAGCATCTACCTACAAACCTTCAAGGATGCATTTACTATAGGCTTTTTTGAGACAGACTTAGAGATTTTTGGAAGAGTCTCTCTAGGTCCCGAGGCATGCATCCTTGCATATGAAGCGGCCTACCTAGAATATCAGAGTCAAAACACTATAGATGCACTAGCCACGGCTGTTAACTAGAGGAAGGCTTTAATCAAGCTAATCAACAACATCAACACAAAAGAACAAGAGCTACACAAGAACCTCCATGAAGTGTAGAAATAAAGATAGATAGTGGAAGTAGTTAGATACCCAAAAAAATAAGAAAACTACAACCACAAGAGATGTACATGTTTCCAAATTTTGATGAGGACATCAAAAGGTCTAGGCGTGGGAGGAATGTTGACAAAGCACTTTTAACTATGTATTTTATCTTTGTGTCTTGTAAATAGAAGCTCTAATTTTATAACACTCAGGAACAGTCTTCTTGTAGTGACCTAGGAGCACTCAACCCCAATTAGACAAGAAAATACCTTCAAATGTGTGTGGGAATAAGATTTGTAGGAAATCATGACTGTCTACTAGGCAAAAAATTATGATTCTCTCAAAAAGAGTATAAAGATACAAATGAGAAGAATTATAGGTCGTTCCCTCTTGTATCTTTTGCAGTAATGAGAAGAGAAGCTCCTTTGGATGTGATACCTATGTCATCTCTTATTTCCTTTGTCTTATCTATGCTTTATGGAAGTGTTGATGTGTTATTTGGTTGATTATGCAGTTGTGGATGTATGTTCTACTTGTTATGAAGCCCTTGAGGAGTAACTTCTACTATTTCTATTTTTTATCATCACTTTTGTGAAGTTGTTTGAGCACGAATCTCTGGCTCCTGCTTATTCACCCTAGATCTCCCTATTCAAGGGCCATATTTGAAATCTACATGAAAAATGGCATGGAAAAGGCACTTGAATCACTCAATTTGGTGCTTGTATGAGGGAGTTATGACCTTTAGCAGTGTTCAACTTTCATATCTGCAGAGCGTCGTGTTTTCCAGAAAATCGTGTTTGTATCCATCTTCTTTGTTCTATAACCTTCACTCCTCATGGACCTTCTTACAAGTGCTCTTGCTTGCATCCTTTGTGCATGATTGATGTGTAGTTTGTGAAGCACTAATCTCTAAGCACCGGTTAGCTTGTTCTTGGATTGACAAATTAAAAAGGGATTCCCTTCCCACTTCTTTGTCATCAAGTCCCTAATGCTCCAATGGAACGGAGACTTGTTGGAAGGTGATGGTAAGCATGTCAACAACAACCAATCACCATAGACAAGCATCATGGGATGCGACTTTGAGAGAGTTATGTCTTAGAAACAATAAGACAAATGGAGTACTATTTCATTATCTATTGAATATACTCAATATTGCATCCCCATGTAACAAAAAATGATCCATAGTGATCTAACATATAAGGCCCCCATTATAAGGAGAAGCCATTTTGAAAGCACAAACATTTGTGGAACCATGGCTTTGAAGTTAGATGACACCTATCTGTGACTATTGATGATACTAGATGATCTTTCTGAGCCAAGTCGTGAGGCTAGATAGGACATAACTTCCAATCCATTGGGTTTCCATTCATGGCAAAAATAAAGGCTTTGTGGTGCCCCACAATTTCCCCATGGAACTCTAACAAGAGCAATGCAAATGGCTTGTAGCTCTTTCACAAGCTCCAAGGGGATTACCCCCTAGCCTCCAAGGCCGAGATGTTTGGAATTTTGGTCATGGACATATTGCTGAAAATTATATTTTGCCAACTATTCTATATCTCTAGACTATGTTTGTCTATATCAACATAAAAGAAATATAAGCAGGGCCTATGCAAAGCTTTAGACACCATTGCACACTTGTAAGCCATTCTCTAAAGTCTATCTAGATCATCATCTAAGTTCCTTATTGGGAGGGCACTAGTGGACAACCCCATCTTTGTAGTTACATTCCTCTTTGAAATTTGAGTATTTGAATCCTCTATCTCTCATTCAAATTTTCCTCTAAGTTTTTGTTCCATTTTTTCTTACAATATACACATGGACGTCTCATCTAATAGTACCTATATAAATGAAGCATATATGCATCCACCTTGATAGCATATTTTATGTATGGATCATACGTATGCCTTTGGAAAATCATATCCTTCACATAAGATCATGAAATGATGAAACGATACAAACTCAATTGAAAGGGAACAGCCTATATTTCATCACCAAGCTTAGTAAAATATCACTACTTAGTCATGGGCATTGCATTTAGCATAGCCATTTATGGAGCATGATATTTCTAAGGTTACTTGATTTTGATTAGGGAACAACCTATATTTCATCACCAAACTTAGTAAAATATCACTACTTAGTCATGGATATTGCATTTAGCATCGCCATTTATGGAGCATGATATTTCTAAGGTTACTTGATTTTGACTAGGGAAGCATGCCTTAAAGTGGCCAGCCATATGTATTGTTGTTGTAAGAAATGTGATGGATTTTTCATGTTATTACATTGATATAAAAAAAGGCGCAAATCATATAATGATAGTTATAACATTTCAAGATCACACTTTTAAATTAATTTCTTCATCCGTTGATGTTATAATTACCCTCCAAAAGCCACCTTGAGAAGCTATCACAAGCGTCTTCCTACCTCATTTAAAAGTGCGACTACCCTCTTTGTGCATTGGTCCCTATGACCCATGATGTGGCAGCTAAGTAGCCTTGGGGGGGGGGGGGGACTCGCGTTCACAAGTGAATCTTTAGCTATTCTTTAAGCTATTCTTGTCTTATAATGTTCATGAGAAAGTGAATATCTTTTAAGCTCTTCTCACTCCACTACAATGTATTTTCCCATCTAATGCCTTGTGTTCATACACTCCATAAAGTGAAAGACACATCCCCTTTTTCTTTGTTACCCCTAAACCTCTGCACGAATGGTTTATAACAAAGAAAAATGAAAGAGATGATTGAACTACAAACTATCAACAAACTTGAATATGCATTCTATTTATTATGACTTGTCCCTTTAATATCTTTCTTGAGCTTTTAATCGTCAGTATAGTCATTGAAAATAAATAGTCGATATGGGCATCAAAACTAGCGGCACCGGTATGAGCATCGGTAATATATTGGAAGTAACCGACACTTATACCGATGCTCATACCAATGCTCATACCGACGCCATGTTTTAACCAGACCGGAGAGAGAAAATTCGACATTTGCTCGCATTACCAAAGTCTACTACTGTCGAGTTTGCATGCAAGAACTACATTCTGAGCATATTGTGTACACACATCTCTCTATCCCTACACACACCTCTCTATTCCTCTGGATCTAAAATTTTGGTAAGTATCGCACATAATCCGCACAAATTCTCAATGTCCCATTCTTTTTAGGAACCAGTATAATAAGAGACAACCATGTGAATTGATTATTTGGTTTGATAAATCCTATCACCAATTAACTTATCAATTTCTTCCTTAACCTGCTTAGCAAAATTAGGATTCATCTGATATCTTTGCTCCACAATCAAAACTACATCTTTCTTTAAATTTATCCTATGCTGATGTAGATCTGGGTCTATACCTTTCACCTGTGAGTAGTCCCAAGCCAATACATCAATGTACTCCTTCAACACACAAATCAGGTCTTCCAAGAACTGACCTTCTAATTCTTTGTTCCTTCAACAAACAAATCAGGTCTTCCAAGAACTGACCTTCTAATTCTTTGCTGACTCTCACCATCTTTGGTTCAGCATCCGTTCCTAAATTAGCCTCCTTAAGTTCACCCTCTTTTACCTTGCTAGAACTTGCATATTATTGTTCATATATCCTTTAGCCAAATTAATTATCTCTTTTTCTTGCTGCTCTAGTTTATCTTGAGACGGAATTTCCAAATTTTGCTCAAACATCCGTCTCAGCTGTGTGCCCTCCAATGTGTCACGTGGAGCTGGTTCACTTGTCTTCTCTAGCAAATGCTTATCTTTTGATAACACACCTTCCACATTTACTTGCAAGACTAGTACTAATGTTGGGTTCGCCTTTAGAAATTCCTCCTCTTTGCCATCTTCAATCTCGCTGCCTAAACCAATGGTCTGAGCCATCCGTGGTTTCTCTGTTACCCACATGTTTCTTCTACCTTTCATTAGTATGGTGACCCACTTTTTTCCTTTTGTGATCACAACCACATTCAATCCCCAATCTTGCTTAACTTTAGCCAACCTAAACCAAGGTCTACCTAACAACATTTCATATGGGTAAGTAGACTCGGACATTATGATTACCACAATATTTACCATGAATGACATCCCTGCAATTTGATTTGCTGTTGCTTCAGAATGAATAAAGGTTGGACTCTAGTTTGATCTACCGTCTTTACTTGAAAAGGTGCTAGAGCCAAAGCCCCATTCCCCATTTCTTTAAAATTTTTCTCAGGTAATATGTTGAGTCTTGATCCACCATCTAACAAAACCTCATCAAATCTCTTTTTGTTTATAATGTGCATGAATTATTGGCACAACAGAATCCACATAAGCTAGATCAATATTATTAGCTGACGTTGAAGGTACCTACATAACTGCTCGCTCTCACTGCTGTCCAACTATCTTCTTTAGCAATTTCTCTCTAAAAGCTATTACCAAAGACAATAACTAATCTAAGGACAATTGCAAAGGAGAGTTAATTATTACCTCGAACCAATCATTGTCTAACTCCTGCTTGGTCTTGATCTTATCCTCCTTCTTTGTGTTCTATAGGAATGTTGCATCCTTCTCTTATTGAGATAAATTCGGGAACTCTACTTGCTTCTGCTGATCTTGCTGGATCCGTTTCTAAACTTGCTCCCTTATCTGCCTTTGCTCTTGCCAATCAATAGGACCTTTATTCTTGGACCTTGTAACTACCAAGACATCCACATCCTTGACTTTACCATATTGCTTACAATCACAATTCCATTGATTTTCATGGTTCTGATGTAGACTTTCTGATGTACTTGCACCTAAATCATTACCACATTCTTGATCTGATAAATCTATTACTACAACATTTGCTTGAGCAACTAGTTGGTCCTGTTGCTGCTGCTTCCCTTGCTAGTTATTCTGATTATAATGAATTATCGGTATACCCCTTTCTTCTCTGTGCTTAACCCATAAAGAACAATTAGGCCCAATCCAATGGTCTGGTGCATAACAATATCCACATGGCATCACCATCAATGGACTACCCTCCTGATTACCTTGTTGGTTATCTTGATAATTTCCTTATTGGTTGGCCTGATCTCTCCACGGAGGTCTTCCTTGATGCTGCCTTTGAAAACCACCACGTGCTTGAACTAGAATGGCATGATTTACTGTAACTTCATCATTATTCCTATTGTCTTGCCTTGAACTTTATCCTTGATGTTTGCGATTATACCAACATTGACTTGTTGGATGCCCATCTTTATCACAAATTTCACAAAACCTTTTCTCCTTTGGAGCAGTTATAGAGTATCCATGTTTCTTTAATTTACTAATCAAATCTTCCTCTTTAATTTGCTTACATTTATGTTTACGATGCCTTCTTACCACAACCTCTTCATGCTCCATGTCCGATTTGGAATAAGTCGTACCTTTCTCTGACTTCATTTCTGAATCAGATTCAACATCTCAACTAGAGTCACTGTGCCTCTTCTTAGATCTACCAAATCTTTTTTCAACTCTTGCAGCTATTACGACTAAAACATCAAATCCATTAGCTATATACATACTTGCAATTGCATCCCAAATGCTGCTCCTTAATCCTTTTAGGAAGTAACCTACCAACATCTCATTGGTAGGTCTCTCGTTGCCTTGTAATCTTTCCATTAAAGTCCTAAATTTCTGAGCATAGTCTTCTACTAACATGTTTCATTGTTTAATTGCTCTCAACTTCCTCAACACATTAGAGGGAGTTTTTCTTTCCTAAATCTTTGTAAAAATGTTGTTTTTAATGCATCATATGTAGCGAAATGAGCAATACTATAGTGAATGAACTAGCTCATAGCTCTTCCTTCCAATGTAGTTGCAAATTGTTGGAGTTTGATTGCATCACCATATATGGATAGATATCCATTTGTTGTCCACTTTATCTCGAATTGAGCAACATGACAGTCAACATCTTCTTTAGAACCTCCTCTAAAATGGGCTGCTTTGACCTTAAGGATTTAGAGGCAGTTGCACCATTGGCTATGGTAGAGGTGTACGCCTAGTTCTTTGATTGGTCGTCCCTACAAGTGGGTCGAGCTGGAGTCGTCTTCTAACTCCTACACTTGCTTTTGTGTGGAATAGTGCTCCTAGTATACCGCCAACCAGCCTAGCTTCAGGTACACCTGTTCTTCCTTCCTCCTCTTTAGTTTCTAGGTTACATTCCTCTTGTGCTTTGTACCAATCATAAAATTTAGAAGATCACTCCATGTTAGCTTCTTTTGCTTGCACCCTTGTATAATAAACTTTACTAAATCTTCCTCTTCATCCTTTCATGCATCTCTTGCTTCTTTAGCAAATGCAATAGGATCGTCGAATGTGTTTGGGTTCAAGAACACATAGCTACTTACACAATCTGCAAACTTCTAAAAATCCAACCTCTACACTGATCTTCACACACAGAGAAAACTATTTGCAAACATACTTCAGGTTCAACACTTTTATGTTGCAATAGAATATTATTTCATGCCAAATTTACTCAGATAGACTTAGTTATACACTTGCACTAAGTAGAGAATACAAAACATATTGATTGAAGTTCTTTAAAAATACAGAATTACAAGATAGATAATCACAACACTTCTCTAATTTGATGATATTAGATGGCCTGAATTGTGTTCAACTTGCTCCCTTACGTGAACAGACTCCTTTCCACTTTCTGTAGGCTCTTCATCTTCTCTCTTCTCTCGATCTTCTTGAAAGATGCTTCTTCTTCCCCTTAGATCCTCGTGCAACCCAAAAAACAACAATAAAAAATCATGCAACATGAAGGACTAACTAATTCGTAACCATTTATTAAAGTTCTAAGTGAGCAAAATACGGACTCAACAAAATTTCGAGTTAGTAACATTTCGACTCAACAACTTCAACATCCGACTTAGCACTTGTTCTTGAATTTTCTCCCCTGTCAACAACTATCAATGGTATGAAGACCTCCTACCATGTTTGCAATATGTGTTAACATCTTAGTACGAATGACCAAATAACTCGGCTAAAAGTAGGATGGCTAAACTCATTGTTCTTGGGTGGTAGTCTGTCAAATTGGATCCGTTGACGAATTTGAATTTCCACTCACAACATACTCCATATCATTCACATGATGGTTATAAAATTATCACATCACTCATTCTTCAATTACAAATACTCAACAGACTTTATCCACAGACATTACAATAAGCTTAACTTCCGTTTATAGAATCACTTGCGGAAGCTTAACCCCAAAAAGTTAACAAATATAAACTTTGCCTCACATTAAATTAACTACATAGCAAACTTTAACACAAAAAATTACAATTAACTTCCTTGAATACATTACAATAACTTAACAGACTTGATTAACAATTGGAAACAAAATAGCCACACAAGAATATGCAGAATATGTCGAGGTTGATCCTTCACTAGATGACCAGTTGATCGAGCCTCTCTCGAGTTTTCATGGTCAAACTCTCAAACCTTGTGGCATTTTAGTCATTATATTGAATTGAAAATTTACATCTGCTGGGGAAATCCCTTCACGAAAAATTAAAGAATTACAAAAATTATATCTCTCTCAGTACACTGCCTAACACTAGACATTAAAATTGCATTTCTATATGGTGACATTCATGAAGAAGTGTATGTTTCTCAGCCCTATGGTTTTGTATAGAAAGAGCATGAAAAAAAGTGTGCAGATTAAAAAAGGAATTATATGGTTTGAAGCAAGCACCACCTTCTTGGTATGAAAAGATACATGCCTACTTGATTGCACATGGTTTTGAGAATAGTCGAACTGAGAGCAACTTATATGTTTAGCATGCAAATGATGTGGTTCTTAGTATTATTGTCTACGTTGATGACATGTTGCTCACGGGTCCTAATGAGAAGCATATTTGTAATTTTAAAGTTGGATTGCATGCCTGATTTGAGATGTCAGATTTGGGGCATTTGCAACATCATTTGGGCATTCAATTATGTAAGTTTATTGGGGACTAGCTTTGTGCCAAACATAATATATTAACACATTATTACACCATTTTGGCATTGAAGATGAAAAACCTATTGCCACTCCTATGGAATCACGTTTATAGTGCAATCTTCATGATGTTGGAGATGCATTTGATGCTGTTCCCTATCAGCAGACTATTGAATGCTTGATTTATGTATGCATAAGTTGGTTTGATATTCAATTTGTTGTCTCACACATGAGTAGGTCTATGCCTTGCCCATATGTGAAGCATTGGTAGGTGGTTAAGCACATTTTTTGCTACTCGAGTGGTATTCTGCCACTTGGATTATTTTATCCCATAGGGGGGATCATTACCACCAGATTTACATGCTTTTTCTAACTCTGACTAGGTTGGTTGCCGTGACACTTGTGTGTCCGCCAATGGTTTTTTCTTCATGCTTGGTATCTCATGCATATCTTGATTGAGTGAGAAGCAGCCTATTGTGGCGACTTCTAGTTGTGAGGCTGAGTGTAGGGAAGCTTTCATAGGGACTGTTGAGTGTGTGTGGCTCAGGTGCCTTACCATTGATTTGGGCACCTTACGACTGATTTGGGTGTTGGTCAGTCTTTTCCCACCACCATCTTCATTGATAGTCAGAGCAGATTGGAAGTTGCAAGGAACGCTGTGTTCCAGGCTCACACTAAGAACGTTCAGGTGCAATATCATTATGTCAGGGAGAGGCTCTTTGCAGGAGAGATAAGTTTGGCATATGTGCTCACATAAGAGAATATTGCAAATATTTTCACAAAGGCTTTTCCTAGGGAGAAGTTTGAAGCTTTCTGCAATGCTTTGGGCTTAGTCCCTTTTCTGGATTGATTCCATACAGCTTGGCACCTCCTTATACATGACTGCCATCTCCTCGTTCAACGTATCACTCCCAAGGCTGATTTGTTGATATATCTTGTAGTGATGTGTGTAAATACACTAGGACCACCGGGCACATTTTTCCCTCTTTAGCAGGTTTTTTTGCTCGGCTTGTATGTATGTCTATGACCCTAACAGGTCACTTATCTTTGTACATTGTGTTGGTAATACATTCAGTATTGTGTGTTCTACTCTAAGCTTCTTCTTCTTCCTTGTGTTTTTTGCATGCTTCCATAGACCTAAAACTCCAACAACTTGCCTCTAGACAAAAAGGCCATTGGCATTAGGGGGAAAAATGAACCTTGCATGGGCGTTTTAGTTTAAGGAGTGATTATTGATGGACCAATCAGAAGAGGGTGTTGGCCATAGTCTATGTCCTATAAATACTAGACTGAATGGGGGAGAAGGGACAAACGTCTCCCTTATTTATTGAGATGCCTCTAGAGGGAGAAGGAATCTCATAACTTTGCTGGGCTTGAAAATTCAAAAGTTCTAAAAAGTTAAAAAACTCATCATAACACCTGGGAATGGACCTTTAATTACTTTTAAGGGTCAAAAGTAATCTTTTTGACTTAAAATTCGAAATCCATGCATGTTTTAAGCTGAAAAAAATACTTTTTTAAAAAATAGTCAGAAAAGAGTTATTTCTCTCCTAATCTTGGATTTTCATACCCAAGTCCCAAAAAGTCATTTTTTTCCACCACTTTCTCTGTGTAGCACACCCTTGAAGCTCTTGTTTCTACATTCCAACCTACTTGCATCTCCTATCTCGAACTACTATTGTAGCTTGAAGACCTTCAACTTCAATGGAAACATCTAAAGCTTCTAGGCAACCGAAAGACGAAGTCCTCACATTGAGATGTCACAATATCAAAGCTATAGATGGACAATGGCTATCACAAGAGTAATCCAAAGGTGCATGGGTGTACATGAAACCTTCTAGACTTGGGCCTCATCGTGTTAGAGATCGTGGGAACTTGGATCTTCATTGGAAGGGAAAGCTACTTGGCTTCAAGAAGCACAAAGGCAATGGGATGGTTGCTATTATACAACATGTTTTTACAATGGCAACTTTGAAACTCAAAAACTCCATTAGAATGAGATATCATATGAATTGTAACACTTTATGATGCCTAAAGGGTGGAGACCTCTTGTACTTGGAGATTCTTTTGCTAAGGAGGAATAGAGACTTCTTGATCCACCATTCTTTAGGAGGGTGTCCAAAATTGTAGGCACACCTCTCCCTCCAAATCTTCCAGAGGGTTTCCCCTCTTATAGTGTTCCATAATGCTATTGAGATGCCGATCATTTTGCCTAGAAGAGCTTGCTTTGAGGTGATTTGTTCGTGTAGTTTCAGAATAATCCCAAGGGTCCACCAAAACCAGAGAGACTTGGGGCATGCAAAGAAGACATGACCCAAATCCTCAATGCTGTTGATGGCATCGCTTGCATCATGATAGAGCCCCACAAATTTTTCTAGCCTTTAGATTGGTCGAGATGTCAGGGTGGAGAATTTCCCACATGAGCATCGACTTTTTGATCTCAATGAGGGGATACCAAATAGACATGAACTTCAAATCCCAATGCAGCTTTGTCCAAGTTAGGCACCACTTCTTGTCAAGTGTGATATGATAGTCCATTTCAACTTGATTCTAGGGATTTCGGACAAGCAATTGCCATTGTGCCAAATAAGTCCCTCATAGCACGACGGATCCCACCCAATGAGAAGTCTAGTTTTAGATTGTTCCCAAACAATGCATCTGCTCTGAAGGAGAGTCCATTCTTCGTAGTTCACTCTTTTCTCAATGCATTAAATTCTGGTTTCCCTTGATTTAATTTCTATTACTTTTGCATCTACGGATACCATGTTATGTATACACTTACGTCCGTATACATGTTTGAATGATATAAATTGAAACTTGTTTTTCTTTTTGAGAAAGAGAAACATAAAAAAAAGAGAAGGGGAATGAAAGCATTAGAGAGAGAGTTTGTTGCAAATGTAGTAAAAGCATACATGTGTGTATTGAAGGGTTCGTTCCCAATTGCTCGACATATGATGTGTGTGAAATATTTATACACATATTGGGTTTTATGAAATTACATCCTCTGAAGAGAATGATCAAGAAGTTATTAAGATAGATAAAGGATTCTATGGTGGAATCTTGAATAGAAAGACTGATTTGACATAACCACAAGTACATGCCTAGAAAGGATTCCAAGGATGTAAGTGCATGTGGAAAATGCAATGATTTTCACTTGCATAAGCAACAATCCTGTGATTTTGAAGATCAAGAATTTCTTGATTATGATGAAACTAATTCCCTTCATGATGAAGGGTACATGATCCTAAGGCAAGAAGATCAAGAATTTCTTGATTATGATGAAACTATTTCCCTTCATGATGAAGGGTACATGATTCTAAGGCAAACCAATGACGAAGAGTTTTCAAAAAGATTAGAGATAGAAGCAGATTCTATAATTATTAGCACTTGAATAGAGAGAAATCATGACACATTGGGTGACAAACACAAGCATATACTACCCTTTAAACACAATATTAATGACCATTTTTTTAATGTGGTAATTTGATGAATATAACCAAAAACTCGATTTAAATAAAGATAAAATTTTGATGGAGATTAATGTGGGAAATAAAAATATTCTAAATGATTTCAAGTATGAAATGGATCAATATGCATGATTGAAGGATCTTTTTGATGATGGATTAAGCATATTAAAATTCAAAACTCTTTATACATGTGCTCTTCATTCATCAAGTGCATCTTTATATGATGCATTTGAGAAAACTATAAATAAAGAAAACTATGATCAAATGATCGCATCATGGATTTTCAAATTTTCCAAGAGCTATGTATGCCCATCACACCTCCAAACAATGAACACACAAATGAAGTGGCGTGTCCACATACAATTTGTTTAAGAATGATTCTCGGATTGATGCGATTCAGAGGTGGCTTCTTTACAAACATATTTTCTTTAGTGAGCACTCAGCGACAGAGATGTATTGCAAAGTGAAACCTTGTTTGACAAGGAAGCTACAACAATGAAAGTAATTCTATAAATATAAATGTACAAATAGATAATGTTTGTGTTTTGATTTTGAGATAGATATAGAATATAAAATAAAAAGCGGATGCTAGGGACTTGGAGTGGAGATGCTTATGATGATGAATATAAGTGACATCAATCAAATTGTTGAACAATAGACAAGTGAATCCACTCTAACTTCTTTCCTTCTATAATGTATGTAAATACACATTGCATCTTGCATGTGATAGATGTGCTCGAGTTTGTATGAATTTAAGTGAATTAAATAGACTAGATTATCATATGTCTATTATGATTGCATGCCATACATAAAAGGTATATGAGTAGGATTGGTTTGCTGACTAGAGCTTTTGGGACTGAAGATTTGGGAAAGTGAAGGCAAGAATTAATCTGAGTTCTTGTATGTGTTAATATACATGAACACTTGGTAAGTAGGATTCTTAATTTTCTGCTTTGGATCCATCACCTGATTATACCTCCAAATAGATTATGACTTAGATAAGCCTTCATATACCAACCAGCTAGTTATCTATGTGTATGTGTTGTTGGTGCACTGTGATCGGCTGGTAGGTGGGTGGAGCAACCCCGATCGGGTGATTATGGCCACGAGTCGATGCTAGTTTTGTCATATGGCCCAACTTGTATGTTGGCATGCACCTATATGGGTCGATAGGTGGGTGGATTCACTCTCGCTAGGTGGTTAGAGCCAGGAGCTTACGTCGATTTTGTATGGGGCTGGTGTTGTGTGTCGTGCACCATGTCAAGTCAATAGACAAGTGGGGTAAACCTAACCGAGTGGATAGGTCTAGAAGTTGTACCCAATTTCAACATAGGCCGACTAGTGTAAATTAAAAAAAAAATAAAAACAAAAAGATTGAGCTAAGATGAAGTGCAAAAGAAAAAGAAAAATAAAGTAAAAATAAAAGAAAATTAAAAGATATGATGGGAGTTTGGATGGTAATAAATCAACAGGGGAAATGAGTTGTAGTTCTACAAATCAAGTTAGTAGGGATTAGTATATCCGTGTGCTTGGGATAAGCTACTGGTTCTGAACACATTGAGTGAATAGAAGAGCTACGAAGTTTACAACTCCTTCATATGATTTCTAGTCTCACTATATTGGTTGTAACGTGATAGACTAAGTGTGAAACTTGTATCTAATTTATTCTCTAAGTTTGTGCAAAGTTCAACAATTTTTTGTGAAATAAGCATGCTCTCGCTCTCTCTTCTAAAGGTGATTATAATTACCCATGACTACTTGATGCTTGTTTGTGTTTGTTATTATGTATGAAGATTGGTGCATCTAACAGATGCACAACTTCAGAGGGGCGGGTGTGGTCATGACTTGAAACTCAAGCTAGAAAATTGATTTGAAGATGTTGCTTTGACAAGATGACAAGAAACCAATGATGATTCTCTCATTGATTACCTTACTCAATGCATAATAATATAACATATGATATTATGTGTATTTGTCTATGTGTGGTTAGTTTCTCCGTGAATCATATTTAATTTATTATTGTTAATAATATGTTAACATAAATGTTTTTTATTCATTTTATTTTATTTAGTTTTAGGAGCTCAAAACAAATGTGGGCTTCTTGTGACTCCTACTTACAAAAGTGTTCACTTAAAATGGAAGTAAGCATTAGAAACCAAGAGCTTTGGGTTTGGATTCACATTTAAATTTTACATCTGATGTATGTGGCTATAGACCCAGAGCTCTTGTTATCTATTGCTCTCTAAAAGGTTCTCTTAGGCTCTATTCCATCCATAATTCACTAATAATTCATCACCAACACATAATGATGTAATACCATTCACAACTAAGTATCATCCTACATCTCTTGGTTGCTCTTTGTACATATGAAATCTAAGTATCTTCCTACATCTCTGCTCATGTATGCTGATTCATGACTATTTTCATGCTCATGTATGTGTGTGTAGTGTGTGTATGTATATGTGTGTGTATGTGTATGTGTGTGTATGTGCATGTGTATGTTTGTATGTGTAAGTGTATGTATATATGTGTAAGTGTATGTTTGTGTGGATATATATATGTGTATGTGTATATGTATGTGTGTACGCATGTTTTTAAATTTTAAGTGTTTTTATATACTAATCATTCTTTATGTTTGAGATTAAGATAACGTGAGATATTGTATAGTAGAAAGAAATAAGAGAAGAGCTAATATACCACTTGAGATGTGGCAATATTTTTTTAGAAAGCTACATCTTCAGGAATCATTTCCTCCGTAGAAGGTATGCAAAATAGTTTATATTACTTTGAGTTATTTTTCTCATATTTTTTATTGATATTTTACACTAAATCTATGTACTTTTGTTTCATTAAATAAACATAAGATGCTATAAAGAAGAGAGTTGAATGAGGTCATATGTCATGCTTAAGCCAAATGGGCAATCACGATCTGTTGCTACATTTGTAAGTATATGTATTATTGAAGCTATATATTTTTATTTTATTTGAAACGCTATCATTAATCTTTTTTATTTGCTTCAATGCAGCAAAAGAATTATGGTAGTTTTCATATGAAAAAGGAAATTGAATATGCTACATATTGTGGACATCGGTGTCTGCGTGACAGGATAAGAGATCATCTAGATGATTTTTTGAGTATTATTAAATTTGATATACTGTATTTTATTTTTATTGATGTTTTATATGTTTTATTTATTTATGTTCGTTATATATAATACATGAGTATTAGGGAGAGGCCTATATGGATGAGTTGGAGAGACAAATAGACGAGGGATGATATCGATCAACATAGGGTAATGACCCTTGTTGGTGCAATTAAAACCAAGCCCACATACTTGGTTAATTAGCTCATGCTTGATTTATTGGCATAATTTATGCAAGGCTTGATATGATCAACCTCTTGTAAAACTCCTTCACATTTATCTTTGTAAAAGTGGTCCACATCCACGTGGCATTAGGAAGCTCTAAAATCATGAATCATTTGGTTGTTTTGTGATGAGGGAATCTATCCTATACTTTAGGATTCACCTTTTAGGTAGATGTTTGAATTTGAATTGAAACTTTGGCTCCAAGTATAACTATAAGAAGAGGATCAGAAAGACCTATGTGCATATCAAGTCAGTGAGATCATGTTGAAGTACATTCATTGTGAAGTGAGAGCTTATCTCATAGCTCATTCACCTCTCACACATTGAGCAATGTATGGTTGCCAATGACATTGTATTTGTATGTGATTTAATACATATATGATCAATACATTCTCATCTCACTTCTCTGTTATAACTCCATCATAATAGTGACCTTCTGAGAGCTTGTTCTCAGGGCTTAGTTGATCATTTGCCATGATTTAAAGCATGATAGATTTTGCATACTATCTATTATACACCTAAAGAATTTCATTAGCATTGCTTGTCGGGATCATGAGATATTAATATATCTTTGCTCATTGGTCTATTCACTATTGCAGCCCATAAATGTCGGGATGATGCTATGATTTGCTAAACATCTTTCTCTGTGTGTAGTCTATCATTTTTGATGAAATCACTCATGATTGATAGCCTACTACGTTAGTTAGAGTTCCCTAAAAGGAATATAACCAATTGCTGCTGTGCTTAGAGAACTGTTCAAAACATTGAACAGGTGTAGGAACTAAAATAGTAAGTTTTTGTCCTTGGATCAACTTCCTACCTATCTGTTTTGATCCATTGATTAGTCATCATCTTCCAAGCAACATATATCATTATTTGTGATCATTAGCTAGCTAAAGACCCTCACTACACTCTCGAGCAATCATTCTTAGCAGGTGTGAAGTAGGATCTAGCAACAATACTTCATCTCTTGTGACTATCCACCATCTTCTCCAACAGTCGTATGAGAGCAACAACAATCAAGATGGGAAATGGATTTCCATCCTTCATTGATAAATTGGATAGGAATAGCTACTCAGTATGGTCACTTAGGATGCAAGCCTACCTTCAAGGGAGAGGTCTATATGGATACATCTCAAGAGATGAAGAGATGCCAATCTTTAGGAGCAAGCATCAACCTACAACGAGAGAGCAAGAAAGGTTGACCACATGGTGTGCAGAGGATGCTCTTTCCAGGTCATATCTGCTAAACTCAATCTCTGATTTCTTGTTACCACATATTAGGAACCGCAAGACCTCCCAAAGAGACTTGGGAAGTACTCTCATCATATTTCTCCTCAAATACAAGAGCTAGGAAGAATCAATTATGGATGGAATTTACAAATCTAAAGAAACAACCAAAACAAGGAATGGCTAATTATGTAACCAAGATGAAAGATGTGGCTGACCAGCTTGTAAGCATTGGAGAGGAGATAGAAGAAGAACACATAGTGAGGTAGATCATTAATGGAATCAAGGGTGATGATAAGTGGGAGTCCTTCACCATAGCAATGGGCCTCTACATGGATATGCAAATACTTGACCTCAACACCTTGATGGGGCAACTCTTCACCCATGAGACAAAGCTCAATAAGAATGGTGACAACTCTAGAGGTAACCATTCTTCTGCCCTTTATAGAGATAAGAATAAAGCTAAGGATAAAGGTAAAAGCAAGAAGCATGAAGAAGATGCAAGTACCTCTCAAGCTAATTATGCAAGAAGAGGGAGAGGTGCTAGAGGAAGGGGTAGAGGAGGAAAACAAGGCAAGGGGAGACCCTACAACAATTCACCTTGCAACATTTGTAGTCTTAACAACCACACCACAGAAAAATGCTTCAGGAATACAAGGAATCAAAGGGAAAGAGGCTTCCATAGAGGTAGCTATGGGCAATCAAGAGGTAGGTACAACAATGGTGGAGGCAACTACAAGCATAACTTCAATCAAGGCTACAACAACAAAAATTATCAAGGATGCTTTAGAGGAAGAAAGGACTACAACAACTATACTGGAAACCAAGAAGACTCATTACTCATCATGAACATGACATCTAAGCAAGGTAAAGATGATGAACATCTTTTCTATATTGATTCAGGTTATTCCAATCATGTGTCTGGAAATGTAGCTCTATTATCTGATCTTGAAGAACCCAAAGGGAAGCATGAAGTACAAACAGGTGATGACACTAAACACTCAGTTAAGAAAATTGGAAATATCAAAACATTTGATGGTAGCATGAATCTTTTAAGTAAAGTTTTCTATGTGCCGTTTATAACCAAAAACTTAATTAGTGATGGGCAAATTGTTGAGAAAGGTTTAAAAAGTTAGATTCACTAAGCATGGAGCATATGTGGAAGACCCCCAACAAGGCTTCAAAAGTATTTCTAAAGGTGAGAAGCCTGGTAGATTATTTACATTTAAGATTGAAGACATAGAGAACATAGCACTATTCAATTATAGAGATCAAACCTTATTTGAGTTAGAAGTATGGCACAAAAGGCTAGAAAGAACTCTCAAGAAAATATGCAGTGATTAAAGTGTGCTTGGCATTCCCAATGTGACCAAGAAACATATGATATACAAATGTGGAGCATGCCAATTTGGCAAATCTCATAGGCAACCATTCAACAAGAAGGGATACATTTATGAAGACTATTTGGAGCTTGTACACACTAATGTGTGGGGTCCTAGCAAAGATCCATCAATCTCAGGTTGAAGGTACTATGTTTCATTTATTGATGATTACAGTAGATGGACAATCCTTTATTTCATGAAGCATAAGGATGAGGTATTTACATGTTTCAGAAAGTACTTGGCACTAGTTGAAAAATAACAAGAGTATACATTGCTTATGGAGTAAGTACATTGAGTCAGTTTATGCATACACCAAGGAGGCCTCATATGGAAGCTACAAAGATATAAAGATGTATTCTGATGCAGATTGGGCTGGCTCCAAGGATGATATGAGGAGAACTTCAGGGTACCTATCCTTCGCAAGTTCAAAGCTTATATCATGGTCATCTAAGAAGTAAGCAATTTTGGCCTTATCTTCCACACAAGCAGAATATAGAGGCTTGGCAAATGCAACTCAAGAAGTTATGTGGCTTAAGCAACTGTTGGAAATTAGGTAGGCCCATATCTAATACCACAGGTCCATAGTTCCATAGGTCCAAGATATACAACACAAATTCTAGCAATCTTCAAATATTGACAAAACATGAACATACCACATTTAATCATACAAATGATGAGACAAAGATAGAGAAAGATTAGACAACATGTGTAAAGTGTTACGTAAGCCACTGCTTACTCACACTATCATATAAACAAATGTCAATTTAGAATGTGGGAGCAAAACTCTCAACCACTCTATGTGAACAGAAATAGATGGATGAGTGAATGTACAAATGTAACAAACATATTCAGATGTATGGACAGAAATCTAAAAATATATGAGATGTGTGACCTAATAGGTTGTAGAAGAATGAATATGAGTGGCAGAAAGAGGAAGGATCAGTCTAAAACTGAGAATCAGCAAACCCTCATCTAAACTTAGGCTATGGAAGATGCTAAGTTAGACACGTGTGTGAAAGATCACATATTTACAAAATTAGCAAAGAATGCTAACAAGTTGGCTGTCAAAAATCCTCAAACTCATATGAATATACCTTTCCGAACGCCTCAACCAAATATGCATAAAGCATATATGTACTGATTCTCTTGTACCTATGCCCAATAGGACTCCTCTTGATATGGATGCCACTACCTCCATAAACTCCAAGTAGTACCTGTGTGCATAAAGAGAATATGTACCTGAATTCTTAACATAAGAATGAAATCTTATATTAACCACCATCCAATGTCTTTGAAGTAACCCGAAATCTTCATGTAGAAGACAATCTTCAAATACATCATGTGGATGGTCGATCCACACCACAAAGCTACTGATGAGTAAGTCCTCTCCAAGAGTGTGAGCACACTCTTCTCCTCCAAGAAGAACTCCATTGCCGCTCCTCAACGTGCTCCAAATAGCACATACTACTATGCTATCCATGGCGCCTAGCGTTGTTGCTTGTAGAGGGACTAATAAAAAGATCTACAGATGCTGTAACCTCTGGAAAATTTTGACCAACAAGTCTACACATGCTCTAAACTTTGGACAATTTTGACCAATAGGACATTGATTCATTGTTTTCCAACAATCCCCGCTGTCATATTGGTACAAACTAGACTGGATATGTAACTTCATTCATCTGCAAACTTTCATAAGCTTCAAACTTGTACTCCTCAAATTGACCTTCAAACCTTTTCTTCAAAAGTCTTCTTCAAAACTGAATTTGTCTTTCTTCAAACTTCAAACACTTAAACTTGCTGAATATGAACCATAATACTTGAGAAAATATGCAAACTAGATATCCAATAGTGTATTCATCAAGCAATTATTTGCTTGACAACAAATATAGCATGTACTGACTCTGAACCTGCTATCTCATGTCTTCTCAAACCTGAAAATATACACTAGGATCCACATATTTGCATTTACCTTATGAAAAGTTTCTCAACGTACTTCTGATGTGTCATGTAAATACAGTAAACATAATCAAGAACTGAATCCTGGAACCTACGACTGACAACTCACAACTTAGTGTATTATGAACACTATCTGATTCATCTCTGACTGTACTCAAGTCAAGTCAACTCAACTCAGCTCAACTCATGAGTCTCATAAAAAAATATATGATGTCATCATGCCTTTATCCTTGTTTAATCTGTAAATCCTTCATACCTCTTTCCTTCAGAATCCAGTATAAACATATATGTGCACACCTCTCTGAAACATACCTCTCTGAAATATCAAGCTTCTCTTCAATAGAACTCTAGAACTTGCTCCGGAATAGGAACATCCTAACAGGAACTTTCTCTAGGCATTCTCCTTCTTCCTTCTTCTTTCAAATCTAGAACATAAAGAGAAACTGACAAAGGAAATATAGAAATACTTGAAATAGAAATACCTGTAGGTATGACTCTACATTCTTTTACATGTGGCTGAAAATAAGTCTTCATGTTTCATCGCCCCCCTGGATGATTTAACACTAGTATCTAGAATTTTTCAAATATATCAGATTTTATGAAATCTGGAACGTCTTCCTTCTTTCAATAAATTTGATCTTCAGTGATCAAATACCTGTATCTGAAACAAAATCTCTGAACCCTTTTTATTAGCACTGCGCAGTTGCTAATAGCTTCCACTGTTTCTTCCTTAGCTTTCCATATTAAAGAATAAGGTTAGCTGATCTATTACATGATATCAAAAAACCTTGATGAAAGCATTTTAGGATTCATAACCTTCTACAACATAACAAGTATCTTCTTCTATCTCTCTGCAACACAAATCTGATAAAACCTAAATCTTTGACTTACTTCTTTCAATGCTAAGACCTTTTCAAACAAAGGATAGACATCTGACTCATAAATACTCAAGATCAAACAAGATTTATCTAGATCTATCAAGATCTCTTCCAACAAAATACTTGTGTAGAATCTGCTCTCATCAAACCTTCATGACTGATGTTTGATTTGATAAATGAATGTCTCTAAGTTTCCATGCTTCTCACATAAAGTTGTAAAACTTTTCGTCAACAAAATCCTTCCAAGAATCTGCAGATTCTACTTGAAACATAAGAGGACAAACTTTTCACCTTGAGAACTTCAAAAACTGCAAGTTGATCCTTCATATCTTCATATTCTTCCTGGGTGAAATGTGAAAGTACTTGCTTGTCTTTCTTTTGGCTAACTCCACTTCTCAATCAAGTGATAGGATCTGAATTGGAACACCTTTTTAAATACAAACATGTATCCAAAAGTCTAGAAAATTATAGAAAGTAGATTCTCCAACTGACTGGTACAACAAAAATCTGAATTTTCCTGAATTTACTAAATATGCAGAATATGAGGTACCTTTTCCAAACACAAAACCTCAACCCAAGTCTTCAACATCTGCTAAAAATACTCTTTTACCTCAAGAGTTAGATAAAGAAGAAATATACTTCTCTACTTATCATGTACCAAGTAGCTTTGTATTGACACTCCAAGAATTCTTTGAGGGAATATATAGCTACCTACTCAAACTCTTCAACTTATATATGAGTCAAAATATACAAGTTGTCTTCTCTTTCCCTCAATGTAATTCTTTGTCAAATCTACTAAAACATGACCAAGTATAATGCAAAACAAGAACTGCTTCTTCTTTAAACTATCTTCACACAAGATGTTCTCGTAGAGTTGTCTTTGGATGTAGAGGATAAAATAGGAAAAGTATATGGAAAATATGTGAAAAAAGGAAGTCTTAATTTTCTTTTGGAAATATTGGACTTTCTTCTTCTGTATCTTTCTTCCACCTGATGATGATGTCAACATCTTCAAACTTCTCTTCCATACAATTTGTTCTCTTCATCTTGAAGTAGCAAGCACTCTTAGCTTCTTCAAATGAATTTTTCTCTTCCTCTAGTACTAAGAGTAAGGGACAAAACAAACATGGTATACAAATGGAATTGAATATAGAATCATGTTTTACCATCTCGGCATATCTCGGAATCAAAACGTTGCTTCAAATGTGACTGATATGACTAAATTCACCAACCTTTTGGTTGAATGATGAATTACCTTTCTAGAGTTACCTCTCTAGATACAAAATGTGAGCAAAAAACTTCCAACGAACTTACAACACAAAATTGGATGAAAACAAAACTTATGCTCTCCACATTTGTCTTCTTAGATGAGCTTTCTTGTCCTGAAAGAGATCTCTCAAAACTCTCTAGAAAAATCTCTAGATACCTGTTTTGATGTAGCTAATGCTTTAACTTTCAAAGAATGAAAGTGTATAAAAGCACTCCTTGAATTCTTCAAATATCTTCATAACTACTCTTCTAGGATATGACGTGCAAATGATAATATGATAGTAGAAACTAATACATGTGATTTGATGTTGATCTGATTCCTTCATCTTCTCCAAACCATTGTTCTTACTTGAATTTGAAGTGGCCTTCTTTTCATCAAGTCTTGGTCTTCAAACAATACTTCTTGTAAAGTATTTTCATACTCTTCCAAAAATATTCGGCTGCTAATAGATCATCAACTTCATACTCCACACTGATGAATAAACATGTGACTGAATTGTCTAATTCTAAAATCTCTACTCATCTAGATTAAGTGTGTATTTCAAATGTCAAATGTTAGAAGATGCTCTTAAATCATATGTTGTAAACCTGGAAGTCTAGGAACCTAGGAATGTGAATGCTCTAATACCAAAGCCCTAAAGCTCTGATACCAAATGTTGAAAATTAGGTAGGCCCATATCTAATACCATAGGTCCATAGTTCCATAGGTCCAGGATATACAACATAGATTCCAACAATCTTCCAATATTGACAAAACATGAACATACCACATTTAATCATACAAATGATGAGACAAAGATAGAGAAAGATTAGACAACACGTGTAAAGTGTTACGTAAGCCACTGCTTACTCACACTATCATATATACAAATGTCAATTTACAATGTGGGAACAAAATTCTCAACCACTCTATGTGAACAGAAATAGATGGATGAGTGAATGTACAAATGTAACAAACATATTCAGATGTATGGACAGAAATCTGAATATATATGAGATGTGTGACCTAATAGGTTGTAGAAGAATGAATATGAGTGACAGAAAGAGGAAGGATCAATCTAAAACTGATAATCAACAAACCCTCATTTGAACTTAGGCTATGGAAGACCCTAAGCCAGACACGTGTGGGAAAGATCACATACTTACAAAATTAGCAAAGAATGTTAACAAGTTTGCTGTCAGAAATCCTCAAACTCATATGAATATACCTTCTCGAACACCTCAACCAAATATGCATAAAGCATATTTGTACTAATTCTCTTATACCTATGCCAAATAGGACTCCTCTTGATATGGATGCCACTGCCTCCATAAACTCCAAGTAGTACCTGTGTGCATAAAGAGAATATGTACCCGAATTCTTAACATAAGATGCAAATCTTATGTTAACCATCATCCAATGTCTTTGAAGTAACCAAAAATCTTCATGTAGAGGACAATCTTCAAATACATCATGTGGATGGTCGATCCACACCACCAAGCTACTGATGAGTAAGTCATCCCCAAGAGTGTGAGCACACTCTTCTCCTCCAAGAAGAACCCCATAGCCCCTCCTCAATGTGCTCCAAGATAGCACCGTGGCTGCCCCATGTGCTAGAAGCACCTCTTCTATTGAGGGACCAAGCTTCAAAGCTTGTGTTGAAATAGGTGTAGAATGTCAGACAATGAGCCAATCATGTACTTATATAGTACTGTGTATCTCTTGAAAAGCACCATCAAAAGCACATCAATAAAGCATGAACAATACGATCACCAAAGCTCTACGATGGCTATCAATCTGAAAAGCACTCACGAAAAAATATGTCGTCGTTTTGAAAATCATGACAAAAAAAAAAAGATTTTTTGATGCCCGCTACCAATGGGTATTGAACCCAGGTCGATTCTTTGGAAGACTACTGTGCTATCCACGGTGCTCAGCACTGTTGCTTGTAGAGGGACTAATAAAAATATCTACAAATGTTGTAACCTTTAGACAATTTTGACCATTAAGTCTACACATGCTGTAAACTTTGGACAATTTTGACCAATAGGACATTGGATCATTGTTTTCAAATAGCAACTTTATGCAGATTTGGAGATACACTCTTACACTCCAATAATCTTTGGAGACAACACTAGCTCACTTCATTTGGCTTCTAATCCTGTATATCATGCAAGGACTAAGCACATTGAAGTGCACTATTATTATGTAAGGGAGAAATTTCTTAGCAAGGATATCCAACTATCCTATGTATCAACTCATTTAGAATGTGTAGATATACTCACAAAGTCATTGGATGGAAAAAAGATGAACAAGTTCAAATTGATGACTGGTTTGCAGGAAATCAAGGAGAAATGAAAAACAAGCATTTTAGGCTTGAGGGGGAGCTGTTGGTGCAATTAAAACCAAGCCCACATACTTGGTTAATTAGCTCATGCTTGATAATTTATGCAAGGCTTCATATGATCAACATCTTGTAAAAATCCTTCACATTTATCTTTGTAGTGAGCCTCTTTAGCTAGCTAATGATCCCAAATAATCATATATGTTGCTTGGAAGATGATCCACTAATCAATGGATCAAAACAGATAGGTAGGAAGTTGATCCAAGGACAAAAACGTACTATTTTAATTCCTACATTTGTTGAATGTTTTGAACAGTTCTTTGAGCATAGAAGCAATTGGCTTAATTCCTTTTTGGGAACTCTAATTAACTTAGTATGCTATGAATCATGAGTGATTTCATAAAGAATAATAGACTACACACAGAGAAAGATGTTTAGCAAATTACAACATCATCCCGACATTTATGGGCTGCAACAATGAACACAGCAGTGAGCAAAGATATGTTAATATCTCACGATCCGGAGAAGCAATGCTAATGAACTTTTGTAGGTGTATAATAGACACTATGTGAATCTATCACCCTTTAAATCATGGCAAATGATCAACTAAGCACTGAGAACAAGCTTTGAGAAGATCACTGTTCTGATGGAGTTATAACATAGAAGTGAGATGAGAATGTACTGATCATATATGTATTAAATCACATACAAATACAATGTCATTGGCAATCATACATTGCTCAATGTGTGAGAGGTGAATGATCTATGAGATAAGCTCTCACTTCACAATGAATGTCCTTCAAAGTGATCTCATAGGCTCAATATGCACGCGGGTATATATATATATATATATATATATATATATATATATATATATATATATATATATATATATATATATATATATATATATTCTCATATCACTTATGTGTTTAATTGTGTCTATGGTGTGAGTTATACGACTGAATCTACTAATGAATTTTATTACAATTTATATTTAACATGTGATTTATTACTTCAATTGTATAATTAATTCATATTTTATGTGTGTTTGTGTGTGTATATGTATGTGTGTGCATGTATTTGTGTGTGTATATGTATGTATGCACTGTTAGTATATGTTCAATGTCTACCCCTCATGATTGTATGCACATTTTGTAAGGCCCCCATTATGAGGAGAAGCTAAGCGTGCATTACCAATTGATGGGAATCCCAACTTGCATGTTGGATGAAGGTCATAATGGACCATGTAAGGTATTGTAAGGAAAAGGAGTTACCAGGGTCATTTTGGGGTTGGGGTAGTCAGAAATCATTTATATTTGTTAGGTAGGCTCAACCGGCCTAAGCCGTGTATGGCAATTACTTGGGTGGTGGCCGCCCATGCTCTACCACCCATGTATAGCCGTCCGTGGAAGGCCACCCATGATCCTATATATACATGACTTCTACACTACTTGAGACATCGAATTGATCCACCATACCTCTACCTTGTATCTCCCTATCTAGAGTTGTCTAGATCACCATTTAAGCTCTACCTTGAGAGCGCACGGGTGGACAACGCCATCATCTTTGTACTTCTTGCTAGTAGAAAATTGTTGAGATTCTCCTATATCTGTTATCTTCCGTGCTACTGCTCCTATGTTATATTGTTTAACTATTGTCTTACATGGTATCAGAGCTGTAAGGTTTGAATAGCTTGAGAAGTATCACTATGTTAGCCTACTAGCAAACCAGAATATCAGTAGATTATTTGAGTGATTACATGATGGCTTCGTCATCGAACAACTGTCTTGGTGCTTTAGCTAATGTTAATGATGCACCTATTCGAATTCGCCCACCTGCATTCACTCAAGGGAAGCTGGATGGAACCAACTATACACTCTGGAAGTTCAAAATTTCTGTAATTTTGGACTCCTATGATTACTTGACACTGTCATGGGACCGATGGGATTGGATCCAGAGCCTATACCAGTTGAAGATCCAACAAATTCAAGATTGATGATTCAACCAGATCCAGATCTTCTACGAGCTTGGAAGAGGCGGAGTGTTGATGCATTATGTGCAATTGTCACTAGTGTAAGTGATTCTATGCTTACTTTAGTTCAACGTACTACTAAAGCACATGAGGCTTGGGGCATATTGGCTCGTCAATATGAGACCAAGAACCACACTAGGATACAAAATTTAGAAAATCAGCTGGCAAATGAAAAGCATTCTGATTCTGAAAAGGCTGAAGATTTTATCAAACGTATAAAACATCTTCAAGATCAATTGGCTGCAGTTGGTGTTGTTATTACACCAAAAGAGCTGGCTCAAAGATGTGTACGTGTTCTTCCAGCAAAGTATGATGGATTAGTAACAACCCTTAATACTCAGGTAAGACCAATTCCCCTTACATTTGAAGATAGAAGAAAAGATGCGGCTGAAGAATCGGCAAAGTACAAGTGATGCTACATTCTCAGCAAATGCAAAAGGTAAAGGCTCTTCTGATGGATCAAAGAAGAAGCCAAAGAAGAAAAATTTCACAGGAAGTTGCTTCAATTGTGAAAAGAAAAGCCATGCCATCAAGGATTGTAGAAAGAAGAAAGCTGATGAACGGAATGGGACTGTAAAATCATCATGGAAGAACAAAGAGTCTGCAAACAACACAGAGCTGGAACTTTGGGTAGCTATGGAAGAGGTATGCTCATCTGCTCAAGCTCGTGTTGATGAACCATGGATTTTAATTAGTGGAGCTTATGACTAATAGAAAGGATTGGTATAGTTCCCTAGTGCCTCTATGGGAATCCATCAATGTAGTGGTGGGAAATGATTCCAAGTGTCCAGCCAAAGGACCTGGAACCATCTCTTTTATCACTTCTCCTGGTGGTGAGAAAACATTATCCAATGTTCTCTATGTACCTACACTTATTTGTTGTCAGTTTCTGCAATAACAGATCGTGGACTCGAAGTTCACTTCAATAAGAGTGGTGCAGAAATCATGGATTCATCAGGTAATGCTGTAGGTAAACGCATACGATGGGATAACTTGTATGATTTAAGTGCTTTAACTGCTACAAAAGATAAAGATGTAAGCAGGTTATGGCACCAACAATTTGGGAATCTCGGATTTGCAGTCCTAAAGGAGATGCAAAGAACAGGGATGGTTGCTCATTTGCATGCATTTTCAGAGTTGTAGGAACCTTGTGAAGCTTGTATGAAGGGCAAGCAACAACAATAGGCATTTCCAAGAGAGATCAGGTATCGATCTCAAGCTCCTCTAGAGTTGGTACATGCTGATCTCTATGGTAAAATGTCTACACCTGCTTTAGGAGGATCTTTCTACTTTTTGTTGTTAGTCGACGATTATAGTAGAAAGATGGTTTACTTCATTCGAGAGAAGGCTAATGCTCTTGAAAAATTTAAAACGTAGCATGAGTATGTGGAAAATGAATCAAGAAGGAAACTGAAGAAATTCAGAACAGATAGAGGAGGTGAATTCTTATCAACAGAATTCAATAATTACTGTAAGGAGCATGGTGTAAGAAGGCAACTTATCAAAACTCATACACCTCAACAAAATGGCGTTTTTGAGCATAGGAACATGACAGTAGTTGAAATGGATCATTGTATGTTAAAGGCTCAAGACATGCCTAATTCATTCTGGGCAGAAGCAATCAATACATCAATCTACATCCTCAATCGAAGCTACACAAAAGCAATGAAGGGGATGACTCCTCAAGAAGCATATTTTGGTAAAAAGCCTTCAGTTTTGCATTTCAAATTTTTTGGTTGTTTCTATTATGCACATATTCCTAATTCAACAAGATCAAAGTTGGATTCAAAAAGCAAAAAGTGTATCTTCCTAGGATATAGTGAAGTTTCTAAAGCATACAGGTTGTGGGATCTTGAGGCAAGGAAGATTTTTGCCAACCGAGATGTGCTGTTTGATGAACACCACACTTAGTAGAAGACAAAGGTAAATCTACTATCTCATCAAATGGAGAAATATATCACCTTGTGCCTATCAAAAGACAGGTTAAAGTT
Organism: Ceratopteris richardii; assembly: GCA_020310875.1. NCBI lineage: Eukaryota > Viridiplantae > Streptophyta > Polypodiopsida > Polypodiales > Pteridaceae > Ceratopteris > Ceratopteris richardii. The sequence goes on from CM035418.1 coordinate 179,392,760, forward strand.
GAGGAGGAGGAAACATTTGATGGAGAAATTTCCTTAATAAAAAGCCAACCAGTTGTAGCTGCAAGTGTGAGCCACTACTGAAGTGGGTACAACAGCTCTTTGATGATCACAATCCACATGTAGATGTACCAGAATCATCCTCCGATGGACTACGAAGATCAAAGAGAATAGAGGAGCAAAGAAGATCCTCAGAACACTTTGTAACATGGCTCTAATGGCAGATATCATGGGCTCGATAAATGAACCTACCACCATTAAAGAAGCCCTTGATGATCCAGGTTGGAGAGCGGCAATGCAGTCGGAGTATGATAGTATACTAAAAAATGATACATGGGATCTACTCGACTTGCCGCCAAAGAAGAAGGTAATAGGTACTAAATGGATTTGGAAAGCTAAGTATAAAGTAGATGGAACATTAGAAAAGTATAAGGCAAGATTTGTTGCACATGGTTTTTCACACATCGAAGGATTTGATGTTCAAGAAACTTTTGCACCAACAACACACATGACAACTATTCGGACGGTACTTGCAATAGCTGCAGAAAAGGCTTGGCCTATTTTCTAGATGGATGTCAAATCTGCATTTTTGAATGGTCACCTCAAGGAGGAGGTATATGTATCTCAACCACTAGGTTTGGAGATGCCCAATTCAGAAAATAAAGTTTGCAGGTTGAAGAAAGCTTTGTATGGTCTTAAGCAAGCTCCACGGGCTTGGTACCAATGGATAGATAATATTTTAAAAAATATGGGATTTGAAAGAAGTACTTCTGATGCTAACTTGTATGTTACGAAAAGGCATAGCAAGCTAGTTTTTGTCATTGTATATGTAGATGATTTGATCATTACAGGAGATCATCATGAACTCATCAATCAAACTCGGATCAGGTTGGGAACTAAGTTTGAAATGACAGACTTAGTTCTACTCTGTTTTTGTCTGGGAATGGAAGTATGACAAAGGAAGGATGGCATTTTCATCTCACAACAAAAATATGCCAAAGAAATTCTCAAGGCATTTGGAATGATGGACTGCAAATCAACTAGCACACCTATGGAAGTAAATCATAAGTTATCTATGGATGATAACATGCCTGATGTAGATGCTAAGAAGTATAGGAAGCTCGTTGGAAGTCTTATTTTTCAGTGCAACACTAGACCAGACATTTCCTATGTTGTTGGAGTGTTAAGCAGGTTTTCCAACAACCCTAAGGAGAGTCACTGGAATGCTGGAATGCAAATTCTAAGGTACATTGCAGGAACCTTGGATTTTGGTATTTTGTATAGCACATGTGATACACTCCAAGGATATTGTGACTTAGATTGGGCTGGAGATTGTGAATATAGAAAATCAGTTTCTGGATATTGTTTCTCACTTCGTTTAGGAATATTTTCTTGGGTAAGTAGGAAGCAACCAACTCTCACACTCTCCTCCACTGAAGCATAGTACAAAGCAGCTTGTTTTGCTTCTTGTGAGGCAGTCTGGTTAAGGAGAATTCTTGCAGATCTAGGCTTTCCATCAAATATGGCGACTGTACTCAAGTGTGATAATCAATGTTGTATGGCTATTTCAAAGAACCCAGTATTTCATGCTCGCACCAAGCACATAGAAGTACAATACCATTACCTTCGTGAGCTAATTGAAGATGAAATTGTGGAGCTAGAATATTGCCCAACAGAGACAAATTGTGAAGACAAATTCACTGACGCACTTGGAAGAGAGCACCTCAACAGGCATCTTCAACAGATGGGGATAGGACCGAAACCTACTTGATTTTTCATTGGTAAACATTGAGGGGGGGGTGTTAGTATATGTTCAATGTCTACCCCTCATGATTGTATGCACATTTTGTAAGGCCCCCATTATGAGGAGAAGCCAAGCATGCATTACCCAATTGATGGGAATCCCAACTTGCATGTTGCATGAAGGTCATATTGGACCCGAATTGTGGGGTCTGAAGAGTCAAAAATCATTTATATTTGTTAGGTCGGCTCAACCGGCCTAAGCCGTGTATGGCAATTATGCGGGCGGTGGCCGCCCACACTCTACTGCCCATGTATAGCCATCCATGGAAGGCCACCCATGATCCTATATATACATGACTTCTGCTCTACCTAAGACATCAAATTGAGCCATCATACCTCTACCTTGTATCTACCTATCTAGAGTTGTCTAGATCACCATTTAAGCTCTACCTTGAGAGCGCATGGGTGGACAATGCCATCATCTTTGTACTTGCTGCTAGTAGAAAATTGTTGAGATTCTCCTATATCTGTTAGCTTCTCTGCTACTGCTCCTATGTTATATTGCGTAACTATTGTCTTACATGCACATGTATGTATATATGTATATTTGTGTATGTGCATGTATGTGTCTGTATCTATTTGTGTGTATGTGTATATGTATGTGTGTATGTCTATATGTAGTACCTGCATGTGCATGTGTATTTGTGAGTATGTGTATGTATGTTTGTATATGCATGTGTATGTGTATATGTACGTGTGTATATGCATGTGTATAAGTATGAGCATGCATTTGCATGTGCATGTGCACGTGCATGTGTATGTGCATGTGCATGTGCATGTGCATGTGCATGTGTATGTGCATGTGCATGTGTATGCACATGCATGTGTATGAGCATGCATGTGTATGAGCATGCATGTGCATGTGGATGCGTGTGCATGTGCATGTGCATGTGCATGTGCATGTGCATGTGCATGCATGTGCATGTGCATGTGCATGCATGTGCATGTGCATGCATGTGCATGTGCATGCATGTGCATGTGCATGTGCATGTGCATGTGCATATGCATGTTTATATATGTGTGCATGTGTATGTATGTGCATATGTATGTGTATGTATATAAGTATGTGTTTATGTGTGTATGTGTATATGTATGTGCATGTATGCATGTGCATGTGGATCTGCATGTGCATGTGTGTATGTGCATGTGTATGTGCATGTGCATGCATGTACATGTGCATGCATGTACATGTGCATGCGTGTACATGTGCATGTGTATATATGTGTGCATGTGTGTGTATGTGCATATGTATGTGTATGTGTATAAGTATGTGTTTATGTGAGTATGTGTGTGTGCATGCATGTGCATGTAGATATGTTTCTGCATGTGCATGTGTGTATGTTTGTGTATGTGCATGTGTATGTGTAAGTGTATGTGCATAAGTGTGTGTATGTGCTGATGTGTTATGTGTATGTGTTTGTATATGTGTGTATGTGCATGTGTATGTTTATAAGTATGTGTATGTGTGTGTATGTGTATGTGCAACATGATTGTGCATGTGCATGTATATATGTATACATGCATGTGAATGTGTAAGTGTGAGCATGTTAATTAATGAAAACAAAACAATTTAAATAATATAAAAACAATCAAAATTCTACTTATAATAACTAGCCATATATTATGCTTAGTGAACTTATTGATGGACCTGCAAGAAAGGGAGAGAGACAGATAGAGAGAGAGATCAAGAGAGAGAGTTAGAGAAATCAAAAGAGAAAGAGCGAGAAAGAGGGAGAGAGATACATAGAGAGAGAGAGGGACAAAGAGTAGAAGAGAGAAAGAGTTAGAGAAAGAGAGAGTTGAAGCTCATATGTGCACAAGAGATATGAACATTGGATTGCTGTTTGATTAGATGCACACAAAATGAAGATCAAAGAACCATGCATTTTTTTTATTTTGGTCAAAAGTGAGCATCACATAAGCAATTTCAAGCCGCCATATATTCGATTCTCCAAACCGTCACATATGTGATGCATTTTAATGTCACATATGGGATGCATTTTAACATCGCATATGTGACACTCCCTAACATTGCATATGCAACCCTAACAAGTATCGTGTATGCGAGGGTCATAATGTGTCACATATACGACTCTCACATACGCGACACTTTAATTAACATCGTTAAGAGCCTCAAAAAATGCATCAATATTAACATCCTTTAATTGATGGTGAATGCCCAATGCTCAATGTGACAAAATTTGTAATCACAAAGTGATGAAGTTCTATCGCATCAACCATCACTATGCCCCCGTTTTTGTTGTAGTGCATGATCTTGGTATATGTAGAAACTCATACAAACATGAGTATTGCATGGCTATGCATCTCCCTTGTTACTTATTATTTCATGCTTCATCCCTTCCGAAATTCCATTTCGTTTTCCACATTTGATGCTCAAACATCATAATTTATGCCCCCAATAAAACTTTCTTGAACCTTAGCTCCTCCAAGCAAAGGAGAAGAGCTTTATCTTCTAGAACACAATCCTTAAAAAAGCTATCTCTCTTTCTCTATTTAATCCTTGTTTTGTCCCTCTTAAGTCCTTATAGAAGAAAGAAAAAAGGGACTTGGAGGAATAGGAGAGATGAATGTGAGGATAGAGGGAGTTTTTGGATCTGTTCAAATCATGATAAGATTTGGAGCTACTCAAGTGAGTTAGGATCACATAGGATCTAAGATTTGGAGCTACTCAAGTGAGTTAGGATCACATAGGATCGATCGGGTTCACACTTCCCATAAAGAATGGAAGATGTTCATGACCAAAAGAGAGAGGAAAGAGTAGTTTGTTGCATACCGCTATGACCATAAGAGTAAGGGATATGTGAAGGGCATTATTAAAGCTTTCTAATTCCATATATAATTGTGAAAGTACGAGAATAGGCAATATAAAGTGTTAGGGAGCACTTTTTTTATAATACTATCTTGCAAAAGATAGACTTGAATGCTCTTCATGGGCCTTGAGCCTGCATAGAAGTTAAGAGAAGTAAACATATGCATATGCAACCTCCACAACTACATTAGCACCTACCATTGGAGTTTCCTCCCATACTATAAACTAAAGAACTAGGTTAATATCATAACTTAGTTAATGCTCCACAAGTTTCTAATATATTCGAACTTAAACTTTATCAAGATACTTTATAATATTTACAAATAGGAAAAGTGATTCCTAATATCTAGGGAATCTTTTCCACTTTTATATAGTTTCAAATCACTTTAACTAAACTAGCCCAACATGTTCTAGTCTTCATTAATTCATTAATAAGATATCAAGAAAACCCCTTGTTTGCTTTGGTTCCAAGTTGTATGAATTTGTTTTATAGCACACTAGCTTTGAGTTGAGACCAACGTTTCTCCTACTTCCATTATCCATTTCGTGTAGATTTTGCTTTAAAGAGATCTCAAATCTTGAGTTGGCTAAAGTGATCTCAAATCTTGAGTTGAAGTCTCAAAGAAATTGAACTTTTATGAGCAATGGTACTTTTTGAGTGATTTTATCTTAGTGCATTTCAATGCTTCATGTTGCTAGTGACAGAAACATCTCCCAGATCTAGATCCAAAAACATCTTTAGTTGAATATGAAATTGTATTGACAAGAAGATGCATAAAGTTTAAAGTGAACATGACCCTTGCTGCCAATGACAATATTTGATAAGAGCAGTCAAAGAACAAAAAATTCATGAAGGGAGATGTCTTTTCGTCTCATCACATCATTTGGATGAGGGAATTCCTACTACTCTAGCCCATGGGACTTGACCCACCCTTAAAGCATCTTGCAAATGCAACCCAAGCAACTTGAACCCACCCCTTTTTTGGGGGGATGAATCAACACCCTATGCATCTTTGGAAGGTTGTAGGCCCTCACAGGTGATTTTCCATAGTGACCCAGAGTCACTATTTTGGCTCTAACTCAAATTACGTGGAAAACTATTAAGCCTTTTTAGAATGAAATTCGACACTCTTAGCTATCCACAAAACTTTAAAACACTTTTTCTGGATACTACAACAAGGAGACCCAACCTCTTCAAGTTAGAATAGTTTTTGGTAGTGTTGTTTGTCTATGTGCAAAGACATGTTGATATAATTAGGTAGTGATGTGTGTGAACACTCTAGGACTGCCAAGACACTTTTTTCCCTCTTTAGGAGGTTTTCTCCCCCCGGCTTGTATATACACCTATTGCCCTAATGGGCTACTTATCTTTGTACATTCTCTAGTAATACATTCAGTATTGTGTGTTGTGCTCCAAGCTTCTTCTTCTTCCTTGTGTGTTGTGCTTCCGTAGGCGTCTAACTCCAACAATTGGTATCAGAGCAGGTCACTGCTTCATTTAGGGCATTGTCTGCACCTCTCGGGTTGCAATCTCAGATTTGCATGAAAATTGGTGAGCATACTCAGGGTGTTTCAGTGATCAAAACATCTTTGCTTTGTGGTGCCAAAATTGCGATCTGAGCTCGTTTCGGCCTCCGAACGCATTATTGCAACACTTGTGCAAAGCTATATACCTGTTATGGTCCGCCAGTATAAGCATCTCCAATTGTGTTACAGGTTTAGTAGAACTCATGTGACAGTTCCATTCAACTTTTTAAGATACAGTCAATTTTTTGCATCAAGGTATTTTAGTCACCAGCCATGGATGAAAGCAGTGATGTATTTTGTATGTTGGCTGTTGAGGATAAGTTGGATGGTACCAACTACCCGTTGTGGGCTTATATGATGCGACATGTATTGGTTGCAAAAAGACTATGGAACATTGTGTAGGGTGTTGAAAAACGTCCTATCACACCTGCAACTACTACAACTGCATGTACTGAAGCTGATGCAGAAGGTATGGAAGATGATGATATTTTGCATATTCCTGTTTGTGCTGCAGTTTCTGCTGCACCCACTGCAGAACAAATTTGTTGGGATGGCAGAGATGCTCAGACACATGCATTGATAGCTTTGTCTGTCAAACATGCCATTATTCCTCAGATTCGCTCTTGTAGAATAGCTAAGGATGCTTCTGATACACTTACCACATTGCACCAAGCTAGGAATGAGGCTTGATCAAAGATCAAAGACTTGAAGGAACAGTTGATTTCTGCTGATGAGGTTATACCAGATAGCTCACTTGTGCAGACCGTTCTGAATGGTCTTCTTGATTCATATCAGAGTTTCGCTTCTACTCTTCAGTTGATGATGAAAGGAAATCCAAATGCCTTGTCATTTGAGGAGTTAGTCTCTGTTCTTTTGCAAGAATATCAGTCTAGGTAGAACAAGTCCATTATGCATGTCGCAGATCAAGCTTTCCTAGCTAGTCAGAAGGGCAAAGGAAAATGGAGCTCTTCAACTAGTAAGCAGAAATCTGCTAATTCTACACAATCGAAGAGGGAAGATAAAGATGAAAATAAATCAGAAAAGCAGAAATTGTTTTGCAAGTACTATAAAGGAAATGATCATATCATAAAGAACTGTCCAAAACTGGCTGCTAAAGAGGCAAAGAAGAAAGAGGCTGGAATGTTTGTTGCAGAAGCCTCTACACCAAAAACAGAGTCTGGTAATCTTGTGCAGGAAGAAGAATGGGCTTTTACTACTGTTTGTAATTTTGACCCATCTTCTCATGAACAGTGCATGTCTGCAGTAGATTCAGATGTTTGGTACTTTGACACTGGGGCAACCAAGCATATTACCTTGAGTGTAGTTTCTTCTCTTCACTCGAGCCTGCCCCTACAAGGAATACTATTACATGCACCAAAAACTCCTCTTATCTTATTATGGGAGTTGGGAAGATCATTTAATTGAGTACTGTTGATCGTAGTTCTTTCACTTTGTCAGATGCTTTGTTTGTGCCAGGGATCAAGAAAAATCTGTTGTCAGTTTCTGCCTAAGCCAAGATTGGCTTGGTTGTGAAATTTGTTGATGACAGATGTACATTTCATGATCTATCAAATGGTGATGTGATTATTGCTTCTGGCATTTTATGTTGTGGGTAGTATAAACTCATAGACTATGAAAGATCTGTAAATGATTTGACATGTGCAGTACATGATTCTCAGGCTATGTTAGATGCAAAGCTTTGGCATGCATGCTTTGGTCATGTGAATTTTGCTAGTTTGCTACGCCTGGTGTCCTCTTTGCCCAACCTTGAGGCACCGAGAAAACATGTTTGTGAAGGTTGTATTTTGGGAAAAATGTAGCGTTCTTCCTTTCCAAAAGATGGTTCAATTTGGGCTACTCAGAAATTGCAGCTTGTACATAGTGATGTATGTGCTCCTATGCAGACACGTTCTTTTGGAAATTATCTTTACTTGTGAATTTCATCGACAATTTTTCTAGGCATGCATGGGTATATCCGTTGAAGGCAAAGTCCGAAGTGTTCATGTGCTTTAAACCGTTTTTGGTTTTGGTTGAAAATCTGTCAGCATGTAAAATAGACACCCTCCATTCTGATCGGGGGAGGAATACGTCTTCTGATTTTAATGCATTTCTGGCTGTATTTGGGATAAAACACCAGTGTAAAGTGCCGTATACACCTCGATAAAATGGATTTGCTGAAGGAAAGAACATGGAGATGGCGAGGTGTATGGTCAAGAGCTAGGCTTTACCACATAGTTTCTGGCTTGAGGCTGTCACTCATGGAGATGGCGAGGTGTATGGTCAAGAGCTAGGCTTTACCACATAGTTTCTGGCTTGAGGCTGTCATGTGTGTAGCATATGTACTTAACAGGTGTCCTACTAAAGCGTTGTAGTCTATCACTCCATATGAGGCTTGGCATGATCGAAAGCCATCTGTTGCTCATCTATGTGTTTTTGGTTGTTTGGCATATGAATTAGTGCCTGAACAACATTGCAAAAAATTGGATGATAAAGTAGTAAAATGTATTTTTGTTGGGTACAGTTCTAAAAGTAAAGGCTATCGTTTGTATCATCCATATACTAAACGCATTCTCGTTAGCCGTGATGTTGTTTCTGTGGAAGATGCTATTCAGCCATTGCTTTCATGTACTAAGGAGACATCTGTTAGCTCCAAAGACAAGTATGATACTTTGCTGCCTCTTTTTACAGGTGGATAGCCTAGTGCAGGTCCTAATGAGGCAACTTCTCAGCCTTTGCAGGTTTCATGTGATGATGCAGATCATCCCATTCCTGATGCAGATTTACATGATGCACTTGTTGATGAGAGAGCGGACATTGAGGACACAAAAACTATGCCAAAATGGCTCGTGTAGACTTTGCGTGGCAGCAAATTAGATGCACCTCTATCATATCATAATCGATCAGGCTCTCATAGTGCCTCTTTTGCATCAGATTGCTATGCTATGGCTGCATCTAGTCTCTATGATGAGAATGATTTCATTTGACGAAGCACAAAATTCAGAAAATTGGGTGGCTACTATGCAATCTGAATATGATGCTATAATGAAGAATGGTAGTAGATCTTTATGTGACTTGCCTCCTGGCAAGAAGGCCATTGGCACTAAGTGGGTTCACAAGATGAAGCGTAAGCCTGACGCAACAGTTGACAGGTATAAGGTTAGGCTTGTTGCAAAGGGTTATGCACAGGAAAGAGGCATTGATTTTGATAAGACCTTTGCACCTACATGTCGTACGACTACTGTTCGGAGCATCTGTGCACTTGCAACCCATCATGGTTGGAATGTACATCAGTTGGACATTAAAACTGCATTTCTGAATGGTGACTTGCATGAAGAAGTGTATGTTTTCCAACCCTATGGCTTTGTGTAGAAAGGGCATGAAAACTAGGTGTCCAAGTTAAAGAAGGCATTATATAGTTCAAAGCAAGCACCATGTGCTTGGTATGAGAAGATACATGCCTAATTGATTGCACATGGTTTTGAGATTAGTCCAACTGAAAGCACCTTATATGTTAAGCGTGCTAATGATGTGCTTCTAATCATTGTTGTCTATGTTGACGACATGCTGCTCACTAGTCCTATTAAGAAGCATATTGCTGATTTTAAGGCTGATTTGCATGCATCATTTGAGATGTCTGATTTGGGGCATTTGCATCACTATTTGGGCATTCAGTTTATGGAAGTTGATGGTGGAATGGCTTTGTGTCAAATGAAATATATTAACATATTATTGCAATATTTTGGCCTTGAAGATAGTAAGCCTATTGCCACTCCTATGGAGATAGGTTTACGATTGAGTCTTCATGATGCTGGAGGTGCACTGATGCTGTCCTCTATGCGCATGATGTTGGATGCCTCATTAGTTATGCATTACTTGATCGGATATTCAGTTTTTTGTCTAATAGATGAGCAGGTTTATGCATTGCCTAGGAGTCAAGCATTGGTAGGCGATTAAGCGCATCTTTTGCTACTTGAGTGGTACCCGGCTACTTGGTTTGTTTTATCCCAAGGGGGGATCCCTACCGCCAGATTTGCATGATTTTTTTGACTCTAATTGGGCTAGTTGCTATGACACTCGTGTGTCCACTAGTGGATTTTGCTTCATGCTTGGTAGCTCATGTATATCTTAGTTGAACAAGAAGCAGCCTATTGTGGCCACTTCGAGTTGTGAGGCTGAGTATAGAACAACTTTCATAGCGACTGTTGACTATGTGTCGCTCAGACACCTTATGGCCGATTTGGGTGTTGGTGAATCTTCTGCCACCACCATCTTCACTAACAGTCAGAGCGCATTGGCAGTTGCGAGGAACCCTGTGTTCCATGCTCGCACTAAGCACATTGAGGTGCATTGTCATTATGTCAATGAGAGGTTCTCTATTGGGGAGATCAGCTTGGGATATGTGCCCATGCAGGAGAAGATTGCAGACCTTGTCACGAAGACTCTGCTTAGCGAGAAGTTTGAAGCTTTCTGCAAAGCTTTGGGCTTACTTCCTTTTGTGGAGTGATTTCCACATAGCTTGGCACTTCCTTATACATGAGTGCCATCTACTTGTTCACCGCATTACTCCCAAGGGGGATTTGTTGATATATTTAGGTAGTGATGTGTGTGAACACTCTAGGACCGCCAGGGAACCTTTTTCCCTCTTTAGGAGTTTTCTTTTTCCCCGGCTTGTATATACGCCTATTGCCCTAATAGGCTACTTATCTTTGTGCATTCTCTAGTAATACATTCAGTATTGTGTGTTGTGCTCCAAGCTTCTTCTTCTTCCTTGTGTTGTTTGCATGCTTCCGTAGACATCTAACTCCAACAAGACATGACTTCAATGTTTGCAATCTCACTTAGTGATCACTTGGATGATATTCAAAGAATCTATGTCGTAGTTAATAGAATCCGTGAGAATTCAAAAAGAAGTCAAATCACTTCAAATGTATATCAAAAGAAGGAGCCACAACTGAAAAAAGTCCTACCAAAAACTAGCTCACACCTTAGAGAGGGAGTGAGCAGTGGCTAACTACAAAGAAGTATAAGGTTAAAAAAAAACAGTAACTGAGAAAGGAAGTTGTGTGTAGCAACTTCCTTGAATTCTTAAATAACTTAGGCAAAGAGTAAAGGTCATGGATGTCCACCCACCACTTGGATTCATACATATATACGCTTTGAAAAAGTGCTCCTATGATTTTGCAAGAATTTCACAATCAACCACTTAATGTGTTTTGTAAGATATAATTTAGGAACATGGTTGAGACTGCTAGTAGGTGAAATTCCTGATATGAAGCCTCTATATGAAAGGTTCACTTGTCATCCATGCCTTTGAGACTTTAGCTAACATTTATAAAAAAGATCTGGAACATATGTACACTAGAATAGAATACTGGAACAACACCTGGGCTTCATCACCCTTTGAATGACCTCCATTCAAGTTCATCTCCTCAGTCACCATCTGTGTGACTAATTCCTCAAAATTTGGTAATGATTCCCTCACATATAGTGAAGTAGTGAATGAACTCCATTTTTCATCATCTCTCAATCCATTTAGTGTATGAGCTACCAAATCATCATCATCAATGGAGCTCCTGTTGATCCTAAGGCATTTGCAATATCTTTTACTTGGAGGATAAAATCAATGATGCTACTATTTCAAGCCTTCCTCAAGTTGTTCAAATCATTCTTGAGTTGAATCTTTTGAGCCTTTGTGGAAGTAGAGTACAATCTCTTGAAAGCCTTCCACACCTTCTTGGCCGACTCCAAGTCATAGATATGTATGATCATGCTATTACTAATGTGTTGAGATAAGATGAAGATGACCCTCCAATCTCTTTCAATCCACTCATTCACTTCCCTTTCTTGTGCTTTAATGAATGGCTCTACATATTGAGGTCTAGGCTCAATTCCACTTACTAATCCCCATAGGCCCTTGCCCATGAGGAAATTGCTAATCCAAAATATCCAAATCCGATAGTTTCATTTCTCCAAATTCTCTATTTGAGTAGCATACTCAACCATTCCTTAAGATTCTATGCTTCATAAGCTTGCCTTGAGTGTGATGGAATAGACAAAGTTCAAAATGATTACCTTCCTATAGCTTTCTCCCTTAATATGTATTGCAATGTTTGCTCTTACCTTGAAAATTGGCTTTTGAATATTAATGTAGTTTATCATTCTTCTGCCAAGTCCTTTCCTAAGGACTTTTCCAAATAGATCAAATGCGAAAATACCATTTTTTAGGGATGAATCAACACCCTTATGTAGCTTCGAAAGGTTTTAGGCCCTCATATGTTGTTTTCCACAATGATCAAGAGTCACTATTTTGGCTCTATCTCAAACTTTAAATGCAAAAAATAATGCAAACTTCAAAAATGAAAGTAAACACTCTTAACTATCGATAACACTTTAAAAGTCTTGATTTGGATACTCCAACAAGTAGTAGCAACCTGTCCAAGTTATACTAGGTGTCGATACTGTTGTCTTCCTATGTGCAGAGACACACCTTCACTATTTGCAACCTCACAGAGAGATCACTTGGAGGATAGTCATGAAATTTATATCACATTTATTAGACTCTATATCAATCCAAAGGCAAGTCAAATCACTTCAAATGGATACCAAAAGAGTCATGTTGGGAACTAGCTCACTTCTCAGAGAGGTAGTGAGCAATGGTTAACTATAGAGAAGTATAAGCGAAGAAAATGACTAATTGAGCAAGGGGGCTGTGTGTAGCAACTTCGTTACACTCTAAGCTAACTTGGGAAGAGAGTAGAGGTCATTGACTTCCACTCACAACTTGGAGTCTTACATATATAGGCTATGAAATGGTAAACCCATAATTTTGCAAGAATCTTTGAATCAACCACTTAACATGATTTAGAAAAGTGGTTGAGATTCAGTTGTCAACCATGCCTTTGAGACTTTAGCTAACATTTACGAAAAATATTTGGAACACTTCTACACTGGAATGAAACACTAGAACAACACAGAAAATAACAATAGAACAATACGTGAACATCGAAACACCAGAACATTTGATCATTGAAACACCAAAGCACACCAAAACATCTTGAAAATATATTCGACCAGGTTTAAGGCTTGATATTTAACACCCTTGCCCCTCCCCGCCCCCCAAAGAGAGGGTAAGAACTCAACCCATTGATTAGCATTGCACCACATAGACCTCTAAATGTACCTTAAAAGCCAAAAAGAGCTTGTAATTTCAAGATTAGAAGCGCCATGCTTCAAATGGAATTTCCAAATTGAATTCCATCCTAGAGGGCTTCAAGTTTGCTATCGAGTTTATTGTTTTAAGCTATCATTTTGAACAAATTTTTTATATAAGATATGGGGTCTCATGAGTGCTATGCTCGATTTCACCTCTTTCAATTTATTCAAACTTAACCGAAAAAATAGATCTCAATGATCGAACTTTGTTCAAGAAAAGGGGTAAGAGAAATCATTGAACTTTCTTCAAGAAAAGGCGTAAGAGAAATAGTCTTGGCGAGAGAAACGGGTTGCGGCCATGTTAAATGGCCAGGAAAAATGGCGATTGTCACTTGTGAATCGGAGTCGTGAGTCGTGACTAGTGAGTCGTGGATCGTGAGTCGTAATAGCCAGAGAATACTGGATAGCAATAGCATCATAGCCTATAGGTTGATTATTCATAGCCCACGGCCTATGCCGTCCAGTGCAACAACACAGGTAGCAGAGGGGACATATTTATATTCATTTCAGTTTTAATCATCGATGTTTCTTGCTGGCTCGTGGCAGACAAGAAGACGGAGTCGTCTTGTCACGTCAGATACATGCTCAGACGGGGATAATCTTTGCCTGCAAATGGGCGAACGTCGAAGTCGTGACTCGTCCAGCGTCTTGACAGACAGGAGATCAAGAACATGATTCTGGTCTGGATATGAGGCATGCATGCACGTAGAGATGACAGACAACGAAAGTGAGTCGCCGAAAAAGACGAAGAGACACGTAAGCACGATTGTGCGCAGTCACACAGGGCTGCGCCCTCGCCAAGGGCTGGAGCCTGGCGTCACGCGTGGAGCACTGGAGGTGTAGAATTGTCTGGAATCCGGATCGATTTTCTTCTGTTACCTCGAAGCTGAGACCAAGTAGCGTAAGGGTGGGTTCAGACAGGGCGGCATAAATTTGTTGAGTCACATCATGTTGCCGTCGAATTCAGTTCACACAGAGCAGCAGTAGACTTTGCATTTCAAAACTTTCAAGTTATTTTATTGATTGAACAATTTAAAGAATCAATCAAAAGTTATTGTTAAAGTGACAGATATTTATTCGGAGAGAGTCTCTTGTTAAGAGAGAGAGACTGGTTCAAGAAATGGTAAGCTTCCATTTTTTTTTTTTTTTAAGCAAATCATATATTGTGCTTTATGGAAGCTCTCATTGTGCGTCAAACAGGGTGAATCCACTGTAAGGGATGATAGCCACGAGTAGCTCTACTACACTGCCTAGTGCTCATCCCATTGTGCAAGACTGTCTCGAACCACGTAGAGCGTTTCCTCGGCGATTCATATCAGAAGCTTGGCCATGAATTCTGCATGATCTTCTGCTTCGCAATCCAGCATCGACTCATTGACTCCTTGTGCGAGGCCTGTTTGAACAGTAATTTGTGTCAGGTACGTAGGAGGCGCAAACGAATACGCAGATGCAGAAGGCGATGGCGATTGGCGAGTGACTGGATGACTATGTTAAAGTTTCGCTTTTATTCGACGACAAACGACAAGCCATGAACCACAAAAAGCTGGACAGAACGACAGATGGACCATCGTTCACAGAGAGGGGGACGATAATCACAGTAGTAGGATTAGGGACATTCATATCGGAACAACTGGTCGCTGGTAATCATTGAGATGTGCTGTTGCCCGCTCATTGCAAATTTGCAAGCAAAGTGAAGGAATGATTTGAGCCCCGCTGGCACTGGCAGTGCGAAGCACATTAATGTCTACAATATCCATGTCTTTTTACTCTTGACAGGTGAGCAGAATCTAATGATTTTTGTCTTTTACTAAGGAAGAATGTAATGCTTTTTGTTTCCTACGAAGACAAATTAAATCAGGAAAAGTGACGAACACTCACTCACTTTTTTTTTTGTGGGAAAACAAGGAAAGAAGTGAAGAAATAACAAAGCTCAAACGCAAGGGTTTCGCTGATGCGTGGCTATTGTTTTGCGTCTGTGTGCTGCGTTCTACCCTCTTCCCGGAATAGTGCACACTGTCTCCCCCTGAGATGCTGACACTACCCAATTAGTTCCCTCCTCCCCGTCAAGGAAAGGGGATGGCTTTACAGGAATCTTTGCGAAACGGTTTCACTACTCCTCACTCTAACATCGATGCTGTTGTGCGGGACCCTTGGAATACGAATGCATTACTTAATGGTGCCTTGACTGGTCAAGCAAACTGTGGTTCTGGCGCTACTGTTAATCATATGCTGGCTTCCAGGTGGAATAGTCTGTCTTCTACTACAAGCTATGCTCAAACGGTTCCCAACCAACCTCTCACTACAGGAAATGTCTTTGGTTTCCAACCCAATACAAGTAATCCTAGACCTTCTATTGATGAGAAAGGTAAAAAGAAGTTGATAGAGAGATGGAAGAGGAAACGAACAAGGAAGGAAATACTGCTAACTGCCTAAATGTCGATAGTAAGGGGGACAACACGGATCATAGAACTCTCACTATTGACATAGATGTGCTAATTCAATGGCACAATCACTTATATGATAAAGTCTTAGTTGGCCTCTGTCACGGGCCAAGGCCAGCTCATGAAACCCTTAAGACTTGGTTGAAGGCTCAATGGATAATAGGGGACATAGAGTTAATCATATGCAGTACTTGCCCAATAACTTTTATTTGCTTTTTTTTATGATCCTAAGAGTGCTCTCCAAATCCTTGGAGAGGAGCATTGGCTTATTAAAAACACACCACTTTCATTGTTCAAATGGCACCTTGGATTTAATCCCAAGGGCCCTAAACCTACCAATGTGCTTGTTTGGATAGAATTTCCAGACTTACCCATCGAATTTTACTTGTGGATAGATCAATTGGGTAGGATGATAGGGAAGGTGATTGGAGAAAAGTCTATGAGTGGCTTTAATCCTAAATGGGATCCTCAGCTCCTGGTGGAAGTTGATATTTCCAAAGATCTAAATACTTCACTCATCATTGAAGACAATGATGGCACGAGGCTTCATGAGCAGAAGGTTATTTTTAAAAATTTATCCCATGCTTGTTTTAACTGCTTTGAATAGGGACATATGATAAGAGAGTGCCCCCTTCTGTATCCAAAAGATGATACTTCTATCCCAGCTAATAAGCAACAGAACATGAAAGATACTATGGATACTAGGAACACCAAAAGTAAACAGGAATCCTCAGGGAATGGTTTCAAGAAGGTTGTCCATAAAAATAGAAGGAAAAATAACTACTGGTTCCTCATAATATTAGCGATCCGTTTCTTGTGCTTGAGCATGAGAATGATGATACTCATGTGGTTTTTAAAGATGCTAATCCTATTCTCGTAAATGAACGTGATAAGTCAAGTACATGAGATGTGGACACACTACAAGAGATCGGCTGTATACCGAGGCTTTTACTGAGAAAATTGAACGGGTGCATTTTTGCCCCGATGTCAGTGTAGGCATCGATATGCACGTCGAAATTAAAGTGTTGGTATAGGCGTCAATATAACCATCGGTATGAGCATCAGTATAATTGTCGGTATAAGCATTAATAGTATCGATGCTCATACTGATGGTTATACTGAGGCTTGTGCTGGGTGCATCATCGCATATACCGGTGCTTGCTGGGTGTACTGACGCTTATTCTAATGATCCTACTGGGACTTCTGTCCCTTATACCGAGGACCATATCTACAAAACTTTTTCTGGGCAGAGTATGTTGTCTTTTGCTACAGCAACATTACCATGATGTTGCTTAGCAAAAGACAATACACTTTGCCCAAAAAAACCGAGTACACATGATGTGTACTCTAATGGCAACCGAAATATGATTTCCTGAAACAAAATATTATTTGACACAAAAGAGGTAATCAGAATGAACCATGTACAAAAAGAGTTATGTATTTCATAAATGAAGCATGTACAAGAGTGTGGCAAACCACTGTCATATATGAGGCTTTTACAAAATATGGCAAAGCATTATCATATAAAAATCAAATACAAAATTTTGGTATCCCACTTTCATACACATGCAAAGAATGTTCTATATCAACAGTCCTGCAACAAAGAACATTCACGAAATGAGATAAATTCGTATGAGATTTACAAACAACAAGTAAAAACCAAGTTTATAAATTCATCACCTCATCACAAACACTCCCATGAAATGAACACACCGCATCCCTCCAAGTCCCCCAATAGTGTAGTCAATCCATGACGATATCCATAAGCCTCCTCCATTCGTGCTACAGGACGATCCATTGCCAGCTCCTACAACAAATATACAAAACATTAGAGGAACATACATGACAAGCTTAACACAAACAAATTCAATAAACCAAATGGTACTTACAAACTAGTGATGCATCGTGTCATATCTGCCACTACCTAAATATGATGGTCCAACCGTATCTAAAGGTGTGGCTGCAGCATCTCGCTGTTGACGATATCGGTCAAGAGTTTGCTACTGCTCATCGTGAATCATATCTCACTCCTCAACATCTAACCATACAAGCTTTGGTAAGCCTGTCCTGAAGCATCACGAGTCTCGGATCGTCGATGGGATATAGCTTCACGTGCGGTGTGCAGAATCCACTTTGAACTGACAAGAGACTGTCCATGTGCTGGCCGAAACTCTTGATAAATCATCTCTGTGATATAATTCTTCCGATCTTATCTTGTTCACTCCATTTCAACATGATAGAGTGTCTAAGCTGTATGGAGCAAAGCTGTCATATACGTGCATACATTGCTTTTCTGGCCGCATCCATCACCGGAGCTCCATCTCGAATACTATATATCTTGGAGTCATCATGGTCATGAGCATCCCAAGGTGTACGTGGTGTTCCACGTGGCATACCTACATCTGAGGTACTCATTCTAGGAGTAGAAGTGGGCGACACAACGTCTGTCGTACTGCCTCCATAACAACTACCTCCTCCAAACCTACCTGTAGATCCACTCCTAGAACCAGAGTTTTTGATTCCCTAAGGTAGGAGGACTTGAACCCACACCCTCCTACTTACAAGGGAAGTACTTTAAACACTACTCCATCTCTTTGAGTTATCACTCTATCTCTCTTTTGTCATATTTACATCAACTTTCACCTCCCTCTTCCTTTTACAATTTTCAAGATGATCTCACACATGTGGAAGTGCCCGTCGATTTTCTAGAGGAGTGCATCAAAGAATAGGGTATAATTTACAATATATAACTCGGATTTTAGAAAATAATATATCGTTGGAAAGCTCTCGGAATGAGCTTTTTAAATAACCTATTAGATTGAGGATCCAACATAGTTTGAAAGAGGGGTTTTGTTCTCTAGATATGGATCCTACAACAATGGAGGATTTTGGTAATTCACCTTTACCTGGGGTCTCACTCGAGCAACAATTAGAGCTTATGCGACAAAAACTTCAAGCAACTCAACAAGCTGTACAAGAATGTGATGTTATGCTCCAACAAGTACAAAGTGATCGTCGTAGCTTAATCAAAGTGGTGAAAGCGATTATCATTGCACAAGAAGAAGGTGCAAGTTCTAAGATAGGTGCTAAGAACTTCCAATTCTCCAGATTCGATGAACGAAAAGATGGCCAATTTATCTTGTCATGGCTCTATCAATTCAACAATTTCTACTCTGATGAGTCATATTTGAAAAGTGAGAAAGTCAAGTTTGCTACCAGTTATTTGGTAGGAAGAGCTCAGCTATGATGGAATGTTTTATGGAATAGTACCAACCGTCCTACCACATGGGATGCATTTCAGGCAAAAATTAAGGAGTCTTTTGTTCCTTCCCAGTTCCATCTACATACCCGTCATGCATGGACAACTTTTAGATGGAGAGAAGGAGATAATGTATCCATTTATAACTGAACGTTTTTGGTAATGTCTTTTATTACTTTGTTCACTTGAGCAGGTTCCTGAAAAGGAGTTCCAATCTATCACCAAAACACTTTGCTTACAACAAATTCATCAACGTCAACCAACCGTCAAAGCCAATTTTCCTTTTAAGCAACCTTTTACTATGTTCGCTTCACCTACTTTCCAACACCCTCCTCAATCCCATTTAGTACCATCCAACAAATCAACCCTTGGCCAGCTTCACAAACCTACCACTCTTCAAAATACGATGATGAATGCTCAACAAAAATAACCCTCTATAACTTGTTGGAATTGTGGAAAGATTGGTCATACCAAAGCTACCTGTAGGATGAGACCTACTTATAGGCAACCCATTAAAGCTCAAGTACACAACATGGAGGTTGTTCCTGCTGACACTAAACCTAACTGGTTTGGAGAAGAATTAGAGCAAGAACTAAGTATCTTGGGACATGATCATTTAATTTCTGCATATCATTCCCAATTACATTAAACTTTCAGGTTTCAGATTCCATGCATGTGTTTTACATGGTTCATGCTTAATATTGTTCAATGATGGGACATGCGACTGATCATCCATGTCTATTTTTATGTTTATCAACTGAGGTTAGTTGGTTGTCAACTAGGAGGCATGTTGTATTCTATGGAATCATGGAAGGCTAAATTGATTTTTAATGTTTTAAATATCCAAAAGGTTTTAATGTGGGTGTGTTTGATCTAGCAGGTGAAGAAGCATGAGGGCGTGGATACAAGTGGATGCGCATAAATAAATAAATTCGAAGACTAAATCCAAGACTCCTAGAATAGTTATATTTAGGTTTATCTTGTTGTAAAAGTAGTGGTTCGCTTTAGAAAGTGATGCCTTTTGTAAATAAAGTAGTTTTTCCAAAAAGATGCTTCTAAAAGCGACGGCCTCATGTAACTTCTATTTTCAGGACGTAATAGAAATAAACCTATAAATACATGTACTCTGAGAGACTCGTCCATCACAGTCTTTTTGATTCCTGTTTCATCTTCTTTCAGCCTCTATGTGTGCGTGCGCTGAAGGACTTGATAATATTAATCCTATTTTTATATATTTAATTATATATATTTAATTATTTATTTAAAATACTAGCTCTTTTCATATTTATTTATCTATACAATTATCCTATATATATATATATATATATATATATATATATATATATATATATATATATATATATATATATATATATATATATATATATATATATATATTTAATCTTTTCAATATTTTTTCTTTATATAAATTTAATTGAATTATAAGTATGTAAAAACCCTAAAACCCTAATCTTAAAGATCTAAACCTAAAGTATGTATATTTGTGGATGCATGTGTATATATATGTATATATGTATTATATGTGTATGTGTATGTGTGTATATAGGTTATGCATGTGTAAAAATCCTAAAACCCTAATCATAAAGATCTAGACTTAAAACATGTATATGTGTGTATGCATGTGTGTATATATGAATATACAAATTTATTTGAATTATACGTATGTAAAAACCCTAAAAACCTAATCCTAAAGATCTAGATCTAAAATATGTATACTTGTGTATGCATGTGTATATATATATGTGTATGTGTATATATATATATGTGTGTGTGTATGTGTATGTGTATATATATATTTACTTTGATAAAAAACCTTAAAATTAATCCTATTTTTATATATTTAATTATATATAATTAATTAATTTATTTAGAACACTAGCTCTTCTCATATTTATTTATCTATACAATTATCCTATTTTTTATATATATTTATTTAAATATTCAGATTTTTTTCTTTAATTTTTCTTTATATAAATTTAATTGAATTAAATGTATGTAAAAACCCTAAAACCCTAATCCTAAAGATCTAGATCCAAAATATGTATATTTGTGTATGCATATATATATATATATATATATATATATATATATATATATATATATATATATATATATATATATATATATATATATATATATATATATATATATGTGTGTGTATGTATGTATGTATGTATGTATGTATGTATGTATGTATGTATGTAGGTGTATGTGTATATATATTTACTTTGATAAAAAACCTTAAAATTAATCTTGTTTTTATATATTTAATTATATAAATTAATTAATTTATTTAAAACACTAGATCTTTTCATATTTATTTATCTATACAATTACCCGATTTTATATATATATACTTATTCATATATTCAGATTTTTTTTCATAATTTTTTCTTTATATATAATTAATTGAATTATATGTATGTAAAAATCATAAAACCCTAATCCTAATGATCTAGACCTAAAATATGTATATTTGTGTATCCATGTGTATATACATGTATATATGTATTATATGTGTATGTGTATGTGTATGTGTGTATATATGTTATGCATGTATAAAAACCCTAAAACCCTAATCGTAGAGACCTAGAACTAAAACATGTATATATGTGTATGCATGTGTATCTATATGTGTATGTATATATGTGTATATATATGTGTATGTATATATGTGTATATATATGTGTGTATAAGTATATGTGTATGTATGTGTAAATAGCCTAAAAAGCTTAATCCTATTTTATATATTTGATGTAAAAAAAAACCTTAAAATCATAATTTTATATATTTAATTAAAACACTAGCTATTTTCATATTTATTTATCTATACTGAAATCGTATATGTGTGTATATATGTGTGCATGTGTGTATGTATGTGTGTGTGTGAATTTATGCATGTGTGTATATGTGTATGTGTGTCTATATATGTATGCATGTGTGTATATGTGTGTGTATGTATGTGTGTACGTATATGTGTGTGTATGTATGCATGTGTGTATATGTGTGTGTGTATGTATGCATGTGTGTGTATGCATTCATGTGTGTATGTATGTGTGTGTGCATGCATGTGTGTATGTATGTGTGTGAGTGTGTGTATGTAGGCATATGTGTGTATGCATGCATGTGTGTATATATGTGTGTATGTATGCATGCATGTGTGTATATGTGTGTATGTATGCATGTGTGTACATGTGTGTGTGTATGTATGCATGTGTGTACATGTGTGTGTATGTATGCATGTGTGTATATGTGTATGTGTGTGTATTTATGCATGTGTGTATATGTGTGTGTGTATGTATGCATGTGTGTACATGTGTGTGTGTATGTATGCATGTGTGTATGCATGCATGTGTGTATATGTATGTGTATGTATGCATGCATGTGTGTATATGTGTGTATGTATGTGTGTGTGTATGCATGTGTGTATATGTGTGTGTGTATGTATTTGTGTATGCATGTGTGTGTATGCATATGTGTATATGTGTGTGTGTATGTATGTGTGTATGCATGTGTGTGTGTATGTATGCATGTGTGTATATGTGTATGTGTGTGTATGCATGCATGTGTGTATATGTGTGTGTATGTATGCATGCATGTGTGTATATGTGTGTATGTATGTGTGTGCACGTATGCATGTGTGTATATGTGTGTGTGTATGTATATGTGTATGCATTTGTGTGTATGTGTGTGTGTATGCATATATGTATATGTCTATGCGTATGTATGTGTGTATGCATGTGTACGTGTATGTATGCATGTGTGTATATGTGTATGTGTGTGTATGCATTCATGTGTGTATATGTGTGTGTATGTATGCATGCATGTGTGTATGTATGCATGTGTGTGTGTATGTATGCATGTGTGTACATGTGTGTGTGTATGTATGCATGTGTAGATGTGTGTGTATGTATGCTCTATCTTCCTATCTCTATCTTCCTCTCTTTCATCTCTCTTTATCTCTCTCTCTCTCTCTCTCTTTCTCTCTCTCTCTCTCTCTCTCGTTATCTCTCTATCTCTTTCTCTCTTTCTCTCTCTCATCTCTCTCTCTTTCTCTCTCTCTCATCTCTCTCTCTCTCTCTCTCTCTCTTTCTTTCTCTCTCTATCAATAGAGAATAAAACAATGTCCCTCTTTTGGATCGTTGTCGTCAAAGCATCATGTATGTCGTCTATCGTCGAATTCCAAAGAATCAACCCCAAAAAACTTCTGCAAAATCAAAGAGAAGAGAAATTATAAAACATAAATCATAGAGAAAGACAAAGGCGAGAGAGTACATGCACCACTTACCAAGATGTGAGATCCAAACAGAGAGAGAGAGAGAGTGTGTGTGTGTAGATAGGGAGATCTCTGCGGGTGTGTGCACAAGAATGCAGGTTACAATTCAGTTCACGTGCGCAAGTTCGACAGAAGCAAGCAATACTCAATGTAAAACACGCGCAAAATGTTGAGTTTTGCTCTCGGGTTCCCCGTATGTTTAAAACATGGCCTCAGTATACCAGTCGGTGTGGGCATCGATAATTTCCAATAAATTACCGACGCTTATATCGACGGGTATACCGACACTTATACTGGCGGTCACGAGACATCCGGACGATCCATTTTAAATGGTCATACCGATGGTCACTTGACCGTCAGTATCTTTAAGTGGACTTTTCCAACGTTTATACCGACGTCGGGAGTGACCGTAAGTATAGGCAGCATCGGTATGCCCCTCATATGTTGTAGTGACACATCTGAGGGGAAGGAACACAATTTTTCTCCCTCAATCCACCAAAACGGCACAGATACTTCTTCCCAATGCTCATCCTCGACTGATGAAGCTTCTGAAACAGAACAGTAGGAGGAGGTAATTTTCTCTACCCAACTTAATCAGCATGATTAAAACAACTTTACAAGGTTTAAAAAAGATGGCAAGCTCAATGATGATCAGAAAGGTAATGGGTTTATCTCTAAAAACAATGGCAAAACTAAGTCCAAGAGGAAAGAAACTGTCAAGGTCTTCAATTCGGCTCTTAAACCGGCTAAAAACAAAAAAAATGATTTGTTGTTTTTTTTGTTTCTTAAGTTATTTCATCACTATTTTAAACCTTTTAACTATGGATTTCTTAAAAATGGTTTCTTTTAATATCAAGGGAATCAGTGATCCTATGAATAACAAAATGTTTAACCAGTGGCTCAGAGAGACCTCCTTTGTTCCTGATGTCGTCTATTTGCAAGAAATAAAAGCTTCTAGTTTCAATCAGCTCAGTAATTTAATTATAGCTTCCAACAGTCATAAATGGTTTTAGACTAACCATGCCCAGGGAAGGGGAGGTGCTGCCATTGATATCTTCCAAGTGCTCGTTCATCCGGTGGATAATGTTCAAGTTAGTTCTAGCAATCAATGGGTGGCCATTCGTGTAGGTATCCTTTAAACTTAACTATAGTTAGCATTTATGCCTCCAATAATTCTATCAACAGATGTGTTTGTTGGTCTGAACTTTCGGCCTTGTCTGGGAGGTGATTTTAACTAGGGACTATAATATGGTTCTTAATCTTGAAGATAGGAATGGTAATACTGAGAACATTCTGCAAGGAAGAGAAAAGTCATGTTGGATTAACCTTGTTACTACTCTTAACGTGATTGATTGCTTTCCTAGTTTTGGGCATACTTGGCATAACAAAAGTCTTTCCTACCCTTTGTCTACTCGGCTTGATCGTTGTTATATGAGTATCAACAGCTTTAATGGTTTGTGGAATCATACTTGCACCAATGAACCATCCCTGCTCATGTCGGATCACTCTCCCCTTGTTATCCAATTTTTTAGGAATGCTCCTATGTATAGGGCTCGATGGCCCCATTGTGACATCTCACTACTGAAATTATCGTTTATTAAAGAGTAGATTAGAAATATTTTTAATACGAATTTTTACAAATCCCTTCTTAACCCCTTTACTGCTTCAAAGAAGTTAGTTAAGAAGACCCAAAGTATCTTTGTCAAGTACAAATCCAAAATGAAGGAAATCAGGATGATGATAATCCATGAGATAGAGTTAATGAAAAATATTGACTTGGACCCTTTGACTAAAGTGAAGAATATTTATGACCAAGACATATTGAAATATGAGGATTATCTCTTCGCTAGTGGTATTCTTGCTTCCTCAAGGGAATTTTGGGCTGGTAAGGTTGACAAAGCCAATAAGCACATGTTTGATCTTATGAAAAAAAAACTAGGGACTTTGTTCTCCTTTTAAAAAAGAGTTGAAGATATTATGTTGTTTCTATCAAGGAGAACTTATGATTCTTCACTAGGGGTTATGGATTGGAAGCAAAGCTAGGAGGTTTAACATTAGTGCAGGTCTCTGTCATCTCTGTGCCTATGTGGAAGAGCTGGAACATATCTTTTTTCTATGCCCTACATCTTGCAGATATTGGAAGATTCTTCATATATTTTTCAATATTCATGGGATCCCCCCTATGACTGGGAAGGACATCCTCATTGGCAACAAGAGGTTGGAATTTGGCAAATTATCAAAGCTCAGATCCTTTGGTTTATTTGGAAACGAAGAAATGAAGTCCTGTTCTCTAAGAAGCCTAAAGATTTCTTGTACCAGTGTCTTAAAAAAGTTCGATGTAATATCAAAAATTGTATGGCATTGATGAATGAAGCCCCTATTTGTGCCCCCTCTTGGCTAGAATTTTGTAATAATCTTCACTACAGGAAGTGGAAGAATGAGTGGCTCTCCCTTTACTCAGTTAAAAGGTTGAGCCTTATGGTCTTCTTAGATTCTCTAATGTAATTTTTCCCTTTCTCTGGGGTGTCCCCGATTGCGGGTTGTGTTTTCTCTTAATTTATTTATCTTTCTGTTGTTCTTCAAAAAAAAAGGAAAGAAGTGAATTCAAAAGCAATGCTAGAGTCTCTGCAAGGGGCAGACCCCTAAATCAATAAATTACATGACCTTATTGAAGTGATATAGCGATAATAAACCTGGGCTCAGAGTACAAATGACTAAGAACTTCTCTTCATCTACAAGGATTAGTTTGACCAAGAATTTCCTGAAAGCTTGAAACTTCATACACTACATCATTGATGGCATTGATGTAGAGAAATCAATAAGTCTTCTAAGATCTCTCTTGGAGACCTAAACAAAGTCTTTCTTACTACTCTCATGAACTATGTGATTCCTATTGACACATATGTACCAAATTCAATGGGACCTCCACAGATGTGAGAGTAGGATGTCCATTCTATTGCAAACTTCAAGAAAAACTTCATGTTAACCACGGTTGGGGATATTGAAAGCTTTGCATACATTATTAATAAGCTTTTAGAATTTCTGAGCATAATGACAATCAAGGAATAAATGGGCAAGATCCTCCTCCTTGCCACAAAAAGAACATTGCCAATCACTCATTTGACACTTCTTGGCCTTGTTTCCAATCGAGAGGCCATTATGAAAAATAAGCCATAAAAGGGTAGAGTGCTTGATGGCTAGGGAAAACCCCACAATGCCTTGAATCTATACTTCCACTCTTGGCTTCTCTGACTTGTTTTCCACCTGAATTTCAGTTTTTTGACAATCCATTTAATGGAGATGGTTTGGTTCTTGAAGTAGGTATAGATCTCTGAAGCAGCATTAGCAAGATTGTGGGAAGGACAGAGATCCAACTTTGTGTCCAAAATTATTTTATGTTCCAAAAAGACCTATGTGCAAGCAAGAGAGAGTCTAGTTAAATTATAGATAATAGAATAGTTAAGTACCTCCTCATTTATGCAAAGAGAGCTCCAATTGCCAAATCCATGTTCTTTGCACTTTTTCTTTTTTTACACTAAAATCTTCCTACTGAGAATGGTCCATCCAACCAATCCAGATGGAGCCTTGCATAATAAAATCAGAATTAGATAAAAACTTATGATTCACTTTATACTAAATTTTAGCCTCCATCTAGGCTCTCCACATAGTGCACACTAGCTCGGAGCATGTAGGAAGAAAGATCCAAGGCAACCAAATAATAACATCATCACTATATGGGAAGGTCTTGAATATTACAATGAGATCAATGTTGATACTTACTTCTTTAAAATTGACTTTGATAAGGCCTATGACAGGATTGAATGGGATTTCATTCTGCAATCCTTACAGGATATTGGATTAGGAAGAAAATTCATCAAATTTGTCAGTATTTTGTTTGGTAATGCCTTTTCTAAAGTGACTATAAATGGTTGTCTTACTAACCCCTTCAGGTTGTGCAGGTCTATAAGGCAAGGATGCCCTTTGGCCCCCTTGCTTTTTGCTATTGCTAGTGATGCCTTAGGGTGGTTAGTTAAAGATTGCATCTCCAAAGGAAAGATTATTGGTTTAGATATCCCCCAGGCTTCCTCTCCCCTGGGTCTGCAGATGTTTGCAGATGATACCAATATGTTAATGCAAGCAGGGGAAACCTCTGCTCACTATTTCCTTAACTGTCTTAATACGTTTTGTCTTGCTAGTGGCTCGGTGGTCAATCATAAAAAAACTGGTTTTTTTTCCACTGATAACAAGATTCCTCAGTGTGTTGAGACTGCTGGCTATGAGATCATTAAGAAAGGCTCCATTTTCAGGCTGTTAGGTATACCTATGGGATTTGGTGTCTCTTATGAGCAGAGATGGCAGTGGGTTCTTGATAAATTCAGATCTAAAATCTTCAAGTGGAATGATATGTATAGTAATTTGTCTCAAAGAACTTTTACCCTGAAGCATTATATCCTCCCCTCATTGACCTACTTTCTCTCCTGTTGGAGGCCGAGCAAAAAGCAGATTGGTCAGGTCATATATCTGGCTAGGAAGTATTTATGGGGAGGATCTAGAATTCCTAAAGTTGCTTGGAATATTTGTTGTATGAAAAAGAGTGAAGGGGGCCTTGGTCTCATTTGTCCCTCTAGGATGGCCACTCAAATGTCTGCCAAGTGGATTGCTAGAGTTGTTTCCTCCAATGACTACTGGGCGTGTTTGATTAAAAGAAATGTCAATAGTTTCAGAGTCAAGAACAACAAAAGCTGGGATGGTTGCTCGCTTTGGGATGTGGTCTCTTCTCCTGTTGAGTTTGTCCCTAAGGGTAGTCAACTGATATGTAATTTTTGGAATGCTTGGATGACAGTTAAGTCCAAGTACATCCTCCCGTTATGGTTTGCTAACAATTTTACTTTCATTGTTCAGGACTCCATTTGGCTGGGCTGGTCTGAAAGGAACAACCATCTGTCCTTACCCATCAGATGGAATAAATGCAGGAAAAAAGGATTTGCCCATTGGCAAGACTTGATAAATGGAGGTGAAGTGCTTGATGACAATGTTATTCTTGATTCTGATGGGTTGTCTGTGTTCTGTAAACAGATTCTTCTGGATAAGAAGGAGCAATTGCAGAAAAAGTTGGAGATCAACTTATGGAAGAAAGTGATCACTCTTCATGACATTGCCTGTGATATGCTAAGCTCCTTCAGAAGGAATGTCAGAAGTGTAAAAGAAATCTCTGGGAAACTCAACAAGAAGTGGGATCTGCAATGGTCCCATTTATAGTGGAAGTACAGATTTCAGTGTTGCTGGGCCTTCCCTATCTCCAACAAGCAATCTTGTCTAAATTGGCTAATTCTTCATAAAGGAATTTGGACGGGAAGTCATGCTAGGAAGTATAAAATTGATGCTGGTCTCTGTAAAACTTGTGATAAAGAAGAGGATTTGGAGCATTTGTTTATAAAGTGCAAATCTGCTGCAAGATTTTGGAGCTGCATATGGTCATTCAGTCGGTTACAGGGTCTTAAAATTCCCAGTTGTAAGGAAATCCTTATTGGTGAATCTTGTGGTCTTGACATTCTCCTATGGCAGATTATTAGGAATCATTTCTTCTGGTCTATATGGAAAAACAGAAACAATGTCCTTTTTAGATCGAATAACAAAGACCACTTCTTCTCTTGTATATATGGGTTGAAAAAAATACTCAACCTTTGCCTCACTGCCTGTCAAAGTACTCAATCAGTCCCCCTGAGTCCCTTTGATATCATAAAGAAAAACCAGTTTAATGCTTGGAAAGCTAAGCTCCTCCCTTTGTACTCCAAGTCCAGATTGGATTTGATTACCTTCCTTGGTAATTATGTAAGCACTATACTTGGGTGATCCTGGTCTGCCCTCCCTAGCTGGGGAGATGTGGCAGCTGTTGTATTTTATTTTTTAGCATCAATTTTATACTTTCTGTTGTGCTTCAAAAAAAAAAAAAAATATCTGAAAGAAAAATATTGGAAAAAGATTTAATTAGCATCCTTAATATGAAATGTATGGTAGTTCCTTTTTATGAGACAAGCCCAAAAGTCATTAGAACTAGTAGTTTTCTTAATCTATTTAGTTGAAATGTTTCTAAATATTTTAGGTGGGCAAATGATATCCAAAACTCCTTCATCATAAATCTTCTAGAAGACTTTAGGAATTTTGGAACAATTAGTGTTGATCCCCCCTCCCGAAACTTCTAGCTAAAGTAGTAACTTGCAACAATTGCTTAATAGTAGGCATCCAACAAAGACAAAGTAAGTGAGAGAAGGAAGAACATAATGATTAAGAATAAAAACTCTATGAGCTAAATAGTATTGAAAATGAAGTGTTTCAATGGTGATGCACCATGGTTGACTCTCCTTGTCAAGAGCTCCACGAAGATACCCTTAGAGTAGAAAACTGACTCTGAATGCCACACATAGTACTCCACACAAGGCTTGTAGAATACACAAAAAACACACAGTACATAGAGAGCACAAACATCATTTCTTAACCTTTACAAACGTGGTCAGACTTATAATCTGTGATTGACCAGGCCACTATATTTTTTATTAAAGAACATATAAAAAAGTGTATAGTGGCCATTTGACCTTTTGCATGGACATTAATGGTAATGATCTCCCACTAAAGGCCAATGGCCAAAGTGACTATGCAAGAAAAAGAAAGAATGATAAAGAATACACGAGTGAAGTATACAAATGATACCTTTGACCTAGTGGGCATGTTACACTATATTCAAGTAATTGTGGAAGACCATAAATCAACTTACCCCCATCAAGTGACGTTAGTGTTGAAAGCTATCTTGTGGTAGAGCTTTAGTCAACACATCTACAACATTATCTTGAGTATGAATATTTTCAAGAATAATGTGCTTAATGGCTAAGTAGTCAAGTCCTTCCAAAACTCCTCAAGACTTTTTGAGTCCAATACTATAAAGTGAACATTATCTACTAGGTGGAATCGAATGGTAGACCTAGCCATTTCATCCAACTCATCCCAATAATCAACATCCATATCAATAGGCTTCTTTGCAATTCTATTTACTCGCTTCCATTGTTTCCTCACAATCAACACATCTTTAATCTTATTCTTCCATAGAGAAATGTTTGTGCCATCAGATTTTTGGATCTCAAAATGGTCTTTGCCCTACAACTCAAGTGCAAACCCTAAGCATCATGTAGCCTCAGCTCTCTGTGCCTTCTCATTCCCCGTGAGAGGGTTGGAAATCCATGCCTACGTGAGTGAATGGATTGTCTATCATTGCTAGTGTGGACTTGTTAGGGTTTCTAAGTCATATCTATTGATGACATGATTGCTCCTACATCATATACATTTTTATCCCAATGAGTGCATCTCCATTTTGTATCGATGAGGCACTCCATTTTCAATTTATTTTCATTTTATATTGTATCTCTTTGTATTTGGGTACCTTCTCATTTGCTTCTACATCCATTGTATTCAACCTCCTTTAAGAGGAACTATCCCACATGAGATGTACTTTGGAGAGCCCCTCCCAAACCTATATAAGGAGGCCTTCTCCCCCATTTGTATTTGGTTAGAAGCTTGACCACCACTCCATGCTCTTGGCAAGCTCATTTCTAATCTAGGTGAGTTTAACCATTTCTTGGTCTACTCTGAGTCTCTCACACTCTTCCTTTTTTGCGTACACTCTTCTTTTCATTTTGCTTCTGCAAGTGTACACTCTACATGGTATCAGAGTGCTAGGTGGAGGTCTTGGTTTTGCATGTGGTGATCGATTTGGTGGTGGTGGTGTTTGACTTTGGTGGCGTTGCTCTCTTTCGATTTGGAGAAGCCATTTGCCATCACTTTACGCTCTTTTGGGTTTCATAATGCCCATTTTCACACCCTCCCATCCTTCATCTTCATCATTATGTTCATCTTTTATCCCATTTTCCCCTCCCTCCTGCCCTCTTTGAGGATTGAGTGTGATATTTTGTCACTTTAAAGCAAATTTATACAGAGTTGGTAGTGGTTATCATTGTTGATAGTGTTTATAAACACTATTTATGTAGTTCCCATTTATCTCGATTATTTGTTGGTTGTACATCTCATCACATGAAAGTGTTATTAAACACTTTTTTAGCATTTTATCCTTCGCAAGTACTCATTCTGGAGCACGAGCCGAAGTGTTTGTAGAAGTGTAGTCTTTTTGTTACACCCAATCAATACATTGCATAGTAGCCATCTGCCACGAATGCGTAGACACATAAACCTCAAGGCGACTACATGTGCTGAGTATGCTTGCTTCCTCGCTCCGTGGATATGAGGATCATTCATCAATAGGCTGCACCCACTCTACTTCAGAAACAATAAGTTTTTTCCCTGATCCCTAGCTTCCTAGTGCTGCTTTCTCTGTTCATCTCTGCCGGTATAGCAGTACCAAGCCCAAAACGATAGTGGCATTCTGACATGCATAGAGAAAATCTCTCTACTGATCCATCGCTTTCTTTTGAAGCTGGAGAGTCAGATGGATCTGTGGTGCCATCTCCAATAGATGTTATAGCATTTTCAATCAGTCTTTTTTCGACTCATATAATCATAGATTGGTGAAAACCTGATATAAGATTATAAGACCCAAAGTATCCTACCAAACTCTCTCAAGGGAAAGAGAGAGAGAGAGAGAGAGAGAGAGAGAGAGAGAGAGAGAGAGAGAGAGAGAGAGAGAGAGAGAGAGAGAGAGAGAGAGAGAGAGAGAGAGAATCTGAGCAAGCCTATATGCACACTATCTTGACCTTTGTTAATACCAAACCTTTCACTGCTCCTCTGGATTGAACTCTCTTCACTCTGTGTGATTACACCTGCTCTCTGAGCACGTGCCATTTCTACAGAGGCATATTTCTTCGCACTTGGCAATGACCACATGGTGACCCTTGAAGATCTCCTTTGGGAGTATAGAAGAAATTCTACAACGTGTGTTGTGTAGCGCATCAATGACAAGCATGCGGGCATAGATATCCGCTATGGTTTTGTTCATCGCATTGCTGAGCTAATGTGCCCTAGATAACACAAACATTAAGCATGAGCTAATGACTCTCTACCTGAGAGAGAGAGAGAGAGAGAGAGAGAGAGAGAGAGAGAGAGAGAGAGAGAGAGAGAGAGAGAGAGAGAGAGCTCTCACTCCTAGTGGCTTAGAATTTGCCAAAGAGTTGGGACCCATTCTCTGAATTACACTCCGATTAGTTCTATAGTACATCTCCCTTCAATCAAGGCATTTGCGTGTTCAGAAGCCACCGATACGCAAATGACATAAGTGATTGTCATTGATACATGAGTGCCACATATTATAAATCTAATTGATTTTGGTCATCGATTCCACTGATGCTATGGTGCATCTGGCTCCATATATAAACACATATATTGTGCTAATGAGATATTTTAAACTTTACTTGGTGCACATATCCCATGGGAGACATTTTTTCGTATCTTTTTTATTTGTGGTTCACCAAAGGGCTTTGATTTTCAAAAGGTTACTTCCGTATTTCTTTGTAAGCATCCCTTCCACATTGGGATTTTACCTCTTGATACTCTTGTGGTATATTTTGTAAATATTATGGTGAAGACCCTTCCATTGGAATACACAAACAATATCATTACTTTGTATTTTCAAAGGGGGTAACTCTCATCTTTGGCTCATTTTTGGCACTACATGCACATATTTGTATTGCCCAAGGCCTAATGTCAATTACTTTTGAGTATTTAGAAGTGAAGCATTTGTCCATGTTCCAAAAGAAGATTGAAGCAAGCTACAGTCCAAGTCTAAGAAGCATATATTCATTCGCTATAGTGATCAATCACAAGTGTATATATTGTATGATCTTGAGAACCACTCCAGAAGCTTCAACATACTCAAATAAAGATCCAAGTACAACTTTTAGTACACCCATCTACACTTCAGAGGGGGACAAAATCTTTTCCAAACACAACTCAAAGGCAAATACTTCAAACCAACCAAGAAGATCACAAAGGCTCATTGAAAAGCAACAGTGAGAACAAAGTCATTATGTAAATTATGCATTGATGCATCAGATCCAACACATTTCAAAGCCTTCTAACTACAAAGAAGCTCAAGGGAAACTTGAATGGGAAGAAGCTATGCAAGTACATATGGATGCAATTGAGAAGAACAACATTTGGACACTTATTCCTAAGCCTACACATCATCAAGTCATAGGAGTTAAGTGGATCTATAAAGTCAAGTACAAATCAGATAGCACATTGGATAAGTATAAAGCAAGACTTGTAGCCAAAAGATACAAGCAACAACATGGCATTGATTATGAAGAGACTTTGCCCCTACTGCAAGGTTTACAACTATAATCATTCTAACCTTAAGTGCACACTTCAAGTGGCCCATCTACCAACTAGACATCAAAAGTGTTTTCCTCAATGGAGATCTTCAAGAAGAAGTATATGTTAACCAACGTAAAGGTTTCAAGACCAAAGGAAAGGAAGCTCACACCTACAAGCTTCAAAAAGAGCTTTATGGCCTCAAGCAAGGTCCTAAGGCCTAGTATGAAAATGTTCACAAGTTCTTCAAAGACAAAGGGTTTCAAGCGAGCAATGCATATGCAAACTTATAAATCTATTAGAAAGTGTCCTTAGTTTCCACCATCATCCCCTATGTAGATGACTTGATCTTGATACATTGAGATGAAGAACACATCCAATTCATCATCAGATAACTTCACCTTGAGTATTCCATGACAAATCTTGGTCTAGTTCACTACTTTTTAGGTATGGAAGTTTGGCAAACCAAAGAAGGTATATTCCTATCACACATGAAGTACTGCTCGGATCTTCTTTCTAGATATAACATGGACTAGTGTCACTCACTATCTACACGACTTGATCCAAACATCAAGCTCACACTAGAGTATTCATCATCACTTGTGGATGTGCATACTTATGGATATCTTGTTGGCTCATTACTCTACCTTGCTAACACTTGACCAAATATTGCCTATGCAATTGAGTTGGTATCCTTAGTTAGTTTGAACATCAACCTCATCAAAAACATTGGGATGCTGCTTACAGACTACTTTGATACCTAGCCCTCACTCAAAATCATGGTCTTTGGTATAGAGGGGGCATCGAACTCGTTGGATATTCAGATTTAGATTGGGCTAGTGATGGTGATTCTTGATGATGTACTTCTCGACACATATCCTTGCTTGGCTCAAGACCTATCTCTTGGGCAAGTAAGAAGCATCCTCTTGTTACTCTGTGATCTATAGAGGTCGAGTACTGAGCATCCAACTTTATAGCATGTGAGGCCATTTCACTTTGATGATTATTATTTGACATTGGTGTTTTTCAAGTTACTCCGTCATTCATCTGCACGGAAAACCAATCAGCCTTGGCTATCAAAGAATCCAGTGTTCCACACTTGGACAAAGCACATCAAGATCATGTACTAGTTCATCCACGAGAAGCTTATATTTCAAGAGATAACTTTGGAGCAGTGTACCTCTCAAGAGAACCTGGCAAACATGTTCACAAAGGCTCCACCTCTAGTTCTGCTCTAGTGCTTGGTGGACCTCTATAACATTCAGTCGATCCAAAATGGAGCTGTAGAGGGGGTGTTGATGACATGATTGCTCCTACATGATCTACATTTTTATTTTCATGAGTGCATCTCCATTTTGTATCCAAGAGGGACTCCATTTCCAGTTCATTTCCATTTTATATTGTATCTCTTTTGTATTTGGGTACCTTGCCATTTGCTTCTACCACTGTATTCATTCTCCTTTAAGGGAAATTATCCACATGTGATGTACTTTGTTGAGCCCCTCCAAAATCTATATAAGGAGGGAGTCTCCCCCCATTTGTATCTGGTTAGAAGCTTGAGGAGCCTACTCTAAGCTCTCGAAAAAATCATTTCTAATCCATGTGAGTTTACCCATTTCTTTGTCTACTCACTTTGAGTCTCTTACAGTCTTTCTTTTGTGAGTACACTCTTCTTTTCATTTCGCCTCCATGCACGTACTCTCTACAATATCTAGTGCTTGATGTACTCGTTTGCCTCTAGGCAAGGAGGTTACAACTAGGGTTTTAGGCCCTTCAAATATTTCATTGCAGGATGCTTTGCAGAATGCATTCGTCCCAAAAAACTCACCCTTTTGTGTGGTGAGTATGAGATTACTAATCCATCGAGGCAATGGTGGAAGCTCTCTTGATATGGTAGGTCAAGCCAACATACCACATTATGGTCATCGTGATGCTACTATAAGTAATAAATATACTTCAAAATCATTTGCAAAAGTTGTAAGAGCCCAAAGCACATATGGGATCCCCCTCTTCAATAGGAGTGCTCCAATAGGTAATAATGATGCTTATTATGCTAATTTATGTGAGGTGATGGATTGGTATGTTGTAGAGATGAGTTGGTGTTGCACAAAACCTGCTCTACACTTGCCAAGTTAGCTTCAAGGATGCTTACTAGAATCTTTTGAATTCACATTAATGCGCTAAGAACCACCATGTGCTTTGGAATATCATTTCCAAAAATTTGTACCAAAATAGATAACTTGCATAGGGGGAAAAAAATGAGCCCTCCTTGGGCCTTTTAGATTAAGGGATGATTAAGGATCCACCAATGAGAGAAGGGCAGTGGCCATAATCTGGTAGCAGACTCGGCATAGGCTTCCATGATTTTTCCTTAGTCACAGGCAATGAAACAAGCATGAATTCGTGGTTTTTCAGAGTTGGGTGGTTTGGGAAAACTTGAAAATTCATATGAGACCTTGGATGATCCAAACGATCAAATGGTTTATACACTTTTGCAAAAGTCAAGGCGAGATGCATTTTGGGCCCTTAGATCAACTTGAAATCATGTGGTTTCTATGGATATCCATTAGAAAAAGTGCTAATATACCTGGACCCTTGGATTAGGTGTCTCATCCAATAGCTCACATTGAAAGGAGAGAAGAAATGTGCCTTTTGATGTGATCCCTTGGATCGTAGTGCAATCGGACGGCTACCAATTGATGGCACATTTTCCCTCATAAGATGTCTTCTTCTCCCTCCGATTTCAGCTTCATCCAATGGCTCTTGTTGCACCCCAAGATGGATCAGCCCCAAATGCGCCTTCTCCTTGGATTTGCCTAGATCTAATGGTCCAAAACTTTACAGAGGCTGCACAGTATGGCTCCCTATTGTCATCATTGAATTTTTGACATCCACACCCATGAATGCTAGCCGTAGATCTTGGAGCATCCAAAGGCCATGCTCTATTGCATTTGAGAAAATATTAATTTACTCTAGAATACCACTAGTGGTTTAGAATGTCTCCTTAATCTCAAAAAAATTAATTATAATCCCTAAAAACTAGGGATCCTTACAAGGCCCATCCAGGGCTCACTTTTTCCCCTTATTATATGCAAAGAATGTGAAGAAAATTTCTATTTTGGGAATGCAGATGCTTAGTGTTTTGCTCTAAGATCATAACTCGATATGAATTGACTAGAGAGATTTTGCACACATGTAATTAGAGCTTAGAGCTAGCTAAAGCAAGTTATCTCATGAACTTAGAGGCACCATACACTGAGAAATGAATCTAAAAAGTCAAGGGGTTCACCTCGACATTTCAAGAACTAGAAGGTGTGCAGACATAGTCACCTTCCTCACTTCATATCGCGAGATTGGATGAGTTGATCTCAACGTGTGCTCAATGATGTAACTCAATAACTCTTAGAATGACTCCTTCTTCCTCGCGACTAAAAATCATCTCTATTTATACTTATCATGTGAGTTTGAATTTGCGTTTTCCCTCACCTAAAAGTGTTCCTACACTATAGGGAAGATTTGAATTGATTCTTCTTACCACATGATTTGTGGCTTCCGCTCCTTAACTTCATGAAAATCTTGACTCTCTTGGATTTTCAATTTATCCAAGGTGAGTATAGTCAAATTGATAAGTAGGTGTTCATATATGTGATCCTCCATGTGAGGTACATAAGCTAATGTGTAGTGATGAGATAATAACCAAGCACTTAGGGTTGCTATTTACACCAACAACTCCCCCTCAAGCCTAAGATTCATGAGTCTTCTGTCCAACATTATTTCTTGTAGTCCAATCATTAATTTGAACCTGTTTAATTTGCTTCCATCCAATGCTTTTGTCATTATATCTGCACACTATTGATGTGTGGATACATATGAGAGTTGTGTCTCCTTACTCATGATTTTTTCCTTGACATAATGGTAGTGAATTTCAATACGTTTGGTCTTGGCATGATAGATAGGGTTAGCAACAAGATGTAATGAACTAATGTTGTCTACAAATATACACGGAGTTCAAGTATTCAACCTGAAATCTGAATATAGGGTCCTAATCCACATAACTTCTTGAGTAGTAGCATTTGCAAGTCCTCTGTATTCATCCTCTCTTGATGAAAGAGGAGCTGTAGGTTGCTTCTTTGAAGATGATGAAATTAATTTGCTACCTACAAAAGTAAGGTAACCCAATGTGCTTCTCCTATCATCTTTAGAGCCTTCCCAATTTGCATCAGAAAATAATTTGACATGTACATGAGATGTATAAGGGTAGTATAACCCTTGATTAATTGTTCCCTTCAAATATTTTAGGATTCTCTTGGCTTCTTGTATGTGAGGCTTCCTTGGAGTGTGCATGAAGTGACTCAACATACTAACTCCATAGCATATACCTACTCTAGTTAGAGTAGCATAGTTCAAGCTTCCAACTAAGCTTTGGTAACTAGTCACATCTTCAATTAATTCACCTTCATGAGCACTTAGCTTTTGATTTACCTCCATGGGTATGCCTACAAACTTTGTATTTTCCATCTTGAACTTGGTGATCATATCTCCAATGTAGTTTCTCTGAGTTAGAAAAATACCTTTTTTTGCATATACTACTTCCAAACCTAGGAAGTATGTGAATAAGCCAAGATCACAGATCTTGAACTCTTCCTTCATTTGAGCCTTGATCCTTTTGATTCCATCTACATCATTTCCTATAATAATTATATCATCTACATATACACCAATGTATATGACCTTTGAGTGGTTCCTATTAATGAAGAGGGAAGGATCTACCTTGCTTAACGTAAATCCTTTATCCTACAAATATGTAACTAATCTATGATTCCAATCTCTAGGACCTTGCTTCAAGCCATACATAGCTTTCTTTGATCTGCATACATATTCTGGATGTTATTTATCTTCAAAGCCAAGAGGTTGAGCCATGTATACCCCTCCTGCTGGCATCTTTACCATGTGTGAGAATGTCTCTTCATAATCAATACCTTGCATTTGTGCAAAACCTTTGGATACAAGCTTTTCTTTCTACGTGTTAATCGAGCTATTAAAATTATTCTCTACTTTGTAATTCCACCTTGAGCCAATGACCTTCATAGATGGTTTCTTGGGAAGCAATTCCCAAGTCTGATTCTCTTGTAGAGCTTCTATCTCTTCTTCCATGGTATCTCTCCTTTCTAGCTTCTTCTTTGCTTCTTCATATGTAGATGCTTCTTCTGAGTTTGTATCTTGTGCTATGTAAATTGAATGCTTTGTGAACAAAGATGTGTCATAACCATACATTTCTGGTTTCCTTTCCTCTCTACTATATCTCCTTATGGTTTTTTGAGATGATTCTACAAGATCTTGCAAATCTTGCACTTTAGCTTTGCCTTTGGAGTTCCAAGAATTGATTTCTCTTCTTGGAGTCTTCTAGTCTCCATCAGAATTACTTGATGCTTCAAGTGTGGACTCATTCCTCTTTGACAATGTTGTAAAATCTTCCTTTAGGTCATAGAAAAGTTTGATCTTCCTGCAATCATCTTCATACCAAGATTTGTTTTCATCAAACACAACATCTCTACTTACAATGATCTTTTTATTGCTTGGGTTATAGAGCCTATAACCTTTCTAATTAAGCTCATAGCTAATGAATATGGATTTCTCTACCTTTGGATCTGATTTGGCTCTGATTTGTGAAGCTATGTGTGCATATGTTATGCACCCAAATATCTTGCAATGGTCAAGGCTAGGTCTTCTTCCATTCCATGCTTCATATGGTGTCATCACATCCAATGCTTTTGATGTGAGTTTATTGATTAGATAGATGGCTATGGATACAACCTTTGCCCATAGGTAATTGGGCAACTTCTTCTCATTTAGCATTGACTTTGCAACCTCCATTATGGTTCTATTCCTCCCTTTGTGCCACTCCATTTTAATCTAGAGTATACTTGGTTGTAATGTCTCTTTTGATCCCTCTCTCTTGGGGATAAGAATCAACGTCATGAGAGAATTATTCTACCCCTCCATTTGACCTTTGCATCTTGAAAGTCTTTCCTGTTCGATTTTCTACTAATGCAAGATATTTCTTAAAGCATGAAAACAATTCATCCTTACGTTTCATGAAGTGTAGTATTGTCTATTTGCTACAATCATCAATAAATGACACATAATACCTGGATCTAGAGATTGATGGCTCTTTTCTTGGCCTCCATACATTAGTATGGACTAATTATGGACTAATTCCAATAGGTCTCCGTGAATGTATCCCTTGTGAATGGTTGTCTATGAGACTTGCCAAACTGACAAGCACTGCTGTAGCTCAGTGATGAGTAGCACCTCCTTTAATGTCAATCGGGGAAGACATGAGGATGGTATGAAGACCTCGAGCAAGTGAAGGCACAAATGTGTGAGTGAGAAGCACACTAACATGCACACACATACACACACACACGCGCACACACGGCAAGGAAAAAGAAAGTAAGACAATGGAATCACTTCTATTGCAACAAAAAACTCATATTTAGCTGATCAGGTGGAGAGGGGGGTCGTTCATATTGTAACAGCTTAATCTTTAATTCCGCCACCTGCTGTCGTA
This sequence comes from Ceratopteris richardii, assembly GCA_020310875.1. Classification (NCBI taxonomy): domain Eukaryota; kingdom Viridiplantae; phylum Streptophyta; class Polypodiopsida; order Polypodiales; family Pteridaceae; genus Ceratopteris; species Ceratopteris richardii. The sequence goes on from CM035418.1 coordinate 179,433,008, forward strand.
GCTCCAGTACTTCATTGGTTATTGATGATTCAGGCTCTGGTGAGGTTGCAGCATTGACCATCTCTTTAGCTGTTGGTGGTTGTGGTGTATGCACTTGGGATCTTTGTAGGTCCTTTACCTGGTCTACTAACTGGTTGTGTGCCTCCAAGAGGGTAGCATATTCTTCTAACGCCTGCTGAATGTGTGCTGAGGGAATAGCCATGAATTTGGCGGGGTCTATAGGTGCTCCAGGGGTATTTTCCATGGCTGCTTCTAGATTCTCCTCGTTTTGTTGCTGTAGCCTTCTGTTTTCTTCTTGAGCCGCTGCTAAGTGGCGATGAAGTAGAGTCATGTTTCTTTGTAGTCTAGCATTGCGTCCCAACTGATCTCTGAGTTGTTCCTCCATAGCCTTACCTGTCTCCATATACTTGGCTTCCATCTCTGCATTCGATGGTTGGAGGACAGTCACTTTGTGTTGTAATGCTGTATTACTTAGCTCCAAGGCATTGACATGTGCCTGGAGTTGAGCCGAGAGGTTGCATAGCTCTGTGTTATTTTCTTCCAGTAACTTATATTCTTGCTTAAGTAGAGTGGCCGCTTCGAACATGGTGTCTAGTGCATTACTAAATGATGTGGATGTAGGGGTAGAGGTGGAAAATGCAACGGGTCGGGAAATGGGGAAGGGAAAAGTGGATGATGTGCCTATGAGTGAAGTGAAATGTGATGATGTTGGAACAACCGTGGTGGTGGGTGCTCCTGTGGGTGGTGAAATGTCCATGGGCTCGGACGTGATAGTGTGTGGAGTGTGAATTCTGAACACGGGAATGGTAGGTGGTGTGTTAGTGGTGGCCGTGAATGTGGGGGAGTTGGGTTGGGGAAGGACTTTTTATTATAATTCTCAACTTGCTGGAGTATATTTACAAGGTGTGTCCAGAATGAAGGTTGGATGATTTGTGTTGATTCCGAGGGTGTTACAAGGGGCACCGTGGATAGGAGTTGGGAGGGAGGAAATGTATTGGTGGATGGAAATGGGTGTGTTAAGGTTTGGCTAGTGGCAAGTGGCTGTCCGAGGGCTGGGAGATATGAAGGGTGACCTAGTATAGTTTGATTGGTGGCAGGATGACCTATATGGGGTTCAGAAAATCGGGTGGAAGTGGTGGATGTAGGTAAAGGGAAGGATAGATGAGTAGTGGCGTGTATAATGGTTTCATCATGGGTGGATACTGGTTGTTCAGGAAGACTAGTGGGGAAGGGTTCTGAGGGCTGGATGGGAGGTGATGGTGGAGATGGTATCTATGTATTTACATCTGGTTCCTCACTGGGAGTTGGGCTGGCCATGTGAACATCTTCTGAAGTTGTGGTAGGCAGTGCGGTAGAGACTTCCATTTGAATCATTTTTCCCCATCGTGGTCTTGTATCGATCCTTCATTGGTCATATGGAGGGGTATTACGATAGACCATGGTCCTCATGGCCTCCCCCATTGCACATGTTTTCGCCAAGAGATTCAATGATTCTACGAAATGTGGGTCGACATTCTCCGCTTGCATCATCTGGTTCACTAGTGCTCTATTTGCCTCTTTTGATAACTTGTGTCTTTTCTGTACCTGCTTGATGGTCTTGTAGAGCCGTTTGAGTTGTGCCGTGTAGGCAAGAGCTTCCTCTTCACTCTCCTCTAGTTCATTTCCCCGTGCTTCTTCCTGATTCTGTGTGCTTTGAGCACGAGGATGTTGTGTCTCATCTTCCCAATGTACCCTTCTTGCTTCACTCTGTGCCTGTTCTCTTTGGGATGATGATCCGGGACCGGCATTGTTAGAAAAACACTCACTATCAGATAAGTGGGCAGTCTGCAGGAAATTTTCAAAGTCAAAATTTGGATCCTCTGCTAATGTGGCCATGGATGCGAACTCAGCATCGGTGGGTAGTGGAGGGGCAGATGGACTGGGCTGTACCATATCCCCTGATTATGTTCCTTGGAGATGGATGATGAAAGGGGCTACTTGGGCCTCTTCTCTAGGGGAAGCTTCTGTTGTGGCCTCACGAGGGATCAGGACCTGTGAAAGTGATCCATGCATTCTTTTCGCAGGTTGAATCCCTAACTTTCACCCCTTGAAGAATTCCAGTTGTGAGTATTTAAGGGCCCTTGCGATCGGCACATCATAGGCAAGGCATCTATAGATAATTCTGGTAATCCCACATCAGCCATTCAAGGTATGCTTCCTCACGCCTCGCTTGCCTGCTTCATATAAGTGGTCCAGGATCCATACGGGCATTTTAATTGGCAAGCTTCTAGTCTCTGCTAGGTATAATCCATACCATATTTTCTTATGAGGTTGGGTGAAGCGGTCTTGAGCTGGAAATGCGAAGTGTTGAAGGCACATCCGCAGTGGTATGGCGATGTTGGGGGTGAGGGCACACATTTCTTTCAACTTCTTGATTTTGTTGTTCTTCATCGACTCTGGTATCAAGGGATCTCGATCGGAGGGTACTTGGGTGCCATACATCTGAAGGGCTTCCCTGATTAAAGTAATATTCAATTCAAACCTCTTCATTTCTTCCCGGTTTGATAGAGAGGGCACCAGGAATGTGCTTGAATGATCTTTATCTCCTGTCGGCTTCAGTGTGGCAATCAAGTAGTAGCACCTGAGAAAATCCGGTCTAGGCAAAGCTGCACTAAAGTAATCTTGCAATCCCGCTTTGTGCCAGATATCCTGAAGAGGAGCTGCATTCTGTAATGTTTCAAATTCTCTTGAGAAGAATTGGAATGTCCACCATACTCCTCCAAATTCCAACTTGGATTCCCAGATATGATCTGCGTCTCCCAAGTCTCCTGGCATCTCATTGAACCAATGAGAATGCCCCTTTACTCTTTCTGTTAGGCCACTTGGTGGATCTGGAATGGGAATTCTTCTCACGTTCAAAAACTCTTCAGGCCTAGCTGTCGGTGGAGCCTCCACAGGCATGGTATCCCAATTGCTTTGAGTGCTAGTGCCTTCCTGAGAGCTCGTGCCTGCTGCTGCTGCCATGGGAATCGGGTGCTTATCTGCTAGAAGAAGAAAGGCACATTAGTGTTGCATAGGAAACAGGATGTAATGGTGTTCTCGCCACAATACTAACATGAAAATCCCGAGGGTTAGCGGTTAGAGGTGAAGTGTTTGTGATAGATGTGAGTGGTGATTAGAGGTCAGTGTCATCCTAGATGCATACTTTGGTTATGCAATGGACTCAGTATGCACCTATGTCAGAGTGGATGGATTTACAAAATTGGGTCAGGGGGTTTGATATATGGTTTAAGTCTCCAAACTTTGATAGAGGATTCGTAGCTCTTAGAGCTAAAGATAGGTAGAGATTTATGAACTAGAGTGTGATGGATTTGGGACCTTTTGGCCACCCATTTCCAGACATTCCTCGGTTTGACTAAGTGTGGGTCAGGGTGGTATTTAGGTAGAGTTCCTGCGTTGTTAGTCGAGAGGACTTATGAGTGTTGAATTATGCCAGTAACTAGAGTTGGAGCTATTTGGGCTCGTAAATAGGCCTTGGGCACCCATATGTGTCTAGCATTGGGGCTAGCCTTCATTAACTGTTTAGGGACCCAAATAGACGTGGTGTGCCTAGGAGGTTGCCTAGGGTACTCCTTCAATTTTGTCCTTGATGGTGTGGCTTGTTTTTTGGCTCCTCGAGAACCTACTATTAGAGTTGTGGGTTTTCCATCCTTGCGTATCCAAATCTGCTTTGCGCCACGAGGTACTCCGTGTTGCACTGGTTGGCGCTCGTACCTTTTGATCAGCGGCCTCCTTCGTATCGAGTGATGTTCGGTCTGCCTGTTTAGAATCTTCTTTGGATCAGCTGGGAACTCCTTGTTGGCTCCTGTACCTTCGGTAAGATGGACACTCCTCTGCACCATAGAACTCTGGACAAGAACAGCATTGTTATCTTCATGTGGATTCTTGGAAAGACCAGGAGTTGGTGCCTTTCCTACTGGTTTGAGTGCTTTATTTTCTAATTCAATCGTACGATAGCTTTGGCCTGCCCAAGCCTGAAGAATTCCACTTCTTAGGTTGAGGTTGACTGCGTGATCATAGATCCAGTCTTGGCCCAAGACAAGAGGTTCGGTAAGATCCTCGTCTTCACACACTAGCACTTTTGTTGGCATGAGGACCATTTGAATGTAGAGGGGAAGTTCCACCTCTCCCATGCAAGGGGTTTCAACACCTCCTAATCCTATCAGATATGCTTCTAGGGGTTTTACCTCCAATTGCAGCTGCTGGCAGTAAGAAAGCTGGACTGCACTAATCGTTGCACCTGAATCAATTAAAGCTCTTACGGTCCTTGTATTGTCTCCTTGTCCAACTTCTAGGGTAACAAAAGGTCGTTGATCCACTATCCTATGGGTACGTTCACCTGAAGCCTCACACATGGCCATGTGATAGACTGGAGACTCTTGAGTGTCAATCATAGGCTGATCTCTCCCTTGCCTCCTCAATTTCATTCGTCGGATGCGCTCTAAGGCCTCTGCTTATGCTTCCTCTCGAATTCGTTTTTCCTCCTCTTTACGTTTCTTGGCAGTGTTGAGCCGATTTAGCATCTCTTCAGTCAGGGGTTCTTGGTATAACTTGACTCTACATCCGCTTATGTAGCTAGGGAGAATATTGCCTTCCAAAGTGGCTAGTTGTACTGCCCCACTAGTTGAAATCCTATTTATGATCATAGGTCCATAGCCTCTTTTCTCTAATTTTCGTGCATGCTGCTTCAATGTGTAGACTAGGACTAGGTTGTTAGTATATGATCAATGTCTACCCCTCATGATTGTATGCACATTTTGTAAGGCCCCCTTTATGAGGAGAAGCCAAGCGTGCATTACCCAATTGATGGGAATCCCAACTTGCATGTTGGATGAAGGTCATATTGGACCATGTAAGGTATTATAAGGAAAGGGAGTTACCAGGGTCCCCAATTATGGGGTCCGGGGCAGCGGTGAGCAGCCCCGGCTGGGGGGTCCAAGGGGGCCAGCGGGCCGCCTGGCTGGGGGGTCCCAGGGGGCCAACGGGCCCCCTGGTGGGGGTTCGGGGGCAGCGCCCCCGGCGCGACGGTAAAGGGAATATTCCATGGAATATTCCCTATCGGAGTCAGAAATCATTTATATTTGTTAGGTCGGTTCAACCAGTCTAAGCCGTGTATGGCAATTACGCGGGCGGTGGCCGTCCACGCTCTACCGCCCATGTATAGCCGTCCATGGCAGGCCACCCATGTTCCTATATATACATGACTTCTGCACTACCTAAGACACTGAGTTGAGTCAACATACCTCTACCTTGTATCTCCCTATCTAGAGTTGTCTAGATCACCATTTAAGCTCTACCTTGAGAGCGCACGGGTGGACAACGCCATCATCTTTGTACTTGCTGCTAGTAAAAAATTGTTGAGATTCTCCTATATCTGTTATCTTCTCTGCTATTGCTCCTGTGTTATATTGCGTAACTATTGTCTTACATAGGTCTCCTGCTTTCAAGCCTTTATCCTTCACATGTGTATCAAAATATGCCTTTTGCCTCTTCTTCGCTGCATAGATTCCTGCTGCAGCTCTCAATCGTGTCTCGCCTAGACGTTCAAGATCAGAGATTCAAGAGGAGAGTTCATGGCCTGAACAGTCATGCTCTTGTGCTACCTTCAATGTAGGTATCAAAAAGTCCAAGGGTAGCACCGCATTCTGACCGAACACCACCTGAAAGGGTGTGGCTTGGAGTACCGTTTTATAGGCACTCGGTATGCCAAAACAGCATGGTGTAGCTGTTTGTCCCAATCAGAGCGTTAATTGTTCACTAATTTCGTCAGTACATTGCATAATATCTTATTTGTGCTCTCAGCCTGGCCATTAGCTTGGGGGTGATAGGGGGCATACTTCTTATGTACTACTGAGAATTCTTGGAGCAGATTTTCAATAACTTCATTCAAGAAGTGAGTCCCTCTATCACTGACTAGCTCTATAGTAATCCATACGTGGTGAATGCTGTCGGGAAGATTTGCATCTTCCAATTGATGACCCGAAAAATTAAAATATTTATTGGTGAATTCTAAACCTCTTTTATATCACTGTTGATCAGTTGTGTTAATTGGATTAACTATTTTGAAAGTGTTTTCAAGTATGAAGGATGAAGCAGGACATATGTTCATGTTAGGGTTTACCCTAATTACTCATTTAATGAGAATTTCCTATTTGTTTTACATTCAAGAATTATGGGTATTCAGCCTAGGGTTTCTTGAATTCATGTGTTGTTTATAAGATTTGGTTAATGTTAAGGGTTTAGATGAGTTATAATGGGTTAAAGCTAGGGTTCACAAGGATTTTAATGGTCTAACCTAGGGGGTTTTATGGGTTTCCAAGGTTTCTAGGATTTACTATATTAAAAGGGTTAAAATAGATATTATTTATCATCATTAATTACATATTTATGTATTCTAAATTAAACTATGCTATTAATAATTACTTTAAGTAAATATGTGTATTTAAATATTAAGGTTCTAATTAATTAAACAATGAAACTAAGCTTAAATTAATTAATTTATTTAAATAAGAAATGTAGGCTAATTAGATTAAAATGATTAATTAAATGGATAAATAACTAGTGGACTATATGAGTGCTAGGAAAAAGAATGGCTTATATAAGTTGTGTAACTAAAGAGATTTAAGGAGTGGTCTCAATAGAAGATGCACTTAAAGTGAAAAAAGTTGGTTAAGAGAAAGAGTGGAGATAATTAGTGAAGATGAAAAGAGAGCAGTAGAAATTAAGTGTAATTAAAGTAGAAAAGTTAAACTAGAAAGTGTGGTGGAAGTAAGGAGATTAAAGTGTGGTTGTAGATTAAAAGTTAAAACTAAAAAGAGTGGTTTAGAAATGACTTGTGTTTGTATTTAAATGAGTGTTGAGCTCAAGTTTCTCTTAATGTTTTTTTTGCAGGTACTTTCTTATGCTCTTACTTTCTTCTGTTTTTCCTTCTTTCTCATTAGACCCTCCTTGTGCTCGGGATATTAAGCCATCATGTACTGCTGTGTACGATGATCTTGATGTTGATTGTCCGGCTGGAAGCATGCCCATGTCTATTCCATGGCTTGGTCTTCGTCCCTGCAGCATTGCGCGTATATATGTGATGTGTGTAAGTGTATGTGTGTGTGTGAAGTATATATGTGATGTGTGAAGTGTATGTGTGTGTGTGATGTGTGTGTATGTGATGTGATATATGTGTGTGTGTGATGTGTATATATGTGATGTGTGTAAGTGTATGTGTGTGTGTGAAGTATATATGTGATGTGTGAAGTGTATCTGTGTGTGTGATGTGTGTGTATGTGATGTGATATATGTGTGTGTGTGATGTGTGTGTATGTGATGTGATGTATGTGTGTGTGTGAAGTGTATGTGTGTGTGTGAAGTCTATGTGTGTGTGAAGTGTGTGTATGTGAAGTGTATGTGTGTGTGTGAAGTGTATGTGTGTGTGTGAAGTGTATGTGTGTGTGAAGTGTGTGTATGTGAAGTGTATGTGTGTGTGTGAAGTGTATGTGTGTGTGTGATGTGTGTGTATGGGATGTGATGTATGTGTGTGTGTGAAGTGTATGTGTGTGTGTGAAGTGTATGTGTGTGTGAAGTGTGTGTATGTGAAGTGTATGTGTGTGTGTGAAGTGTATATGTGTGTGTGTGTGAGAGAGAGAGAGAGAGAGAGAGAGAGAGAGAGAGAGAGAGAGAGAGAGAGAGAGAGAGAGAGAGAGAGAGAGAGAAAGAGAGAGAGAGAGAGAAAGGCGCATGGGAGAGAGAGAGATCGGTGCTGCAGAGAGAGAGAGAGAGAGAGAGAGAGAGAGAGAGAGAGAAAGATAGAAAGAGAGATAAAGAGATAGGAAAAATATTATAGATATAATTAGTTAATTTACTAATCTAGTTAAGTACGTATTAATGTATTACTTTAATGAGATATAATAAGGTTTAATTAATTCTGGTATTATTTAATGAAAAATTGGAAAGGTATACTTACTTCATTAGAAGTTAATATATATGAGTACATATTAATATATGCATATGTGTTAGTGTATATGCATATGCATGCATGTATATGCATGTAAAATGATAGTTTACATGAATCAATGTATATGCATGAGGTAATGAATGTGCGCATGCATGTTAGTTCATATTAGTTAATGTTACTACATTTGCATGATTATATGTATTTAGAAGTGCATGTAATGTTAACATGTGTGTGTGTTAGTATGTATAATTTAAAAGTACATTAGTATGTATGAGGAATGTATGTATTAGAGTGCATTTAAGTGTTTTAGTGCACACATTAAAATATGCATGCGTATGTAATTGAATGAATTAATATATGCATGAGAAAGGCAAGTTATTAAGCATGTGTATGCTTTAATGTATGTGACTAATGTTTTTTAAGTTTCTTAATGATTCTTGTATTATTACTAATATGTTAATGTTTTTTTTGCAGAATCATTGATGAGTTCAAGCTATTGAAGTGAAAAAAGAGAAGCAACAAGATTGATGATCCATTTAAACCTTATATCTCCATTTAGTCATTTACCCAATTGCTTAGACATTTATCCAATTATCTAGACTTTACATTTGTATTAGCTTATTAATTCATTTATTCAAACCAGTTTAACATCATATTGTTTCTATTAGTTCTTTCATGTCTTCCCATTTATACCATGCATCTGAACACAGTAGTAATAACATCATTGAACATACAACCGAATCCGTAGAATTAGTGTTAGAAGAACTTATTAAGAACAATATTACTTCGGAATCATTAGTGTCTTTATCTTATGATCAATGTTTAACTACATTCCTAGCATTTTCTTCCATTGCATCTCCTGAATCACAAAGTAGTGAAGATTTATTTCCACCAACTTTAGTTAGACAAACTCAACCAAAACCATTAGAAGCTACAATAGAAGAGGTAGTTAAAGATCAGATAACCGAAGAGTCATTATTGTTAACACCCAAACAGATAGCTATTGCCAGATATAAAGCAGCTTGTCCCTATGGTCCTTAGCCTGAGTCCGCTACAGACACCCTGCGTGTGCCGAACGATTTAGGCGGATGACTTGATCCACCATCGGAGCATCTCTCACGACCCGACATTGGTGAACCTGACGTGAAGATCGGCTTGCAACTCATACGGATATTATCAGTTTGCATTGCATATACATTCATACGATTTTACATCAGTGCAGCTGCGTCTTCATCCCTGGAAGCTGTGGCATTTACGTGAGCTTGCAATCTTCTTGGTGTCGAGGGCTGGTCTGGTGACCTGAGCGCCTCCACGAAGATTGGCAAGTAGGAGAACCTCGTCTCGCCACCCCTTTCATCAACAATTGAAGCACAAAACGCTCGCACCCATTTTAGCAAAATATGTATTTAGATTTTTGATTCAAATCAATAAATGTATTGAATTTCACAGAAAGCACTATTTTGAGCCTCATATTCGAGCAGCTGGTATAATTTCTTTACTCTTACATTCTTGCATACATAATTTTATTTAAGGTTAAATTATTGGTATAGGTTGAAGGCAACTGTTTGTTAAACATAGGTTAAGCGTTAATCATAGCTTTACTTGCAACATTTTGGCATAGTAAAAACTTATCAAACTGAACTCTAACGGAATTTCAGAATTAGTAGCTGAACATAAGGAAAGAGTAACAAAAGAAGTTCAGGATATAGTTAGAATTGTTCAAGCTAGATCAAAACAGACTTCAAAAATGGACGAACTATTTCAAACTATGATGCACGAGACGCAAGGACAAAAAGTAGTTGAAACGTTATTAAAGGATAAAGGGAAATTTACTGGTATGAATGTTACAAATTATTTAGACACGTTTGAGGAATTAGCCAAGTTACACGGCTTGCCTGATACAAAGTGGAAATCCTATCTTGGACGACTTGCCATAGGTACAGTGAAAGCTATTATGGATCTACATGACAATAAGGAATGGGATGAGTTTAGAAAAGAGCTACATAAAGAATTTTATTTAGAGGACTATAGTCAACACAGTAGAGAGGGATTTATGAAATGGATTAGTTCTCCTAAGCCTCACATTTCTTTAACTCAACTCCATGGCGAATTTATGAAAAGATTCTCTCAATTACCTGAACAGGATAGAGTTGCCCTTACCCCAGATATCATTTTATATTTCCTTAAAATCTTGACTCCAGATATAAGGGTAGAGGTTGAGCGTAGGCTTGAAGAACCGGGAAAGAAATATGGGCTTACAGATGACTAGGGTGTAGTGAAAACTGTAGTTGAGGCGGTTGCTCACATGAACCAACGTAAAACACTCCTTTATGATTCGATGTCTCAACCATCCTCCAGTTTTCCTCCGATTCAGGCAACTAGGGATACACATATAGATTCAAAAGTTGAGCCTACGGCATCCACATCTAGAGTACCAACTGAGTTGCAATTTGAGATTTTGTTTAACAAGTTGGACAATATGATGCATATGCACGAAAATATGTCTAAAGAGGTAGCGGCTTTGCAGAATGTGGTATATGCTTTAAACTTACAAGATAAACCTGCAATGCAAGCTCATCCAACTATTTATCCTCAACCAGTAAGTGCACCTAATCCTCCATTAGTAGCTCCGAATCATCCTTTTATACCTCCTAATCCACCTTTTATACCTCCTAATCCTCTAGTTGTACCCCAACCAATTCCTCAACCAATTCCTCAAGCATTTAACCAAAGAAATTTCAATGAAAGGAGAAATGCCAATGTGAGGAGATGTATCTGGTGCGATGCCACAGATCATTTGACTTACACATGTGAAGCATTGAAAGATGCGAAAGAGAAAAGACTTGTAATTGATATTGACAAGCGATTGTGCGACTATAGAACACATTTACCCTTAGCTGCCAATTGGGGAAAGGGAGGGATGCAGAAGCTGTATGAAAACCTTTCTGAGTCTTCGAAATCTGCTTCTGCTGTTAAACTAGAATATGTTGATAGTGACTCTGATTCCGAACAAACAAGGGAAGCGAGGAACTACTCAATTGAAGCTTTGATAAAGGCGAGAGATGATATTATGCAGAAAACTGCGTGGAACTCTCCTGTCGATCAATTCTCGATATATTCGCATATTGTGAATGTTGAAGAGAAAAGAAAGAGGGATGATGAGCAAGATACAAATGATTCAGGTAGACGAATGACTAGAAGTAAGATGAGAGATGAGCCGAAGCCTAAGAAAGTTCAGTTTGAACAAGGCGAAAGTTCTAAAACAAATGAGGAGCAAAGAAAAGAAATTAGGGAGGGTAAACAACCTGTGTTTAGTGAGCCAATTCAAACATCAGACAAAGTAGAGCAAATTCCTAGAACTGAAACAAAACCTGAAGAGAAACCAGAAAAGAAACCAAAACGAGTACCGAAAGCTATTCTTATTTCTGAACTTGAACAAAAAGTTCATTCGAAAGAAATATTGTATGACATCTTATTAAAAAGTGTAGTAACAATGACTTTAGAACAAATCTTCTCAATAGCAAAAATTGAATTTAGGGAAAATTTTATTAAACTAATTAAAAGGAAGAGATTCCCTCTGTCACAAGAGGTAGAGATGCAAGATGTTGCCGATGTAACTCACTTGATTCATGAATCTCTTTCTTTAGACTCAGAGGATGAAGAAGATAATACCTGTAATGTGAACAAAAATTTCTTAGGGCCGATTGTACCAGATGACGAAACAAAAAACTCAGAGAGTGATTTTAGAAAAAGTTTTTGGACGAGAGGCACACCGGAGATTAAAGTTAACTTAGGAGATCAGAAGAGATCATATTCTGCTTTAGCCCTAATTGACTCTGGGTCTGAAATCAATGTGATTTCGAAAGGATTATATGATAAGTTTAAATGGCCTATTGATAAAAATCACGGCTGGATAATGCGAACCGTGGACAATGGTTGTGGATCACTCCTAGGAGCATGTGCCAACATACCTCTAATGATAGGTGGAATCTCTGAGACATTCCACTTTTTCATTCAGGACAACTGCTCTTATGAAATTATCTTAGGTCAACCATTTATATGTGAAGCCAGAATGGAGACTAAAGTAATGGATGACGGCTCAACATACGCAAGAATTAGATCTAAAGATGATCTACAATCACTCCAAGTTATGATAGTTAGCCCAAACCATGTACAAAATAGGGAGCAAATTAGGAAGACGCCCATCCGTTCTCATGAAAAGATATGCGAAGATCATATGCCTCTTCGTGAGTTTGGAACTTATTATGATAAAAATTTTGCCTAGATGCCACTGTTGAGCGAGACAACGGTGGTACTTGGTTTGATGTCTTGCACCCATCTGTAGATATTTTAGATAGTTTTTCTTTATATTTTCCTTCATCATATTTGCAATTCAGTCATTATAAACAAATTCCTAAAAAAATTATAAAACATTATGAAAAATTTTATAAAGAGAAAGGATTCATTTCATCTGATGAACACATTGAAACCGTAATTGAAACTTTATCTTCAAACTCATTGATTGAAGAACTTCAAAATATTTTGCATGAAAAAGAAAATTTTAGATTTGTACTTTTAAATTCTATTGAAGAATATGATTTGATTATTAAATTTGTCATGAGTAATGAAAAGGAAGCAAAAGTAAATACAAAATACAAAACCGTTGACAAAAAAATTAAACCGATTGCCCAATTGTTACCACGAGAGAGTGAAGAGAAGTTTAGGCAAGTTACCAATGATCCTTATTTAAGAGAGCGCACAAATATAGGTCATACCTTCACAGAAGAAACTTTAAAGCTAATCAAGATAGGAAATGATGAAAATTTTTTGTTACCCGAGGAACGTGAACTATTTCAAAGAGTGATTAGAAAGCATGGAAAGGCATTTTCTTTATATTCCCATGAGATAGGTTGTGCAGACCCACAAAATGTACCACCAATGATCATCTTTACAGTGCCTCACACTCCATGGAATCTTCGACCCATACCTGTTCCGAAAGCCCATTTACCAGACTTAATGCGGCTTCTTAAGCAAAAGATTCACATGCAAATTTTAGAGCCATCGTCTGCACCCTACTCAAATAGGTGGTTTACTGTTCCAAAGAAAAATGGCAAGTTACGATTCATTTAAGATTTACAACCTGTTAACAAGGTTACTATTAGGAATGTAGGTAGTGGGCCCATTGTAGGAGAATTCACTGAAGCCTTCGCTGGTCATGCCATTTACTCAATGGGAGACTTGTATTCTGGCTACGATCAATTTCAGCTTGCTATTGAAAGTAGAGACATTACGACCATGAAAACTCCTTTAGGCTTAGTTCGCATGTGCACTTTGCCACAAGGAGCTACTAATTCAGTAGCGCATATGATGAACGCCATGAATTCAGTATTACATGACTTCATTCCTAATATAGCCATGCCATTTATTGATGACATTCCTATTAAAGGATGTATTGAGAATGCGAAAGATGAAACTTTAGATTCCTCTGGCTGCAGGAAGTTTGTAGTAGATCATATCTCTGACTGTGAAAGGATTTTCCAGAGATTTGAAGAGGTTGGTCTCACATTCTCCATTGAGAAATCTATTTTTGGTGTCAATGAGGTACTTATAGTTGGGCATTTATGTTGACATTACGGTCGGAGGCCATATCCACCTAAAGTCGACGCTATAAACAAGATTTTTGAAACCTGTAGTAATATTAGTGAGGTAAGACGATTCCTTGGTGCTTGTGTGTTTTATGCCATCTGGACCCCACACTATGCACATGTTGCAAACTATCTTTATGCTTTGCTAAGGAAGAATCGAAAGTTTCTTTGGACTGAAGAACACTCAAAAGCTATGAAAAAGTTAAAGAAATTACTTCTTGAAGCTCCTATTTTAAAGCGAGTAGATTATACTGATTAAAAGCCTATCATTTTAACTATTGATACGAGCCCTATAGAAATAGGATGGGTTATTGGTCAGGACGATGAAGAGGGCAATAGGTATGCTGTGAGATTTGGAGCAAAGATTTTACACAATACGTAAAGAAATTATCCGCAAATTAAACGAGAACTATGGGGTTTAGTCACGGCATTAAAATCCGATAAAGAATATTTTTTAGGTGCAAATGTAATAGTTGAGATAGATTGTCTACCTCTGATTGGAATGATTACAAACTGTTCATCACCCGACATTGCCATGCTTAGATGAATTTCATACATCAAGTTTATAAATCCTGTTTTGATACATATTGCAGGTAAATCTAATTCTGTGGCTGATATGCTTTCTCGAGCTAGATTTGATAATGAGGAAGAAACAAAATTAGAAATAAATGCAATTAATTATGATTCTAAAGCATACGCATATGAACAATTTAATATTGAAGAATACGAAGGAGAGTGGCAGGATATTGGAAAGTATTTAAGTACTTTGGTTAGGGCACCTTCATGGTCTTCAAATTGATTTCGGAATATTAGGAAAAGAGCTTACAACTTTTTTCTGAAAGATGGTTTCATTTGGAGACATGCGAGGGGAAAAATTAGATTGCCACAACGAGTACTAGGTACTAAGGATCTTCAGTTACAAGTCATGAAGAGTATGCATGATACTTTATGGGCAGGACATAAAGGTTTTGTAGCTACGTATGAAAAAATTAAAGAAGGATACTGGTGGCCAGGGATTTATGTTACTGTTAAAAATTATGTGAATTCATGTGACGTATGTCAGATTCATTCCTCAGTCAAACATAGGGATCAGTTGCATCCTACCTATCCACCATGCATCCATTATAAATGGGTTGTAGACTTAGTTACCATGCCCAAAGGTATCGATAAGATGAAATATATAGTCTTGGCACGTGAAGATCTTACGAATCATGTAGAAGGCCGAGCTTTAAGATCTAAGACAACTTTTAATGTATGCAAATTTCTTCTTGAGGATATCATTTCACGATTTGGTTATGTAGAAAAGGTAGTGGCTGATAGGGGAGAGTTAGATGCACAGGAGGCTAGAGAATTCTTTGCTAGGCATGGAATTCGCTTAGCCCTTACTACTGCTTACAACCCTGAAGCTAATGGGAAGATTGAACGAGGGCATTCTCCTATTATTAAAGCAATTTGCAAAGCTTGTAATGGAGAAATTAAGAATTGGCCAAAATATCTGCCATTTGCGTTGTGGGCTGATAGAATGACCTGCACTAGAACAACGGGGTATATGCCGACAGAGTTGATGTATTGCCAGAAACCGATATTCCCTATGCATACGCAAATTCTTACTTGGACTACTTTACCATGGGAAGATAATCTGTCAACAGAAGATTTATTAGCTCTGCGAATCCACCAATTAGAGCAAGGGAATGAACGTTTAGAAGAGGCTATAGTTAAACTAAAAGATTCTCGACTGAAAAATAAGAAGTATTTTGATAAATCACATAGGTTAAGGCCAAAGCCAGTTCAAGTTAATGATTAGGTTTTACTGTATGATAGTACGTTTGATTCTCAGTATGATGCCCGTAGGAAACTTAAAAGACGTTGGTTTGGACCTTATGTGATAGTCAAAACCTATGATAATGGAACGTATGCCTTACGTGAATTAGATGGCACTCCTCTTAAAAACTTAATTGCTGGCAAAAGAATTAAATTATTTAAACAAAGAGATGATGAAATGTATGAAGTAATGTTTGATGATGAGCATGATTAATTATGTATGAATGAATTTCTTTAGTGTGGGTTTCTTTTGCAGGAAAACTAAGAGAAGATTTGAATATGAAATCTAATAATTTTGCGTGTCTAGCTGTTGCTGGTTGAGTTTTAACAGGTCTTTGAAGAACAAATTAAGATGTATAAAGGTGAAGCAGATTGAAGATGAAGTTGATTTTAGGTCGTATTTTTCTTTGTCATACAATTTTGATTTATGTATTTTCTTTGCATTCATATAAAACTAATTGATAAAAACTGGAATGAAGAATATTAATTTATAAAGGACTCTATTTAACCATATTAGGAAAATAGACATAATTTATATTTCTACATTTATAGATTAAGTGAGATTTGTTAAAAATAGAAGGATTTGTAGTTCATTTAGATAACGAAAGTAGTTGTATATGTGTCGGAGCATATTGTTGCATGATTCATGTCTGTGAAAACCTAGATCTTTGTCCATGCAGCTAGATCCTGAGCTCGGATTAAGGGGTTAAGCCTTTCCCCTTTAAAACAAAAAAGTAGTGAAAAAAAAAAAAAGAATATTGACATGGAAGTTATACCTTCTTCCACCCCAAAAAGGTATTTACATTTATTATCGATATGATGTTTACATCATATTTATATGAAGAAACTAGTTGTGAAAAAGCACATCTAGTGATTAAAATTGGGCATACAAGGCGGCTGTCTGTCCAAGTAGATTTAGTAGATTTCTTTGGCATGTTTGATTGCTCATATGTGAATGCATATATATGACGAAACCTGCATTTGAATGAATGAAAACGAATTCTGTTTTATACTAATCTTTACATAGTTTATAAATGGATAAAATGTAAACTAATGTTTGTTGACTGAAAAGGTTAATAGTTTACCTTTATACTTTAATATGTTTTCATTGCCAGATGTAATTGAAATAAACTTCATGTGCATGTTGAAAAGATTCAAAATTTGATAAGATTAAATATATTTAAAAAAGAATTGATGATGTTCTATGATTTAATTTTAGGATAATCATTGAAAATGCTGCTTCCCTTAATCTGCAAGTTGGCCCATCGAGACGATGTGCAGGTTTGGTGGCGGTGGATGTCGGGAAGATTTGCATCTTCCAATGGATGACCCGAAAAATTAAAATATTTATTGGTGAATTCTAAACCTCTTTTATTTCACTGTTGATCAGTTGTGTTAATTGGATTAACTATTTTGAAAGTGTTTTCAGGTATGAAGGATGAAGCAGGATATATGTTCATGTTAGGGTTTACCCTAATTACTCATTTAATGAGAATTTCCTATTTGTTTTACATTCAAGAATTATGGGTATTCAGCCTAGGGTTTCTTGAATTCATGTGTTGTTTATAAGATTTGGTTAATGTTAAGGGTTTAGATGAGTTATAATGGGTTAAAGCTAGGGTTCAGAAGGATTTTAATGGTCTAACCCAGGGGGTTTTATGGGTTTCCAATAGGGTTTCTAGGATTTACTATATTAAAAGGGTTAAAATAGATATTATTTATCATCATTAATTACATATTTATGTATTCTAAATTAAACTATGCTATTAATAATTACTTTAAGTGAAGGGGTTTGGAGTGCAGAACAAGAGGAGGAAGGAGGAGATGGAGGGAGAGAGAAGAGAGGAACGACGCGCGGATATGCGTGGGAGCCTCGAAACCCACATAATGATCTCCGTCGAGGCAATGCTCTATAACTGATGTATATATATGAATATGGGGGTAAGGTCACATGACCCTTACATCCCCAACAATCTCCCACTTAAGGGTCAATGTGACCATAAGTGGTAACATATACAAAGAATGATGTAGGACTATACAATAATGTACAGGAAGAGTCTGGATCTCTACCCATACCAGATCAGCCTACACCAACCGCCTCGAACAAGGTGTATCCATGCACCTCAAACTGCTCTAGACTCATATCAACAGGAGTCGAGCTCATATCTGACTGATGCAAGAACTGATGAAGTTCCTGCAAAGCTCCCACTCGCTCTATGCATGTGTCAATCATCGAACGACTGACAACTCCAAGTGCAAATGCTCCAATAGCAACTGCAATGTCTGGTCTCGAGCATAATAACTCGTACATCAGACTCCCGAATGCTGACGAAACATGTGCTATCCTGGCTAACCTAAGTATGTCGGCCATGCCTATATCCAAGGCATCCAAAGCACTATCATCAAGACCAACATGTCCTGAAATATCTGTGTCAACATCTGGCAGAGCGAATCCAAGAATGACTGCATAACTGCTGACTCCTCAACATATAAATCAGCCATGCTCACAACCAAGGATGTATCTAGCTGTGCATCATGAGAGCTAATATGCTCTACCATACACTGTGTATCATGAGAGCTATCGTGCTCTACCACACCAAGTGTATCATCATGCTCCACATGAGCTGACTGCACAACATCAACACCAAGATCCATCTGATGATCTAACTCTAAGTGAGTATAATCACAATGCTCTACATGAGCATCCACATCATGCTCTAAAGCATCCAACTGATCATCCAAAGTGTGCTCCAAATGAGCATCCACATGATCAACAAAATCATGCTCTATATAAGCATCATGAGCATCCAAAACATGCTCTACATGTGCATCCATCTGAGCATCTAAATCCTGCCATACATGTGCATCATGAATGTCAATAGACATATGTGTAGGTAGACAAAATGAGACATGACGAGTCTCACATCGCACATAAGGCTGAACTCCCACTGAGACGAGACTGTCTCTCACATGAAGTACCTGCAGTGGATACATGTGCCCAATCCTGGCACCTCTGATAAGCATAAGCTGTCCCAACTGCAACTGAAAATGATGCTCACCAAGGAATGCATAACATCTGCTCTTCTGTAACTGGCTAACTGAAATCAAGCTCATAGGGAATGAAGGCACATAACGTACATGTCTAAGCATAAGTGATGCTCCACTAGGTAGCATAATGCATACATCTCCTGCACCCTCAATATCATATGTCGTACCATCAGGCATGTGCACACATCCACGACTCTCACCTGAGAATCGACAAAACCACTCACGATGTGGAGTAACATGAAAACTGGCTAATGCATCAAGCAACCAAGCCATATGTGTGCTATCCAATGAACAAGAGGAATCCTGAGATGAACCATAGGAGAAAGTGATATCACCATCACTAGCATAATCAACTGCTATAGACTCTCCTGAAACTACTACCTGACCTGCATCACGTGCATATCTTTGACGTCGTCGTCGCATCCGCCTGAAGCAACGTCGTCGAGTATGGCCATCACGGCCACAGTGCCAACATCGAAGTCGTCGATGTGATCTATGTCTCATATGAGTCAATGGACTCACATACATATCATGTAGTCTCTGCCATAATGCACTACTCGTCTCCTCATACATAACAGACTCATATATAGAATCCACAAGCTGTAATCGGATAGTGGAGCTGGCCAATGCATCCATATCCATCCATACGTGATCGGGCATGTCACGAGGCCTCTGTGCATCTCTATGCACATACATGTGTAACCCTGCACGAACCAATGTATGCCACATCTGAGCTTTCCATCTCGGAAAGTCAGTGCCATCAAATCGAGAAGACACCATGCTGGCAATCCAAAAGACTAGCAATGTAATAAGAGACTAAAAACAATACTCTATCCTCAATAGGATCACACCTGCATATCCATATGCATAACTCACATCACATATGTCTCTGTGAAGAAGAAAACCATGTGAACCACCTGTCACATAACTATGCATCTAGCATGCGTATAAAACCATGAGCATAAGCCTACTCACCAAGTTTCCAAAGTGACCAAATAGATGTGAAAGAATCTTGGGAAAATTTCGACAGAGTATCCCCTATAAACTGAGCAATCAAACAAGATAACCAGTAATGAAAGAACAATAAGTAATCTGTCACCACCTGTCACTGATCAAATCAAGAAGATAATGGCAACTACATGTGCCAAAAAACTAATGGCAATACACGCCAATACAATGGTGATGCACCTCCCACTCAAGAATGAATCCTGCAAGATGGTCCAACCTGTCACAAACAACCTGTGACCAAGTCCAAGTGAATGGAGATAGTCAATGATCCAAAGCTATCGCAAAAGCTTCAAGATCCACTAGAGTTCTCTTCTAGCATAAAAGCCGATGAAATTTCGGCATCATCTCCTCTGTAAAATGGACTCTAGAACCAAAATAACCTTGTGGGAATCACCATCCACGTAAGCCAAGAATCACACTGGCAAATATATATCAATCAATGACCAAATGCTAATAACGGTGACAAACAAACGTGTAACTGAGGCTCCAATCTGGATCATGTACCTGCAAAGAAAACAAAAGATACAAGTACCAAACAAGATCCAAAATCAACTCTCATAAAAGTATGTGCAATCGGCAAGTAAATCCATAACCAAGTGGCATAAGCAAGATGTAGACCACAATGCCACTATACATCCATGATCGAACTCATGATGACATAAACCTCAAAAAGAGTATACCACAATGTCATCTTACATGCCAAACAAGTGACAAGATCATGCTCTACTCTCATATGGAGGAGCTAACACAATGATCATACATGTACAATGTCTTGAAGCTCTAAAAATAAGAGCTTGCACACCATAAATTCTCTCTCGAAGAAGTTCCAAAGCAAATTCAACCTCCAAGTGCAATTAGGGTTGTTTGGGTAAAACTGTACTGCTCTGTGTTTTGCTGTTTCAGAGGTGATAACCTCTGAATCTGAACTTTTGGTCTTCAGCAAACTTGAAGATCTGTTTCTTGGCTACGTAACGACATAAAGAACACCTCAATCGGAGGTGCGTAGCTCAAGATATGCTCAAAATAAGCACCTGCTGTCAATTTCACTTTCACTTGCAACAGTACTGCTCTGTATTCTGCAATTTCGGTGACCTTGCATTAGGAATCTGAATCTGAGTTCTTCTACAAAGTTGTAGCTAACTTTTCAAGCTACGAGCAGCAAGTTGAATCATCGCATTCCGAGCTATAGAACTCAAGTTATGACGAAAAAACCGACCTGCTGTCCTACTCAATGTAGATTCGTCTTCTACAATTCTCTGCGTTTTTCGAATTTTCGGCACTTCAGAAGTCCGAACCAGGTTCTGCGCCCTTCTGTGAAGTTGTAGCTCTCTGTGTTAGCTACGCATAGAACTTTAAAACGCGTCAATCCGAGCTTTCTATCTCGAGTTATGACCGAAATACTGAACAGCTGTCAAGAGATGCCGACCTGCACTTCTACCTCTTCTCACCTAAGCTTCCATTGAAGCTTCTTGCACACTAGCCTTCAACATGCTCTGATACCAATGAAGGGGTTTGGAGTGCAGAACAAGAGGAGGAAGGAGGAGATGGAGGGAGAGAGAAGAGAGGAACGACGCGCGGATATGCGTGGGAGCCTCGAAACCCACATAATGATCTCCGTCGAGGCAATGCTCTATAACTGATGTATATATATGAATATGGGGGTAAGGTCACATGACCCTTACATCCCCAACATTAAGTAAATATGTGTATTTAAATATTAAGGTTCTAATTAATTAAACCCTTAAACTAAGCTTAAATTAATTAATTTATTTAAATAAGAAATGTAGGCTAATTAGATTAAAATGATTAATTAAATGGATAAATAACTAGTGGACTATATGAGTGCTAGGAAAAAGAATGGCTTATATAAGTTGTGTAACTAAAGAGATTTAAGGAGTGGTCTCAATAGAAGATGCACTTAAAGTGAAAAAAGTTGGTTAAGAGAAAGAGTGGAGAGAATTAGTGAAGATGAAAAGAGAGGAGTAGAAATTAAGTGTAATTAAAGTAGAAAAGTTAAACTACAAAGTGTGGTGGAAGTAAGGAGATTAAAGTGTGGCTGTAGATTAAAAGTTAAAACTAAAAAGAGTGGTTTAGAAACGACTTGTGTTTGTATTTAAATGAGTGTTGAGCTCAAGTTTCTCTTAATGTTTTTTTTGCAGGTACTTTCTTCTACTCTTACTTTCTTCTATTTTTCCTTCTTTCTCATGAGACCCTCCTTGTGCTCGGGATATTAAGCCATCATGTACTGCTGTGTACGATGATCTTGATGTTGATTGTCCGGCTGGAAGCATGCCCATGCCTATTCCATGGCTTGGTCTTGGTCCCTGCAGCATTGCGCGTATATATGTGATGTGTGTAAGTGTATGTGTGTGTGTGAAGTATATATGTGATGTGTGAAGTGTATGTGTGTGTGTGATGTGTGTCTATGTGATGTGATATATGTGTGTGTGATGTGTATATATGTGATGTGTGTAAGTGTATGTGTGTGTGTGAAGTATATATGTGATGTGTGAAGTGTCTGTGTGTGTGTGATGTGTGTGTATGTGATGTGATATATGTGTGTGTGTGATGTGTGTGTATGTGATGTGATGTATGTGTGTGTGTGAAGTGTATGTGTGTGTGTGAAGTGTATGTGTGTGTGAAGTGTGTGTATGTGAAGTGTATGTGTGTGTGTGAAGTGTATGTGTGTGTGTGAAGTGTATGTGTGTGTGAAGTGTGTGTATGTGAAGTGTATGTGTGTGTGTGAAGTGTATGTGTGTGTGTGATGTGTGTGTATGTGATGTGATGTATGTGTGTGTGTGAAGTGTATGTGTGTGTGTGAAGTGTATGTGTGTGTGAAGTGTGTGTATGTGAAGTGTATGTGTGTGTGTGTGAAGTGTATATGTGTGTGTGATGTGTGTGTGTGTGTGAGAGAGAGAGAGAGAGAGAGAGAGAGAGAGAAAGAGAGAGAGAGAAAGGCGCATGGGAGAGAGAGAGATCGGTGCTGCAGAGAGAGAGAGACAGAGAGAGAGAGAGAGAGAGAGAGAGAGAGAAAGATAGAAAGAGAGATAAAGAGATAGGAAAAATATTATAGATATAATTAGTTAATTTACTAATCTAGTTAAGTACGTATTAATGTATTACTTTAATGAGATATAATAAGGTTTAATTAATTCTGGTATTATTTAATGAGAAATTGGAAAGGTATACTTACTTCATTAGAAGTTAATATATATGAGTACATATTAATATATGCATATGTGTTAGTGTATATGCATATGCATGCATGTATATGCATGTAAAATGATAGTTTACATGAATCAATGTATATGCATGAGGTAATGAATGTGCGCATGCATGTTAGTTCATATTAATTAATGTTACTACATTTGCATGATTATATATATTTAGAAGTGCATGTAATGTTAGCATGTGTGTGTGTTAGTATGTATAATTTAAAAGTACATTAGTATGTATGAGGAATGTATGTATTAGAGTGCATTTAAGTGTTTTAGTGCACACATTAAAATATGCATGGGTATGTAATTGAATGAGCTAATATATGCATGAAAAAGGCAAGTTATTAAGCATGTGTATGCTTTAATGTATGTGACTAATGTTTTTTAAGTTTCTTAATGATTCTTGTATTATTACTAATATGTTAATGTTTTTTTTGCAGAATCATTGATGTGTTCAAGCTATTGAAGTGAAAAAAGAGAAGCAACAAGATTGATGATCCATTTAAACCTTATATCTCCATTTAGTCATTTACCCAATTGCTTAGACATTTATCCAATTATCTAGACTTTACATTTGTATTAGCTTATTAATTCATTTATTCAAACCAGTTTAACATCATATTGTTTCTATTAGTTCTTTCATGTCTTCCGATTTATACCATGCATCTGAACACAGTAGTAATAACATCATTGAACATACAACCGAATCCGTAGAATTAGTGTTAGAAGAACTTATTAAGAACAATATTACTTCGGAATCATTAGTGTCTTTATCTTATGATCAATGTTTAACTACATTCCTAGCAGTTTCTTCCATTGCATCTCCTGAATCACAAAGTAGTGAAGATTTATTTCCACCAACTTTAGTTAGACAAACTCAACCAAAACCATTAGAAGCTACAATAGAAGAGGTAGTTAAAGATCAGATAACCGAAGAGTCATTATTGTTAACACCCAAACAGATAGCTATTGCCAGATATAAAGCAGCTTGTCCCTATGGTCCTTAGTCTGAGTCGGCTACAGACACCCTGCGTGTGCCGAATGATTTAGGCGGATGACTTGATCCACCATCGGAGCATCTCTCACGACCCGACATTGGTGAACCTGACGTGAAGATCGGCTTGCGACTCAGACGGATATTATCAGTTTGCATTGCATATACATTCATACGATTTTACATCAGTGCAACTGCGTCTTCATCCCTGGAAGCTGTGGCATTTACGTGAGCTTGCAATGTTCTTGGTGTCGAGGGCTGGTCTGGTGACCTGAGCGCCTCCACGAAGATTGGCAAGTAGGAGAACCTCGTCTCGCCACCCCTTTCATCAACAATTGAAGCACAAAACGCTCGCACCCATTTTAGCAAAATATGTATTTAGATTTTTGATTCAAATCAATAAATGTATTGAATTTCACAGAAAGCACTGTTTTGAGCCTCATCTTCGAGCAGCTGGTATAATTTCTTTACTCTTACACTCTTGCATACATAATTTTATTTAAGGTTAAATTATTGGTATAGGTTGAAGGCAACTGTTTGTTAAACATAGATTAAGCGTTAATCATAGCTTTACTTGCAACATTTTGGCATAATTAAAACCTATCAAACTGAACTCTAACGGAATTTCAGAATTAGTAGCTGAACATAAGGAAAGAGTAACAAAAGAAGTTCAGGATATAGTTAGAATTGTTCAAGCTAGATCAAAACAGACTTCAAAATGGACGAACATTTTCAAACTATGATGCACGAGACGCAAGGACAAAAAGTAGTTGAAACGTTATTAAAGGATAAAGGGAAATTTACTGGTATGAATGTTACAAATTATTTAGACACGTTTGAGGAATTAGCCAAGTTACACGACGTGCCTAATACAAAGTGGAAATCCTATCTTGGACGACTTGCCATAGGTACAGTGAAAGCTATTATGGATCTACATGATAATAAGGAATGGGATGAGTTTAGAAAAGAGCTACATAAAGAATTTTATTTAGAGGACTATAGTCAACACAGTAGAGAGGGATTTATGAAATGGATTAGTTCTCCTAAGCCTCACATTTCTTTAACTCAACTCCATGGCGAATTTATGAAAAGATTCTCTCAATTACCTGAACAGGATAGAGTTGCCCTTACCCCAGATATCATTTTATATTTCCTTAAAATCTTGACTCCAGATATAAGGGTAGAGGTTGAGCGTAGGCTTGAAGAACCGGGAAAGAAATATGGGCTTACAGATGACTAGGGTGTAGTGAAAACTGTAGTTGAGGCGGTTGCTCACATGAACCAACGTAAAACACTCCTTTATGATTCGATGTCTCAACCATCCTCCAGTTTTCCTCCGATTCAGGCAACTAGGGATACACATATAGATTCAAAAGTTGAGCCTACGGCATCCACATCTAGAGTACCAACTGAGTTGCAATTTGAGATTTTGTTTAACAAGTTGGACAATATGATGCATATGCACGAAAATATGTCTAAAGAGGTAGCAGCTTTGCAGAATGTGGTATATGCTTTAAACTTACAAGATAAACCTGCAATGCAAGCTTATCCGACTATTTATCCTCAACCAGTAAGTGCACCTAATCCTCCATTAGTAGCTCCGAATCATCCTTTTATACCTCCTAATCCACCTTTTATACCTCCTAATCCTCTAGTTGTACCCCAACCAATTCCTCAACCAATTCCTCAAGCATTTAACCAAAGAAATTTCAATGAAAGGAGAAATGCCAATGTGAGGAGATGTATCTGGTGCGATGCCACAGATCATTTGACTTACACATGTGAAGCATTGAAAGATGCGAAAGAGAAAAGACTTGTAATTGATATTGACAAGCGATTGTGCAACTATAGAACACATTTACCCTTAGCTGCCAATTGGGGAAAGGGAGGGATGCAAAAGCTGTATGAAAACCTTTCTGAGTCTTCGAAATCTGCTTCTGCTGTTAAACTAGAATATGTTGATAGTGACTCTGATTCCAAACAAACAAGGGAAACGAGGAACTACTCAATTGAAGCTTTGATAAAGGCGAGAGATGATATTATGCAGAAAACTACGTGGAACTCTCTTGTCGATCAATTCTCGATATATTCGCATATTGCGAATGTTGAAGAGAAAAGAAAGAGGGATGATGAGCAAGATACAAATGATTCAGGTAGACGAATGACTAGAAGTAAGATGAGAGATGAGCCGAAGCCTAAGAAAGTTCAGTTTGAACAAGGCGAAAGTTCTAAAACAAATGAGGAGCAAAGAAAAGAAATTAGGGAGGGTAAACAACCTGTGTTTAGTGAGCCAATTCAAACATCAGACAAAGTAGAGCAAATTCCTAGAACTGAAACAAAACCTGAAGAGAAACCAGAAAAGAAACCAAAACGAGTACCGAAAGCTATTCTTATTTCTGAACTTGAACAAAAAGTTGATTCGAAAGAAATATTGTATGACATCTTATTAAAAAGTACAGTAACAATGACTTTAGAACAAATCTTCTCAATAGCAAAAATTGAATTTAAGGAAAATTTTATTAAACTAATTAAAAGGAAGAGATTCCCTCTGTCACAAGAGGTAGAGATGCAAGATGTTGCCGATGTAACTCACTTGATTCATGAATCTCTTTCTTTAGACTCAGAGGATGAAGAAGATAATACCTGTAATGTGAACAAAAATTTCTTAGGGCCGATTGTACCAGATGAAGAAACAAAAAACTCAGAGAGTGATTTTAGAAAAAGTTTTTGGGCGAGAGGCACACCGGAGATTAAAGTTAACTTAGGAGATCAGAAGAGATCATATTCTGCTTTAGCCCTAATTGACTCTGGGTCTGAAATCAATGTGATTTCGAAAGGATTATATGATAAGTTTAAATGGCCTATTGATAAAAATCACGGCTGGATAATGCGAACCGTGGACAATGGTTGTGGATCACTCCTAGGAGCATGTGCCAACATACCTCTAATGATAGGTGGAATCTCTGAGACATTCCACTTTTTCATTCAGGACAACTGCTCTTATGAAATTATCTTAGGTCAAACATTTATATGTGAAGCCAGAATGGAGACTAAAGTAATGGATGACGGCTCAGCATACGCAAGAATTAGATCTAAAGATGATCTACAATCACTCCAAGTTATGATAGTCAGCCCAAACCATGTACAAAATAGGGAGCAAATTAGGAAGATGCCCATCCGTTCTCATGAAAAGATACGCAAAGATCATATGCCCCTTTGTGAGTTTGGAACTTATTATGATCAAAATTTTGCCTAGATGCCACTGTTGAGCGAGACAACGGTGGTACTTGGTTTGATGTCTCGCACCCATCTGTAGATATTTTAGATAGTTTTTCTTTATATTTTCCTTCATCATATTTGCAATTCAGTCATTATAAACAAATTCCTAAAAAAATTATAAAACATTATGAAAAATTTTATAAAGAGAAAGGATTCATTTCATCTGATGAACACATTGAAACCGTAATTGAAACTTTATCTTCAAACTCATTGATTGAAGAACTTCAAAATATTTTGCATGAAAAAGAAAATTTTAGATTTGTACTTTTAAATTCTATTGAAGAATATGATTTGATTATTAAATTTGTCATGAGTAATGAAAAGGAAGCAAAAGTAAATACAAAATACAAAACCGTTGACAAAAAAATTAAACCGATTGCCCAATCGTTACCACGAGAGAGTGAAGAGAAGTTTAGGCAAGTTACCAATGATCCTTATTTAAGAGAGCGCACAAATATAGGTCATACCTTCACAGAAGAAACTTTAAAGCTAATCAAGATAGGAAATGATGAAAATTTTTTGTTACCCGAGGAACGTGAACTATTTCAAAGAGTGATTAGAAAGCATGGAAAGGCATTTTCTTTATATTCCCATGAGATAGGTTGTGCAGACCCACAAATTGTACCACCAATGATCATCTTTACAGTGCCTCACATTCCATGGAATCTTCGACCCATACCTGTTCCGAAAGCCCATTTACCAGAGTTAATGCGGCTTCTTAAGGAAAAGATTCACATGCAAATTTTAGAGCCATCGTCTGCACCCTACTCAAATAGGTGGTTTACTGTTCCAAAGAAAAATGGCAAGTTACGATTCATTCAAGGTTTACAACCTGTTAACAAGGTTACTATTAGGAATGTAGGTACTGGGCCCATTGTAGGAGAATTCACTGAAGCCTTCGCTGGTCATGCCATTTACTCAATGGGAGACTTGTATTCTGGCTACGATCAATTTCAGCTTGCTATTGAAAGTAGAGACATTACGACCATGAAAACTCCTTTAGGCTTAGTTCGCATGTGCACTTTGCCACAAGGAGCTACTAATACAGTAGCGCATATGATGAACGCCATGAATTCACTATTACATGACTTCATTCCTAATATAGCCATGCCATTTATTGATGACATTCCTATTAAAGGATGTATTGAGAATGCGAAAGATGAAACTTTAGATTCCTCTGGCTGCAGGAAGTTTGTAGTAGATCATATCTCTGACTGTGAAAGGATTTTCCAGAGATTTGAAGAGGTTGGTCTCACATTCTCCATTGAGAAATCTATTTTTGGTGTCAATGAGGTACTTATAGTTGGGCATTTATGTGGACATACAGTCGGAGGCCATATCCACCTAAAGTCGACGCTATAAACAAGATTTTTGAAACCTGTATTAATATTAGTGAGGTAAGACGATTCCTTGGTGCTTGTGTGTTTTATGCCATCTGGACCCCACACTATGCACATGTTGCAAACTATCTTTATGCTTTGCTAAGGAAGAATCGAAAGTTTCTCTGGACTGAAGAACACTCAAAAGCTATGAAAAAGTTAAAGAAATTACTTCTTGAAGCTCCTATTTTAAAGCGAGTAGATTATACTGATCAAAAGCCTATCATTTTAACTGTTGATACGAGCCCTATAGGAATAGGATGGGTTATTGGTCAGGACGATGAAGAGGGCAATAGGTATGCTGTGAGATTTGGAGCAAAGATTTTACACGATACATAAAGAAATTATCCGCAAATTAAACGAGAACTATGGGGTTTAGTCACGGCATTAAAATCCGATAAAGAATATTTTATAGGTGCAAATGTAATAGTTGAGACAGATTGTCTACCTCTGATTGGAATGATTACAAACTGTTCATCACCCGACATTGCCATGCTTAGATGAATTTCATACATCAAGTTTATAAATCCTGTTTTGATACATATTGCAGGTAAATCTAATTCTGTGGCTGATATGCTTTCTCGAGCTAGATTTGATAATGAGGAAGAAACAAAATTAGAAATAAATGCAATTAATTATGATTCTAAAGCATACGCATATGAACAGTTTAATATTGAAGAATACGAAGGAGAGTGGCAGGATATTGGAAAGTATTTAAGTACTTTGGTTAGGGCACCTTCATGGTCTTCAAATTGATTTCGGAATATTAGGAAAAGAGCTTACAACTTTTTTCTGAAAGATGGTTTCATTTGGAGACATGCGAGGGGAAAAATTAGATTGCCATGAGTACTAGGTACTAAGGATCTTCAGTTAAAAGTCATGAAGAGTATGCATGATACTTTATGGGCAGGACATAAAGGTTTTGTAGCTACGTATGAAAAAATTAAAGAAGGATACTGGTGGCCAGGGATTTATGTTACTGTTAAAAATTATGTGAATTCATGTGACGTATGTCAGATTCATTCCTCAGTCAAACATAGGGATCCGTTGCATCCTACCTATCCACCATGGATCCATTATAAATGGGTTGTAGACTTAGTTACCATGCCCAAAGGTATCGATAAGATGAAATATATAGTCTTGGCACGTGAAGATCTTACGAATCATGTAGAAGCCCGAGCTTTAAGATCTAAGACAACTTTTAATGTATTCAAATTTCTTCTTGAGGATGTCATTTCACGATTTGGTTATGCAGAAAAGGAAGTGGCTGATAGGGGAGAGTTAGATGCACAGGAGGCTAGAGAATTCTTTGCTAGGCATGGAATTCGCTTAGCCCTTACTACTGCTTACAACCCTGAAGCCAATGGGAAGATTGAACGAGGGCATTCTCCTATTATTAAAGCAATTTCCAAAGCTTGTAATGGAGAAATTAAGAATTGGCCAAAATATCTGCCATTTGCGTTGTGGGCTGATAGAATGACCTACACTAGAACAACGGGGTATATGCCGGCAGAGTTGATGTATTGCCAGAAACCGATATTCCCTGTGCATACGCAAATTCTTACTTGGACTACTTTACCATGGGAAGATAATCTGTCAACAGAAGATTTATTAGCTCTGCGAATCCACCAATTAGAGCAAGGGAATGAACGTTTAGAAGAGGCTATAGTTAAACTAAAAGATTCTCGACTGAAAAATAAGAAGTATTTTGATAAATCACATAGGTTAAGGCCAAAGCCAGTTCAAGTTAATGATTAAGTTTTACTGTATGATAGTACGTTTGATTCTCAGTATGATGCCCGTAGGAAACTTAAAAGACGTTGGTTTGGACCTTATGTGATAGTCAAAACCTATGATAATGGAACGTATGCCTTACGTGAATTAGATGGCACTCCTCTTAAAAACTTAATTGCTGGCAAAAGAATTAAATTATTTAAACAAAGAGATGATGAAATGTATGAAGTAATGTTTGATGATGAGCATGATTAATTATGTATGAATGAATTTCTTTAGTGTGGGTTTCTTTTGCAGGAAAACTAAGAGAAGATTTGAATATGAAATCTAATAATTTTGAGTGTCTAGCTGTTGCTGGTTGAGTTTTAACAGGTCTTTGAAGAACAAATTAAGATGTATAAAGGTGAAGCAGATTGAAGATGAAGTTGATTTTAGGTCGTATTTTTCTTTGTCATACAATTTTGATTTATGTATTTTCTTTGCATTCATATAAAACTAATTGATAAAAACTGGAATGAAGAATATTAATTTATAAAGGACTCTATTTAACCATATTAGGAAAATAGACATAATTTATATTTCTACATTTATAGATTAAGTGAGATTTGTTAAAAATAGAAGGATTTGTAGTTCATTTAGATAACGAAAGTAGTTGTATATGTGTAGGAGCATATTGTTGCATGATTCATGTCTGTGAAAACCTAGATCTTTGTCCATGCAGCTAGATCCTTAGCTCGGATTAAGGGGTTAAGCCTTTCCCCTTTAAAACAAAAAAGTAGCGAAAAAAAAAAATAGAATATTGACATGGAAGTTATACCTTCTTCCACCCCAAAAAGGTATTTACATTTATTATCGATATGAAGTTTACATCATATTTATATGAAGAAACTAGTTGTGAAAAAGCACATCTAGTGATTAAAATTGGGCATACAAGGCGGCTGTCTGTCCAAGTAGATTTAGTAGATTTTTTTGGCATGCTTGATTGCTCATATGTGAATGCATATATATGACGAAACCTGCATTTGAATGAATGAAAATGAATTCTGTTTTATACTAATCTTTACATAGTTTATAAATGGATAAAATGTAAACTAATGTTTGTTGACTGAAAAGGTTAATAGTTTACCTTTATACTTTAATATGTTTTCATTGCCAGATGTAATTGAAATAAACTTCATGTGCATGTTGAAAAGATTTAAAATTTGATAAGATTAAATATATTTAAAAAAGAATTGATGCTGTTCTATGATTTAATTTTAGGATAATCATTGAAAATGCTGCTTCCCTTAATCTGCAAGTTGGCCCATCGGGACAATGTGCAGGTTTGGTGGCGGTGGATGTCGGGAAGATTTGCATCTTCCAATGGATGACCCGAAAAATTAAAATATTTATTGGTGAATTCTAAACCTCTTTTATATCACTGTTGATCAGTTGTGTTAATTGGATTCACTATTTTGAAAGTGTTTTCAGGTATGAAGGATGAAGCAGGACATATGTTCATGTTAGGGTTTACCCTAATTACTCATTTAATGAGAATTTCCTATTTGTTTTACATTCAAGAATTATGGGTATTCAGCATAGGGTTTCTTGAATTCATGTGTTGTTTATAAGATTTGGTTAATGTTAAGGGTTTAGATGAGTTATAATGGGTTAAAGCTAGGGTTCAGAAGGATTTTAATGGTCTAACCCAGGGGGTTTTATGGGTTTCCAATATGGTTTCTAGGATTTACTATATTAAAAGGGTTAAAATAGATATTATTTATCATCATTAATTACATATTTATGTATTCTAAATTAAACTATGCTATTAATAATTACTTTAAGTAAATATGTGTATTTAAATATTAAGGTTCTAATAATTAAACCCTTAAACTAAGCTTAAATTAATTAATTTATTTAAATAAGAAATGTAGGCTAATTAGATTAAAATGATTAATTAAATGGATAAATAACTAGTGAACTATATGAGTGCTATGAAAAAGAATGGCTTATATAAGTTGTGTAACTAAAGAGATTTAAGGAGTGGTCTCAATAGAAGATGCACTTAAAGTGAAAAAAGTTGGTTAAGAGAAAGAGTGGAGAGAATTAGTGAAGATGAAAAGAGAGGAGTAGAAATTAAGTGTAATTAAAGTAGAAAAGTTAAACTAGAAAGTGTGGTGGAAGTAAGGAGATTAAAGTGTGGTTGTAGATTAAAAGTTAAAACTAAAAAGAGTGGTTTACAAACGATTTGTGTTTGTATTTAAATGAGTGTTGAGCTCAAGTTTCTCTTAATGTTTTTTTTGCAGGTACTTTCTTCTGCTCTTACTTTCTTCTGTTTTTCCTTCTTTCTCATTAGACCCTCCTTGTGCTCGGGATATTAAGCCATCATGTACTCCTGTGTACGATGATCTTGATGTTGATTGTCCGGATGGAAGCATGCCCATTCCTATTCCATGTCTTGGTCTTGGTCCCTGCAGCATTGCGCGTATATATGTGATGTGTGTAAGTGTATGTGTGTGTGTGAAGTATATATGTGATGTGTGAAGTGTATGTGTGTGTGTGATGTGTGTGTATGTGATGTGATATATGTGTGTGTGTGATGTGTATATATGTGATGTGTGTAAGTGTATGTGTGTGTGTGTGAAGTATATATGTGATGTGTGAAGTGTATGTGTGTGTGTGATGTGTGTGTATGTGATGTGATATATGTGTGTGTGATGTGTGTGTATGTGATGTGATGTATGTGTGTGTGAAGTGTATGTGTGTGTGTGAAGTGTATGTGTGTGTGAAGTGTGTGTATGTGAAGTGTATGTGTGTGTGAAGTGTGTGTATGTGAAGTGTATGTGTGTGTGTGAAGTGTATGTGTGTGTGTGAAGTGTATGTGTGTGTGAAGTGTGTGTATGTGAAGTGTATGTGTGTGTGTGAAGTGTATGCGTGTGTGTGATGTGTGTGTATGTGATGTGATGTATGTGTGTGTGTGAAGTGTATGTGTGTGTGAAGTGTGTGTATGTGAAGTGTATGTGTGTGTGTGAAGTGTATATGTGTGTGTGATGTGTGTGTGTGTGTGTGAGAGAGAGAGAGAGAGAGAGAGAGAGAGAGAGAGAGAGAGAGAGAGAGAAAGAGAGAGAGAGAAAGGCGCAGAGGGAGAGAGAGAGATTGGTGCTGCAGAGAGAGAGAGAGAGAGAGAGAGAGAGAGAGAGAGAGAGAGAGAGAGAGAGAAAGATAGAAAGAGAGATAAAGAGATAGGAAAAATATTATAGATATAATTAGTTAATTTACTAATCTAGTTAAGTACGTATTAATGTATTACTTTAATGAGATATAATAAGGTTTAATTAATTCTGGTATTATTTAATGAGAAATTGGAAAGGTATACTTACTTCATTAGAAGTTAATATATATGAGTACATATTAATATATGCATATGTGTTAGTGTATATGCATATGCATGCATGTATATGCATGTAAAATGATAGTTTACATGAATCAATGTATATGCATGAGGTAATGAATGTGTGCATGCATGTTAGTTCATATTAATTAATGTTACTACATTTGCATGATTATATGTATTTAGAAGTGCAGGTAATGTTAGCATGTGTGTGTGTTAGTATGTATAATTTAAAAGTACATTAGTATGTATGAGGAATGTATGTATTAGAGTGCATTTAAGTGTTTTAGTGCACACATTAAAATATGCATGGGTATGTAATTGAATGAATGAATATATGCATGACAAAGGCAAGTTATTAAGCATGTGTATGCTTTAATGTATGTGACTAATGTTTTTTAAGTTTCTTAATGATTCTTGTATTATTACTAATATGTTAATGTTTTTTTTGCAGAATCATTGATGAGTTCAAGCTATTGAAGTGAAAAAAGAGAAGCAACAAGATTGATGATCCATTTAAACCTTATATCTCCATTTAGTCATTTACCCA
Organism: Ceratopteris richardii; assembly: GCA_020310875.1. Classification (NCBI taxonomy): domain Eukaryota; kingdom Viridiplantae; phylum Streptophyta; class Polypodiopsida; order Polypodiales; family Pteridaceae; genus Ceratopteris; species Ceratopteris richardii. The sequence goes on from CM035418.1 coordinate 179,467,038, forward strand.
ATTGCTTAGACATTTATCCAATTATCTAGACTTTACATTTGTATTAGCTTATTAATTCATTTATTCAAACCAGTTTAACATCATATTGTTTCTATTAGTTCTTTCATGTCTTCTGATTTATACCATGCATCTGAACACAGTAGTAATAACATCATTGAACATACAACTGAATCCGTAGAATTAGTGTTAAAAGAACTTATTAAGAACAATATTACTTCGGAATCATTAGTGTCTTTATCTTATGATCAATGTTTAACTACATTCCTAGCATTTTCTTCCATTGCATCTCCTGAATCACAAAGTAGTGAAGATTTATTTCCACCAACTTTAGTTAGACAAACTCAACCAAAACCATTAGAAGCTACAATAGAAGAGGTAGTTAAAGATCAGATAACCGAAGAGTCATTATTGTTAACACCCAAACAGATAGCTATTGCCAGATATAAAGCAGCTTGTCCCTATGGTCCTTAGTCTGAGTCCGCTACAGACACCCTGCTTGTGCCGAACGATTTAGGCAGATGACTTGATCCACCATCCGAGCATCTCTCACGACCCGACAACGCATTCTCAAACAAGAACTTAGCTGTCGTTTGTGCATCGTTCTTTGTTGTGGCTTTTACCTCTACCCACTTAGTTAGATAGTCAGTGTCCACAATGATATTCTCAGCATGTGAACCCTTAGCTGGGGGATTAATAGGACCTACAAAGTCTATTCCCCATTTAGAGAATGCACGTCCACCCATCATAGGTTTCAGTGGCATCTCATCTTTGCGTATAGGATATGAGTTCTCTGACACACATCACACCGTTTCACATAGGTATGAGCATCCATGTGAAGGGTCGGCCACCAAAAGCCCGCAAATAGTATTGCCTTGATCACCCGATCTGGTCCAAAGTGTCCTCCTACTACGCCTTGGTGAGTAGTTTCCATGATCTTTAGATATTCACTCTCATGAACACAGAGTCTCAGGTAACCATCTTTTCCACGCTTGTATAGATTATCACCAATGAGTGAGTAATCTAGGGCTTCTTGTTCTCGACTTCTTTGCCTCGTCATAGTCATGTCTAGAGGGAATGTTTTCGTCCTCAGGAAGGATACTAGGGGTTCGCTCCAATCTGGCACTATGGACACTTGATAAAGAGTGGCATGTTCCATAGGGGGTTTAGTGCAGCAGATTGGGCATTCCTTGCACCACTTCTGGACATCAGCTTCCATAGTCGGCCAATGCACTCCTAGTCTCCTCAGGGTCTGTAGGGTTCCTTGTTTTGAGTAGTGTTGCTCTAATGCACCTACATGTGCTAATTGCAACCACTTAGCATACTTGTCCTCTTCCACACAACAAGCCAAGATCCCTTGATCTGTGTGCTTGTACATACTTCCTGCCATGATGTGGTACTTTTAGGCTTTTACTACCTCTATCCTATGTGGCTATTACTGGGTGGTTAGGCCCGTATGTCAATACTGACACTAATGGCTTAGCCCACTACGGCACCACTTCCAAATTAAACAAGTAAGAATCAGGTAAGTCATCTGATACTCCTTGTGGGGCCTCTCCAGATGTGAGCCTAGAGAGATGGTCTGCTCTCAAATGAGTCCTGCCTTTCCCCACTACTACCTCAAAGTCATATTCCATTAGTAAGAGAAACCATCTTACTAATCTGCCTGTATTACACGGCTTGTTTACCAGGTACAGTAGAGCTTGGTGATCAGTAAAAAATTTGAACTTATTTGCAAGCAAATAGTGTCTAAACTTTTTAACCGCGTACACCATGCCTAATCCTTCTCGTTCGGTGGTTGTATAGTTCCGTTCAACAACATTCAATTGCCTACTGGCCTAGGCAATAGGGAGATCCATATTACCTTCACCCGTAGGTTGTGCAAGTACACATCCAATAGCATAATTGGAGGCATCCACATGAACATGGAATGGCTTGTTCCAATCTGGTGTGGTCAAGATTGGTGCTGAACATAATCTTCGTTTAAGCTCCAAGAAGGAATTCTCACATTCATCAGTCCACTCAAAGTTAGTCAGAAGTCCGTACATGGGCTTTGCAATGATAGCATACATGTGAATGAACCGGCGGTAGTAACCACAATGCCCCATGAAAGCCTGTACTTCCTTGATGTTCTTTAGCCTAGGTAGTTCTGCGATGGCTCTCACTTTCTCTTCTTCAGTGGATATGCCGTTCTTAGACACTATGTGTCCTAAAATTTTGCCTTGCCTGACCATGAAAACACACTTTTCTGGGTTCAGGCAAACTTGATATTCTATGCATTTATCAAAGATCTGTCTGAGTTCAGGTATATGGGTCTGTCTAATGTTGGAATGAGCGCAAAGATCATCAACATAGACTTCCAAATTCTTCCTCAAGAACTCTTTAAATACATGAAAGATCAATCTTTGAAAGGTACCAGGTGCATTGGTAAGCCCGAATGGCATTACCCGAAAGGCAAATATGCCCCACTCTGTGGCAAAAGCCGTCTTGTGCTGATCTTCTGGTGCAATGGCTACTTGATTGTAGCCAGAGAACCCATCTAGGAAGCTGTACACTTCCTTGCCGGCTACCCTTTCTAATAAATTCTCGGTGATAGGAAGCGGATAACTATCCCTGATAGTGGCTGCGTTAACCTTCTTCAAGTTAATGCATACACATAATTTTCCATTCTTTTTGGGCACCACTACAATGGGGGATACCCATTCAATATGCTCAATTTCATAGATAAATCCAGCTTCAACCAAGCGATCTATCTCTTCCTTGATCTTGGCCGCATAGTTGTCATTGTATGTGTATGGCTTTTGCTTAGAGGGCCTAGCCTCTGAAGTCATGGGTATCGTATGTGAGCATATGTTAGGGTCTACACCTTTCAGGTCCTTGTAGCTCCAAGCGAATACATCTCTGTACTCTCTTAGCAAAGCTACCAACTCTTGCTCTTCTTCTTCCGTCAGGTCATGCTCTATGTAGGTGCACCTTTCTTCTCCCTCTTCTATGGCGACAAATATTTTCTTGGTAGTTTCCTTGCTATCATAGGCCTCTCCTGCTTGTGCCTCACGTTTAGGCATTCTTATCATGACTCTCCTATCGTCTACCTCATATTTTTTGAAGTTTTCAAGGACCTCAAACAAGGATTCTTCCGCCTCCGGAGTGACTTCCTTCTTCTTCCTTTTCTTTCCTCCACTCTTAGTGGCTACTTGTGTGGCTAACCTCACCTCATTCGTGATTTCTCCATGTCTCTGGGCTACTTGTGTAAGCTTCAACTTCATAGAAGTATTCTTCATCTGATGCAAAAGGTGGATCCATAATGATTGACTCTAGATCGGAGTCACTTGCATCCTCAAATGCATCAGGGCTAGGTTCACACTCTTCTAACACTGCCTCTCCCATGATTGGCTCTATGGAGAAGACTGAAATGTCATAGCCATCTTCATCACAGTGAGGTGTCCATTGTTCTTCATTGATGGCTAGATCCATTCTTGCTAGGATTTCTGCCTAGCCGTGGGGTTCAAATTCCTCGTCAGGAAAGACTACAGGTGCATAGGCTGGGTCTTGAATTGGTCTATGTGTTTCTTTTGCACCTACCTCTCTGGCTTTTTCTCTTTTCTCTTCTTCTACTGCCACTTTGCACATCCATAAGTGGGTGTCTTCATGCATCCATGAGGATCCTGATCCTATGGAACACACAGATTCTGTATCATCTTTGGCTCTATGGATGGGATTCCACTGGATAGGAGGGACATCTCTATGAGAGTAATCTTTGAGATTCACTTTGGTCATAACACCTAAGTGTTGCAGGTACAAGGAATTGGTTCCCCAGTCCTGTACCACTTGCAACTGTCGCATAAATGGTCTTCCGAAGATCATTTCATAGGCATGATTTTTGCTAAAATCACATATAGCAAATGTATGCTCGAACTCAACACCACATGTAGTGAGAGTTATGCCTTCTAGCAATCCCGAGGGCCTCTCAATATGGCCATCGGCCATCTGCAATTTCATTCTCGTCGGGCGGAGTGCTGGCTTGCCCCAACGCTTCCAGAGGGAAGTTGTAGCAATTGCAACTCCTGCATCTGAGTCCAAAATTGCCTTGGTTTGTATCCCTGATGGGTAACTGGGAGATAGGTATTTCCTTCTTCTCCTTCACTCATGTCTCCTATCTTATCCAATGGTATTTCAGGCACTGTTCTATGAGATCCTACCTGGGAATGCGATTTCTCTATGTCTGGCACTTGCTTGGCTACGTGTTTCCACACTTCTGGCTTAACTTTGAGTAGCTCTTCTAAAGTGAGATTGCACTGCACCTTAGTGTTCTTTACTACCTCTGTATTCCTAGGTATGATTGAATCTTCGTTTCTTATCATGACTGTGGGCGCTCTCAGGCAAGTAGACTTGGTTTCCCATGGGCCAGTGAAATGGGGTAATTCCTGCAGGGAGTTAGACTCAAAGTCTAACCTCTCTTGGTTTTGTGCACTCTCCTGCTCTCCATAAATGGAAGGAATATCTTGAGGGAATTGATCATGTGTGTCATCCACAAGTTCAATGGGAGGAGGTTGTTCGCTATATGGGTAGTCCTGTGCAGTGTGGTTGGTGTACCTTCGCTCTATGGTGCAGTACTGGCTACTAGGATTCACCTGGGGTTGGGCCATAATGGGACATACATTTGCCATATGGTCACCTCCACAAGTGTAGCACCGCTTAATTGGGGCAAGTCTTGGAATTTGTTTGCTAGAGACACCTAGTTTTTGAGCTACCTTCTCGGCAAGTTCCTCAATGGATGTTGACTGACCAGATGTGAGACTACTAGAGTTATCCAAATCCTTATAGATTTTTGATAGCTCTAACTCCTCGCCTAGATTATCCTCAATGTCTATGCACATGCGCACGCATTCTTCTATAGTTCTGGGGTCCTTCAAATACACATATGACCTAAGCTTGGTGCTCAACAAGCCATCTAAGAACAAAGCCACTTGCTTGGCTGGTGTGGGTAACTCAGGCATCGGGCACCTCTCTAGGTATTGCCTAAACCGTCTTCCTGCTAGTCTGACTGTCTCTTGAGGTGTTTGCTTGAAGCTATGAATTAGTGAGGAAGTGTTGTGCCTTATACCACTCTTAGAAAACTCAATGATAAATGCTTCTAGGAGCTGGTCTATGTTTCTGAAATGCCTCTTGTTCAGTAGCTGAAACCACGTGAGGGCAGTGTTCCTAAGGGTTAGACCAAAAGCATTATATTGTGTGAATAGATCCTCTACCTGTTCAACTTTCAAGACTTGCCTAAATTCTGCCACATGGTCATAAGGGTCTCCAGTGCCATCGAAGTAATTCTTCATGGACTTCACCAGTTGAGTTGGCCTCAAAGTCCTGGTGTGTTCTCTTGGCCTTGGCAAAGGAAAATCATCAGCATTTCTTTGGTTCCTTGGGTCTCTAAATCTCTCGGTTTCTTCTCTATCCGTCCTCGTTCTCCTTCTTTCCCTTCCTTGGGGGTTGGCAAAGCTTACTTCAGGTCTATCTCTACTTCTATCTCCTTGAGCTCCATGAGCCTGGGAGGTCCCGGCTCCTTGGTGACCATAGGACACATTAGACCGCGGTTGGGGAAAAACAAATTCACCCTTCCATGTGTAGGCATGTCTTCCATGCTCGGTGACCATGAAGATTCTCTCTGATGTATTGTCTAGGTATGTTACTTTGCCTGGGTTGTCAGGGTCTTTAAACTCATAGATTGTGAGAGCACTCACTTCTTGAGGGTGAGCAGGTTTATATGTCCAAAAGGCCTCATCGGTTTCTTGTTTTAAAAGCAAATCTATGCTTTTATTATCCTGTGGAATCCACTCTGGAGTCATGATTCTGGTCAAGACAGATTTACCACGGGGAGTTCTTGGATCTCTCTCTAAATTCCCTTGCTCTATATCACCCATGTCGGTCTCTGCAATCACATTTCCAAACTCATCCATTCTATCAAGAAGAGTGGTGACTACATATATAGTCCCCTCTTTATCTAGGTATGCTCCATTCTCAAACTTGACTACCGGGTGTTCTAGTCCATGGGGTTGATCGGGGTTCTTAATCTGGACCACAGATCTTCTCAGTCCATCTTCGTAGATGCGAGCACCTAGACGATTAGTCCTGATGTATTCCAATTGAGTCTTGTAAGGTTCCTCTGGCTTTTCTAGATAAGCCACCCCTGAACTACCTACTGGTCTCTCCATGTGATAGGACATTTCAGAATCACTTGTTTCTGATCGTGGAGTGTATGGGTAGTCACTCAACTGCTGGGCCCAGGACCTAGCAGTGTGATTGACACTAACTTCAGAAGATCTGAGGCTTTGTCTGTCTCGGCCTAAGTGTCTGCCAGACCTAAGGTTCATATGCCTGGTTTCTCTACCCCCTTGGTTCCAAGTATACTCTCGTTGCAGGTTAATTGGCACCAATCACTTTGTTCTTTTTAGTTGATTATTATGTTTATGATCTTGTCTGATATCACATCGTCAGGAATACTTAAGTGAATTTCGCACTTGATAAATGATCGATTCAAGTTTACTTTTTTCCCTTAGGGTTTTCGCACCTCAGATCTACTTAATGCTTGCACTTGGTTGATTAGTTCTCTTGGACTTAATTCGTGCCTGACGTTGTCCTAATTAATTACCACACCTAAGTCGTACTTAGCCTGGTTAGGAATTGACAAAGGAGGGTTGAGAGAACTTCCAACCTCAATCCTCTGGTTGCTCAAACCGTTGCACAAACCCAAGAAGCCTTCTCCCAAGCTTGGTACTCACCCTTGCTAGCTTGCCCTGGAATACCTTGAGTGCACGCACAATTCCTGCAAAATTTCACAAGTTAATATAGCTCATTGACCACAATGAATTGAAAGACACACATCAACAATTATGGGCCCCCCTTGGAGTAATTTACGGAACCCCCAAAATCTTAGGACCTCTCAGGATTCAGGAGATCTCTCCCTGGTGTCTAGGTCTTTTGCCCATTCCTAAGGCTCTAATGTTACCCCAATGTGTCCACAATTAAGCCCAAATATACCTCACTTCACTCCATTAATTTACTTTAAAATTTTATGCGTTAAGCCCATGTATCGCGATAGGTCGGGTCGAGGTGTCGCGATAAGTCGAGGTGTCCCGATAGGTCGGAGTGTCGCGATAGGTGGGGTCGGTGTGTCTCGATACTTCGAGGTGTCGCGATAGGTCGGAGTGTCGCGATACTCCGGTGTGTCACGATAAGTCGAGGTGTCGCGATACTTGGGAGTGTCACGATAGGTGGGGTCGGTGTGTCGCGATACTTCGAGGTGTCGCGATAGGTCGGAGTGTAGCGATACTCCGGTGTGTCGCGATAAGTCGAGGTGTCGCGATACTTGGGAGTGTCACGATAGGTGGGGTCGGTGTGTCGATACTTCGAGGTGTCGCGATAGGTCGGAGTGTCGCGATACTCCGGTGTGTCGCGATAAGTCGAGGTGTCGCGATACTTGGGAGTGTCACAATAGGTGGGGTCGGTGTGTCGATACTTCGAGGTGTCGCGATAGGTCGGAGTGTCGCGATACTCCGGTGTGTCGCGATAAGTCGAGGTGTCGCGATACTTGGGAGTGTCGCGATAGGTGGGGTCGGTGTGTCGCGATACTTCGAGGTGTCGCGATAGGTCGGAGTGTCGCGATACTCTGGTGTGTCGCGATAAGTCGAGGTGTCGCGATAAGTCGTGGGTATCGCGATACTTCGGTGTGTCCCGATACTTCGAGGTGTGGTGAATTTTGCTGTTCTGTCTAGTGATCCTAGGAGCTCTAGGCCTGCGCAGTGTCCTGGTGCACTCAGAATTGTGGTAGGGTGAAGTTTCCGGAGTGTCGCGATAGCTCGAGCTCGACGCCTTGGATTTTGCATAGACAAAATCCGTACCTGCTGAGCTTGCTGGAGATGATGATGGAGCTGCAACCTGCAAGAAACATGCAAAAAAACACACACAAGCAAGAACACACACTCGCTCTCTCTCAAATTCGCACAAAGCAAATGAGGAAATGGTTTGGAAATGAGAATATAAGGTGGAGAAGGAGATGAAGGTGGAGATGAAGATGGAGATGGAGATGGAGAAAATTCAGAAATTTACCTACTTACCATTCCAACACGTCCTCTCTACGTCTTACCATCACACGCTTGTCCTCAAAGCTCGAATCCCCGGCAACGGCGCCAAAATTTGGTGTAGCTCAGTGATGAGTAGCACCTACTTTAATGTCAATCCGGGAAGACATGAGGATGGTATGAAGACCTCGAGCAAGTGAAAGCACAAATGATCAATCACGACATATGACACTCGACCAATGTTATGAGAGAAATCTACGATACTCGACACCTGACACACTGGAAAAGTCACGTTACCCGATATGCAACAAATATCGCGAAAAGAACTTCACGATACTCGATATCTGACAGGTGTCGTGAGGCTAGAGCGCGATACACGATATTGGTCCGGTATCGCGAACAACTCAACGATACACGATATTGGTCAAATGTCGCAAGAAAAATGTGGCGATACTCGATATTCCATAGAAATCGCGGGGAATAAACTCGCGATACACGATGTCAGACAAGTATCACGAGAGAATTCTCACGATATACGATATTCCATAGGTGTCGCGACTAAGGCTCCACGATACTTGACATGCCACAAGTATCGTGAGGAAAATTCAATGATACTCGATATCTCTCAAGTATCGTGAAAAACTCAACGATATAGGATATTCTCACGTTTCTGTTCTTCACGTTCTCTAAGGTTTTTTCTCACAACCACAAGTGAAAAACAAGGTGAATGTACTCTAAAAAATGGAATAAACTGAGAAGATGAAGGTGGGTGGGGATGGTGATGATGATGAAAATGAAGGAGATGAAAAACTCAAAAATTGAACTAAAAATGGTGATATTTTTTACCTTCCAACATCGCTACTCTATGTCTTACCGTCACACGCTCATCCTCCAAGCTCTCTCCTCGGCAATGGTGCCAAATTTGGTGTCGCTCTAGCACAATGGCAAGTACCAACGTGAGGAGCTCGACCTCATAAATGTCAACCTACGGAGACGTGAGGACCGATATGAAGACCAAGAGCAAGTGAAGTGCACAAGTGCGTGAGTGAAAGCATACAAACATGCACGCACATACACATACACGCGCACAAGGTAAGAGCAAAGAGTGGAACAATGGAAGGACTTGGATTACAAAAGAACTCTCTCAGAAAGCCGAAATATACAACAAGCTGACCCCAAAAATGAGCTCTCCGGCCCTTTTTATAGTTTTTGGAGTGATTTTGGCCCTGTCTAGACCTAATGTCGGGCCTAGTTACAAATTAGGTTCTAGGGCTTATTTGGGGGCTCAAACGGAGTCTAAAAATTATGAAATTTGGTAGGATGATACCTCTAATACTCCTCAAGCTCAAAGATTCCTCAACTTGAACAAAATGGAGTTGAAGAAATGGAAAATGGTATTTACAATGGTTTTTAGTGACAAAAGTCACTATATTTATAGGGATTTCTTTTGAAAATTTGACATGTGCTTCTTGGAGCTCCCTACATGCTCCTCCTTCTTCTTGTGTCTCCACTTCCTTGATGTGCTTCGATGCTTGTGCTTGACCTTGACTGTCAACACCACTCAAGAAAGATATGGCTATATGTTATCAAGCATCCTTAGCTGTTTTGCAAGAGCGAATGTGAGGAATAATGGCATGTTTGACAAACAAGGCTATCAATGCATGTGCCTAAGCAGCTCTGCCATATGAATGAATTCCAAGCATCCTTAGTTGTTTTGCACTCAAGAAAGATATGGCTATATATGATGTCATGATGTCTTGATGTGTGTATCCCAAGTATCCTTAGCTATTTTGCAAGAGTGAATGTGAGGAATAATGGCACGTTTGATAGAAAAGGTTATCAATGCATGTGCCTCAGCATCTCTACAATCCTAATGAATTTTCTCTACAATAAGTGCAGCAAGAAGGGCGGCATGAATAGGAAAATGAAGAATATCATCATCTTCAATGCTCTCTGCATCACCTTCAACAACTGTGTTTGCAGGTGAACTGAGAAGATGAAGGTGGGTGGGGATGGTGATGATGATGAAAATGAAGGAGATGAAAAACTCAAAAATTGAACTAAAAATGGTGATATTTTTTACCTTCCAACATCGCTACTCTATGTCTTACCGTCACACGCTCATCCTCCAAGCTCTCTCCTCGGCAATGGTGCCAAATTTGGTGTCGCTCTAGCACAATGGCAAGTACCAACGTGAGGAGCTCGACCTCATAAATGTCAACCTACGGAGACGTGAGGACCGATATGAAGACCAAGAGCAAGTGAAGTGCACAAGTGCGTGAGTGAAAGCATACAAACATGCACGCACATACACATACACGCGCACAAGGTAAGAGCAAAGAGTGGAACAATGGAAGGACTTGGATTACAAAAGAACTCTCTCAGAAAGCCGAAATATACAACAAGCTGACCCCAAAAATGAGCTCTCCGGCCCTTTTTATAGTTTTTGGAGTGATTTTGGCCCTGTCTAGACCTAATGTCGGGCCTAGTTACAAATTAGGTTCTAGGGCTTATTTGGGGGCTCAAACGGAGTCTAAAAATTATGAAATTTGGTAGGATGATACCTCTAATACTCCTCAAGCTCAAAGATTCCTCAACTTGAACAAAATGGAGTTGAAGAAATGGAAAATGGTATTTACAATGGTTTTTAGTGACAAAAGTCACTATATTTATAGGGATTTCTTTTGAAAATTTGACATGTGCTTCTTGGAGCTCCCTACATGCTCCTCCTTCTTCTTGTGTCTCCACTTCCTTGATGTGCTTCGATGCTTGTGCTTGACCTTGACTGTCAACACCACTCAAGAAAGATATGGCTATATGTTATCAAGCATCCTTAGCTGTTTTGCAAGAGCGAATGTGAGGAATAATGGCATGTTTGACAAACAAGGCTATCAATGCATGTGCCTAAGCAGCTCTGCCATATGAATGAATTCCAAGCATCCTTAGTTGTTTTGCACTCAAGAAAGATATGGCTATATATGATGTCATGATGTCTTGATGTGTGTATCCCAAGTATCCTTAGCTATTTTGCAAGAGTGAATGTGAGGAATAATGGCACGTTTGATAGAAAAGGTTATCAATGCATGTGCCTCAGCATCTCTACAATCCTAATGAATTTTCTCTACAATAAGTGCAGCAAGAAGGGCGGCATGAATAGGAAAATGAAGAATATCATCATCTTCAATGCTCTCTGCATCACCTTCAACAACTGTGTTTGCAGGTGTAATAGGACATTTTTCAACACCTTGCACAATATTTCACGGTTGCAACCAATACATGATGCATAATATAAGCCCCTTAATGGATAATTGTTATCGTCCAACTTATCCTCAATACCCAACATACGGAATACATCACTACTTTCAGCCATGGCCATTGACTAAAATACCTTGATGCTAAATTGACTATATCTCAAAAACTTGAATATAATTACCCTATTAGTTTTGTTAAACCTGTAGTAGAATTTGAGATGCTTATACTAGCAAACGGAAACCTATATATATCTTAGGCACAAAAAGATAAAATTGCTTGCATAAGCACTATGACAGTGTGTTGAGAGTCCGAAACGTGCTTGAGTATGCTCACCAAATTTTGTGTGATTCTAAGGCTGTGATCGGAGGGGCGTCAACAATGCCCTAGATGAAGAGTGACCTACTTTGGTACCAATTGTTGGAGTTTGAGGTCTACAGAAGCATGCAAATATCACAAGGAAGAAGAAGAAGAAGCTTGGAGCATAACACACAATATTGAATGTATTACCACTAGAATGTACAAAAATAAGTAACATATTAGGGAAAAAGGCTTATATACAAGTCGGTAGAAAAACCCTCCTAAAGAGGGAAAAGAGTGCCCCGATGATCCTAGTGTACTCATACACTACCTAAATATATCAACACCAAACATATTCTTGGCATGCACAATACTCATGATGGGAGTGCAATATGCATATATTTTTCTCAAAGTGAGTTCATATACAAAGCACTAGACACATTTAATATGCAAGGTGGAAAGGCATTGAGTACTCCTTTACACACATATGTGAAATTGAGCAAGGAGGATTGCCCCAAATCAGATAAGGACGAGGAATTCATGAACAAAAGTTCTTATCAGTCTATTATTGGTAGTCTCATGTATGTTATCATAGCTATGAGACCAGACATTGCGTTTATAGTAGCATTTGTGAGTAGATATATGTCTGGTCTTGGCAAGAAGCATCAAGAAGCGATCAAGATGATTTTGAAATATTTGAGTGGCACTAAGGACAAGTGTCTGTGATTAGGTGGAGGAAAGACATCCATTATTGTTTACAAAGATTTTTATTATGCTGGTTGTGTAGACAATCGAAAGTCTATATCAAGGTATATTTTTCATTTCACTAGCAGTGCTATCTCTTGGAGATCTCCTCTTCAAGAATGTGTAATTTTTTCCACCACTGAAGCAAAGTATCTTGCAGCATGTGAGGCATGTAAGGCAGCTTTGTGGCTTTCTATTCTTGCTTGTGGTATGGGTCTACCTTGGCATGTACCTTGTTTACTCAATGATAGTTAGAGTGCCATTTTTTTGGCTAAGATTTCAATCTATCATGCAAAGGCCAAGCACATTGAGGTAGGTTATCACTTCATTAGTGATTGCTTAGCAATTGACTAGATTATTCTAGAGAAGGTTCGTACTCGAGATAATGTTGTAGATGCACTGACGAAAGCTCTACTATAGGATAGATTTCGACATTGTTGTCACTTGATGGGGGTTATGTCATTCATGATCTAACATAATTACTTGTATATTGCATAACATGCCCATCATGTGGGAGGTATAGTCTATATACTTACACTTAAATATTCTTTATCATTCTTTATTTTTCTCCGATAGTCACTTTGGCCATATTGGCCTTTAGCGGGAGATTGTTACAATTAGTATCCATGTGAAAGCAAGAATGACTACAAGACAATCTTTATATGTTCTTTAATAAAATATATAGTGGCATGGTCATCCCAAGACTGTAAATTCAAGTGCACTTGTAAGACCTAAGAAATCTATGTTTGTGTTCTTTGTGTACTATGTTTTTTTTGCATATTTTTGCACCTTCATGTGGAGGTTTGTGTGTAGCACCCAGAGCGTAGTTTTTTATTGTGAGAGTATTGGCTTGGAGCTCTTAGGAAGGAGAGTCCACTATGGTGCATCGCCATCTCATCATTTCATGCCAATTGACAAATGAGTTTCTATCAATGACTAATGTAGATTCTTCTTTTTCCTCATCATCCGTATGAACACAACTCATGACCCTTATCCTCTTCACTAACATTTGTTTAACTTTATTGTATAATTTTTTGCTGTAAATAGCAAGCCTAAGTGCTTGGCTATAATCTCAAGACTACACATTAACTTATGTACCTCACATGGAGGATCACATATGTGAACACCAACTTATCGATTTGATTGTATTCACCTTGGATAAATGTAAAAGCCAAGAGAGTGAAGAATCTCATGAACTAAGGGAGCTGAACTCATGAATCATGTGATAGGAAAAATGAATTCAAATCTTCCCTAAAGTGTAGGAAAACTTTTAGCTGAGGGAAAATTAACATTCAAACTCACATGATGAGTATAAATAGAGATGCTTTTAGTCATGGGGAAGAAGAAGTCATTCTAAGAGTTATTGAGTTATATCATTGAGCACACATTGAGCTCAACTCATCCAATCTCGAGATATGAAGTGAGGAAGATGACTGTGTCTGCACACCTTCTAGTTCTTGAAATGTCGAGATGACCCCTTTGGCTTGCTAGATTCATTTCGCAATGTATGGTGCCTCTAAATTCATGAACTAACTTTCTTTAGCTAGCTATACTCTCTAATTAGATGTGTGAAAAAGCTCTCTGGTCAATTCATACGAGATTGCGAGCTTTGAGCAAAACATTGAGCACCTACATTCTGAAAATAGAAGGTTCCTTCACATTCCTTGCATATGCAAGTTATATATTTTGGTGCAAATTTTTGGGAATGATGTTCCAAAGCATGTGGTCGTTCTAAATGCATTAATGTGAAGCCAAAGGAGTCTCTTTAAGCATGCCTAGAGCTAACTTAGCATGTGTAGAGCAAGTTTTGTCATCTCTTGAACATACCAATCCATCTTCTCACATGGTATCAAAGCAACAAAAAAATCAACATGGAAGATGGATTTCCTTCATCCATAAACAAATTGGATAAGTATTCATCTTGGTCACTTCAAATGGAAGCTTACCCTCAAGGGAGAAGCCTTTATGGTTACATTTTTGCAGATGAGATGATGCCAATCCTTAGAAGAAAAGAATAACCAACTCAAGAAGAACAAGAGACATTAACCACATGATGCTCAAAGGATCCTCTAGCCAGGTCATACATTCTAAACTCAATCTCTGATTTCTACACATCAAGATTCGCAAGACTTCACAAGAGACTTGGAATGCTATTGACGCATTCTCATCAAGTACCAAGGCAAGGAAGAATCAACTATATATTTGGAGTTGACCACACTCAAGAAGATGCCCAAGCAAAGTGTGATTGATTTTGTCACCAAGATGAAGGACATAGCAGGTCAAGTTGGCAGCATTGGAAAGATCATTGATGAAGAGTAGATAATTTTGCAAGTGATCAGTGGAATAAAGGTAGATGAAAAATAGGAATCTTTCACCACGCACATGGACCTCTACATGGATATGTAGGTTCTTGATTTCAACACCCCCATGGGACAATTGTTCACACGAGGCAAAGCTTATGAACAATGGAGACAAATCAAAAGGTAATCAATCATTTGCTCTCTATCTAGATAAAAACAAAGGTAAAGATATCAAAGGAAAAGGTAAAAATTCTAATGATGAGGGTAGCACCTCTCAAGCAAACTTTGCAAGTAGAGGTAGAGGCTCAAGAGGAAGAGCTAGAGGAAGAAGACAAGGCAAGGGAAGAACACAAAGCTCCTCTCCATGTTCCATATGTGGCTTAACTCATCACAGTACTGAAAATTGTTTCACGAATCCTAGAAATCAAAGAGGAAGAGTTTACAACAGAGGAGGCTACAGAAGCTCAAGATGTAGATTCAACAACAACAATGGTTACAACAATAACTCATACAAAAACAATAATTATCAAGGAGGATACAGAGAAAGGAGAGAGTACAACATTTATGTAAATGATCAAAATCAAGAAGACTCATTTCTTCTGATGAACATGACCATGAAGCAAGGAAAATCAGATGAACATGTATTCTATATAGACTCATGTTGCTCAAATCATGTAGTAGGGAATGTAGCTCTACTCTCAGAATTGGAGGATCCACGGAATAGACATGAAGTCCAAACAAGAGATGACACAAGGCATCAGGTAGAGAAGATAGGAAATGTGAAGACTTCAGATGGTAATATGAACCTATTAAGCAAGGCATTGTATGTGCCAACCATAACCAAACAACTTATAAGTGTAGGTGAGATTGTTGAAAAAGGATTGCAAGTCAAATTCACTAGGAATGGAGCATTTGTTGAGTATCCACATCAAGGACTCAAGAGGATAGCAAGAGGAGAAACGTGAAGTAGACTATTTACATTTGAGCTACAAGATACTAAAAACATTGCATTATTCAATTATGGCAATCAAACACTATCAGAATTGGAAATTTGGCACAAAATGTTAGCTCACATAGGTGGAAGGGGCTTTGAAGCAAATCAGTAGGGATCAGAGTGTGCTTGGTCTACTAAATATCTCCAAACAACACATGATTTACAAATGCAGTTGTTGGCAGATGAAGCAAGTACGAGCATACATGCAGATCTAGCACTAAGGCAACCCATTAAATTTTTCCAAACCTTACACCATGTTAAAAGTGATTCTCATCACTAAAAACCCTTGTAAATATTGTTTCACCTTTTTATAGCTCCATTTTGTACAAGCCGAGGAGTCCTCGAGCTTGGGGAGCCTTAGAAGTAGTTGCCTGCCAATTTTCATAATTTTTAAATCTCGTTTGAGTCCTCAAATAAGCCCTGGAACCTAATTTTTAACTAGGCCGAACACTAGGTCTGGACAGGGCCAAAGCTAGTCAAAAACTATAAATAGAGCTAGAGAGCTCATTTTTGGTGGAGCTTCTTGTAGTTTTGAGCTTGTATGAGAATTTTGTTGCAATGCACCAGAGAAGGATTAGGGTTATCACAACCTTACCCTTATGATATACAACCAACTCAGGAGCCTAACATGTACTATTATAGTGAGCAGAACTACAACAACTATGACACCGAAAACTATCCAATGAATAGACAACCACAACCGTTTATACTACCCCAATGTAGACCATACAGGTACCCTCCTAGAGAACAAGGCAGAGAAGTTCCTAGGTATAACCCATGTCCAGGACCACGAGGAGCAACTAGACCATATGAACATGGAAGATATAGCCAACCTCAACCTATACTAGGACAACAACCACCTCACCCACTAGCTCCGATACAAGGGCAGAACCTCACAATACAAGTCGTTTGTGTTGAGTGTGGCAAAGAACAGCTCTTGAGAGGTTGTTCAGGACATCCCTCTGGTGCACCAAAGGTTACACCCGTTAATGTAGTAGGCCTAGCAAGGGATTCAAGTTCCAGTAGTGATAATGTGGCTCCTATACATGCAGTTACCAGGGCATAAGCCTTAAAAAAAGCTAAACTAGCTGAGCAATCAGAGCCAAGTGAATCAGGAGAGCCTAGTAAGAGGAAAACAAGAACTTGGAAGGATACTAGAGAGAAGGCCAATCGTAAGTGGACCAAAAAGTTATCCAAACTAGAAGAAATCATGAAAGATGCAAAAACAAAAATAGACGATATTGCCTCTCAAAGCCCCTCGCATATGTTCCTGACTCCATAGATGATGGAGAACCTCTTTCAATTCAATAGCACACTCAAAAGTTCTTGCAGGAAATACAAGAAGAGAAATGGGCCAAGGAGAAGGATGTTCCACCTCCTATTCTTGAGATTGACGACCTTCATTATCAATTTCCACAAGACATTCCATCTATTTATGGAGACCAAACAGAGCAACAAGAAGATGAACGATTAGATTTTGAATCTAATTCTTTACAAGAGTTGCCAAAGTTCACAGGTCCATGGTAATCTGAATCTCTCCATATCAGAGCTCCCACAATATTGATCAGAAACGAAGACTCGGTGGTTCCAAGAAACACTTAAGTCATGAAGAACACTAAGGTTCAATGTCATCTTACTTTAGAAGAGCTGCTCAAAGTAAAACCTGAGTTATGGAATCGTGTGAAGGATCAGTTTCTAGAACTTGATATCAAAATGCCAAAAGCAGGCTCTAAAGAGCAAGTACCGGAGATACCTCTAGACAAAATAGGGGACATGAGCGTAGGTGAGGAAGGTAATACTTATCTTCCGATCACATACCAAGGTTACACAACCAAAGCAATCATAGGTTCAGGTGCTGGTGTTGCTATTGCAACCACCTCCTTGTGGAAGCGATGGGACAAGCCCACATTAAGACCAACTAGAATGAAGCTTCAGATGGCTGACGGCCATGTGGAAAGACCTCTAGGATTGCTTGAAGGGATAACTCTAATCACTTGTGGTGTAGAGTTTGAACACACATTTCCTATATGTGACTTTGAAAAAAATAATGTCTACCAAATGATCCTAGGAAGACCCTTCCTACGACAACTGCAAATAGTACAAGATTGGGGAACCAAATCCTTATACTTGCAGTGCTTAGGGGTCACAACCAAGGTCAATTTGAAGGATTACACCTTTAGAAGATGTACCACCCCTACAATGGAATCCTATCCACAAAGCGAAAGAAGATTCAATCTCTATGCATTCTAAAAGTTCATCTGGTACATCCTGGATGCATGAAGATACTCATTTGTGGATGTGCAAGGTCGCAAAGGAAGAGGAAAACTGCTTAAAGGCAAGAGAAAAAGGAACTTCTCAAGGAGATAGACCAGTTAGAGACCCAACCTATACACCAATGATCTTTTCAGATGAGGAATTTGAGCCTCATGGTTGGGCAGAAATCTTAGCCACCATGGACATTGCTGTCAATGAAGAACAGTGGACACCTCATTGTGATGAGGAGGGTTATGATATTTCAGTGTTCATGTGTCAGCCCTTGCTAGAAGAATGTGGCTCTAGTGACTTGATAGAAGAAATAGAGAACGATGACGTCTAGAGTCCATTGTGATGGATAGTTGCTTTATTTCAGAGGAGCACTATCTAGAAGACATAGGAGTATTTACACAAAAAGAAGAAGAACCTTTCACAAGCATCAAAATGGTAAATTCAAAGGATGGGAGTGAAATTAGTCAAAAGAAAAAGAAAAGGAAAGTGTGAAACAAGAAGAGGGGGAGCAATTATTCGAAGTACTAGAGAATTTCAAGAAATACAAAGTGGAAGACCGAAAAATTTTGGTACGAATGCCTAAGAGAGAGGGCACAATAGGAGAAGCATATGATAACAAAGAAAAGACCAAAAAAATCGTAGTCACCATATAAGAGAATGAAGAGAGATGTACGTACATAGGAGATGACCTAAGTAAAGAAGAGGAAGTAGAGTTGGTAGCCTTATCAAGGGAATATAGGGACGTTTTTGCATGGCACTATAGAGACTTGAAGGGAGTAGAGCCAAAAATTTGTTCTCATACGATCCCCATGATAGCAGATGCCAAGCCCACCAAACATAAGCGCTACACATATAATGACACTTATGCAACCAAAATAAAAGAAGAAATTGATAGATTGATTGAAGTTGGATTTATCTATGAGATTGAACATACGGAATGGGTGTCCCCCATTGTAGTGGTGCCCAAGAAGAATGGAAAGTTGGGTTTATGTATTAGCCTTAAAAACGTTAATGCTTCCACGATAAGAGATAGTTATCCGCTTCCAATCACTGAACATTTATTGGAGCGTGTTGCGGGCAAGGAAGTTTATAGATTCCTTGATGGATTTTCAAGGTACAACCAAGTAACCATTGCCCTAGAAGATCAACATAAAACGGCCTTTGCCATAGAGTGGGGAATCTTTGCATTTCGTGTGATGCCATTTGGACTCACCAATGCACCTGCAACATTCCAAAGACTCATGTGTCATGTCTTGAAAGAGTTCTTGTGAAAGATCTTAGAAGTATATGTGGATGATTTATGTGCTCATTCCCAAGAAAGAAGATACCACATTCCTGAGCTCAGACAAATGTTCCACAAGTGTAGAGAATATCGAGTGTGTTTGAACCCAGAGAAGTGTGTGTTCATGGTACAACAAGGTAAAATCTTAGGTCACATTGTTTCTAAGAATGGGATATCTACAGATGAGGATAAAGTAAGAGCCATAGCAGAGCTGCCAAGACCAAGGAACATTAAAGAGGTACAAGCCTTTATGGGTCATTGTGGATATTACCGTAGGTTTATCCACATAGTATGCGATCATAGCTAAACCTCTTTATGCCTTGTTGACAAATTTTGAGTGGAACGATGAATGCGAGAAGTCCTTCAATGAGCTAAAGAGACGCTTGTGCATAGCACCAATACTGACCACTCCTGATTGGAATAAGCCATTCCATGTAGATGTGGATGCATCCAATTATGTGATAGGATGTGTGTTGTCACAACCAACTAGTGAAGGGAATTTAGATTTGCCTATAGCATATGCTAGCAGGCAATTGGATGCTGCTGAACAAAACTACACCACAACCAAAAGAGAAGGTTTAGGCATGGTATATGCTGTGAAGAAGTTTAGACATTATCTATTGGCTAATAAGTTCAAATCTTTCACCTATCATCAAGCTTTATTATATTTGGTCAATAAACCTTGCAATACAAGACGCTTAGTAAGATGGTTCCTCTTACTAATGGAATATGACTTTGAAGTGGTTGTTAGGAAAGGTAAGACCCACCTCAGAGCGGATCACCTTTCCCGCATCACTTCTAGGGAGTCACCGCAAGGAGTGTTTGATGACTTGCCTGATGCTTATCTGTTCAATCTAGAAGTTGTTCCTAAATGGGCAAATAAGTTGGTACCTGTCCTAACCTATGGACCCACAAATAAGAATGTAAAAACAAGCAAAGACGAAATTGTAAAATCACAAAAATATCAAATACTGGCAGGAAGTATGTACAAGCAAGATATAGAGGGTGTACTAGCTTGTTGTGTTGAGGATGATGACCATAGTAGTTGGTTGCAACAAGCCCACGAAGGATTTCTAGGGAATCACTATTCTAAACAACGAACATTGCAAAATCTAAAACGTTTAGGAGTGTATTGGCCTAGTATGGATAAAGAAATACATGAGTGGACTAAGAATTGTCTAGTGTGCCAGGAAAAACCCCCAGTGGAGCAGGCTACCCTTTATCATGTGTCGTTAATTCCTGATTGGAGTGCTCCATTGGTAGAATTTATGAGATCAGGATCACTACCTAGCGAGGCTAGTCTAGCAAGAAAACGAAGCATGGAGGAAGAAGCTCATGACTATGCCTTAGTAGGAGACAACCTATATCAGAGAGGCAAAGATGGTTACCTAAGACTGTGCGTTCATGAATCAGACTATTTAAAAGTCTTAGAAACTACCCATAGTGGTGCTACAGGTGGACATTTTGGTCCTGACTGGGTAATTAAGACTATTCTATTCTAAGGACTTTAGTCGCCCACTCTTCATATGGATGCACATACCTATGTGAAGAAATGTGACACATGCCAACGTGCACAATATCCGATAAGAAAAGATGAGATGCCTTTGAGGCCAATGATGGGAGGACATGCATTCTCGAAGTGGGGCATAGAATTTGTAGGTCCTATTAACCCCCTGCTAGAAACTCCCATGTAGAGTACATTATTGTAGCTACCGACTACCTTACAAAGTGGGTAGAAGTCAAAGCCACAACAAAGAATGATGCTCAAAGAACGACAAAGTTCTTATTTGAGAATGTGTTCACGAGATATGGATTACCAATAGAGTTAGTAAGTGATAGAGGCACACACCTCTTGAATGAAATCATTGAAAATCTTCTTCAAGAATTCTTGGTGATACATAAGAAGTCTGCCCCTTATCATCCATAAACTAATGGACAAGCCCAGAGCACAAACAAGATCCTATGTAATGTATTGACAAAATTGGTAAATAATAAATGCTATGATTGGGATAAACAACTTCATCATGCTGTTTGGGCTTATCGAGTTGCCTGTAAAACGGTACTCAATGCCACCCCATTTCAGATGCTCTTCAGACAAAATTTGGTGCTACCTTTAGACTTCCTAATCCCAACTTTAAAAGTAGCACAAGAGCATGAGTGGAATGGACATGAGTTATCCTCTAGGACCTTTGATCTAGAATGCTTAGGTGAGACAAGGTTATGAGTGGCAGCAGACATCTATGCTGCAAAGAAAAGGCAAAAGGCATACTTTGATGCACATATCAAAGATCAAGGCTTGAAAGAGGGAGATTTAGTGCTAGTTTATACACTAAAGCAACATGCCCATAAATTGGAAAAAAGAGGATATGGACCCATGATCATTAATAGAATTTCCACTTGCGGTGCAGTTCAATTGGCCACACTAGAAGGTGATATCCTGCCAAACTATATCAGTGGATGTCGAGTCAAGCTATATCAAGAACCTCTCACAGAGGATATGCTAATGAGGCTCAACACTGCGAAGAAGCGAAAAGAAGAAGAGTTAAGGGTTAGAGAAGAAGCACATGCAGAGGCTCGAGAACGCATTAGGAGAAATAAGTTAAGATGCCTAGGCCTAGATGTCAATCTTGAGGCCCCAAGATACCACATGGCCATGTGTCAAACATCAAGTGCAATTGCTTCTCGAATAATTGATCGACGTCCCTTTGTGAACATCCCGGTAGGACAAGGGAAGAATGCAAGGACTGTGAGAGCATTGATTGACTCAGGTGCAGCAACTAGTGCAGTTAGACTTTCATACTGTGAAGACCTGCAATTGAACATCAAGCCCATAGAGGCCTATCTCATAGGTTTGGGAGGCATGGAAACCCCTTGTTTGAGCAAGGTGGAACTTCCCATCTACCTTCAAGATGTTCCAATAAAAGTCAAAATGCTAGTGTGTCACGATGAGGACCTTAGAGAGCCACTTGTCTTGGGTCAAGATTGATTTACGACCATGAAGTCCACTTGAACCTAAGAAGTCAACTTCTTCAAGTTTGGGTACAGGAACAATGCATTACATTAGAATTAGACAATTGCATGCTCACAAATCCAGAGGTCACACATTCCCTTAGTTCTTTTGAAACTAATCCTCGCAAAGAAAATGTTGTGTGTGTCAATAGCCCTGCGAAGCAAAAGGACTCAATCATGGAAGCACAGACTCAAAAGACAACAAACCTCTCTTCTCATTCACAGACTAATGCAAGCATAACTCGACCAAAGAGGCAAGCAAAATAGACATCTACTATATTGACTAGACAGATATAATTCAAGAAGAAAGAAGCTCAGGGTAGGAAGCAGATTTGTGTATGAAAAGGAGAGCAACCACTAGCTTTGCCACCACCACTTCTATTGAGGCAAACCTACCATGCTAAAAGAAGCATCCAGAAACGAGGACAAGCTCAATCCCAAGGTCTCCGATAGGTTTGGGTGCCAAAGCAATCGATGAAGGTCAACCATAATAACATACAAATTTGCGTGCCAAAGAAATTAGCTACAGCTCAACAAGGGCGATTGCAAATGTGGGTACCCAAGGTACTATTACATGCACAAAACAACATGATTTCCTTCACGAGAAAAATCTCAGCAAAGAAACCATGGAGGAGCAAGAGCCGAAACCATGGACTGAGACCAAAAGAAGATAAATTCATCTCCTCACCGGTCATAAAAAGACAACCAAAAAGGGTATGGATGTGGAAGCCAAAAGTACCAGCAGCTTCCACAGAGCCAACGAGCCAACCACGCTGGATACCAAAATTCAGAAACCACCCAAAGATAAAGAGGACAGAGCCTATGTCTATAGGGCCAAATACTATCCTGAAATGGATCCCTATAAGAAGGATTACATCATTTGAAGATCCACTAGCTACCTCCAACAAAGATTGCATCACCATACACCAACAATAGTGAAAGCCTCGACGTGCAACAACCATGTGCCTTTGGCATAACCTTGTCTTTTGCACCATTCAGGTCATGCATTTCCAAAGTATGCATAAATATAGGGCCACATTAGACGGTCGTGCATCGACATGATTGAGAATCCCAGGCACATGAGATACACTTGACATATGCACAATATTTTATTGATACTTACACCTTTGTTCTTGTTTTGTGACACTGTTCCAAAAAAAAAAGAGAGAATACAAAGAGAAAGGGAAGGACTGTGTGCTTGAAGCATCTCCGACATGAACCATCAACAAGGACATCCATCAACAACGGAAGAAAAGTCGATGGTCAATCACCATGCTGGAGAATATCACGAAGAGATGAATATCGATTTTTTGACCATGGTAAGAACTGCCTACTTCGACAACATGATAACCATGATAGAGTAGAAAGCCTCTTTGTCGGCATACCCTTGAGCACTTAGCTCAAGACCCAACTTCTTGCACCATACTTCTTCCAACGCATTTCCCAAGTATGCATGCATAGGGCTACATTACAAGGTGGTGCACAAGGCACATTCTTCTTTCAACCCATGCACGAATGCACTTACCCATCATCCATTATGGGTTACAAGTACTTGGCATAAAAAATATGAGGCCATCTTTGGAAGAATTAGAGCACATCAAGGTGACAACAACAAGTGCAAGGAAGTGATCCACCTCTGAGGGTTGCTCATAATCAACATTGACAACCTCTTTTGAGTAGCTCACAATTTTTGAAAGCTCACAACGACACCATCAAGCTGGAGTGCAAGGAAGAAGTCCATACAAAGGTAGAAATGAAAAATGATGAACCAGACAATTTCCCCAACTACAGTTGGAAGATGGACCGCTCTTGTTGGTACATGTGGGACACTACCTCTCCAAGCACTACATGGAACAACCACTACAACAAGGGTCTGTCTCTAGAGGGGGGGGAGTGTTGACAGTCAAGGTCAAGCACAAGCATCGAATCACATCAAGGGAGTGGAGACACAAGAAGAAGGAGGAGCATGTAGGGAGCTCCAAGAAGCACATGTCAAATTTTCAGATGAAATCCCTATAAATATAGTGACTTTTGTCATTAAGAACCATTGTAAATACCACTTTCCATTTCTTTTTGAACTTCATTTTGTTCAATCTGTGGAGTCCTCGAGCTTGAGGAGTATTAGAAGTATCATCCTACCAAATTTCATAATTTGTAGACTCCGTTTCAGCCCCCAAATAAGCCCTAAAACCTAATTTTTAACTAGGTCGGACACTAGGTTTGGATAGGGCCAAAACCACTAAAAAAACTATAAAAAGGGCTGGGGAGCTCATTTTTGGGGTTAGCTTGTTGTAGATTTCAGCTTTGTAAGAGAGTTCTTTTGTAATAGAAGTCCTTCGATTGTTCGACTCTTTGCTCTTACCTTGTGTGCGTGTGTGTATGTGTGTGCATGTTTGTATGCTTTCACTCACGCATTTGTGCACTTCACTTATTCTTGGTCTTCATACCGGTCCTCATGTCTCCGCAGATTGACATTTCTGAGGAGGAGCTCCTCACATTCGTACTTGCCATTGTGCTAGAGTGGCACCTACACATATGGTCATAAGTTGCATGGACTTCAATCCTTTTTGTGAAGGAATTCTTGTAGATGCACTCCCATCATCCAAGAATTTAGTTCTCATTCTTAGCTCATAGATGTTGGAGAAACAATCACTAACTGAACATATATTTGAAGGTCAAATCTTAGGAAGAAAACCCCATGCCTATGTGAAGGGACAAATTCACAAGTGTATCATACTTGTAAAGTTAGTTCACTTTAGTTCTAGAAGTTTTTTAAAAATCACGGGAATGAGAAAATCTATATAAGTTAGTTAGTATTAACTGACGCGAAGAGAAGAAGAAGGAGGAAGACAATGAGAAAGTGAGAAGAACTCATTTTTGTATGACTGAGTATAGTCGAGCTTCTCTGAGTGAGAAAGCATCTGTAAAACTTCTGAGTTTTTTATAGTTATGAGAAGAACTGAGTAAAGTTCTGTGTATGAGTCTTTCTTCATCATCTTCATGTTTGCCTACTGTGTGATGAATTCAAAAATTCAAGTTTTCTGAGCAATTCGATGCCTGGCATCGAATCTTGGCTGATAAGTCATTTTTTCATTCTCTGTGTGTTAACTATTGTTGAATCTTTTAAAAATATGAAGTTTGTGGAGCAACTCGATGCCTGGCATCGAGTTTGAGCATAAAGT
The DNA here is from genome assembly GCA_020310875.1 of Ceratopteris richardii. Taxonomy (NCBI): domain Eukaryota; kingdom Viridiplantae; phylum Streptophyta; class Polypodiopsida; order Polypodiales; family Pteridaceae; genus Ceratopteris; species Ceratopteris richardii. The sequence goes on from CM035418.1 coordinate 179,492,429, forward strand.
CGATGCCTGGCATCGACTTCTAGCATACAAGTGGTCTTCTTCATGTGTGTGTAAAAGAGAGTATTTCTGGTGCAGAAAAAGGGCCTAAAAAAGCTCAAAGTCGATGCCCGGCATCGACTTGGACTGAAATTCGATGCCAGGCATCGAATTTTTTATTTTTGGACATCAGGAATACTAAAACAGGCAAGATTTCTAGTTTTGGAAGGTCATACAGGGTCATCTTGTGAGGGCCATAACTTGAGTTCTAGAGCTCCGTTTGATGCATAGGATAGCTTGTTGGAAAGCTCTACTCTTCTAGTTTCAGACTATAAAGTTTCATCAAGAAATAATACTTGAGCTAGGAGAAATTAGCAAAATACTGAAGGTATGTCATTTCAGTGACTAGGAATTTCTGTAGAAGCAAAGTCTTCACTTTAGGCTATCATTTCTCAAAGTTTGGAGTGGCAATGAGTTAATGGTGACCATAGAGGTGTTCTAGTGTCACATTAATTCATTTCTTGTGGTGTTTTATACATCAACAAGTGGTATCAGAGCAGAAAGATTCTTGAGAGCAGAAGGCGACAAAGGTACGAGAAGTTTTGTAAAGTTTTCCATTAAAGTTTGAAATGTGAAGCAGTTGAAGACACAAGGCATCAAAAGATTACTTTCGAAGTATCCTCATACACAAAGAACTTCAAAAGGTATTATCCTTTATCCTTTAAGCTCACAGGTTGCAGCAGAAGGAAAGAACTATGGCAGATCATATCTCCATTGACAAACTGGACAGAGATAATTACCCCGCATGGGTAATGAGAATGGAAACCTTACTTATGAGTAAGGATCTCATGGTATATGTAACAGGTGAAGAAGAGAAGCCAGTATTTGAAGATGAAAGCCGACCAAAGAAAGAAGAACTTGATGCTTTAAAGCATTGGCAGAAGAAGGATGCAAGTGCAAAAGCCTACATCTACAATACAATCTCAGATCATTTGCTACCACACATCAGAGGATTGGAATCATCAGAAGATATATGGAATGCATTGGAATATCATTTCCAAAGCACTACTAAAGCACGGAAAGCAAGTCTATGGTCAGAGTTTACAACATTCAAGAAGAAGCCAAGTCAAACCATTAGTGATTATGTCACTAAGATGAAGGATCTAGCAGATAGTCTTGGATCCATAGATGAAGATGTTGAAGATCACAGATTGATTGCTCAACTACTTGCAGGTTTGAGAGGGGATGAAAGGTGGAAACCTTTTGTCTTATCAACAGAACTTTCATTAAATCATTATGTTCCAGATTTGAACCAGTTGCTTGGTTTGATGCTCACATATGAGCAAGACTTGAAGGGAGATGGAGATAAAGGTCAAAGTTCTGCAATGTACATGAAGAATAAGAAGAAAGGAGATAAAGGTAAAGCAAAGGATGAAGAGGAGTCTAATTCTCAAGCTTATTATGCAAGAGGTAAAGGCACAGGCAGAGGAAGAGCAAGAGGTTTTGGAAGAGGTAGAGGTAATCAAAATAACAACAAAAAGGCTTGCTGGATCTGTGGATTGAGTAATCATTTGGCTCATGACTGTTGGCACAACCAACAAGGATCAAACCAGAATCAAAACAACAATAGCAGAGGTCGAGGTGGAAGATATCAAAGTAATTTTCAAAGAGGTAGACAAAGTCAAAGAGGAGGCTATGGTAGAGGTGGAGGAAGAAGTTGGGGACAGAATCAATCCTACAACACCACCTACTACAACTATGCAAATGACACACAGAATGAAAGTCATACATCATTGATGATGAATTCAATCAGCACATCAGACAAAGAAGATCTAAAGGTATTTTACATTGACTCTGGATGTTCTAATCATTTGTCAGGAAACATAGAATTGATGTCAGATTTGGAAAAAGGCATTTCTAGTCACACAGTTCAAACTGGTGATAATACAAGACATAGTGTACATTCAATTGGAAAAGTGAAATGCAAGAGTGGAGCAGATTTGCTAACCAATGTTTTGTATGTTCCAACAATACCTAAAAACTTGATTAGTGTGGGACAGATAGTTGAAAAAGGTTTTCAAGTCAGGTTTACAAATGAAGGAGTATTTGTGGAAGATCCAGAGAATGGATATAATCAGATTGTCTCTGGTAAGAAAGAAGGTAGACTCTTTACTTTAAGAGTGCAAGGAAACATTGGTCAAGCTTTGCTCACACATGGTGAAGCAGTGATTACAGAACTTGATCTCTGGCATAAGAGATTAGGTCATTTCAATGAAAGAGGAATTAAAGCTATGGTTGCTAATCAGTCTGTACTAGGATTACCAAATGTGCAAAGTCAACATATGGTTTATAAATGTGAAGCATGTCAAATGGGTAAAGCACACAGGTTACCATTTCAAAAGAAAGGATTCAAACATGATGGAGTACTTGAGCTCATTCATACAGATGTATGGGGACCAACAAAAGAAGGATCTATCAGTGGCTCAAGGTATTATGTTCTTTTCATTGATGATGCTACAAGATGGATAACATTATATGTTTTGAAGGAAAGATCAGAAGTGTTTGGAGCTTTCAAGCATTTTCATGCATATGCAGAGAGAGTCACAGGTCAAAAGCTTAAAAGACTGAGGTCTGATGGAGGGGGAGAATACTTCTCCCAACAGTTCAATGATTATCTTTGGAATGCAGGTATTAAGAGAGAAATAACTTGCAGGTATACACCACAACAAAATGGTGTAGCAGAAAGAAGGAACAGGACTTTGGTTGAGTTTGCTAGAGCTATGCTAAAGGAGAAGAACTGTCCAAATTATCTTTGGGCTGAGGCTGTAAATACAGCTACATATCTTGTGAATAGATTACCATGTGCAGCTCTGAATGGAATGACTCCATATGAAGCTTGGTGGGGTAAGAAACCAACACTAGATCATTGTAGAGTGTTTGGATCAATTGCATATGCTTATGTGCCATCACAGCTTAGGCATAAACTTGAACCAAAGGCAGAAAAATATGTGTTCATTGGTTATGATGAAAAGCAGATGGGTTACAGATTGTGGAATCCTCTAACCAAACAATTTATTGTTTCTAGAGATGTTACATTTGATGAACAGAAAAGTTGGTATGCAGATCAAAGTCATACAGCTGAAGAATTTGAAGAAGAGGTAAGAAGATGTGAGAAAGGAAAATCAATTGTGCAGGTGAATAGAGATGAAGACTATATGCAAGCAAGTACATCCAGAAGTGGATTAACAAGAATGAATGAAGAAGCTCCTATATTTGATGAAGAGGTGTATCCAGAAACTTATGAAGAATGTGAACCAAGAAGGTCAAGCAGGACAAGGAGACAACCAGAAAGGTATTCTTATGATACTTCTTACATAACTCAGAAGAACTATGCATATATGGTCAAAGATGATGAAGAACCTCAGAACTATGATGAAGCTAAAGGTAAAAAGCAATGGGAAGAAGCAATGAAGGAAGAGTTCAATGCACTGGAGGAGAACAAGACATGGGAACTTGTTCCTAAACCAAATGGTAAGAAAGTTATTGGAAATAAATGGGTTTATAAAGTGAAGAAGCTTGCAGATGGAAGTATAGCCAGATACAAAGCTAGATTGGTGGTGAAAGGCTATGCCCAGACCTATGGCATAGATTATGATGAGACATTCAGTCCTGTAGCTAAGATGTCAACTATAAGGACAATCATTGCTATTGCAGCTTCAAAAGGATGGACTCTAAGTCAATTGGATATAAAGAATGCGTTCTTGAATGGATACATATCAGATGAGGTATACATGGAACAACCTCAAGGGTTTATAGATTCCAGGTATCCAAATTTTGTTTGCAGGTTGAGAAGAGCATTGTATGGATTGAAGCAAGCTCCAAGAGCTTGGAACTATAGACTGGTGAAGTATCTCAATGATCTCGGATATCAAAGTTCAAAAGCAGATTCAAGTCTACTTATCAAAAGAACAGAGGAAGGTACAATCTACATTTGTATTTATGTAGATGACATTATAATCACAGGTACTTCAGATGAAGGAATCAAGGAGGTAAAGAGATTACTTGAGAAAGAGTTTAAGATCAGTGACCTAGGAAAGTTATCATACTTTCTTGGAATGGAAGTTACTTATACAGATCATGGCATATATGTGTCACAAGAAAGGTATCTTCTGAACTTGTTGAAGAAGTTTGATATGGAAAATTGCAGAGAAGCTTCAACTCCACTTGAAGTTAATCACAAGCTCAGTAAATATGATGGTGCAGACTACAAAGATATGAGGAAGTATCAATCTCTTGTGGGTAGTTTGATTTATGCTACACTAACAAGACCTGATCTTAGTTATGCAGTGGGAGTTTTGTCACAATTCATGCATTGTCCAAAGGACCCACATTGGATTGCAGGTCAAAGAGTTCTCAGATATATCAAAGGAACTATAAAAGAAGGATTATATTATCCTTTTACATCAGATTTGAAGTTGAGAGCCTATAGTGATTCAGATTGGGCAGGTAACCAGGATGACAGAAGATCAACTCATGGTTACATGATATACATTGGTGATAAGCTTGTAAGTTGGTGTTCCAAGAAACAACATACAGTAGCATTATCATCAACTGAAGCAGAGTACAAAGGACTTGTGGAAGCAGCTAAGGAAGTCATATGGATGCAGACATTGTTCAAGAGCTTAGGCATTGATCAAGGTACACCTACAATACATGGAGATAATATGAGTTCACTTTATCTTGCAGCAAATCCAGTATTTCATGCAAGGACAAAGCACATAGAGATACAATATCATTTTCTCAGAGAAAAGGTAATGGAGAAGGAGATTGAAGTGGAGTACATTTCCACTAAAGATCAGTTAGCAGACATAATGACAAAGAGCTTGGATGGTGTGAAGACCAGCAGATTTAAAAGCATGGCAGGAGTAAAAGAAAAGAAGAAGATATGAAGAAACAGGGAATGTCAATTAGTGATTGAGGGGGAGCTGTTGGAGAAACAATCACTAACTGAACATATATTTGAAGGTCAAATCTTAGGAAGAAAACCCCATGCCTATGTGAAGGGACAAATTCACAAGTGTATCATACTTGTAAAGTTAGTTCACTTTAGTTCTAGAAGTTTTTTAAAAATCACGGGAATGAGAAAATCTATATAAGTTAGTTAGTATTAACTGACGCGAAGAGAAGAAGAAGGAGGAAGACAATGAGAAAGTGAGAAGAACTCATTTTTGTATGACTGAGTATAGTCGAGCTTCTCTGAGTGAGAAAGCATCTGTAAAACTTCTGAGTTTTTTATAGTTATGAGAAGAACTGAGTAAAGTTCTGTGTATGAGTCTTTCTTCATCATCTCCATGTTTGCCTACTGTGTGATGAATTCAAAAATTCAAGTTTTCTGAGCAATTCGATGCCTGGCATCGAATCTTGGCTGATAAGTCATTTTTTCATTCTCTGTGTGTTAACTATTGTTGAATCTTTTAAAAATATGAAGTTTGTGGAGCAACTCGATGCCTGGCATCGAGTTTGAGCATAAAGTCGATGCCTGGCATCGACTTCTAGCATACAAGTGGTCTTCTTCATGTGTGTGTAAAAGAGAGTATTTCTGGTGCAGAAAAAGGGCCTAAAAAAGCTCAAAGTCGATGCCCGGCATCGACTTGGACTGAAATTCGATGCCAGGCATCGAATTTTTTATTTTTGGACATCAGGAATACTAAAACAGGCAAGATTTCTAGTTTTGGAAGGTCATACAGGGTCATCTTGTGAGGGCCATAACTTGAGTTCTAGAGCTCCGTTTGATGCATATGATAGCTTGTTGGAAAGCTCTACTCTTCTAGTTTCAGACTATAAAGTTTCATCAAGAAATAATACTTGAGCTAGGAGAAATTAGCAAAATATTGAAGGTATGTCATTTCAGTGACTAGGAATTTCTGTAGAAGCAAAGTTCTCACTTTAGGCTATCATTTCTCAAAGTTTGGAGTGGCAATGAGTTAATGGTGACCATAGAGGTGTTCTAGTGTCACATTAATTCATTTCTTGTGGTGTTTTATACATCAACAATAGATTTATGTTTCCCCACAATAATAGGTATCCAAAGGAAAGAAAGAAAGAAAGAGATAATTTAAAAAGGCTTTCCTATCACAAAGCAAAAGTCAAAAAAGGAAAGGTAAAAAATGAATCACATTTAATCAAGGTCAAGGGCAAGCAAAGTATTTAAGTGGCTCTCAAAAAGTTGATATCAAGATCAATTTATATTCTTCTATTATAACAGACAAGTAGTAAACTTAAAAATTATGTCTAGAGGATGGGGAGGAGGAGTTCTTGGCTTCAAATCTTGCAAGTGAAATGCAAGAGAGCTTCTCCCCAAGAGACATTGAACCTTTTAAAAACATCCAAGACATTGAACCTTTTAAAAGCATCCAACTCACGTAAACTTGAGTAAACGCAAGTTGTCTTTGAGACATGGGAGACTTACCACATAGTGGATATGAGTGGACGTCGACACTGTGTGGATATACTCCATGCGACTAAGACACTTGTGTAGTTGTGCTTCTAGATGCACAAGCTCAATCATATGAGCACCTACTATGTAGGGCTTTAAAATAGTTGCTTGGTAGGATATTCCTAGCTCATCTTTGATATGGTGGTACAATGTTTGTCACAAAAGTATTAGAATAGTTAATTATCCGAGAAATTTTTCAATAGTAAGAGGTTTTGTGTGCATGTTTGTACTTTTCGCGAGAATTATCCACAAGAATTGATTTTTTTACCACACCAAAGGAGGTAGTAACCTCGTTTAACTTAAACACATCACCTTTTTAAATGACGCTGCACATGAGTACTCTAGAAGAGCCCACAAACGCTCACGGTCATATTGCAAGACCTCAAGGATTGCTAACGCTCACGGTCATATTGCAAGACCTCAAGGATTGCTAGAAGGATAACTCTAACCACTTGTGGTGTAGAGTTTTAACATACATATGTTTGTATATATCGATGCTACAGAACACTTCTTACACCTATGTGTTGTTACCCTGTGTTTAGGCTATGTACCAATGTGACGGATAGCTTGTTCATGTATTTTGGTGTCTTTGCTACTTGTTGGCCAAACTTCATCCAAGTCTGTAGTCACATTTGAATGCTGAGTGCTGTGTTGTGAGGGCATATTGGCCTACCTCCATAATGTTTGTTGAATTGTGCATTAGATGAATCATCACTTGTTCTTGAAGTTTTTCTGTTAATTCAAGCTACTTATAGTCTGTGAATGTAACACTTTCGTTATGCTCTTGGATTCAGTCTCAATGGTTGATTTCTAAGTGTATGTGCTATAAGTGGAAAGGGGGCCCTTCTAGTACGAGGACTCAGCATGTAACCTTTAGGATAGGCAAGTATGAATAGGGGGGTAGTATGGAAGCGCTCAAATTATGTGTCTCGTTGCATATCATGACACTATGAATTAGATGAAACACTTTTGAGTCATTAAAACCTCGTGAATTTCTGATTCTTGTACTTCCCATTTGTGAAGTGTCTTTTGGCATAAGCATGTTATGGTAGAGGCTATATTTCCCTATGGAGAAGCCCTCTTGACTAGAAGGTGTGCTGGGAGATGCGTATGCTCCTATTCATAAAAGAGATCTGGGGTCTCACTTCTACACTATGCCAAGGCCTCTCTCTCTATCTCCTTGCTCGTACACGTTGAGCAACATACATAAATAGTGCAATTTGAAAGCAATGACTCCATCCGATTATCTCTCTTTCATTCTCCCCCATCGCATGTTGAACCAATAATAATGTTGTCAAATAGAAAAGGAAAGCACAAGTTACTATGTCGAAAGTCAAGGGCTTTCGTGCTTAAAAGACATACAACAACACACCAACCAAAGTATTAGAATGACGCTGTGACAAAAGTATTAGAATAGCATAACTCTCTAAGAAATTGTTCAAAAGTAAGACGTTTCGTTTGCATGTTTGTCCTTTTCGAAAGAATTATCTACACGAACGCAGCTTTTTTGCAACAACAAAGGAGGTAGTAACCTCGTTTAACTTAAACCCATCACCTATTTAAATGACGTTGCAAATAATTATTGTAGACAAACCCACCCCTACACCCACATGCACCCATGAAAACATATGAACCAACAGATGTCATCTTGAATAGTTCCAATGCGCAAAAAGGTTTGTCTCACGTCTTGATAATTCAAATTTCAACCCAAGAAAAAAATAAGAGCCCCTATTTAACTTAACTTGAAACTATATAAATATGGGTTAAATTTCAAGACATACTTTAAGAAAAGTATAAGATATTTCGTGAATACTTATGATGCTTTCCATTAGAACTATATAACTTTAGGCACTTTACGTTATGCCTCGTCAACCTCAAGCTGTACACTATCGAGTGAGATTCGAGCTTTTTGCATCTGTACACTATCGAGGTGAGATTCGAGCTTGTGGATATATAATAAAATGAGGGAGCACCGAGCTTGTGGATATATAATAAAAGGGAGCATACAATATGGATTCCCTGAAATCGCATATGGAAGGTATAAAGAGGCTAGATATATTCGTCCCTTATAAGCACCTGCACGCATCCCCTTCAATCCCATACGCATGGACAAGAGGTTCACAACCTCCAGAGCTCTACCACACAAGTGCCAATACCATATGCATGCTCAAGAGGGTCACAAACTTCAGAGCTCTCTCATTCAAGTGTGAAAGAGAAAATAATATTTCATTGCTTTTTTTTTGTCTTCTTGCTTGAGCACAAATGAGAGAGAGACTAGTCTCTCTTGAGAGAGCTCCGTTGCTTTCTGGAGAAAAGAGAAGAGAGAGTGCCTTTTTGTAGGTGTTGGGGTTCAACAACACATAAACTCACTAAACAAAAAATTTGATAGAGCACGATTGTACATGTATTCAAGAATGAAAGTCAGCAAAACAAACAAAGATAAAAAATCACAAAGAAACTGAAATACCATCATATATATTGCATGCTAATTTTCTTCGTACATCTTTCCTTTCATTGTTCTCGCACTGTTAGCTCAATAAATGGTTGGTTTTGGTGCACTAATATGCTTCCATTTTTCAGATTATATGTTGATTGCAGGTATCTGGCAAGGAAAGATGTTGGTCGATAATAGTAAATTCTGATTAAATGTGGTAACATCAAGGCTGAATAAAAGGGGTTCGGAAATACACATGCACAATATTCAGCGCGGGTTGTTGGAGTAAGAATTCTTCCGTGGTAGTGTCTTAGGCTTTTGATGCAGCACGATCATTTCCAAAACCTAATAAAAGCATAACCCAATCAGATATGAATCCAGTAACAATTTTAATAGAAATGGGCTGTGAAATCCATGATGAGATCATTCGAAAAGGATTGATGGGAGCTGATGTTGATGTTGGCAATGCATTGGTTGATATGTATTCAAAATTTGGTTTTTATGTAAAAGTAAAACAGGTTTTTGATTCTCTTCCAGTGCGTGATGAGGTTTCTTGGAATGCCATACTTTTAGCATGCACCGAGCATGGTCATGGAGAGGAAGCTCTTCAGTACTTTGAGCAGATGCAATCTGAGGGTATTCCAACAGATGCAATCTCATTGGGCGCTTGTTTGAAAGCCTGCACATGTATGAGGGCCTGGAGAAGAGGTCAAGTGTTGCGCTTAAAGATTCATGGGGGACCGTTTGAGTATGATATTATAATAGGGACTGTTTTAATTGATTTTTATGCCAAGTGTGGTTCGCTTGATAGAGCGCATGAATTGTTTGATAATTTCGTGGTCAAAGATGAGGTTACTTGGAATACAGTTATTTCAGGCTATGCTGATCAAGGGGATGGTGAAAGTGCACTGAAATGTTTTGAATTTATGCAACTTGCAGGTGTTAATCCTAATGCAATCACATTTCTTTGTAGCTTGAAAGCATGTGGAATTGTAAGAGCTGCAAATGTAGGTATGCAGATACATGCTGAGATTTGTAGAAGGAGTCTACTGAACAGAGAGCTCATTGGAAACACCTTAGTCAACTTGTATGCTAAATGTGGGAAGATAATCAAAGCTCAAGAAGTTTCTTTTTTTGCGCTTCCTGTTCGAGATGTTGTTTCATGGACTGTGTTAATAGCAGGACAGACTGGAAATGGATTTTTTTGCGGAAGCTCTTGATTGTTATGAGAAGATGCAACATGAAGGCGTGCTCCCAAACAGTGTGACATATGTTTTAAGCTTGAAAACTTGTGCTATTATTGGAGTAACAGATAAGAGCCATGAAATTCATTCTGAAGTAGAGAGACTGGGGATCTTAGTAAATAATCTTGCTGTTAGCAATGCCCTGATTGACATGTATGCAAAATCAGGATTAATTCCCATGGCACAAGAAATTTTTGACCATCTTCCCCACCGAGGAGTTGCTTGTTTCAACTCGCTTATTGCAGGATATGCACACCTTGGAGATAATGCAGTTGTTTTCATACTTTTGGACAAAATGCGAGGTGAAAACTTGATGCCAGATGGTGTTGGTGCAGATCAATCACCAATTGAAGATTTGAAGGACAAAGAATGGAGATAAGAACAATTCTTGAAGCATAGAAGATGGATACATTCACAGAGTGAAAGATATGTACACATATGTACATTAGTTAAGACATAGGTTACTTATACTTATGCTTTGATATAAGTCTGTACATAATTGCCTATAAATACTTTGGAAAAATGTCGGGGCAAAGTGAGAAGACAAGGAGAGACCATGTATCAGTATAGGAATAGAGATATAAGAAGTTGTAAGTGTCATTAGACACAAGAGAAGTGAGTTGAAGTCTCTCTCATTCAGTTGTAGTCTTCTTCAGAAATGACAGAATTTTTGCACCCGATATTTCTGTGTTTTCTCCTTGTGTGATAGATCTTTTGCGAATTCCTTTTGGAGATATCTAAGTCCATAGTTAATCAATCTATGGCTAGAGTTTGAGAGTCTAATTGTGATCAGGCTAAGAGAATTGTGTATAGGAACATTTACATGTGAGAAAGTACTCACTGGTTCCTGAAACAGGCGCAAATTTTGATCTTAATGATTTGATCATTTCTCACTCCACAGTTTAAAGTTTTGTGCAAGTAAGCACTTAATCTTTAAGTTGGAAGGTAAGCTACTTGTTTCTAAAAGCATTTGCTTAAACAGGTCCTATACTGAGAGAATTAAAGTTAAGAAGTTAGGGGTGTCCAAATCGACTTCTCAGAAGTGCAGATTTAGACATAGGTAACTTGGTAAGTAGATTTCTCAAGATCTACTGAATCTTTTGGAGTGATTTGACTTGGAGAAGGCTGCGCAATCTTTAGGCGACACCTTGTGCAAAGTTTCATAAAAAACTTTACACATTTACTCAGTCAATGAGCAAGATCTATGCAGCAGACTTTCTGAGTAATTTCCTTCTTCATAGTTTAGTCAAGAAATTGATATTTGGTCATTGATCTCTTAAATTGGTGAAGGTTTTGACTTACTCTTGATATAGAGGTGTTCTAAATTCAAGAGTAGGTTGTTCTTTTGGAGATTAACACTCTCCATCAGTGGTATCAGAGCAGGAAGCATCAGAATTGAAGAAAAGGAGGATCCTGACTGCTGTAGCTACAAAGAATTTGACATCTGAAGATTCAAAGGGTGAAAGCTTGCAAGGAAAGCTTGAGAAGGAGATCATACGACATCAAGGAAGTCAAAAGGAGTATCATTCGAAGTAAAGGTAACCTTATACTTTATAAAGGTTGAAGAATTCAATATACAGGTGAAGGAAGGATGGGAGATTCTCTTCAAATAGAGAAGTTGGATAGAGAAAACTATCCTGCATGGTCAATGAGGATGGAAGCTCATCTAATGAGCAAAGATTTGATAGCCTACATTACAGGAGAAGAAGAAAAGCCTCAATTCAGAGATCCTAGTGTTCCAACTAGGGAAGAATTATCAGATATGAAGATTTGGATGAAGAAAGATGCTCAAGCTAGGAGCATTATCTATATGGCAGTCAATGATTACTTGCTACCTCACATTAGAGGTCTTGAAAGTGCAAGTGATATATGGAATGCCTTGGAAGAGCATTTCCAAAACACCACAAAGTCAAGGAAGGCATCTTTATGGGCATAATTTACAACCTTCAAGAAGAAGGCCTCTCAGTCCATTTCAGATTATGTAACAAGGATGAAAGACATTGCAGATGCATTAGGAGCTGTTGATGAAGATATTGAGGAGGATAAATTAGTAAGGCAAATCCTTACAGGTTTGAGAGGTGATGACAAATGGAAGCCATTCATTTTATCTATAGAATTATCACTTGATCATTTCACTCCTGATTTAAATCAATTGCTAGGTCATATGCTAACATTTGAGCAGGATGTTAAAGGAGATGGTGACAAAAGTACAGGTCATGCAATGTACTCAAAGGACAAGAAGAAAGATAACAAAGGAAAGCAACAATCAGGTGAAGATGAAGGCACAACTAGTCAAGCCAACTTCCTAAGAGGTAGAGGAGGTGGCAAAGGTAGAGGAAGAGGCAGGAACAACAAAGATGGAGCCAAAGCATGCTGGATTTGTGGTAAGACAAATCATTTAGCTAATGATTGTTGGAATAATAATCAGAATAATGGTGGATATAATCAAAACTATAATTCAAGAGGAAGAGGTGGCAGAAATCAAAGAGGTAATTTCAGAGGCAGAGGTAGTAGGGGTTACTTTGGAAGAAATGCAGGTAGAGGTTTCCAAAGTCAACAATATAACAATACCTACTACAATTATGCTTCAGATCAAAAGGAAGATTCAACATTGATAATGAATGCAACTTGTGAAAGGCAGAACGAAGATCAAAGAGTCTTCTACATTGACTCAGGGTGTAGCAATCACCTGAGTGGTAATATAGCCTTGATGACTGATTTGGAGAATAAGGTATCTAATCATGTTGTTCAAACAGGTGACAACACAAAGCACAATGTGAAGTCAATTGGATCAGTGAAGGCCAAGGATGGTAGCACCTTATTGAGTAAGGTCTTGTATGTTCCTACAATTCCTAAGAATTTGATAAGTGTAGGACAAATTGTGGAAAAAGGTTATGAAGTAAGGTTCACTAATGAAGGAGTGTTTGTGGAAGACCCTAGCAATTGTTGGAGCAAGTCTATGACAAGCCTAAGTATTGGCTTGAGTCCCACAAAGTTATAGAAAAAGCTTTAAAATGAAGACTATGTAAAGTTCACTTGTGAACTACCTCTTGTAACTTTTGAAGAGTTTACTTAATGTAAAAGTAAGAGAATCTTAAGTGGTTGAGCCCACATGATCAAGAATGGAAAGAGGAGCCACGAATTCGTGATTTGTGGTAGGTAGAGAATCAAATCAATCATTGATTGATTGGAGAGTGATTGAGGGAAGTTAGCCTCCCAAACTCAACTATAAATAGATGGCAGTTTTAGTCGTGGTTAGAGAGACCTATGTGAAGACCTCCAAGAGCTGAGCTTTATGCCATATCAAGGTGTGATTACAAGGCACACATATGTATCAGTAAGTCATTGTATTGTACAAGCAATATACTTTCATTTTCATGATTATTTGAGTTCATCTTTCCATGTTCTTGTGATGTGTACTACTCACTGCCATTACTTCAGTTTTTCTCAGTCAGCTTGCAGAGATTGGTTCTCTGCACTTGGTTCATCATTTTCAGTGATTTAACTTGGTAAAGTTAGCTCTATAAGGCTACTATATGCTCACAAATTTTCATGTCATTTGGATGTTGGAATCTTCAGTTATGTTCATTTGAAGTCAATAGGGTATGTTCATCTTCACTTCTCTGTCAGGTACCCGACTTTTTCAGTCATCTTGTCAGAGTCATTTCTCAGTGTTTACTCATCCAAATTCAGTGATTTCAAGCTTGTTTGGTTCAACTTACTGTCTAGTATAAGCATACAAATTTGCATGATCATTGAATTCTTACATCTTGAGTTATGTTAATTTGTCTACTCACTGGTCTATTTCTGTAGCAGCCCGTGAAAATCGGGATGATGTCATCACTCGTTAAAAGTCATTCTCAGTGTGTGGTTTGTTATTTTTGATGCGATTACTCTCTAAAGTTAGCTCTTTAAGCTACCTAGCCTTCCCCAAGAGGAATTAATCTAATTGCTGCTGTGCTCAGAGAATTATGTAAAACACTGGACAGGTGTATCAACCAAGAATAGCAAGTTTTCACCTCTGAGCTAACTCCAACTTATCTGTTTTGATCTATCTTTTTGAGAGTGATCTTCCAAGGTACATAGGGTGTCTAATACATCCATTGGCAAGCTAAAAGGGCCCACCATCTACTCCTGGAGTTCATTTGGCTGGTGTAGAGCAAAGATTTTGCAACACCTCTTCATCTTCAACACATACCTATCCATCTCTTCACAGCAATGGGTATAAACAAATTGTTTCAGGGAAGAAAGAAGGAAGATTGTTCACATTGAAGATTCAAGGTAATGTTGGTCATGCCTTGTTCACCTATGGAGGACATAAGATCTCTGAGTTAGATCTTTGGCACAAGAGACTTGGACATTTCAATGAAAGCGGTATTAAAGACATGATTAATAATGGTTCAGTGCTTGGATTGCCTAATGTTGCAGGTCAACATATGACATACAGATGTGAGGCATGCCAATTAGGTAAGGCTCATAAGCAACCCTATTCTAAGCATGGGTTTATGTATTCAGAGAAACTTGAATTGGTACACACAGATGTGTGGGGACCATCAAAGGACTTCAGTATCAATGGCTCAAGGTATTATGTGATTTATGTTGATGATGCTACCAGATGGATCACTATCTATGTGATCAAAGATAAGTCAGAAGTATTCAATACTTTCAAACATTATCATATGTATGCAGAGAGAATTACAGGACATAAGTTGAAGAGACTAAGGTCAGATGGAGGGGGAGAGTATTTCTCTAATGAGTTCAGTGATTACTTGTGGAATGCAGGTATAAAAAGAGAGGTTACTTGCAGGTACTCTCCTCAACAAAATGGTGTAGCAGAAAGGAGGAATAGGACTCTTGTTGAGTTTGCAAGGTCCATGATGAAGGAGAAAAATTGCCCAAATTATTTGTGGGCTGAGGCTGTAAATACAGCTACTTATTTGATCAATAGGCTACCTTGTAAAGCTTTGCAGGGAATGACACCTTATGAGGCATGGTGGGGTAAGAGACCTACACTAGACCATTGCAAAGTATTTGGATGTTTGGCCTATGCATATGTGCCATCACAATTAAGGCACAAATTGGAACCTAAAGCTGAAAAATATGTGTTTATTGGTTATGATGATAAGCAGATGGGATACAGGTTGTGGAATCCATCCACAAAACATTTTCTTGTATCAAAAGATGTTACATTTGATGAGCAAGGTACTTGGTATGCAGGTACTATCAATATTAATATAGATGATGAAGAAATTGTGAGCCAAAGGAAAGGTAAATCAAAGGTTCAGATATTTGATGAGCAAGAGAATAATGAAGTGCAGGTTGAAGTGGAAGAAACACCAAGATTTGATCCTGAATATGAAGAACGAGAAACCTCAAGAAGTGGAGAACTTAGGAGGTCTACAAGGAACAAATGGCAACCTACAAGGTATAGCTATGATACTTCATTTTTGGCTACCAAAGATTATGCTTACATGATTAAAGCAGATGAAGACCCTTCTACATATGAAGAGGCAAAAGGTAAAGAAAATTGGGAGAAAGCTATGCAGGAAGAATATGATGCATTATTGGAGAATCATACATGGGATTTGGTTCCAAAGACAAATAGCCAGAAGATCATTGGATGTAAGTGGGTTTATAAGACAAAAAGATTTGCAGATGGAAGTGTGTCTAGGTACAAAGCTAGACTTGTTGTCAAAGGGTTTGCTCAGACATATGGTGTTGACTATGATGAGACTTATAGTCCAGTGGCAAAGATGACAACCATCAGGACACTTATAGCAATTGCTGCATGTAAAGGTTGGAAATTGTGTCAATTAGATGTGAAGAATGCTTTTTTGAATGGTTATATTTCAGATGAAGTTTTCATGGAGCAACCTCAAGGATTCAGAGATGGAAGATATCCAGATTATGTGTGTAAGCTCAAGAGAGCTTTATATGGCTTGAAGCAGGCCCCAAGGGCATGGAACTACAGATTAGTAAAGTTCCTAAAAGAACTTGGATTTCAAGTATCTAAAGCAGATAGTAGCTTGCTTGTCAAAGCAAGTGATGATGGGTTTATTAACATGTGCATATATGTTGATGATATCATACTTACAGGTACAGATGAGAAAGGCATTCAAAGCCTAAAGAAGCAAATGGAGAAAGAGTTCAAAATCAGTGATTTGGGAGACTTGTCATACTTCTTGGGCATGGAGATTTCATATACTCAACATGGAGTGTATGTGACTCAAGAAAGGTATTTGAGGAACTTGTTAATCAAGTTTAAAATGGATGAGTGCAGGGTAGCACCTACTCCAATGGAGGTGAATCACAAATTAAGCAGATTTGGAGGTGAAGAGTTCAAGGACATGAAGCAATATCAGAGTTTGGTTGGTAGTCTTATCTATGCTACATTAACTAGACCTGATTTATCATATGCAGTTGGGGTTTTGTCTCAATTTATGCATTGTCCTAGGAAAGAGCATTGGATTGCAGGTCAAAGAGTGTTGAGGTACATTAAGGGTACACTCAAAGAAGGTTTGTATTATGGTTTTACATCAGATACAAATATCAAGATCTATAGTGATGCAGATTGGGCAGGTAATCCAGATGATAGAAGGTCAACCTATGGATACATGTGTTATGTGGGAGATAAGTTAATCTCTTGGTGCTCAAAGAAGCAACATACAGTTGCTTTGTCATCTACAGAAGCAGAGTACAAAGGCATGGTTGAAGCTGCAAAAGAAGTGATTTGGCTTAAGACTCTTATGAAGAGTTTTGACACTATACAGAGCATACCTATCATTTATGGTGATAACATGAGTTCATTATATCTAGCTGCTAATCCTGTTTTTCATGCCAGGACCAAACACATTGAGATACAGTATCACTTTCTAAGAGAGAAGGTGATGGACAAGGAAATTGAAGTCAAACATACTTCAACAAAAGATCAGGTAGCTGATATGCTTACAAAGAGCTTGGATGGACCAAAGCTACAGAAGTTTAAAGACATGGCAGGCATAAAGAAGGTTAGAGAAACCTCAATTGATGATTGAGGGGGAGCTGTTGGTGCAGATCAATCACCAAATGAAGATTTGAAGGACAAAGAATGGAGATAAGAACAATTCTTGAAGCATAGAAGATGGATACATTCACAGAGTGAAAGATATGTACACATATGTACATTAGTTAAGACATAGGTTACTTATACTTATGCTTTGATATAAGTCTGTACATAATTGCCTATAAATACTTTGGAAAAATGTCGGGGCAAAGTGAGAAGACAAGGAGAGACCATGTATCAGTATAGGAATAGAGAAATAAGAAGTTGTAAGTGTCATTAGACACAAGAGAAGTGAGTTGAAGTCTCTCTCATTCAGTTGTAGTCTTCTTCAGAAATGACAGAATTTTTGCGCCCGATGTTTCTGTGTTTTCTCCTTGTGTGATAGATCTTTTGCGAATTCCTTTTGGAGATATCTAAGTCCATAGTTAATCAATCTATGGCTAGAGTTTGAGAGTCTAATTGTGATCAGGCTAAGAGAATTGTGTGTAGGAACATTTACATGTGAGAAAGTACTCACTGGTTCCTGAAACAGGCGCAAATTTTGATCTTAATGATTTGATCATTTCTCACTCCACAAGTTAAAGTTTTGTGCAAGTAAGCACTTAATCTTTAAGTTGGAAGGTAAGCTACTCGTGGCTAAAAGCATTTGCTTAAATGGGTCCTATACTGAGAGAATTAAAGTTAAGAAGTTAGGGGTGTCCAAATCGACTTCTCAGAAGTGCAGATTTAGACATAGGTAACTTGGTAAGTAGATTTCTCAAGTTCTAATGAATCTTTTGGAGTGATTTGACTTGGAGAAGGTGCGCAATCTTTAGGCAACACCTTGTGCAAAGTTTCATAAAAAACTTTACACATTTACTCAGTCAATGAGCAAGATCTATGCAGCAGACTTTCTGAGTAATTTCCTTCTTCACAGTTTAGTCAAGAAATTGATATTTGGTCATTGATCTCTTAAATTGGTGAAGGTTTTGACTTACTCTTGATATAGAGGTGTTCTAAGTTCAAGAGTAGGTTGTTCTTTTGGAGATTAACACTCTCCATCAGATGGGGTAACCTATCTCATGGTACTAAATGCATGTTGCAGAGAAAAACAGACTGCAGAGAGCAGGCATTTTTTTCGACTCTCTCTCTCTCTCTGTGTCCCTCTCTCTCTCTCTCTCTCTTCGTTGGCAGAGTGGCGGATAGCATGCAGGCGGCAGCGGACGTGAATGAGTTGCTCGACACGACTATTGATTGATCATGTACATAATTCGGGGACGGCCGACTGGAGTAGGAAAAGAGGGCGGTGGTGTGCGCGTCTGTCAGAGCATGGGCAGAGGAAGTTTTTGTCCGCATTTTTCTGGGGGGCGTCAGCAAAAAAAGGTCGGGAGGCTTCTTCTTCTAAAAAAGGGTTGGAAGGCTGGATTAGTGGATCGAACTGGTGCTGATAAAGGTGGCCGGTGCGAAGTTTGAAGCCCCCATCTGTAAAGCAACAGCCCCAGGTCTGAAGAGCATGCAGATACATCACGAGGCAAAGCATTAAAAGTTGCCATTGGAGGGCGATAAACTGACGAATCTGCATGCTAGTGCTCCTTCGGAGAAGCCCAAACCTAGAGTTGGTGGAAGTCTCAAGAAGTGAAATGCATCATAACACATGAAGTGTCTTGGTAGCATACTATAGTTTTCTATCTGCACAACTGTATTGCAAATCGTTCGTGCGTGGATGGAAATGTGATTCCGATCAAGTGAGGGCCTTGGACTAAGTCACGATTGAAAAAGCACACAGCCAAGGAGATAGCTACGAAGATTGACGCAGCGACAACCAATAACGACAACCAATAAGGGGGGGGCATCCTTATCAAAATGGGGGAAGAGAGCGGTGGCTATGGGGGGTCTGATCTGACTCCCAAACCCTCATTGGTTTCAATATTACTTTCGAGGTACGCTGTGTATAGATTTTCGACTTGGTCCTCACTCTCTCGATTTCGTTCATGTGTTATCCGTTGGTTGTCTTAGCTCCTTCCTGTATTTGGTGCTTGTAATCGACCCCGCCCATGACCTTGGTCGATGCGGCCCACGGCCTGCACTGCACATGCAGCTAGAAGATCTTTCAATGGGTGCAGCTGGGCTATGTGAAAGTTTCAGGTGTATTTCTGATTGCGTATATGTCGGGGGCAAAGTATCTGCATGTTCCGTAAAGAAGACAATGTTTTTTCTATTTCTATGCTTAGCTTTTTGTGTAGTGACGACGATGACTGGCTGCTGCCTCTCTGTAGAAGATCCGAATCATTAGACCGCATATTTTGGCCTTGTTGTGGCAAGGAAACGGATATATATTCCTGCACTGATCTCTCCCATGCAGCATTACATGCATGAATGCTCTCCTCTTCAACATTATTGATGGTCATGCTGTCCTCATAGGCCCATTTCCGTTGATCATCAATGTTTTAGAGGGTTCATAGATTACCTTCTTGGACTTCCTTTGTTTGTTTCTTTCTGATACCGATCTGTAATGTTGAGAGAGATCATGAAACTTCAATTGATACGATAAATATTGATTGAGAAATGATTTTTGAAAAAGCTATTATAATTAGAGAATAAAATGTGTATTTGGACTTGGATATTCATTAGGGATCAGCCTCGTCGAATCACAAATATGTTCCCGGATTCCTATGATGATATGCATTGTGGATTGTCTTTGTAAGAAATCCTGATATATTTAGTACTTACATGTAAGTCTTGTAACATTGGAGAAAGTGATATTGTATGTTCTCCATCTACTATTGTGGAACTATAAGCTTGTGCGCTCATTCAGGATAATATAGGTGACGTACGTGCTCTGGCATGCCACAATGGTGGTTTTATATTGTTTGAATTGATAATATTCGACACCGTTCCACCGATTCTTGCACATAGTAATGTTGCAGGCATTGTGTATGTGCATTGAATATCTAGTCCCTAATATCCATGTCGAGAGCTGAACTTGTGTAGACAAACTTGTGTAGACAAACTTGTGTTGAATAGCTCCACCTGCAAAGCTACTTATTCGGCCTTGAACCGACTTGCAGATTAGTGATGCCATCATGGACCAAGAGACTATTCATTTTGGTGCGTTTGCCGGGAAACCCAAGGTGGATAGATTCGAGAATAGTTGTGAAACAAAGTGACAGTGTAAGAAAAATTAGGCAAAATATCATTAAGAATAGGCACTTTCCCTTGGACCAAGAGACTAAACATTTTGGTGCGTTTGCCGGGAATAGCTTGGCACGTCTCTATAAGTGAGTGCCATAGGTTCGCCTAGCGCCACATGTTGGCCGAGCTTGCGGACTCCAGATCTAGTACATGAACGAGGGGAGCTCATCCTCAAGAGAAACACAGACTCAAAGAGAGGAACGCGCTCAGAGAAGAGCCCTTGAAAGAGAAAGGAGAAGGTGGGAACCGCCAGGTGAGTGGACCTTGATTGGCTCGAAGGAATCTGCCAAAAACGTGTACTCCCGTAGGAGAGTCGCGAATCAAGTGCAGAAGTTTGAAGGAGGGATCCTGAGGCCACGTGCGATAAATTTCTGGGATCGAAGTGATATTGACATCACATCTCTGTTTGAAATGGCTCAGCGGATTTCAGTTCACTTGGGGGACTTCACCAAGTTTTCAGGTGCTTGGGACGAAGATCCAGATAGTTTTATCCAACTGTTTGAGGTTACTTGTGAGGCCAATGAGGTAGTGGACCAGGGTCAAAGGTTGAGGATTTTTCCGGCTATTCTTCGTGATGAGGCAGCCAATTGGTATGGGAATTTGACACCACAAGAGCGTGGAACGTATCAGATGCTCAAGGAAGCCTTCTTGGCAAAGTTTGGACGACAAGGCTTCCAAGATAGATTGGCCCAACAAATGGATTACTTGCGACAAGGAGTCAATGAGAGCATCGATAACTACATTCAAAGAATGGAAATGTTGGTAAGAAAGATGGGCACGAATGCCCTGAACGATGAGACATTGAAACGAAGATTACATATCGGGATTGAGAGATCCTACGGCACAACAGCATATCAGCCTAACAAGACCTACAACTTTAATGGATGCGAAGGAACAAGCAAGGCTTTGGGAGGAAGTACAATTATGTCAACAAAGGAAGATGGAGCTCTTATACGAGCCAATGGGAGGCCCAAGAAACATACCAATGAAAGATCCTGGCCAAGGAAGTCCCGCATTGACGACCCCAGCTTTTGTAGCTGCCACTAGCACGCCAGGCGAGACAAAGCCTGCGCTAACTGAAGGACGAATATTGGAGTTGGTCACGCAAGCTATAAAAGCTGCCACAATGACTCAGGAGACGTAAAACCAGAGGTGACTACAAACCCCAATCAAGTGTTTCGATCAAATACATGGTGTGGAAATTGCCATGGTTACGACCATTTGGCTTCAGAGTGCCCTACAGTCTCGAGGGTATTTACAGATAGGTCAGCACCTAGAATGCGTTGCACTTTTTGCGGAAGAACAAATCACACAGAGGACCGATGTTACAACAAGAGAGCCTATGAAGAGAGGACCATGAAATCGGGAGATACAAGAAAGAGACCTTACACGGGGTTGCCCGCTCAAAGTGTCCCACCTACCTCTCGTTGGGAAAATAGACCGACTTATGGATATGGTGCTCAGGGTCAAGGAGGAGACTATCCAAGGGGAGCCGCACGTGATCAAAGGAGAGATGGTCCAATCCAGTGCTGGAGATGCCATGGCTTTGGCCATACTCAATCTAGATGTCCAAACCAAAAGAAACCAATTGATTATACCCCACTATGTAGGTACTGTAGTGGAGAGGGCCACTTTGATGAAGATTGTCCAAAACGAAGAGCCGCCGCCGGCAAGGAAAAAGGACCAGTAGGGTCCTCGAATTATGTTGATACTCAGATGCATTCCACATTGAGAGCTCAAGAGCACGTTCCTACAATCGGAGTAGTGTTCAAAACACCGAACCCTCAAGAAGGCTCTAGCTCGTCAATGCACTTTGTGGATGCTTACGAGGCCAAGAAACCACACAAAGATCCAACTGTGGCAGTAGTCACAAGGACTCAAGAGTATTCGAAGAAGAATCCAGGAGGCGAAGGTGAAGAAGGGAGTCAAGAGAAGATCGTTGAGCGTGAAGAGGTAGAAAACCAAGTTGGAGGATTTGCTGAGCAGTAAGAGCTTGAGGATGGGGAAGAGATTGAGATTCTTCCACCAGTGACCAAGGAGTTTGTGCCGGGCATATCGCCATTCCCTGAAAGATTGAGGGCTCCGAAGTGTAGGAAGGAAAAATAGAGTTTGGAGGAAGTGGACATTGTAAAGCTGCTCGCTGACACGGAAGTCACGCTGGACATTGGCATATTGCTGAAATGTTCACCTGTTTATAGGAAACAATTCTACGACGAATATATCAAGAAGCCGAGGAAAGCTCGAGAGAAAAAGAGACTAGATAAAGATGTCCAAGGGATCATTCAAAGTATTACGACGCAAATTGATTCAAATGCTCCAGCTGTGACGGTCGAGATTAAAGGATATGCAGTCCCTGGTGCTCAGTTAGATAGTGGAGCCGCAGTCAACCTGATGACTGAGTTCATGATGAAAGCTTTGGGCCTCAACCACATGGAAGAGACGCCAATGTCTTTGAGAATGGCGGATCAAACACAAGTAAAGCCTACGGGCCTTTTGAAGAATGTAAGCACAGTTGTGGGCAGTCTAGAGTTTAAGGTTGATTATCTGATAGTAAGACCAAGGACCTCAGACGCTACCTTCTCGATCCTACTTGGACGGCCATGGCTGGTGCAAGCCGAATGTGTGCATCATGGTTTCAGTGGGTACAACCAGATCCAAATCCATGAAGAGGATCAATCCAAAACTACTTTCACCACGGAATGGGGCACATACACATATCGTGTGATGCCATTTGGATTATGCAATGTACCGGCCACATTCGAGAGGGCAATGATAGCTGCATATCAAGACTATTTGTAGGATTGGATGGAGATATTTCTCGATGACTTTGCGATCAGAGGCAACGATGAAAACATGATGGAGAGGATCGAAGCTATTTTAAGAAGAAGCATTGAAAAAGGCATCGCATTAAATCCTGAAAAGTGTACATTTGGAGTACAAAGAGGATTGCTTTTGGGACATGTTATTTCCGAAAAAGGGATTGCGGTTGACGAGGATAAAGTGGAAAAGATCGGACAACTTCCACCTCCTCAAAACTTGCGGCAACTCAGAGGATTCTTGGGGCATGCTAATTATTATCGACGATTTATATTAAATTTTGCATCCATAGCGGCACCACTGACGAATCTTTTGAGGAAAGACCAACAATACCAATGGACCGGAGAGTGTCAAGTTGCATTCGACTTGATCAAAGAGAGATTGATAAATGCACCGATTTTGGTAGCACCCGACTGGACGAAAGAATTCCATGTGCATACCAACGCTTCTCATACTGCGGTTGGAGCAGTGCTATGCAAAGCCGATGAAAAGAAGTTGGACCACCCGATCTATTACGCAAGTCGCAATTTGAATAGCACTGAGAGGAACTACACGACCACAGAGAAGGAATGCCTCTCGATGATCTTTGCGATAAACAAGTATCGACATTACCTAATGGGAAAGCATTTCACGTTTTATGTGGATCATGAAGCCCTTAAGTATATCATTAATAAACCCGAGCTATCACGGCGATTGATGAGGTGGATATTACTCCTACAAGAATTTCAGTTCACAGTGGTAACAAGACCAGGCAAAGCGCATATATTGGCTGACCATTTATCTCGAATTGTTAATGAGGAGCCAATCTCTGGTGTGCCCGATGATGCTCCTGATGGGCATCTATTCCGGGTTGATGCTAAAGTACCTTGGTATGCTGACTTGGTGAATTTCTTGTGTACCACTAAATACCCGCCAGGAGCAAGCAAGAGAGAGAAACAAAAATTGTTAGCATTGGCGAAGCACCATAGCATCATTGGGGGGCAGCTCTATCAATATTTTGTTCATGAGAGCATTTATCGGAGGTGTCTCGAGGAAGAAGAAGTACCCCTAGTGTTGAGGGCTTTGCATGATGAACCCTGCGGTGGGCATTTTGCTGGTGAGCTGACGGCAAGGAAGATTTTATTGGCTGGGTATTGGTGGCCAACGCTGTTCAAAGACTCTTATGCATACTGTAAGAAATGCGACAAATGCCAACGAATGGGAAAACCCACATTAGCACATGCTGCTCCTCTCACGCCGGTGCTCGCTTTTAAGCCCTTTGAAAAGTGGGGAATTGATTTTGTGGGGCCTATTGATCCTCCCTCACGTGGAAGATCCAATAGGTATATCTTGGTCTGTATTGACTATGTTACCAAGTGGGTAGAACCCAAAGCTCTGAAGACTGACCGAGCTGTGGATGTTGCTAAATTTTTGTACGAACAAATCATCACCCGATTCGGATGCCCGTTGGAAATAGTAAGTGATAGAGGAACCCATTTTGTCAACGAACTGATCGAAGAATTAATGGAATTATATAAGATCAAACATAGAAAAAGCACTCCATATTACCGGAGGGCAAATGGACAAGTGGAGGTCACCAACAAGGTCCTTGAACAGATTCTGACAAAGACAGTAGCTGTGCATAGGCGAGACTAGGATGAGAGACTTTTGGAAGCTTTATAGGCGTATAGAACATCCTACCGAGTGACGACTAAGAGCACTCCGTTCTCCCTAGTATATGGCGAGGAAGCCATCTTTCCCATCGAAAAAGAAGTTCCAACATTAAGAGTGGCCATCGAAGCCAGGTTGGGCGAGGAAGAGTCATTGAAGGAAAGGTACATACAACTGGTCAAGCTGGAAGAAAAGAGACTCATTGCACAACAAAGTTTGGAAGCTATTCAGAAGAGACGTAAGGAGAGACATGATAAGAATCTCAAGACCTATGCGATTCAAAAAGGGGATTTGGTGCTAGTCTATGATAGTAAATATTATAAATTCTCGGGGAAGTTACAAACAAGATGGGCAGGACCGTTTAAGGTGGTGGAACTCAACTCCAATGGTTCCATGCAAATTCAAGATTTAGGAGAAGAATGTGCTCCCGTGAAGGTTAACGCTCTTCGAGTTAAACCATATTTCAAGTGATATTAAGATGGGAGAAGCCAGATGAGATCCAACAGAAGGACGTAGTAGACTCCTTGTACATACATGTATAGTTATATATATATTTATATATATGCACATACGTTAGTTATGATTTTTGTTGTCATAAATATTATCCTGTGCTAGCTCAAGAATTTTGCTGACTTCTAAGAATGAAAGTCAGCAAAACAAACAAAGATAAAAAATCACAAAGAAACTTAAATACCATCATATATATTGCATGCTAGTTTTCTTCGTACATCTTTCCTTTCATTGTTCTCGCACACAAAAAGAACTCTCCTACAGCTCTCTACCCTTCTTTAAATAGACAAAACAATTGGTCACTGCACCTGCTCATAGAAATGAAGAGTGCTCATTCTCTGCTAACAATTGAACAAAATCCTTTTGGACATATCTAACTAACTTGGGTAGCTAACGTTTGCAAGTTATTTCCCTTGAAACGATAAGCTATGCACTAAGAATGATGCTTAGCAAATTAGAGATGTATCCTAGCATTTTAGGAGGTTGATAGTATGCATAACTAAGAGCACTATTTCACTCATTATTCGAGAATGGCTGAGGCAATAAGAGTGAAACTTTGTGACATGAAAATAGACTATCCAATAAACCTATAGCAAGTTAAATCACTAAAACTGATCAAGTATACACTGAGAAAGAGATTAGAGAAGTTCACGGTTCTGAGTGGTACATGATAGAGAAACAGAGATGACACATGATCAAAGTGTATGTATTAATGCACAGAAATTACAATGACATTGGAAATGAATGATTTCAAAATGTGAGGGGAATGGTAGAGCTATATTGTGAGCTCAATGTACCATGAAAACCCCTTCCAAATCTCTCCTAATTTGGGCTCTCATCCATGCGGCTTGATGAGCCATTTTATAGCTAAAGTTGGAGCTACGTTCAACTTTTGAATTTCAAATTCTACCAAAAAATGCTCCTAGAGTTTAGGAGTTCATCTATCATCACTCCTTCACCTAAATGTCTCGTAACTGATTCTCCTAACATTTTGTGACTGAAAGATCCTTTTACATATGCACTTTTACAAAGGATAAAATCAAGGTTTTACAAGTAGGCATTCCCATGAGTATGCATATATGGAAACTTATGGCTAGGTAACCAAGTATGTAGGCTTGTGAATATTGCACCAACAATGCAATATGGCGTGAAGCTCATTTTGGATCAATAGGTGGACATTTTTTAGGAGATATAATAGGGAAAACGATTTAAGAAGTAGGATTCTGGTGGCCAACATTGTTGAAGGATGCTCATGAGTATGCAAGAAGATGTGTAATTTGGTAGAAGCTTGGTCAATGAGATAATACATGCAAGATTTCTGATCATTTTGTTTTACCTCTAGAACCTTTTAAAAAATGCGGAATGGAGTTTGTGGGAACCATCAAGTTAACAACTCAAAGAGGTAATCACTAAATCTTGGTACCTACTCATTCTTGTACAAAATGGGTTGAGGCCATAGCTCTCAAAGATAATAAGGTTTCTAGTGTAGCTAGGATTTTGTATGATAATATAACGGCCAGATTTTGGTTGTCCTCTGGAGTTATTTAGTGAGAGACGAGCCCAATTTGTGAATGAAGTAATTTTTGAGTTCACATGAACTCATATGATTATGCATAAGAACATAACAACTTATCGTCCTCAAGCTAATGGACAGGTGAAAGCATTACCAAGACATTGATAATAATTCTTAAAAGGATTATACAAGATAATAAAAAATATTGGGATATGAAGTAGGATTCTACTTTTTGATCTTTCATAATAGCTTTGAAAGTTACAACCAGAATGACCGCATTCACGTAGGTGTATGGGCTTGAAGGAGTGGTACCAATAGAATTTGTGGTTCCGATCTTAAGAATAATGGTTAAGATGATGTCGCCATGTTTTTCTACTAAAGATAGGATCATGAATTTATCGTAATTAGAAGAAGATAAGTTGGTGAGTTCTTATATCACTAAACTTATTCAGAGAAGAAGATAAGCATGGATGAATATGAATGTCAAATCTGAGTTGTTTTAGTTTGGCAATTAGGTAATGGCAATAAAGAATCAAGATACTAACATTGAGGAAGAGGTTACTGCTACATAACAAGACAAAGAAGTATCTACACCACTATCAACAGGAAAGGTAATGCAATTACGGATGGATCTGGATACTCATTTGAAGGTAGAAATTGGTTGTCAAGCACCTATCAATATTGTTTGGTTGCAACAAGTTGGAATGTATGAGTTTGCATCCTTCTCATGGGATAGCTAGAAGAATAATTATTATGCAAAATCCGAAGTGAGAATATTGAGGAAAAAAAGGGGTATATTGAGGAAAATTAAAAAGGCTTTTAATTTTCCTTATGTGGTGGATGTATTGATTCCTAAATGTCGAAAAGATGCATTAAAAAAGGAATTTGTTCAAAGGGAAGGAGATCAACAATATTATATGCTAAAGAATGTCATTTATGCAAGGAGGGAGTAGTTGATGTGGTATGTGGAAAGAATGTATTTTATCATTAAATTTAATTACACATCTAAGTAGATTTATGCTCCGTTATGTTGGGTTGAAAAGGGGGAAAGGTTAGTTGGGCTTATTGGTTTTATGGTAGATTACATGGAGAAATGTTTCGGTTAGATAAGAGGAAGACTCAATTCAACAGTAGGTTATGTGTGTACTTAGCCTCAATTTTTCAGTATGCTCAGAGGGTTGATACTAGTGAAATTAGGTGGTCTATAAAAGTTGATTAGGGACAACACATAGAGTTATAAAAGTTACGAGAATTCGGGTTTACTAAGCTTGATTTAGATAAACAAGAGGTATACAGAACTTTAATCAAGACAGGATATAGTGCACAAGAAGCTTGGCCATTGATTTAGAATAATATGTTAATACATGATCATTAGGGCGAAAAACGGCCCAAAAAGGGCCATGTAAGGATTTCAATTAGTTGTGCTTAATCTGGATTAAAGTTGTCAAATCCTTTAAGAAATTCCGTGTAAGTTGATTTAAAACGTATCTTATGCAAATTTTGAAGAGAGAGAAACTCGTATGATAATCATGAAAACTTTGTGTGATATCTTACGCCTCAAAGTTTTTGCTCATCGGACATTGATCAAAATTCGAATTTTCCTCTTGATGTGTGCTGATGATGTTTTGCGCTGTTTTACTCTACTTTTCATAGCAGGCCTATTTCTCTCTTTCACGTCATTTTAGACACTTGCCGATCACTTTTCATAGCAGACCATGGAGAACCTTAACCCAAATACTCTCACTGAGCTTTCAAACAATCCAAATCATTTTGAAAAGTTCCATATCAACATTGCGGTTAGTCAGGAGTATGCGACGACAAGAAAAGTATTCCAAAGGGCTCTTCATCCTCCTGAAGTGGATGGATTGCGAAAGGAAGGCAAGAAACATATCGACATATGGGCAGATGGATCTGTTTATCCAATTGAGCCACAAACTGTAAGGTATCCCCTTTTCATAATCTTCATGATCTGATTAGATTTGTAGGAGATGGTGAGGATGGTTTACGAGGCTATTGTTCAAGGCTCTAGGATATTTCAAGGAATTATGTACCATACATAAACTATCTACAAAACACACTACATCAAAAGGATTTACATATGAGGGAGCTAGAAAACAAATTATCCACTTTATCTTCTTAGTTAGAGTCTTTAAAAAAAATGAAAGAAACTCCTATAGGTTTGAGAATGTGGCCAAAATGAATAAAACCTTTTTTAGATTTGAATGAGAAATCTGGATAGGAAAAGAAAAGAATGAAAATTGTTAGAGATCATGTGACAAATGTGCTAGGTTTCAATATGTGGAGCAGTTTTGAGCACGTACATTTCTGTAATGAAATTTTGAGTCAAAATGATGTTTTAAGACTATTGAAACTGAATGAAAATACATGCTACACTTTGTTTTCCAAAAACTCATGACAGAAATGAATCTCTTACTAGAACCATCTCAAATTCAGAAGATTTGTGATAGTGTCGGAGTGAGTAGGAAAGGTTATAGAGCAATTTCAAAAGTTTTGGTGTGAATTTTTAAAATTTAACAAAGTTCGAAGTTTTGGATTGCCTAGACCCCATCATGTAGGAAAGTTTCGGCTCTGCTTGAATAAAAAGATCACATCAGTATTTCGTGAATATAAACATATTCAGGGTAACATGCCTTACGAAGTTGGAAAAAAAAGTTACATTTCACTTACAATGCATTTAACAACATATGGATAGTTATTATAAAACTTCAAACATACATGGTTCAGTTCTATAATATAAAAGAATATGAATGTTCTGGTCTATTGAAATTTGTAATCAAACTTGATGAAGCTAAGCTTAAAAAACATCAAAAGATGGAGAGAATAAGTATTGCACTGATGAATAAAGCTTTGGACTATAGCCTAGGGAAATTGGATACTCCGTCTCTCAAAGTACAATCAGAAATGGAGTTATGGTGGGTTGGTTGTGCTCAAGTTCCATCTGAGAGCCATAAAACACTTAAATGGTTATTCTCATAGACAAACATTCCAAATGTTATCCAAAGGCATCATGCAGGAGAATTGTTGAATGTCAAAGACTACGGGAACTTTCAAGTTGAGTGGCATTTGAGTGGAGACCTAAAGACGCTCAAATGCATGTTTGGTATAAGTGTGGGAGAAAATTATAAGTACCCTTGCTTCTACTGCATGCAAAGCCTAGGCACAAATGGATGGATTGCTAGAGCTAAGGCTGAAGAAGCTCCTTCCAGACAAAATGTTATTCTTCATAACTACTCATCTTCTTCAATGATTTGGGATCCCATACTTCCAATAGCATTGACAAATGTACACATATGTACACTACATGCAGAGTTAAGAATCATTGACAAGTTGGTCCGTCTTCACTTGGATTATGCATATTCTATCAAGCCTACAACTCTTGCAGATGAGTGCATAAAAAAATGTGAATGTCTTCTTTCAAAAATGGGATTTCATGGTGGTGATGTTCATCTAAGAAAAGATCCAAAGCTTTCACAAAATACAGGTGATGTACTACAGGATGTCTCAATGGGAGGTGCAAAAGCAAGGAGATTCTTCAGCAACCATGATGACAAACAACTAAATGCCATGTGGAATTGTTGGAAAACATTTTGTGAGGTCACGACTAATGTAAAAAGCAAACCAGAAATAGCAAAAACGAGAATGGAGGTGAGGGTCAAACTAGATAATCTTTTTAAGGTCACGAGGCAGCAGGTAACATCAAAAAGTTATGTGACAAATTTCAGAAAGGTGACCACAGAGCTTATAAAAACCATCATAGAGGCATGGGGTGCCAAAGACATAACATACTACTTGGTGAGTTCCAAAGATATTTTGTTCAATTTATTTATTTTTAATTGAAATAAAGATCTAATGAGATTCTTCTGGTCTTCTAGCATATTCTTCTTGTGCATGGTGCATTCTTTGCAGTAAAAGAACCACTTGCCATGTGGAACACTCAAGGCATGGAAAAATCTCATTATCAAGCAAAGACAAGCTTCTTTAGGTGTACAAGGAAAGGAGGTGGAGTAACAAAGAGCAATGCCTTCAGAGAGTTTTTGATTAGTTCTTTAGAAGACAATTACAAAGGACCTCATGCCAAATATAATCAGAAGGATGTGACTATCACCAGACAAAACCATCATGTATCAATATAACAAAATGAAAAAGACTACATTTCAAACAGAGCTTTAATATTTGCAATGTCTTTTATTTCTTTTATTTCATGTATGTACATTTCATGATGTATTAAGCTTTGAAAAGAAATATGTCTATTACCATCAGATGACTTTGACCAGAGAACTCTTCATGGATCAATAACAATTAATATTAGGCCATTGATCAGTTACACCAAAAAAGTTTGCAATGTCTTATATCACATTGGGCAATTTCTGTATATGTACATTTGTTGAGATATAGAATTTGAAAAAATGAAGTCATTCTTTGAGCCTCTTTAAAGAGCTTGCCTCTGGCAAATCACCTCTATATCTGAGGAACTCTTTTCTTCTGTATCCAGCAATGCTTTTTAAATCTGACACCCCTGCAACCATTGCATAGCTTGAATAACAAAGAAAGTACCTTGCCCTTGAAGCATTGAGTCCTGGGGCATATCCAAAAATTCTGAATGCAGGTGCTCTTTCCAGGAGCAAAACTTTGAAAGCATTAAAGGGTATTGGAGTAAAACCCATGTATTTTGATAGAGTCCTCAAGCAGAACAATGCAAAGTCTGGCTCCTCACTATAATGCTTGTGAATAACACAAAAAGTGTCTGGGCTTAAGTTTGGAAGATAGTGGATAATAGAATGAATATCCACCTTTGCTTTTCCTTTCTCTTCTATGGCTTTTCTTTTTCCCTTGCCCCTGCTAAGGTAATTGTCTTCATCCAATAAAGTTAACTGTGGTAAAAATGAAAAACAAGGTCGCATCTCATATCCTTAGCCTAAACTTCTTGAGAATATTTTCAACTGTATACCTTGACGTCATCTTCTTCAAGTCCAAACACGACCGATGCAAGCGATAAGGCCCAACGGAAAATATCTGATGGGCCTTATCACTTGCATCAGTGGTGATCGACTTCTCACAGTCTAAATGGAGACCTTGGAGAAAACCGATTGCCCGCATCTCATCTCGTTAGCTTAAGAATCATGAGAATATATTTTACTCTATACCTTGACGCTAGAGATTTTGCATCCGTCCCATCTCATATCCTTAGCCTAAAATTTTTGAGAAAGCAAGAGATAAGTCCCATCTCATATCCTTACCTTAACACGACCGATGCATGCGATAAGGCCCAACGGAAAATATTCGATGGGCCTTATCGCTTGCATCGGTCGTGGTCGATTTCTCACTAAAAATAGCGATCTTGGACAAAACCTTAAATTCATAAGAATATATTAAACAACATACCTTGACCTCATCTTCCTCCTCGCTGAGCTCTTTTCAGTCAACACAAATTGTTCCTTTGTCCTCAGCAATGTTGGTGCAGATCAATCACCAATTGAATGTTTGAAGACTAAAAAATAAAGGATGAGATCAATTCTTGAAGCTTGGAAGAAGGATACATTCAGAAGATATGAGGAATGTACACATATGTACATTAGTATAGTTATAGTTCACTTAGATCTTTGATTAGTCATAGACTTGTAAAAATTTCTCTATATATACCCTGAAAATGTCGAGGCGTGATATGAGAGCATATGGAAGAATAGATGAGTGAGCATAGATGTCAAGAAAGGAGAAGTTAGATGTCATGAGACAGGTGAAATGTTAGTTGAGTTTTCCTCTCATCACTCAACTGTATTTTTCTGAGTAATTGAAGAAATATTGCACCCGATCTTTTCGTGTCTGCTCCGTCTGTGTTTGATCATTTGTGAAATCCTTTTGAGGATATCTAAGTTGATAGTTAATGAGTCTTTGACCTGAATTTAAGAGTCTAATTGTAAACAGGCTAGGAGAATTGTGTGTAGGAACATTCATATGTGATGAATGTTCACAGTTCTCAGAAACAGGCGCAGATTTTGAGTCCAAAGAAATGAGTAGTGCTCAGTGCACAGTGTAACGTTTTACACATATGATAGCTCAAAATCTAAGTTGAGAGATAAGCTATCTACAGCCAAAAGGATTTGATAAAACGGGATCGACATTGTGAGAAACAAAGTTAAGAAGTCTGGGGTGTCAAATCGACTTCTTAGAAGTGCAGATTTGGACATAGGTAACTTGTGAACTTGATTTCTCAAGTTATACTAAAACTTTTGAAGAACTTTAACTTGGAGGAGGTGCGCAACTTCTAGGCGACACTCCATACAAAATTTCATAGAAAACTTTACATGTTTGATAGGTCAATGAGAAGAAATTGTGCAGCAGACTTTCTGTGTTTTATCTTCTTCACAGAATTTTCAACTTTTGATAATTTGGAGATTGGACCTCTAATTTGGTGAAGGTTTTGACTTACTCTTGATATAGAGGTGTTCTAAACTCAAGAGTAGGTTGTTCTTTTGGAGATTAACACTCTCCATCAAGCAACATCCAAGAATGAATAGCCGCACCCAAACGAGTATATTCCAAGTTGCTTCTGATGCTCATCAAAATCTTCATCAGCAAGTTTTGGCTTCTCTGAGATAGCTTTCTCAAAGCATCTTGAAAGGGCTTGTGATGAATCTTTGAATTCTTCATTAGACAAATCCAAGTCAAGACGCAAAAATTCTTCTTTTCTTTCTCCTTTCTTATTGATGAATCTCCTTGCAACTTCTTCTGACTCAGCTATAGCTGCAAGGCAGTAGTCCTCCCTTAGATTGAAAAGTTCTTGAATGTAAAACAGAGGTATAAACTCTTTTTCAGAGACAAAGTAAAAAGGTAGATTTGGGAGAAGTAGGGACTTCTCAGACACTTGAACTTCTTCAGTTGGCTCCCTTATTGTAGTCTCTGCTTTAAAAGTGGCCACATCAAAACCTTTGACCTTCTCTTCTTCTACTTGGAGATTGATCTCCTCAACAATCTCCATGACACCTTTCATAGTTTTTGAGCTTCCCTCAAGTGTCAGCTTTGAGAAAGGCTTGTCTTCAACATGAACATTTTCCTCCTTTTCAACTGAGATCATGTGATCAAGCCATATGAAGAAGGCAATGTTTAAAGGGAGCAAGCGGTAGTCCTTTTCATGCTCTGGGCATAAATAAAGCTTCCCTGGCAAAGGGGATATCCTTTTGCATTTTCTTGTGATTTTTGCCCTATCTATTGGATCCTTCCCAAAGATGTGAGGATGGACATAGGTTTTCTAAGAAATAGAAAGGATCTTTACATTGATCAACCCCAAGAAAATCTCCCACTCATCCTTAAGAAAACTTTTTGATTTCTCTAGGAGTTTTTCAAAATCAATTATGGGGTTGAATATCGTCATTGCATCAGGAAAACAATCTACAGTTAAACCCTCTTGAACCATGAAATCAAGAAGTTTCTCTGATGGAGAGACAGTAAGGATCTCATTCATTCCCTCCATCTTAGCTACAACTTCACTTGTATGTCTATGAGGAGAACACAACCGATGCAAGCGACTACAGCGAGTCAACGTAGGTCAAATGGGGAAAATCGCTTGTATCGGTTGTGTCGAGGACGAAAGAAAAATACACATGTAAATGAGACAAATTCTCTGAAGGTTCAAAATTTGAATTTATGAAGGAAGTTGCTATTTATAGGCGAGGATGGAGGAAGTAACGGTCGAATGACGTGGACCAATCATTGTATGCCATGTGGCAAAGTGTACGATGGCTGATTCAATGGATAGATGATGTGGACCAATCAAATCATGTCACATGGCAACATACATTGGAATTTGCAACGACTATATGATGTGGACCAGTCGTGGCATGCCATGTGGCACCAATGGTAAACTCAGTTTTGGGACCTATTTAAACTTCCCTATTCATTTCTTTCATTTTTTTTGTCAACACTTTCCAAGTGTCGACGTTCCATCGTCACCAAGTTCTTTGGCTGCTTCTTCACAATTTCTATAGAGAGTGCTCTCTGCGTTAGGTAATATGGACACAACCAATTGAACCGATCAGGGCACATCCAAGATTTTTGGATAACCCTAATCGTTTGGATCGGTCATGTTTCTTAAATGGGATCGAGTCCTTGTATGCTTGAGTATTATGCATTGTAACCTATATTTGAACTTGTATTTATTGAAATTTGATGATGAATTCAGGGACGACCGATGCAAGCGATTAGGGACATCCGGGCAACTACGGATGACTCTTATCGGTTGGATCGGCCATGTCTCTGAAAGTGCAAAGATTCATTGATCATAGCTTGCAAATTATGTTTTTCTAAGTGATACTTGAGTATTTTGCATTCTAAGATATATTTGAACTAGTATTGATTGATATTTGATGATGAATTCAAGGATGACTGATGCAAGCGATTAGGGACATCCGAGCATTTAGGGATGACTCTTATCGCTTAGATGGGTCGTGTCTCTGAGAGTGGAAAGATTCATTGATCATAGCTTGCAAATTATGTTTTGTCTTACTGATACTTGAGTATTTTGCATTGTAAGTTGTATTTGAACTAGTAGTGATTGATATTTGATGATGAATTGAAGGACAACCAATGCAAGCGATCAAGGACATCCAGGCATTTCTGGATGACTCTTTTTGCTTGGGTCGGTTGTGTCTCTAACAATGGAAAGAGTCCTTGATCAAAATTTTTGAGAGTAAGTTTCCTTTCTTTCCTAATTCCTTGCCTAAAGACACTCATTTTGTGCAGAGTATGGCTAAGAACAAAAAGACAGCAAGGAAGTTGTACCCTGAGGGTCACGACCAAAATGCCCAGGAACAAAATGCCCAGGAAGAAAATGTCTAGGAGCGAAATCCCCAAAAGGTTCAAGGCAATGTATCAGACAAGTCTTCAAAGAAAAGGGTCAAGTACCATGTAAAGTCTTTGAGGGAAATTAGAAGAGCTCAGAAGTCTGTGGGATTGTTGATCCCTAGACTTCCATTTATGAGAGTTGTCAAGAAGATCTCAACCAACCTCTGTTCTTTGATGAAGACCTCATCCTTTATCAATGTAAGGTGGCAAACTCAAGCACTGCTATGCCTACAAGAAGCTGCAGAGGACTTTGCTATTGATTTTATGAATGATGCCTATTTATGTGCTACTCATGCACATAGGGTAACACTAATGGCGAAGGATTATGTTATTGTTTCAAGAATAAGATATAAATTTGATAAATCTCTGGTTCCTATTGATCACCATGATAAAAAATTCTTTGATATTTTAAATATACCTCCAGCTCGAGCACCCAAAACAATAGTTGTCATTGAAGAGATCAACCCTAAGGTCACTCATGATCATGAAACTAGAACTGCAGCAAATAGTGAGGAGGAGAGGAAAAAGCAGGGATTATTTATAGAGGAAAGTGTCATCTTAACCCAGATTGAAAAGTTACAGAAAGCAAATAAAGAGCTCCTTAAGAAAGGTGATGGGCAGATAATAGTTAATGTTGCAATGCCATGAAAAAAAGATTGGTTTCTTGACATTAGACCTGAAGACAACAAAATGTTGAGGGAGCTTCATGTTGAAATATCAGATAGTGTGGTCAACATTTCACTCACGTATATCTAGAGGCCATAAAGTGCTCTTGTATTGCTTAAGCTTCAAGTTCCTTAATTGAATTTTTATTTCTTGATTTGTAGGGTTCTTCTCCTCTGGTGACACAGTGTTTTTTGCATAAACATGGAGACGCCAAGTCCTTTCTACATAATTTTTCAGAAGAGGTAGAATGTGTTATCTACCCATATATTGAAAAGTAAGTATTCATCTTCATTTTGGAAAGATATTTGTTCCATTCAAGAAAGTATATTTACATGCAACTCATTGGCAGGGGCCATTGGAGTCTGATTATTGTTGACTTCAATGCATATCAAGCTCTTTTCCTCAATTCTCTTCAATCACAACATGGGAATTGCAAAGTGTAAGTTGCTATACATTTTGTTGTTCTCTATTTAAGAGCCATGCCATCCATTCTGATTTTGACTTTACAATGCAGTGTTGCAAAGCTTCTCCAGATGCATATTGATCCGAATTTTCCTGCAATTGCTAAAATGAATGAACAAAAGCAATTTGGATACATACAAATTCATGTTCCATTGCAAAGGGACTCAACATCATGTGGCTGGAGAGTGATTGCAAATGTTGTAAGATTCTTGGAAAGAAGGTTTTACAGTCCTGAATTTAATTTATCACACTACCCAGACACATGGATCATCTTGATCAGAGAGAGAGCAATAAATGGCATCATGAAACATGCAATCTACCCCTATGATCCAGACTCACCTCCACCCCCTCCACCTGATAAAAAAAAGTTTGAAGATAAAAAGAAAGGGCTTCCTCTTCACTCACCATTAAAGCATGGGACCAAGAAAAAGAGTCGAGCTAAAAGCTCCAAAAAGGGACAAAAGCAACAAAGAAAACAAGGCTCCAAAAATGATAGAAAGGGTTGAATCATTTTTGAGTCTTAGATTGAAATCTATTGTTAAACCAACATAGGTTGGAAGATTTATTTATGTACAAATTGTATGTACTTATGCCAATCTTCATCTGGAAGATGGTCATTGTGACCATATTTATTTGCCTTTACAATATGTATAGGCCTTGAGAAATATATAGTTTTATTGAACCTCTTGATAGTTAAACAAAAGTTCATTGCATGGTCGAATTAAATTTGTTCGTGTCACAAATATGACTGCATTGTGGGTTTCTTACTTCATTACTGTTGGAAAGTTTAAATTGGAGAAGATACAAAAGAATATAAAGAATTAAGAGGACACGACCGATGCAAGGGATATGGGGAAGCAGAGAATTTTGGATTGCCCCTATCGCTTGCATCGGTTGTATTATCCATTTCAACATAGGATCCCCTTTTAGCAATCTTGCATGAGATTAGCTATTGCTAGTTGTTTTTATACTCATGAGTGAAAGCTTTACACAAGGTCACTTGTTGAAGTCTCTCGCGGTAGTTTGCTAACACGACCGATCTAAGCGATAAGGTCCATCCGAAAAGTTCAGAATGCACTAGTCGCTTGCATCGGTCATCTTCTCTAATCTCGTCTCCTCTGTTTTATGCCTTAAGTCATGCTCTTCATATTTTGAAATATCAAACCTTGGATTGGAATTTGCACCAGGTTCTCCACCCTCTCTTATATTACTTGTTATGTGTAGCATGATATTTTCTCTTGCATTACTTGAGGACAGAAAAGATGGATAGAATCAAATTATTTTATTGAGAATAATGTGCACCTTTGATAGACTATAATAATTAAATTGAAATTAGATATTGAATTCTAGATCTCTTGTTCATCTAGAATTAACTTATGCAAGTTCCTATATAATTATTTCTTAGTTGGAACCTCATCAAAATGTTAATATTAAACAAAAAAATGCCAAGATGAGTTTAGATGAAGGGGAATAATTGAAGTCATCAATTCACTCTTGCATATAAAAATCAATGGAAATATGAAATAAAGGACCTAAAAAATATCTAAGAATGTCTTGGTTTATATTCTTATCATTGTACAATAAGAACCTCATCAAAATCTTGAAAGTAAATTACAGAATGCAAATATGAATATAGACATTTAAAATTCATAATTTACCACACATTCTTTGTCACCATCCTGCAAACAAAATTCAATGGAAGTATCAATAGAAGCTTCTATTAGAGGAAGATACATTATGTAAGAATGTCAGGATTAACTTGTTACAATCTTAAGGGTTGGAACTTAATCACCCTTGGTGGCAGGCAACTCATGCAAGATAATGATTTCTCTGATCTAATGTTAACTATTGCATCATCAATTGAGAATCTACACTATGATGATACCTCATCAAGGTATTCTAGGAGATCCCTTACATTTCTGAGATTCCAATTTGCAGTGACAATTATTTTCCTTGATTGAAAATCTGGATAAATCAATACTTCTAACTCAAATTCTGGACATCTCTCCTCTAAGTCCATGGTTATCCAAAGTCCAAGCTTTTTTTTCCACCTTCTATAGTCATATCCTAGAACCAGAGATTGTCGACATATCTGATATGAGATTGAAAGAGAATTGGGACTAACTACACATAAAATAATATCACCTAGCTTTTGAACTTCTTTGCTATCCCATTCCCTACCTAAAACATCATCAATCTCTAAAATAAAGACTCTCCTATTCAACCACATTGTTTTTGTTTTCTGTAATAACATGTTTTTAAAGCATGCTACAAAGACATGAATAGTTGGCACGCTTGACTTTGTGGGCACCTCTATAGCTAGGAAGCATAGTTACCCATTCATTTACTTTCACAGAAAGAGGTTTCCACAAAGAATCCTCTCTTCTGTTGTAAACCTCACATGAGGTTACACGATTGGAAGGACGATGAGAAGAAGAAGCCATTTGAACTTAGAAGAAGAAGAATGTTCAAAGCGAGAAATCGACGTTCATAACTTTTGGCAGTATTTATAGAGAAAAAGGCTTTGTACACGTGGAAACTTTTGATTTGATGTAAACGCTGTCGCTGAATGATCATGAAATTTTGTGAACCCAAAAATATTTCATATCTTCCAAAATCAATTCCTTCTTGGAAATTCGAGAATATGCTTTGTGTAGTGTGCCAAAGTATCTTTTCTTGCATCAAACCGAAAAAGTTTACACTGAATACGAGACTCTTCATCACTTTAGCGGCGCTTTTAGAGAAAATTGTATTAAAAAAAGAAATTCTTCATACGGTTAAAAGAGACAGCAATGCTATATTCTTATACACGTGGAAAGACTCTATTTGTCAATTTCCTTAATCTCTCATTAGCAAACAACCCCTTTTTGGCCGTTTTTAACCCTAATGTATTGATGAGTTGCACATATAGCCATATTTGGATGTTAACAAATCCTCAACTCGACCACTTTTGGGGAAACATTTTTATTTTTCTAAGAAAAGAAAAATCAAATTAGAAACAAAGTTGGTAATTAAGCTTGACTTTGAATAAATGAATCACCAATATGATATTGTTATAATAGATGTACATAATGCTCATCAATATTTGGAGGCATTGCAACAATTCATTGGTAAGAAACACGTACAATTATAGGAATAGAGGTTTCTCAATGATATTTTGAATTCAGAAGATTATCAAATTTTAAAGATATGCAAGCAAAGCA
The DNA here is from genome assembly GCA_020310875.1 of Ceratopteris richardii. Lineage (NCBI taxonomy): Eukaryota > Viridiplantae > Streptophyta > Polypodiopsida > Polypodiales > Pteridaceae > Ceratopteris > Ceratopteris richardii. The sequence goes on from CM035418.1 coordinate 179,532,472, forward strand.
ATCTGAAGAAGAGTGAAAGCAACTAAAAGAGAAGCATATGGCTGATATGGTAAATTTATTGGAACAAAAAGCATTGGAGATGGCAAGAGCTAAGAGGTCATTGGAAGTGTTTAAAGATTGGATAGGGAAAATGGAAGATGGAGCAAAAATCAATATTGAGTTACAAGTTGATAAAGAGATGATGAAGCTTAGAATACAACCATTGCAAGTTTTGGAAAAGAAAATGTTGCAGTAAGAAGAACTAGATCGTAATGTGGTATTGATGGCGAAAAAGGTTGTTTCAATTGTGAAGGAGCAAATACATTCTAGAATGTAGAAAAGTAATTTGGACAAAATGTGATCCATGATTAAGTATCTGTATGATGTAATGAAAATAGGATTTATAATAGAGCATGAAGAAAAGTTGGTGAAGACGATTAATAAGTTGCAAAAAGAAAAAGTTGAAGAGTGGATTCAACATGGTGAGAAATCAAAGAAGGAGCTAACTAGACAAGAGGAGGATAATTTGCAAAAGTTAGTTTAGTAAGAATGAAAATAGGATAAAGTCTTTGGTGTGGAACAAAATGAGCAATCAGTTGTTAATCCAGTCCAAGAGGGAATGGCAGAAGAATTTGACGTTATAATGGAAGTACAAATGGCCGAAGGCCTAGAGATGTAGTAGCAATACAAAGAGTAATAATCTTTCTTCATGTGGCGAGCATTCCTATCAAGGAATCTAGGAATTTGAGTCAGTTTCTTTCCAAAATCCTCTAATAAGTTGTGCCATGGGTTGAACCTTAGTTACAAGTGTCTACAAATGAAATAACTTAGTCAGATTTTTAAAGACTAGCTTAGTCCAATATTTATAAAGTTTGGTGAATCGGATGTATGCTTAGTCAGATATTGCTCTGGCATATGCTATTATAAATAATTATAATCAGATTCTACCTGAATGTTTTGGGACTTAGTAGTTGTATTCACCTATGCCTTGATAGCATTCCACAAAGTAGAGGAACAAGTGATCTCTTCCTTGAGAAAAACTTGCTTCCAATTGATTTGTGCCTGTAATAGCATGATTCTCTCAAGGTCCTACGAAAGCAATATTTATTTGGGTCATGAATAGAAGAGGTTTCGTAAGTCCTCCATGCCATGAAGACATCGTTTCCACCACAAGGAGGACCTAGAATTTCTTTTAGCCTTTACATTGGTCTAGATTGCACGGTGTAGGATTTGCCAAATAAGCACAAATATTTTTATCTCGATGAATGGGTGCCAAAGGTATTGGAACAAATTCCCACCTCTAGCATAACCTATCCAGGCACCACTTCCTATTGAGTGTGACATGAAATTCCACAACCTTCTTCAATCTCATAATTTTTCAAGGCTATTGCCATTTTGTTATCTTAGACCTTCAAGGAGAGACCTTCAAGTCCTCGAGCATCCCCAAACATTGAATTGTCTCTACAATACACATGTACACCATTCTTCATAGTCCACTCTTTTGGTCCGATCAATGTCCTTGAATCTAATCCACTAGCAAGTTTCTTGGTTCTAGAGGTGTTTCCACAAAAGGAAGCCTTTGTTCCAAAGATTCCTAGATTTTTGAAGGCTCCATGACTCCTCTCCTCTCATGCCCTTGATAGGGATGTAAACCCAATCATTCTATCTAATACCTATCACCCATTTCCAATATTCATTGAGTCTAATCAATTGTTTAACCTTGTTCCAACTCTTCTATAGAGAACAAACCAAGCTTGAGCCTTTTGGAGTCACTGGAAAAGGGGAAGAAAAAATGTTCAAAAGGTCAAGAACCTTCCACCTTGGGAGGCCTACAAGCTTAAGAGCACTCCTGTTCATAGAAATAAGCTTGGCCCATGAGGGATCACTAATGCTTCACACTTTAATTATCCATGTTCCTACTAATGTTTTGGCCATTCCTTCAATGTCTAGAATTCTTAGACCACCTTGATTCTTTTGGCTAATGCAAATAGTCCAATTAATTTTGGGATACCCCTTCTATTAGTTTCACAAATGCAGAGGAAGTTCCTCCGAAATTCTCTCTAGTTTGAAGACCTCTTGGTCTTTTGGTCTACAGGAGGAGAGAAAGTAAAGCATCGAAGAGAGAAGGAATGTGTTAATCACCATAGCATTTCCAGCCATATTAATTTGCATAACATTCCAATATGTCAACTTTCTCTCGAGCTTAGAGAGAACCTGGCTCCATCATTGCCCCATCAAAATGAATGCCATCAGAATACCTAAGAGGTGGAAGATTTGACCACTAGAGATCAACTCACAATGATGTGCAATAAGCAATTGAGGAGGATGCCCAATAACTACCCTAAAAGTGTTTTTAGAATGATTTGTTTTGGATCTCAATGCCTCACAAAAAGTATTCAAACAACTCCAAAAAGTTTCAATGCTTAATGTGTCATTAGTATCATCGTTGAAATGTCTAATGACCGTCTAATCTTGATTGAGGGGTAGATTGAGGCCCTAAAGTGTTTGTATATGATCAATGTGTACCCCTCATGATTATATGCACATTTTGTAAGGCCCCCATTATGAGGAGAATCCAAGCGTGCATTACTCAATTGATGGGAATCCCAACGCATGTTGGATGAAGGTCATATTGGACCATGGTGGCTAGGGGGTCCAAAGAGAATCTTCCATGGAATGTTCCCTCTTGAAGTCAAAAATCATTTATATTTGTTAGGTCAGTTTAACCGACCTAAGTCATGTCTGGCAACTACATGGGCGGTGGTCGGCCATGCTCTAGTGCCCATGTAAAACCATCTGTAGAAGGCTGCCCACTATCCTATATATAGATGACTTCTACACTACTTGAGATATCCAATCAAGCCAACATACCTCTACCTTGTATCTCCCTATCTAGAGTTGTCTAGATCACCATTTAAGCTCTACCTTGAGAGTGCATGGGTGGATAATGCCATCATCTTTGTACTTCTTGTTAGTAAAAAATTGTTGAGATTTTCCTAGATCTGTTATCTTCTCTTCTACATCTCCTATGCTATATTGCATAACTATTGTCTTACATGGTATCAGAGCCATAAGGTTCGAATAGCTTGAGAAGTATCACTTTTTTAGTCTACTAGCAGACTAGAATATCAATAGATCTTTAGAGTGATTCCATGATGGCTTCATAATCAAACACTAGTATTGGTGCTCTAGCTATTAATGTTGCACCTATTCGAATTCATCCACCTACATTCAATGAAGGGAAGCTGGATGGAACCAACTATACACTCTAGAAGTTCAAAATTTAAAGAGTCTGCAAACAACACAGAGTTCGAACTATGGGTAGCTATTGAAGAGGTATGCTCATCTGCTCAAGCTTGTGTTGATGAACCATGGATTTTAGATAGTGGAGCTTCTCGCCATATGACTAGTAAAAAGGATTGGTATAGTTTGTCTTTGCGGGAGTCCATAAATGTAGTGGTGGGAAATTACTCCAAGTGTCTAGCAGAAGGAACTGGAGCCATCTCTTTTATCACTTCTCGAGGTGTGGAGAAAAAGTTATCCAATTTCTCTATGTACCTACACTTAAAAGAAATTTGTTGTTAGTTTCAACAATAACAGATCGTGGAGTCAAAGTTCACTTCAATAAGACTGGTGCAGAAATCATGGATTCATCAGGTAATGTAGTAGGCAAAGGCATAAGACGTGATAACTTGTATGAGTTAAGTGCCTTACCTGCTACATAAGATAAAGATGTAAGCACATTATGGAACCAACAATTTGGGCATCTCAAATTCGTAGTTTTGAAGGAGATGCAAAGGACAAGGATGGTTGCCCATTTGCCTGCATTTTTAGAGTTGCAGGAACCTTGTGAAGCTTGCACGATGGGCAAGCAACAAGGAAAGGCATTTCCATGAGAGACCAGGAATTGATCTCAAGCTCCTTTAGAGTTGGTACATGCTGATCTCTATAGAAAAATTTCTACACTTGCTTTAGGAGGATCTTTCTAATTTTTGTTCTTAGTCGACGATTATAGTAGAAAGATGTGAGTTTATCTCATTCGTGATAATGCTGATGCTTTTGAAAAATTTAAAACGTGGCATAAGTATATGGAAAATGAATTAGGAAAGAAATTGGAAAAATTCAAAACAGATAGAGTAGGTGAATTCTTGTGAGCAGAATTCAATAGCTACTATAAGGAGCATGATGTGAAAAGACAACTTACCACAGCTCATAGACCTCAACAAAATGGCGTTGTTGAGCATAGGAATAGGACAATAGTTCAAATCGCTCGTTGTATGTTAAAGGCTCAAGACATGCATGCTTCATTTTGGGCAGAAGTAGTCAATACAACAATCTACATCAAAGATCAAAAGGAGAGTAGCAATGCAGTCTCAGTATGATAGTATACTGAAAAATGATACATGGGATCTAGTCAACTTGCCACCAAAGAAGAAGGTAATAGGTATTAAATGAATTTGGAAAGCTAAGTATAAAACAGATGGCACATTAGAAACGTATAAGGCAAGATTAGTTGCACAGAGTTTTTCACAAATGGAAGGATTTGATTTTCAAGAAACATTTGCACCAACAGCACACAGGAGAACTATTCAGACGATACTTGCACTAGCTACACAAAAGGCTTGGCCTATTTTCATATGGATGTCAAATCTACATTTTTGAATGGTCACCTCGAGGAGGTATATGTATCTCAACCACCAGGTTTTGAGGTGCCCAATTCAGAAAATAAAGTTTGCATGTTGAAGAAAGCTTTGTATGGACTTAAGCAAGCACCATAGGCTTGGTACCAATAGATAGATACTTTTTTTCAAAAATATGGGTATTGAAAGAAGTACTTCTGATGCCAACTTCTATGTAATGAAAAGGGATAGCAAGCTATTTTTTTTCATTCTATATGTAGATGATTTGATCATTATAGGAGATCATCAAGAACTCACCAATCAAACTCGGATCAGCTTTGGAACTAAGTTTGAAATGAAAGACTTAGGTCTACTCCATTTTTGTCGGGGAATTGAAGTATGGCAAAGAAAGGATGGAATTTTCATCTCACAACAAAAATATGCCGAAGAAATTCTCAAGGCATTTTGAATAATGGACTGCAAACCAACTAGCACACGTATGGAGGTAAATCATAAGCTATCTATGGATGATAACATGCCTGATGTAGATGCTAAGAAGTATAGAAAGCTCACTGGAAGTCTTATTTTTCTGTGCAACACTAGACCAGACATTTGTTATGTTGTTGGAGTGTTAAGCAGGTTTTCCAACACACTAAGGAGAGTCACTTGAATGCTAGAATGTGAATTCTAAGATACATTGCAGGAACCTTGGATTTTGGTATTTTTATACCATAGGTAATACACTTCAAGGATATTGTGATACAGATTGGGCTGGAGATTGTGATTCTAGAAAATCAGTTTCTGGATATTTTTTCTCACTTGGCTTAGGAATATTTTCTTTGATAAGTGGGAAGAAACCAACTCTTGCACTCTCCTCCACTGAAGCAGAATACAAAAAGCTTCTTTTGCTTCTTGTGAGGTAGTTTGGTTAAGGAGAATTCTTGCAGATCCAGGCATTCCATCAAATAAGGGGACTGTACTCAAGTGTGATAATCAAAGTTGTATGGCCATTGCAAAAAACCCAGTATTTCATGCTTGCACCAAGCATATAGAAGTACAGTACCACTATGTTCGTAAAATAATGGAAGATGAAATTTTGGAGCTAGAATATTTCCTAATAGAGGAAAATTGTGTTGACATATTCACTAAAGCACTTGGAAGAAAGCACCTCAATAGGCATCTTCAATAGATAGGCATAGGACCGAGACCTACTTGATTTATCATTCGGTAAACATTGAGGGGGGTGTTAGTATATGACCAAATGTGTACCCCTCATGATTGTATGCACATTTTGTAAGGCCACCATTATGAGGAGAAGCCAAGCATGCATTACCCAATTGATGGGAATCCCAACTTGCATGTTGGATGAAGGTCATATTGGACCATGTAAGGTATTGTATGGAAAGGGAGTTATCAGGGTCCCCAATTGTGGGGTCTGGGGCAACGGTGAGCAACCCCAGCTGGGGGGTCCAAGGGGGCCAGCAGGCCCTCTAGCTAGGGGCTCCAATGGGAATATTCCATGGAATATTCTCTCTTAAAGTCAAAAATCATTTATATTTGTTAGGTTGGTTTAACCAACCTAAGCCGTGTATGGCAACTACGTGGGGTGGCCACCCATGCTCTATCACGCATGTAAAGCCATTTGTGGAAGGCTGCCCACTATCCTATATATACATGGCTTTTGCACTACTTGAGAAATCAAATCAAGACAGCATACCTCTACCTTGTATCTCCCTATCTAGATTTGTCCATTAGGAAAAAAAGTGAACCTTGCATGGGCCTTGTAAGGATTCCTAATTTTTAGGGATTAAACTTAATCTTGTACTTTGTTAAGGGGACAAAGTGCATTTAATAGAGCACTTTTTGGTAGGTTGAAGTAGGCTTTTTTCTAGGCTAAGCTAGGATCTTCTCTCTCTTTTACACATAGAGAGAGAGAGAAAAACCACTTTCCACCTCATCAAATTCGTCCATCTTTATGAATTAAAAAATGACTTTTTGAAAAAGTTTCTTTTTGAACTATTCTTTATTCAAAAGGCATACTCTTATGTATATGTCAGAACTTAATTTTTTAACTCTTATTTTTATAAAAAATACTTTAAAAAAACATACTTTTTAAAATCCCTCCAAAACTTAAGTGCCACATCATCAAACTCGTAACTTTGGTTGCCTCAAAACATGAATTTTTGAAAAAAAGCTCATTTTCCTTCTAACACACTGAAAAACGTCATTTTGACCTATCCACATACCAAAACACACTTTTTTTCTTGCACATAGCTACTATACAAGCCATTCCATCCATCTCTGTGCTTCTTCCCATTTGGTGCTGGAGATTTGAAACATCATGGTACTCACATGTATTACGAACATGACACCAGCACCAACGCGTGCTCCTCACTCAAAGAGTGTACATGTTCGTGTTCGAACAAAATTTGCACCAACAACTAGAGGTAGCAATGACATAGATTTTCAAAATGAACAATGTGCAACTGGAGAGAAGAATATTGATCTTTGGGTCAATGGTGCTTTGTATCCCTTAGCTCCAATGGCTAATGTTCATCCTAGAATCCATAGTATCTCCACATTTCTATAATTCCTTGGTAGCGGTGAAGATGGACTGCTAGGCTATTGCAAGCGATTGTCTAACCATTCTACATCTATAGCAAATTATTGGATGCAATAATGTCATCACAACCATATCAAGATACACAATTTAGAGAGTGCTATACACACTTTAGAAAGTGCTATCAAATCTTTGGATGAGCATAATAATAGACTCCAACAAGATATGGAAGAAAAGAAGAGCACAATTACAAAGTTAAAAGCCAATCTTACACAACTAAAAGAGACTCCACTTGGGATGCGGTATAGGAAACAATCATTATCATCCTTTCAAGCTCTTTTAACTGGTGGTGGAGCATGGAAGCGATGTGTTTACGCACTTAGGTATGCTTTTCGCTTGCTTATTTATGTTAGAAGACTTTTAGATTGCGTTTCTTATTATGTAGGTCAATTTTTGAAGATGTGAGTGCTTCCTCACAATGGAGGATCAATTGAAGTTTTTGAATTCTTGCCTTAGCAACAAACATGTGCTTGTGATTTTGGATTCACCAATAGGAAATCACATCAAAACCCAAGTGATTAAAGATTTTGTAGGCAACTTAGATCATATTATTAGTCCTAGTGAGGTACAGATGGTATGTGATGAAGCAAGTGTCAGTACTAGAGCATACACTGCATTATACAATCTTTTGAAGCAGAATCTGCAAAACAAAGGTATTTTTCAAACTATTTTTCCATACCCTTACAATGTATCTCTGAAGAAGAATATGACCAATGAGGATGTAGCCAATACTCTTGGCAATTACCTCCATATAGAAGATGTCTACATTCATTTATCATTCATCTACATCAAAGAAAGAGTTGAAAAACACATCTAGAGAGGGATTCATCTACACAAAGTACAACAATATATTTGTGAATTTGGAGAGGCTTCAAAAGGAAATGGTTAAATTTTACAAATCCACAATTCAAGGTATATCCATTGTTTTGATAATGACATTCATAGGATTTTCATGAATATAATGTTTGTTATTTGACGTAGATTGTGGTTCAAAACTCAAGTTTGTATTGAAGATAGATAAATGTCAAATCATAAAGGGATGACATATGGAGAGACTTAGTATGACACTCATGTATGAAGCTATGCCCCATGCCATTATTGATGAAAGTAAAGAATCTACCCATCACTTTACATATAGTGTCCAATCGGAGAAAGATATACAGTGGTTAGGTGCTATTGAAGTACCTAAAAAATCCAATGATGTTCTTACATGGATTTTCAATAGGACCCCATGGATCACAGAGGTGATAACTTCTCAAATTCATGGTGTCAAAATCATTGTAGAAGGCTTAGGTAATTTTGAAGTAGAGTGGCACTTAGGTGGAGACTTAAAGACTATCAAATGCATGTTAGGGTGCAAACAAGGTGCATCTACTCTCTATCCTTGTCCATATTGCACACAAGGTTATAACGAACAAAGAGAAAACAAAACAACATAGATGATTTAGCTGATGACACAGATACATCTCTGTCTACTGAATGGGACGTAATTGTTGGTGTAATTCACAAGCCTACACATTTGGCTTGATGGATACATTGAAGTCCATACACTTATGAAAAGCATAGGAACTATTGCTAGTGGTTAATTACCACTTTACTTCTTTGTAAAAGTTAGTTTTGACTTGGAATCTTTGTAATCACCTACCAAAAGGAATTCGTGGAAAAAGGTTAGCTTTGATTGATGGAATATCTCCTAGGATATAGGAGCTTGATCATAGGGAGCCAAAAGTTTGAATTTGAATTCAAATGTCTACTCACTCACTATAAAAGTGATCATAAAAAAGTTGCGGCTAAGACTCATCATTCTCGAGCTCATTACTATCAATTATGAGTGTGTGTGAGGCCTACACTCTAGCCCACACCTATCTACACCATTAGGCAATGATCTTCATGCCAATGGATTTGTATACAAGTGTTCATTAATACATATATCTTCATTAGTCATTTCTGAGTTCTCCTACTACTTGAAAGTCTATCAACGTGTGAAGAGCATATCTCAGTCATTTCTTCACCAAATTCAAAGATCTAAAGCTTGTTGGATTCCGCTCAAAGTTTTTTACATGCTATCAAAATTTGAAGAGATTCTATTCAGCCATTTCATAGAAAAGCTCATCGAGGTGATCACTGGTCATTGTCTGCTACAGTCCTAAAAAATCGGGGGTAAAGTTTAATTTGCTAAAGTGATTTCTCTGAGCATAGTTTATCTTTTTACATCATTCCACTTGGAATAGTTAGCTTGCTAAGCTAATTAGATACCCCTAAAATGAAGTTTTCCGATTCCTACTGTGCTGGTCATACTAAGCAAAAGATATAGTAGGTGTCAAGACATAAATAGAAGGTTTTCTTGAGATTTTGAGTTTCAAAGTTATCTGTTTTGGTTCAACTTTACACACATCATTTCCAAAGGACATGGATCATTTTATGGTGTCATTGGAAAGCTAAGGAATTCTATTTATCAACTCTAAAGCATCAGAGGACTGGTACAAAGCAGGATTTGGCAGTACCTACTCAATCTCTTGGAGTTTCCATCCATCTTTCCCAACAGTGGTATCAGAGCAAACTAAGGTAAAATGGGAGATGGTTTTCCTTCATTTATTGATAAATTGGACAAGAACAACTTACAAGCATGGTCTCTAAGGATGAAGAAATACCTACGAAGAAGGAGTCTCTATGGATACATCTCAGGAGATGAAGAATTGCCCTCATTCAAAACAAGAGGATTACCAACAAAGGAAGAACATGAAAAGCTCAACACATGGTGTGCTAAGGATTCATTAGCAAGGTCTTATTTACTCAACTCCATCTCTGATTTTCGTTTTCCACACAATAGGAACTGTAAGACATCACAAGAGACTTGGGAAACCTTGTCATCTTATTTCTCCTCCAACACAAGAGCTAAAAAAAATCAGTTGTGGATTGAGTTTACCACATTAAGGAAGCAACCTAAGCAAGCTGTTTCAGAATTTGTGACCAAGATTAAAGATGTAGCAGATCAGTTAGCAAGCATAGGAGAAGAGATTGAAGAAGAACAGATTGTAAGGCAAGTAATCAATGGGATCAAAGCTGATGACAAATGGGAAAGCTTCACCACTGCCATGGACCTTTACATGGACATGCAGATTCATGGGACAATTATTCACTCATGAAGCAAAGCTCAACAAGAATGGAGATACATCCAAAGGTAATAGTTCTTCTGCCCTATACACTGATAAGAAGTCTAAAGATAAAGGCAAGAACAACAAGGTGGAAGATGAAGGCTCTACCTCGCAAGCTAACTATGCAGGGAGAGGTAGATCATCAAGAGGAAGGGGCAGAGGAGGTAAGCAAGGTAGGGGGAGATCCTATAACGCCTCACCATGTAACATTTGTGGTTTATCAAGTCATACTACAGATGAGTGTTTCAGGAATTACAAAAATCAGAGAGGAAGAGGATACCAAAGAGGTGGATACTCATAGTCAAGAGGTAGATTCAATCATCACCAAGGCTACAACAACAACTACAACAACAATTACAACAACAATTACAATGGCAACTACCAAGGAGGATTCAAATCCAAGAAGGACTACAACAACTATACAAAAGAGTAAGATGACTCTCTTCTGATCATGAACATGACTTCAAAACCAGGTACAAATGATGATCACCTATTCTACATTGACAAAGGATGCTCAAATCAAGTACAAAGATGTGATGAAACCAAGCACTCAGTAGTTAAAGTTGGAAATGTTAAGACTTGTGATGGAAATGAGAACTTGTTGAGCAGGTACTCTATGTACCAACCATTACCAAAAATCTGATGAGTGTTGGACAGATTGTGGAGAAAGGTTTGCAGGTTAGATTCAACCAATTTGGAGCATTTGTGGAGGATCCTAAGCAAGGGTTCAAGAGGATTGCTAAAGGAGAAAAATTAGGTAGACTTTTCACTTTTGAGCTAGAAGACACAAAGAACATTGCACTATACAATTATAAAGATCAAACACTTTTAGAGCTTGAGATTTGGCACAAAAGATTAGGACATGTAGGAGAAAAAACCCTGAAACAGTTATGCAGGGATCAATGTGTTATTGGAATACCCAATCTTTCCAAACAACACATGATATATAAATGTAGTGCTTGTCAATTTGGGAAGTCTCACATGTTACCCTTCTCAAGGAAAGGCTACATGCATGAGGACTACCTAGAACTTGTACACATAGATGTATGGGGACCAAGCAAAGACCCCTCAATATCAGGATCAAGGTACTATGTATCCTTTATTGATGATTATAACAGGTGGACTGTATTGTACTTCATGAAGCACAAGGATGAAGTATTTAATTGCTTTAAAATATATCTTGCACTAGTTGAAAATCAGTCAGGGAAGAATTTGAAGAGATTAAGGTCAGATGGAGGAGGTGAGTACTTCTCCAATGAATTTGAAGACTTCTTGCAGGACAGAGGCATCAAAAGAGAAACCACCACAAGGTATACTCCTAAACAGAATGGGGTAGCTGAGAGAAGAAATAGGTTGATTGTTGAGACAACTAGGTCTATGTTGAATGAAAAAAAGTTACCTAACTATCTATGGGCAGAGAGTGTTTCTACTGCCACTTACCTCATAAACATGTTACCATCTAAATCCCTTGATGGGATGACACCCTATGAAGCATGGCATGGTAAGAGACCTTCACTTGACCATTGCAAGATATTTGGATGTGTAGCATATGTACACATTCCTTCTCATATAAGAGGTAAGCTAGACCCAAAGGCTGAGAAGTGCATCTTTATTGGATATGACCTAAATAAAAAAGGTTACAGGTTTTACAAACCTTCCAATAAGGGATTCATGGTTACTAGGGATGTTGTCTTTGATGAAAATGATTCTTGGTATGAGAATGAATGCAGGAAGTTCAAACTACCCTATGACTTGGAAGAGGAGTTTCCAAGTCTTGCTAACGAGGAACCTACTCAGAATGAAGACTCAACATCAGATTATGAAGATGTTATCAACCTTGAAGAGTTCAAGGCATGGAAGTCCAAGGGCAAAGTCAAAATGAAGAAGCTTGAAGATATACCTGAATCTTCAAATCAGTCAATCAGAAGATCACAAAGAGAGAGCAAAAAACCTATCAGATATGGGTATGATACATCTCTTGTTACTAAACACTCTTATTTATCTTGCCAAAGATTTGTCAATTGAAGAACCAAGATAATATGAAGAAGCCATAACCAAGAGAGAATGGAAAGAAGCTATGGATGAAGAGATTGAAGCACTCAAGGAAAGTGACACATGGGAACTAGTACCAAAGAAGGACTCCATGAAGGTAACAGGATCCAGATGGATCTATAAACTCAAAAGAAATTCTGATGGGTCAATCAACAAGTATAAAGCCAGATTGGTAGCCAAGGGTTTTGCGCAAACTCAAGGCATTGACTATGAAGAGACATTCTCTCTTGTGGCCAAGATGCCAACAATCAGAGTGTTGGTAAGTGTGGCTGCATCAAAAAATTGGAACATGTACCAATTGGATGTCAAGAATGCTTTCTTGAATGGATGGATTTCAGAGGAGGTATGTATGTCACAACCTCCTGGCTATGAGGAACCTAATAAGGTAACATATGTTTGCAAATTGAAAAAGGCTTTATATGGATTGAAGCAGGCACCTAGGGCATGGAATCACAGGTTGACCACTTACCTTCAAGACCAAGGTTTTGTCATGAGTAAGGCAGATACTTCTCTATTCATCAAGAGAAGTAATTTAGAGGTAATATAGCTTTGTGTTTATGTTGATGAAATTATACTTACAAGTAATGATGTTAATAGAATCAGACAAATCAAAAGCCAGATGATGAAGGAGTTCAAGATCAATGATCTTGGTCTACTAAAGTATTTTCTTGGAATTGATTTAGTCTATACTAATTCTGGAATATACATTACTAAGAAAAAGTACATACAGGATATGTTGAAGAAGTTTCACTTGTAGGATGCCAAAGTTGCAAGTACTCCAATGGAGGTAAACCTAAAACTAAGTGCACATGAAGGTGATGAAGTTAATGACATTACATGTTATCAAAGTATGGTGGGTAGCTTGAACTATGCTACCTTAACAAGGATAGACATTGCATATGAAGTTAGTGTGCTACGTCAGTTTATGCACAAGCCAAGGATACCTCACTTAGAGGCTGCCAAGAGAATCTTGAAGTATCTCAAGGGTACATGTTGAAGCTCAAAGTCAAGGACAAAGCATGGAAGCACATCAAAAGGTGGACACACGAGGAAAGGGAGCAAGTAGGGAGCTCCAAGAAGTGTATGTCAAATTTTCAGAAGAATCCCCTACAAAAATAGTGATTTTCATCACAAAAAACCATTGTAAATACCATTATCTATTTTTAGTAACTCCATTTTGTTCAAGACGAGGAGTCCTCGAGCTTGAGGAGTATTAGAAGCACCATCGTACCAATTTTCATAATTTTTAGACTTCGTTTGAGCCCTCAAATAAGCCCTGGAACCTAATTTTTAACTAGGCCGGACACTAGGTCTGGACAGGGCCAAAACTAGTCAAAAAACTATAAAAAGAGCTAGAGAGCTCATTTTGGGGGTTAGCTGGTTAGAGAATAGAACTTTTGTAAGAGAACTCTTTTGCAATCAAAGCTTTCCATTGTTCCTCTCTTTGATCTTACTTTGTGCGCGTGTGTGTGTATGTGTGTGCATGTTTTTGTGCTTTCACTCACGCACTTGTGCCTTCTCTTGCTCGTGGTCTTCATACCGGTCCTCACGTCTCCGCGGATTGACAAGTAAAGGAGGTGGTGCTTATGCTTGAGCTACACCAAATTTTGGCGCCGTTGCCGGGGAGAGAGCTTCGAGGACGAGCGTTGTGATGGTAAGATCGTAGATTTGCGACGTTGGAAGGTAAAAAAACTGTCATTTCAGTTCATTTTCTGTTTTTTCCTCTTCATCTTCATCATCATCATCATCTCCACCTTCTTCCATCTTCTTCTTCATAGAAAATTCTTGTTTTTTAGTGCATTTTCACCATCTTCATACCATTTTTCATGCATTATTGTGTGGGAAGGAGTTAGGAGAAGCAAGGGAGAGCAAGCGCTGTGTTTTTTTCATGATTTTCTGCTCATACGAAGCTCGCCATAGCCGGCGCTTAGAAATTTGAATTTCCCGCCAAAAAACGCGATTCTGTGATGAAAATTGCGATTCTGTGAAAATTCAAAATTTTTTGAAAAATCACGATTTTCAGTTTTTCCCGCCTAAAAGTTGGTTGAAAAGAATCGCGATTCTATGTTTTTTTCTCTAAAAAAAAAAAAAAAAAAAAACACGATTCTCTGCTCAAAATCACGATTTTCAAAAAACACGATTCTCTGCTCAAAATCGCGATTCTCACCAATCACGATTTTCAGCAAAAACACGATTTTGTGAAAAACACGACTTTCTGCTCAAAATCGCGATTCTCACAAATCACGATTTTCAGCGAAAAATACGATTTTGAGAAAAACACGATTCTCTATGACAAAATCGCGATTTTCATGCCAAAAACACGATTTTGTGAAAAAGGCGATTCTGTGAAAACACGAATTTTTGCTCAAAATCGCGATTTTCAGAAACACGATTTTGTGATCAACATCACGATTTTCAAAAACACGATTTTGTGCTCAACATCGCGATTTTCATGTGAAAAATACGATTCTGAGAAAACACGATTTTCAGTCAAAAACACGATTTTGTGAATCACGATTCTCTGAGTCAAAATCGCGATTTTCAGAAACACGATTTTGTGATCAAAATCGCAATTTTCAGAAACAGGATTTTGTGATCAACATCGCGATTTTCAAAAACACGATTTTGTGATCAACATCGCGATTTTCAAATCACGATTTTCTGCTCAAAATCGCGATTTTCTGAGTTCACAAAATCGCGATTCTCTGAAAGTTCACAAAATCGCGATTTTCTCCAAAGGCCCTGTTTGCCTGTTTTGACCCCCAGGAGCCTGAATTGGCATAACTTTTTCATCCAAAGTCCATTTTTTGAGCTCTATAGCTTGTTGGAAAGCTCGTTTCAAATCCTACACGACCTCAACTGTTTTTTTCAAGAATAACGCGTTGATTTTGAGATAGGATAATTTGAAGTTGACCCTCAGGTGGGACTAGGGAACCAAGGGGGCTCTAAAGAATTTTGAACCATACCAAAGGGAAAATTTGGACTCTTGACTAAAGCTTATGAACCTGAGATCTGGTAGACACTTAGGCAAGGATAAACAAAGCATTAGATCTTCTGAGGCTAGTGTCAACCATACATCTAAGTCTTGGACACAACAAATAAGTGGTGATCGTTTACTAAGTTCAGACACAAGTGATTCAGAAATGTCTTTTAGCATGGGAAAACCTGCAGGTGGCTCAGGGACTGCCCATCTACAAACACCGCGAAGGTCCCTATAAGACACAGTTGGAATATATTCGGACCAACCAATTAGGTGCTCGCATCTATGAGGATGGTCTGAGGCGATCAGTGGTCCAACTCAAAAATCCAGATCAATTCTTTGGACTTGAACACCCGGTGGTCAAGTTCGAAGAGGGTTCATACATTGATAAGGAAGGAACCATGTATGTGGTTACCAACCAACCAGATAGGACCGATGAGTTTGGAAATATCATTCATGAGAATGAGATAGGAGACCTAGAACAAGGAAATATAGGACAAGGACCCCAGACTCCTAGAGGCAAGTCAGTTTTGACCCGAGTGATCACTCCAGACTGGATCCCTCAAGACAACAAAAGCATAGAACTATTTTTGAATAGAGAAACAGAGGAAGCCTTTTGGAGATTCAAGCCAGAACAACCTAGCCAATTGGGCATAGTCATCATCTACGAGTTCAAGGATCCAGAGATACCAGGAAAGGTTGTCTACCTGGATAACACATCAAAGAAAATTTTCTTGGTAACAGAACATGATAGACATGCATATACTTGGAAGAATGAATTGATTTTCCCCCCACCAAGATCCAATATTTCCCATGGCCTCCAAGGAGTAGGATCATCCCACCCTCATGAAGCCCAGAGAGGAAGAACTAGAGAGAGACCTGAGGTAAGTTTTGCACACATCGTGGGCAGGAATAGAGCAGGATTTGAAAATGAAAGACCTGAAAGAGAGAGACATCAAGCACATAGGCAACAAAGAGATGAACAGGATTTTCCATTGCCTAGACCCCGAGAGTACCCAAGAACCCTTAGACCCATTCAAGTGATCAAGGCAATGAAGAACTATTTCGATGGGACAGGGGATCCTTATGATCATGTGGCCGAGTACAAACAAGTGCTGAGAGCCGAACAAATTGAGGACTGGTTCACCCAGTACGAGGCATTTGGTTTGACCCTTAAGGGCACTGCCTTAGCTTGGTTTCAACCATTGAGTAGAAGCAGCTATCACGATATAGGTCAACTGCTAGAAGAATTCATTGTAGAATTTTCCAAGAGTGGTATCAGGCATAACACATCATCCTTGATCCACACCTTCAAGCAGACTCCCCAAGAAACAGTGCGACTAGCAGGTAGAAGATTCAGACAGTATCTAGAAAGATGCCCTGCTCTAGAGTTACCCACTCCGGCCAAACAAGTGGCTTTGTTCTTAGATGGCTTACTGAGCACCAAGTTAAGATCATATGTGTACTTGAAAGATCCTAGATCCATAGAAGAGTGTGTGCGGACGTGCATAGACATAGAAGATAACTTGGGTGAGGAGTTAGGATTGTCCAAACTCTACAAAGATTCGGATAGTTCTACTAGTCATACTTCAAAGATCTCCACAGAAATAGAAGAGATAGCTGAGCAAGTTGCCAAGAAGCTGGGAGTCCAAAATAAACAAACACAGAGAGTCACTCCATTGAATCGGTGCTATACTTGCGGAGGTGACCACATGGCTAACGTATGCCCAACGCAAAACCAAAATATTAGAGAAAGGAATGCTCCCTATTGTACTATTGAAAGGAAGTACACAAACCATATGGCTCAAGAATGTCCCTACAATAGGCAGGCTGTTAGACAGAATTATCAGCAACCTTATCCACAAGGTAGGTATCAGAACCAATACCAACAGCCATATTATAGACCACAACAGCAATATCAGGTACCATATAGGCCACAACCTGTCTTGGGAAACCAACCACCAGCTCCAGCCAACGTGATTCCAGTCAAGTATGCTATGGGAGAGGAAAATCCAAATAGAGCTTTGGTGCCACTAACCCCATTGATACCAGATAATGACTCTCATGCTCATAGTTCAGACTACTCCCATGAAGGTAGTCCACATGCTTATTACACAGAGTCACCTGAACATAGTGAGATTTACTCGTATCAATATGAGGCACCGCCTATGGAGCAAAATTGGGAGCCAGAATACTCCAATGTCATGTACACAAATCCTAACCCTAGGCCCCAGTTGAGACAAATGAGACCACAAGCCCCTAGAGGATCTTGTTTCAGATGTCATGGCGACCATTTCATTCGTGACTGTCCCCACCCACCATCTCCGAGTCAAGGACAGGCTATCACAATACAGGCTTTTTGTCCTGATTGTGGCAAAGACCATCTCCCCAGAGATTGTCCAAGAAACCCCTCTAGTGCACCCAAGATTACACCCAATAATGTGGTAGGCTTAGTGGCAGATCCAAGTTCAAGTAGTAGCAATGTGGCTCCTATACAAGCTGTCACTAGAGCACAAGCCTTAAAACAGGATAAACCAGTAGAACAATCAGAGTCGAGTGAATCGGGAGAGCCTAGTAAGAGGAAAACAAGAACATGGAAGGATACCAGAGAGAAGGCCAATCGCAAGTGGAATAAAAAGTTATCGGAACTAGAAGAAAGCTTAAAAGAAGCGAAAACAAAAATAGAAGACATTGCATCTCAAAGCCCCTCGCATGCCGAAACTCCATCCACTCCACCTCATCCCACCCCACCACCCATTGTAAATAGACCGCAACCAGGGTCTGTTCTTGCAGATCCAACCCCAGAAGGCTTGGACATGATGTTCAAGGCCTACCAGGCTCGACTTCAAGAAGGGCCTACAGCGGCAAACCTAGACAAGAGTTACCCTAGAGCAGATTTAGAGATTGAACGGATGAAAATGTGCATGAAAATGGTAGAACAAGCTCAAGCCATACTTGAGACTAGTCAAAAGTTCAATTAGACAAACTCTATCAAATCGGATTTGCATTTCCAGGGCTTACTAGAACGATTAGAGCAGTTGGTAAACAAACCACAAGTTTCTTTACCTCCATAGGCTCAACCAGTTATTGAAAGAGGAAGCTCACCACCAAGGGGAGCTTATGTTCCTAATTCCACGGATGCTGGAATACCTCCTTCTATTCAACAGTACTCTCAAGAGTTCTTGCGGGAAATACAAGAGGAGAAATGGGCCAAGGAGAAGGGTAATTCCCCTCCTATTCCTGAGATTGATGATCTTCATGATCAATTTCCCCAAGACATTCCATCTATTTACGAAGATGAAGCAGAACAAGAAGACGAAAGATTAGATTTTGAATCTAATACCTTAGAAGAACTGCCTCAATTTCCAGGCCCATGGGAATCTGAATCACTCCAGATTAGAGCTCCCACAATACTAGTAAGAAATGAAGACTCAGTGGTTCCAAGGAACACGGATGTCGTGAAGAACACTAAGGTTCAGTGTCATCTCACTGTAGAAGAGTTGCTCCAAGCAAAACCTGAGTTATGGAATCATGTGAAGGATCAGGTCCCAGAACTTGAGTCCAATATGCCAAAAGCAGGCTCTAAGCAAAGGGTACCAGAGATACATCTAGACAAAATAGGGGACATGTGTGAGGGTGAAGAAGGTAATACTTATCTTCCAATCACCTACCAAGGTTACACAACCAAAGCAATCATAGATTCAGGTGCTGGTGTTGCTATTGCGACCACCTCCTTGTGGAAGCAATGGGGCAAGCCCACATTAAGACCAACTAGAATGAAGCTTCAAATGGCTGATGGTCATTTTGAAAGACCTCTAGGATTGCTAGAAGGGATCACTCTAACCACTTGTGGTGTAGAGTTTGAGCACACATTTGCTATATGTGACTTTGAGAAAAATAATGTCTATGAGATGATCCTAGGAAGACCCTTCCTACGACAATTGCAAATAGTACAGGATTGGGGAACTAACTCCTTGTACTTACAGCACTTAGGGGTTACCACCAAGGTCAATTTGAAGGATTACACCTTCAGAGATGTACCACCCCTACAGTGGAATTCTATCCACAAAGTGAAAGAAGATTCCATCTCTGTGCATTCTGAAAGTTCACCTGATCCATCATGGCTGCATGAAGATACTCATTTGTGGATGTGCAAAGTCGCAAAGGAAGAGGAAAAACGTTTAAAGGCAAGGGAAGAAGGAACTTCACTAGGAGATAGACCAGTTAGAGACCCAGCCTACACACCGATGATCTTTCCAGGTGAGGAGTTTGAGCCTCATGGCTGGCCAGAAATCTTAGCCACCATGGACATTGCCGTCAATGAGGAACAGTGGACACCTCATTGTGATGAGGAGGGTTATGATATCTCAGTGAACTGAAAAATTTGGTGTAGCTCAAGCGTAAGCACCACCTCCTTTACTTGTCAATCCGCGGAGACGTGAGGACTGGTATGAAGACCACGAGCAAGAGAAGGCACAAGTGCGTGAGTGAAAGCACACAAACATGCACACACATACACACACACGCGCACAAAGTAAGATCAAAGAGAGGAACAATGGAAAGCTTTGATTGCAAAAGAGTTCTCTTACAAAAGTTCTATTCTCTAACCAGCTAACCCCCAAAATGAGCTCTCTAGCTCTTTTTATAGTTTTTTGACTAGTTTTGGCCCTGTCCAGACCTAGTGTCCGGCCTAGTTAAAAATTAGGTTCCAGGGCTTATTTGAGGGCTCAAACGAAGTCTAAAAATTATGAAAATTGGTACGATGGTGCTTCTAATACTCCTCAAGCTCGAGGACTCCTCGGCTTGAACAAAATGGAGTTACTAAAAATAGATAATGGTATTTACAATGGTTTTTTGTGATGAAAATCACTATTTTTGTAGGGGATTCTTCTGAAAATTTGACATACACTTCTTGGAGCTCCCTACTTGCTCCCTTTCCTCGTGTGTCCACCTTTTGATGTGCTTCCATGCTTTGTCCTTGACTTTGAGCTTCAACACTCCCCCCCCTCTCGAGTCTGTCGTCCCTGACAGACCCTTGTTGGAAGGGCTGTTCTGTGTAGTGCTTTGAGAGGTGGTGTCCATCCGTTGTATGAGCTGGTTCCTTGGATTCCAGCAAGAATGTGTCGTTGTGAGCTTTCAAAACTGCAAGTTGCTCAAAAGAGGTTGTCAAGAGTGATTTGGAGCAACTACTGGCTTCAATTTGCTTCCGAGATATGGATGTTGTTCCCATGATGTCTGCTAGCTCTTTTAAAGATGATGTTGAGAGCATTCATGCCAACTACTCATAACCCATAATGAATGATGGGTAAGTGTGTTCGTGCCTGGGTTGAAAAAAAGTATGTGCCTTGTGCACGGCCTTGTAATGTAGCCCTACGCATGCTTACTTGGAAAATGCATTGGAAGAAGTATGGTGCAAAAATTGCGGGTCTTGAGCTAAGTGCTCAAGGGTATGCTGACGAAGAGGTTTCCTAAACTATCATGGTTATGGTGTTTCCAGAGTAAAGATACTTACCATGGCGAAGGTTGATGGATGTTTGCCTCTTCGTGTTGTACACTCGGCCTTTGGGATGGAACCTTGTTGATGAATGTCCATGTTGATTGTCCACTGATGAGATCTTTTGAGTGGTGGATCCCCTCTCCTCTTTTCAAAGCAACATTTGTCACTAACAATGTGCATTTCTGAGCTTGGGCTCATGCACGTTCACTTCCCTATATTGACACTCAGAGGAATATTGGACACGTGCCGGTTTCTAAGAGATTACCATGCTGATTGACATAGACCATTCACCAGTGCTACTGTTCCATACTGGTTCAGGAAATACTGAGAATTGAATTGCTTTATATTCCTTGGCAAGCAACATCGGGTAACTACATCAAGCTGAGTTTCACATATTCTCTTTAGCTCACCATATGCAGGAGTCTTCTCCTCCAGAACTACCTTTTGCAGATATCTCCTTGGATGCTCTGGTACATGAGGTAGTTAAGCATCACTCAAGTTGCGGACCTTCAAGCTCTTCATTCCTACCATGGTAAGAGAAAATCATAGTTGTAGATGCCATGTTCATGCCAAATGCTTGTCCTCTACCAGATAAGGCAGCAATAATCTCACTGCTGGCCGAGACACACTGGGAACAAGCTCTCTCCCACTTCTTTTTTTTTTTTTTTTTTTAGAAAAAGGATATCACAAAACAAGAACACAAAAGTTAGTATCAATAGAAATGTTCGACATATGTCACTGTGCTCTTGTGCATGGGATTCTCAAGTGTGTCTATGCACGGCCGTGTAATGTGGCCCTATATTAATGCATACTGTGGAAATGCATGACCTAAATGGTGCAAAAGACAGGGTTGTGCAAGGAGCACATGGTTGTTGCTCGTTCGAGGCTTTCGATGTTATTTGTGGAGGTTGATGCCGACCTTGGTGGAGGTATCCATTGAGTCTCGAACTGATGTAATCCTCCTTATTGGAGTCCATTTTAGAACATCATTTGGCACTGTAGAGGTCACTTCAGGCGTCTTTCTCTTTGGATGCTTTCTGAACTGTGGTATCCAGTGTGGTTGATGCTTTGGTTCGGTGGAGGCTACTTGCACTTTTGGCTTCCAAACCCATATCCTTTTTGCATGTCTTCCTACTAATGTTGAAGAGCTGATTTGATCTTCCTTTGGTCTCTGTACGTGGTTCTTACCCTTTTCTCTTTTTGGCTTCTTTGTTGAAACCTTTTGCATGTGGGAGAACAAAGGTTGTTGTGGGTGTAGGATCTTCTTAGGTACCCACATCTGTAATTGCGCTTGTTGAGCTGCAGCTAACTTCTTAGGCACCCAAACTTGTTGGATATCTTGTGATGGAGCTTGTCTGAGCTGCTTCCTTCGTCTTCTGGCCTGGTTAGTGTGCATGGATGGGATTTGTGGAGGTAAGGATGGTGGTTGCTCTCCTTTGCATACCCAGATCTGCTTCATGCCCGGAACCGCTTTTTTATCGAATGGTGTCTTTCTATTTGATGTAGCAGTTGTCGTGAACGGTTGTGTTTGCTTGTGTGGTGGGCTCACTACTGTGGCTACTTGAGTCTTTGGAGAAGAAGAAAGATCCACCCGCCTTCGAACCTGGTCTTCCACGATTGACTCCTTCTGCATCATAGAGCTTTTGACACATACAACATCTTCTTTCATATGATTAGTCTTGGAAGAGCTAAGAGAGTGTGTGGTGCCATGATCTAGGAGCATGCAGTTCTCTAATTCTAATGTAATGCATTGTTCATGTACCCAAACTTGAAGAATTTGACTTCTTAGGTTTAAGTTAACTGCATGGTCATAGATCCAATCTTGACCCAAGACAAGTGGTTCTGTAAGGTTCTCATCTTGACATACTAGCGCTTTGACTTTCATTGGAACATCTTGAAGGTAGATGGGAAGTTCCACCTCGCCCAAACAAGGGGTTTCCACACCTCCCAATCCTATGAGATAAGCTTCTATGGGATTGAGGTTCAACCCCAAGTCTTGGCAGTAGGAAAGTCTAACTGCACTACTTGCTGCACCTGAGTCAATCAATGCTTTCACCGTCCTTGCATCCTTCCCTCGTCCTATCTCTATTTTCACAAAGGGTCTTCGGTCAATGACCTGAGAAGTCGCAATGCCTGACTTTTGACACATATCCATGTGATATTTTGGGGCTTTTGAGTTGACATCTAGGCCTAATCGTCTTAACTTATTTCGCCTTATGCGCTCTCTAGCCTCTGCCTGTGCTTCTTCTCTCACTCTTAACTCTTCTTCTTTTCGTTTCTTAGCAGTGTTGAGTCTCATTAGCATGTCCTCTGTAAGAGGTTCTTGATATAACTTGACTCTACAACCACTAATATAGTTTGGCAAGATATCACCTTCTAAAGTAGCCAATTGAACCGCGCCACTAGTGGAAATTCTGTTAATGATCATGGGTCCATATCCTCGTTTTTCCAACTTACGGGCATGTTGTTTCAGTGTGTAAACCAACACTAGATCTCCCTCTTTCAGTCCCTTATCCTTAATGTGTGCATCGAAGTAGGCCTTTTGCCTTTTCTTTGCAGCGTAGATGCCTGCAGCCGCTCGTAGCCTTGTCTCACCTAAGCGTTCTAGATCAAAGATCCTAGATGACAATTCATGTCCATTCCACTCATGCTCTTGTGCTACTTTTAAAGCAGGGATTAAGAAATCCAGTGGTAGCACCGCATTCTGTCCAAAGACCATCTGAAATGGGGTGGCATTGAGTACTGTTTTGTAGGCAACTCGATAAGCCCAAACCGCATGATTAAGTTGTTTGTCCCAATCCGAGCGTTTATTATTTACCAATTTTGTCAATACGTTACAAAGGATCTTATTGGTACTCTCGGCTTGTCCGTTAGCTTGTGGGTGATAAGGGGCAGATTTCTTATGTATCACCAAGAATTCTTGGAGAAGATTTTCAATGACTTCATTCAAGAAGTGTGTGCCTCTATCGCTCACTAACTCTATTGGTAGCCCATATCTCGTGAACACATTCTCGAATAAGAACTTAGCCGTCGTCTGAGCATCATTCTTTGTTGTGGCTTTCACTTCTACCCACTTGGTAAGGTAATCTGTGGCTACAATAACATACTCTGCATGGGAGTTTCTAGCAGGGGGATTAATAGGACCTATGAAGTCTATGCCCCACTTGGAAAAGGCACGCCCTCCCATCATTGGCCTCAAAGGCATCTCGTCTTTTCTAACTGGATACTGTGCACGTTGGCATGTGTCACATTTCTTCACATAGGTATGTGCATCCATATGAAGAGTGGGCCACCAAAGTCCTGAGAATAGAATGGTCTTAATCACTCGGTCAAGACCAAAATGTCCACCTGCAACACCACTGTGTGCAGTCTCTAAGACCCTTAAATAGTCTGATTCATGAACGCACAGTCTTAAGTAACCATCTTTACCTCTTCGGTATAGGTTCTCTCCTACTAAGGCATAGCCTTGAGCCTCTTGCTCCATATTTCGTCTTCTTGCTAGACTGGCCTCTTTGGGTAATCTTCCCGATCTCATAAACTCTACCAATGGAGCACTCCAATCTGGAATTAATGATACTTGATAAAGGGTCGCATGCTCCACTGGTGGTCTCTCTCTGCACATTGGACAATTCTTGATCCACTCATGTTTTTCTTTGTCCATGCTAGGCCAATACACTCCTAAACGTTTCAAATTCTGCAATGTTCGTTGTTTAGAATAGTGATTTCCTAGCAATCCCTCATGAGCTTGCTGCAACCAACTACTATGTTCATCATCCTCGACACAACAAGCTAATACACCCTCAGTATCTTGTTTGTACATGCTTCCTGCCAATATGTGATATTTTTGTGATTTTACAATTTCTTCTTGTGATGTTTTCACATTCTTATTTGCAGGGCCGAAGGTTAGGACTGGTACCAACTTGTTTGCCCATTTAGGAACAACTTCCAAATTGAACAGATAAGCATCAGGTAGTTCATCAGACACTCCTTGTGGTGACTCGCCTGAAGTAATGCGAGAAAGGTGATTTGCTCGAAGGTGGGTTCTACCTTTCCTGACAACAACTTCAAAGTCATACTCCATTAGTAAGAGGAACCATCTTACTAAGCGCCCAGTATTGCAAGGTTTATTGACCAAATATAACAAAGCTTGATGATCAGTGAAAAACTTGAACTTGTTGGCCAATAAATAGTGTCTAAACTTCTTTACAGCATATACCATGCCTAACCCTTCTCGCTCAGTTGTGGTATAGTTCTGTTCAGCTGCAGTGAGCTGTCTACTAGCATATGCTATGGGCAAATCTAAGTTTCCTTCACTTGTGGGTTGTGCTAGCACACATCCTATGGCATGATTGGATGCATCCACATGGACATGGAATGGTTTATTCCAATCAGGAGTGGTGAGTATTGGTGCCGTGCACAAACGTCTCTTCAGTTCATTGAAAGAATTCTCGCATTCGTCGTTCCACTCAAAATTAGACAACAAGGCATAAAGGGGTCTAGCTATGATCGCGTACATGTGGATAAACCTACGGTAGTATCCACAATGGCCCATAAAGGCTTGTACCTCTTTAATATTCCTTGGCCTTGGTAGCTCCGCTATGGCTCGTACCTTATCTTCATCTGTTGAGATTCCATTCTTAGAAACAATATGACCTAAGATTTTACCTTGACGCACCATAAACACACACTTTTCTGGGTTTAGACACACTCGATATTCTCTACACTTGTTGAAGATTTGTCTGAGCTCAGGGATGTGAACCCTTCTTTCTTGGGAATGAGCACATAAATCATCCACATACACTTCTAAGCTCTTTCGCAAGAACTCTTTGAAGACATGACACATGAGCCTTTGGAATGTTGCAGGTGCATTGGTGAGCCCAAATGGCATCACCCGAAATGCAAAGATTCCCCACTCTGTAGCAAAAGCTGTTTTGTGTTGATCTTCTGGGGCAATGGCTACTTGATTGTAACCTGAAAATCCATCAAGGAAGCTATAAACTTCCTTGCCTGCAACACGCTCCAATAGGTGTTCTGTGATTGGAAGTGGATAACTATCTCTAATCGTAGCGGCATTAACTTTTTTAAGGTTAATACACACTCGCAACTTCCCGTTCTTCTTGGGTACCACAACAATGGGGGACACCCATTCGGTATGCTCAATCTCATAGATGAATCCAGCCTCAATCAACCTATCAATTTCTTCTTTGATTTTGGCTGCATAGGTATCATTATATGTGTAGGGCTTCTGTTTGGTGGGCTTAGCATCAGCAGTCATGGGGATAGTATGAGAGCAAATTCTTGGATCTACCCCTTTCAAGTCTCTATAGTGCCATGCAAACACATCCCTATATTCCCTTAATAGAGCTATGAGCTCCATTTCTTCTCTTGCACTTAGGTCATCTCCTATATATGTGCATCTCTCTTCGTTCTCTTCAATGGTCACTACAATCTTCTTGGTCTTTTCTTTATTATCATATGATTCTCCTATGATGGCCTCTCTCTTAGGCATTCGTACCAAAATTTTGCGGTCGTCAACTTCATATTTCTTGAAGTTTTCTGGTACTTCAAACAATGATTCCTCCTTTTCTTGTTTCACTGCTTTTCTTTTCTTTTTCTTTGACTACTCTCACTTCCATCCTTTGAGTTTATTGTTTTAATACTTGTGAGAGGTTCTTCTTCTTTCTGGGTGAACACTCCTATATCTTCTAGATAGTGTTGCTCTGAGTTAAAGCAACTATCCATCACAATAGACTCCAGATCATCGTCATTCTCTTCTTCTTCTATGACATCACTAGGGTCACATTCTTCTAGCAAGGGTTGACACATGAACAGTACACAACATCATGGTTTGTATTTCCCTTACACTTGAGATATTGATTATCAAAATTTATTCAAATTTAGATTGGGCAAGATGCAAGGATGATAGGAGGAGCATTTCAGGATATATTTCATTTGCAGGTGATAAGCCAATATCATGGTCTTCAAAGAAGCAACCTAGTGTTGCTTTGTCTTCTACAAAAGCAGAGTATAGAGGACTGGCTAATGCCACACAAGAAGCCATATGGATCAAGCTATTGTATACAGAATTGGGTTTATATACTAGGTCACCAATAATCTTTGGAGATAATACAAGTTCACTTCACCTTGCAGCTAATCCCATCTATCATGCTAGGACCAAACATATAGAAGTCCATTACCACTATGTGAGAGAGAAGCTATTAACTAAAGACATTCAACTAACCTATGTGTCAACCATGCAGTGTGCAGATTTGTTGACTAAAGCTTTGGATGGAACCAAACTTTCTAGGTTCAAAGCAATGATTGGATTGCATGATATACATGGAATGAAGGACAAAGACCAAGCCAAAATGTTTGGCTTGAGGGGGAGCTGTTGGTGTGATTCACAAGCCTACACATTTGTCTTGATGGATACATTGAAGTCCATACACTTATGAAAAGCATAGGAATTATTGCTAGTGGTTAATTACCACTTTACTTCTTTGTAAACGTTAGTTTTCACTTGGAATCTTTGTAATCACCTACCAAAAGGAATTCATGGAAAAAGGTTAGCTTTGATTGATGGAATCTCTCCTAGGATATAGGAGCTTGATCATAGGGAGACAAAAGCTTGAATTTGAATTCAAATGTCTACTCACTCACTATAAAAGTGATCATAAAAAAGTTGCGGCTAAGACTCATCATTCCCGAGCTCATTACTGTCAATTCTGAGTGTGTGTGAGGCCTACACTCTAGCCCACACCTATCTACACCATTAGGCAATGATCCACATGCCAATGGATTTGTATACAAGTGTTCATTAATACATATATCTTCATTAATCATTTCTGAGTTCTCCGTCATACTACTTGAAAGTCTGTCAACTTGTGAAGTGCATATCTCAGTCATTTCTTCACCAAGTTCAAAGATCTAAAGCTTGTTAGATTCAGCTCAAAGTTCTCTACATTATATCAAAATTTGAAGAGATTCTATTCAGCCATTTCAGAGAGAAGCTCATCGAGGTGATCACTGGGCATTATCTGCTACAGTCCTAAAAAATCCGGGGTAAAGTTTATTTTGCTAAAGTTATTTCTCTGAGCATAGTTTATCTTTTTACATCATTCCACTTGGAATAGTTAACTTGCTAAGCTATTTAGATACCCCTAAAAGGAATGTTTCCAATTCCTATTGTGTTGGTCATGCTGAGCAACAGATCCAATAGGTGTCAAGACATAAATAGAAGGTTTTCTTGAGATTTTGAGTTTCAAAGTTATTTGTTTTGGTTCAATCTTTACACACATCATTTCCAAAGGACACAGATCATTTTAGGGTGTCATTGGAAAGCTAAGGAAGTCTATTTATCAACACTAAAGCATCAGAGGGCTGGTACAAAGCAGGATTTGGCAGTACCCACTCAATCTCTTGGAGTGTCCATCCATCTTTCCCAACACTAATCGTGACATGTGAGATAAGGATTGGAATCCCATTATTCCATTCCCTTTAGCCAATGTCCACTTTTGCACCTTGCATGCCTTCATGAGAATTTTTGATAGACTATTGAAGCACCTTATAGAATATGCATTTGCCATGAAGACAATTGATAAATCTATTCAAGATATAAAGAAAGTGGAGCAACTTCTTAATTCAATTGGTTTTCATGGTGGAAACGTAACCCTAGTTGTTAAGAAAGTTGGAGAATCTCAAGATAGTTTGCAGCAAGTGTCAATAACAGGGAATTAAGCAAGACATTTTTTTAGAAGAGGTACTAGCACTCAAAATAATGAATATTATGAGTTCTGGAAAGACTTATGCATGATCACAATAGACAATGAATCACAAGTTGATCTTTGTAATAAGAGAAAGAAGGTTTGGTTGAGATTTGATAAGTTGGTAGGCTTAATGGGTCCGACTAGGTCTAGTGCTATTCAACGTTAATTGTTTCAAGAAACATTAGTGGATTTCACCAAGTGTTTCATTCAATCTTGGGGAGAGAGCAATATAACACACTACATTGTAAGTGTAATCTTCTTCTACAAGTGTTCATTGCACTTACCTTTTTCCAATGTACTTAACAATTTTTAGCATATTTTATTTGCACACGGAGCTTATTTCATGCATCGATATGGGTCATTAGAGATTTTCAGTACCCAAGGAATGGAAAGTCACACTACAAAGCAAGGGGTGTCTACTTCAAAAACAAGCGATATGGTGGTGGTCCAATGCAATCAAACTACATCGAGGAGATGTTTAATTGGTTTTACCGCACTACATTCTCGAGAAACTTTTTTGTGGAACGACTAGGAAAAACTTGCAAGAATGATGCAACAAAACATTGCCAGTGAGAAATGGAAGTCATCATTAGGACCTCTCCATCATGCTCATTGGCGTGCTAGGAGACAACGAGAAGGCTCATCTTCGAAGTAAAGTGAATTCGTTATTTCCCATCATGTGGTAAAACCTATGATTATTGTAATCTTGGTTTGAATGTTTTATTATTTATATTATAATATTTTGTATGGTTTTAAAAACATTTTCTCCCTTCTAGTGTGAACAAACACTTTTGAAAAAAAATCTATAGAGGAAACTCACTTCATTTCACACTTTTTCCAACTCAAGAGAATGGCACATGCCAAGCAAACTGCAAGGAAAGCTTGCATGTTCTTTCCTAGCCCTCATCTAGGGACACAATGCCCACCATGGTTGCAACCCCCCCCCCCCCCCTCAAAGACCACAAAGTGGTTTTCAAAGCACATCTATGCCTGTGTCACATGATGTACACCACTTGGGAGCAATCCAGTGCGAGAACATGAAGTGTCCAATAGACAGGATTATTTCACTCCAAGAGGATTAGAGTCAATTTCAGATGATGAGCCACTGTTTAGTTCTAATGCCCAAGGAAAAAGTGATTATAAGAGACTTTATTTTGTTCAAACCCCTCGGAATCGGTCCAATTGGATTACCTGGAGCCCATAATTATCCCTCGAGGAATCCTTCCTTTGTATATGTACTAGTTCATATGCTTCCCGACAAACGCACCAAAATGTTGATTTCGTAACCCAAGGGAAACTGCCTTACACACACCTATGTTTTGTTAAATTAGCTTGTGCTATGCCACTTTCTTTTACTCTGAGTCCATAATTGCTCTCGAATATCACATATGTATATACCCGCTTTCACTTGCTTTTCCTTTGGTTCTTTTCTTTTCCTTTTTGCACATATGCATGCACACCCGCAATTCCCTCCCTTTCTTCATTCAACCCCCCTCCCTTCACGTCAGCTTTACGAAGTATATCGTGGGGTTTCATGACAAGGAAGGAGAAAGGAAGTTCTAATCAAGTCAAAGGCCTGACTTAGATTGTTGACTTGCACTCGATACTTTTCTTTAGCTTTATGTACTTTGTCAAGAATAGCAACTTAAGGATGGCACACTTGTTTTTCAGTTCTACGGCAACTAGAAGTGCACACAAGAAACCATGGTGAAATGGCATACATAAGTTCAATTGGCACAAACTAACTTGCCTGCACAAGCTAGAAATGTTGGATATTCTAACTCTCTATAAAATATTGAATTCAGGATAGTTCACTCTTCGAAATAACACATTTATATATGGCTGTCAATATCGAGTGTTCAATACTTCATGTAATTTATTCGTAGTCTTGAGGCGGTAAAAACATTACCATCAACATACAAGTTCACATATAATCAAGATCTTACCATTGTCTCATGTGACCCTCTCCGCGTATAAAGGATTTGAATTCACGTACGCCTTAAAGTATTGCTCGTTCACGATTACAACCCTCAAGCTTATGATAAGAAAGAAATTTAACATAGAGCATCATTCGCGGTCAGACTAATTTGTTTGGAAAAAGAAACACTTATTCAACCTCTGGAGTTTCAGGCTAATGCTCCCTATTTCAAAGATGAACCCTTTTTCATTTGAATAACGAAAAAAATAGAGAATTTTATTTCTTAGCGCTCCTGGGCTGGGATCTCATTGAACTAACAATTCCTTGTTCCTTGCCTTAATAAGGTTTCAGTATGAAATCATTATCTCTGCAGCGCACAATTTTGTTCACTTTTAATTAGATGCATTCCCTATAGAAACTCTGCGTACGTGTTGAGCTTCACACATACTGAAGTCAACCTATTCTCAGGTTTCCCAACAATGACCACAAAAATTAATGAAACAACTCCACAATGGTAATCGATGACTCAGATTCAATCTGTTCTTATGCACGCGATAAGGTGATAGCTCGTGCTTCAAAACGACAACTGCCTTTTTCTCTATAACAAAGCTTATTCACATCCATATTCTGTCCATTAGCCCGATCATCGTACATGTACAGAAGTGAACGCTGTCCTTGGATATTATTTAAAGAGACAAAAACAACAAACTTCCTCTGAGATAACTCAAACGCACAATCCATAACTCTCAGGTAATGAAACCTATGAACTTTTCATTAAACATCTGCACTCCCATTCAAACAAGTCATTTCTATTCATCCAAGATAACCATTCGAAGTACTCTCTAATCAATAACCAAAAACATTGCACAAAAAGGAAGAATCATTCCGATTGTTGTTTTTAAATTCCCATACAACAGATTCTTTGTCGTACCCAAAGATTCAAAACAATTGAAGGTGCTCACATAGTGGGATCGTTGGCGCATTATGACAATGAAGACTAGTATTAAACTTTAAATTTGAGTTCAGGCATGGAAAAAAACGTGATAACAAGCATTATCTCAATTTCCATAGAGAACAAAGGTTTGAGAAACTTTGTAAAGTCACAAATCAAAGTGTAAAATGCATAGATTATCTGTAAAACAGCACACAAAATGCACGTTTACTTACAAGTATATATATATGCATCTAAAATAGCCTCGAGGTTAGTGCATGATAGTGTGAACTTATTATAGTACGAGGATAATGTATGAAAGATTAAGAACTTACATTATGATTCCCATGGTCACTTCATTCTGTTAGAGATTTGTCGAAAATAGAACGATGCAAATGATGAAACTCGCTGTCAATCCTTTTCTTTCCAATCGCTCTTATCTCCCTCTTAACTTGTTCCAAAAAAAAAATTGACGCATGGACTGTATTTCTACCTGAAGTCAAGCGAGAATGAAATTCCACTTCAGATAGTCATCCTTCTCCCGTAACACGAGATGATTCCTATTTCTGAATAACGGCTCATCTCCCCAGATGAAAATCCATGTCGAAGGCCTCTCCTTTTGTTTTCCGCCCATCCTCTATTCTCCTCTTTTTCATGCCGAAGTGTACAACATCATATGCAAACGACTGAGTAGGAACGCCTTTTCTTCTCCGTTGCTGGATCCCTTCGGATGGCCCTCCTCCCCACGAACTGCAAGATGCCTCCCCTTCAGAACTTTCCCCTTCTCTTCTACCGCAAGGCCAAGAACACTAATCTTTCTGTACAGAAAACGAAGTAGGAACTCGAGCCGATGTCTCTACCAAAAACGAAGGAGAGAGAGAGAAAACCCTCCGAACCCTCCTCCTTATTCAGAAAAGAAAAAAACCCTCCCGTAGTTTTTCCCTTTTTTTTTTTTCTTCCAATCCCGATTGAAAAAGCGGGGCTTATCCAGAGCGTCCCCATCCAAAACTTGTGCCGCCCAGCACCACATCCTAGGTGGTGGTCCCCTAGTCCATCCATCCCCACAATTAGTTGATTAGGTTCATTTTCCCTCCTCCAATAGAGGTGACACATCATGGCACAACAAGCTTTGAGACACCTCTACATTTGATTGGGTTTCCTCACTACCAACCATCAATTCTCCTTGCAAAACACCTACATTCAAATGAAAAATCTCCGAAATAGAACATGTTAGTGCATAATCATTAACAATTTTCCAGCTAACATACTCCCCTCTTCTTATTTGCGAAGTCGTCCTCGACGAGCCACTCTCGCTGCAATCTAATCAAAATAGCCATGGAAATATCAATGTACAACAAGCTTGCATACCTTTCCATTGAGCCGTCACTTCCACTGAACCAAGTATAAGTCAAGACCTACATAAAAACCTTGGAGTTTCCGACACACTGGAAAACCCTCGGATAGAGCACACAAGTTATAAAGCAAACCCGTTGCATTACCTTGCTAAAGCCTCATCCATAAGTACATATACAGTCTCCGTGCCTTCAAGAATGGTGATTCAGAGGGAGCTGATCTGTCGCAAGCCACCATATACCAATCACACAAGCAATTAACATTCCCTTCCAGGCGATCGTCGCCCTCTCCTCTCTCTCTCTCCCCCTAAGGAGTGGGGAATAATTTCATAGGTAAATTTTATTTTAATCACACGTTGGCCTACGTTGACATTGGATGCGATTCGTGGACCTGACCACCCGATCAGGTTGATTCCACCCATCTACCAATGCAATGCAGCGCACAACACACAAACACACAATGATAACACATAACATATATCAGCTAGCCCATAACGAAGCTGGATACGGCTCGTGGTCGTGACTACCTAGCCACGATGGCTCCACCTACCTACCAACCCGTTATGGCGCATAGCTAAGACGTAAACATATACATCCCAAGCCTATGGCGAAACTAGCTGCGGCTCGTGGTCCTAACCACACGGCTAGGATAAATCCACCCACCTACTAGCCCACCATAGCGCATTGGTACGATCACAGCAACACAAATTTTTTCTTTTCTTTTCTTTTTCTTTTTTTTTTTCATAGTGAATTAATTTACCACGTCCTGAGAATTAGGGAGAGGAAGAAAGGAATTTTCCCACTTACCCACACATGCATGCAAACATATACACTCTAGCCTTTGATAGATCAACCACCTCTTCACTCCATTCTCTCAATTATAGACACTACATATGTATTCATCGATTTGACTTTTCACTAGGTAACTACGACCAGCTATGCCTTAGTTCTTCCTGTACCTATCCTTAGACAATCTAGAATGTGGGTCTCCGGGATGTCTCATGTAGCCTCACATCGTACTCGCATCCCAACGACTTCCCTAGGGCGAGTCAGGCTCAACTTCAGGAGCTCCGTCATCACTTCCTATTGTTAACACATCTGCCCAAGCCCAAGTGATATCGTTTTCTTCGTTAGGCATTTCCCTTGAAGGGTCGAAATAGTAATATCGATCCCTCGCCCATCCTACATGTCAGGTCAGGTATTCCTCAAAACACTCAATGTAAAACGCAACATCCAAACCCTGGTTTATAAAGCATACCAGCCAATGCGCTTCCTCAACATCATATTCCGTCTCAAAGTCGTCGACATCTATGTCCATGCGGGCGAATGTTTGGTCCGAGAAATTTATCCTTAGCTCGTACAAGTAGAGTTGCGTTATTTGATCTGCCATTTTGTTACTTAGCCCCTAACAGTCTCTGCATAACACAAAAAATATTAGAAGTCCAAAATTCTTGAGCTAGCAGGGAAGAATATTTATGACACACAAATCATAGCTTACATATGCGCATATATATATATATATATATATATATATATATATATATATATATATATATATATATATATATATATATATATATATATATATATATATATATATATATATATATATATATATATATATATATATATATATATATATATATATATATAACTATACATCTGTGTACAAGGAGTCTACTACGTCCTTCTGCTTGGATCTCATCTGGCTTCTCTCGCCCTAATGTCACTTGAAGTATGGTTTAACTCGAAGCGCGTTAACCTTCACGGGAGCACATTCTTCTCCTAAATCTTGAATTTGCATGGAACCATTAGAGTTGAGTTCCACCACCTTAAACGGTCCTGCCCATCTTGTTTGTAACTTCCCCGGGAATTTATAATATTTACTATCATAGACTAGCACTAAATCTCCTTCTTGAATCACATAGGTCTTGAGATTCTTGTCGTGCCTCTCCTTCCGTCTTTTCTGAATAGCTTCCAGACTTTGTTGTGCAATGAGTCTCTTTTCTTCTAGTTTGACCAGTTGTATGTATCTCTCCTTCAATGACTCTTCCTCTCCTAGCCTGGCCTCGATGGCCATTCTTAATGTCGGCACTTCTTTTTCGATGGGAAAGATGGCTTCCTCGCCATATACTAGATAGAACGGAGTGCTCTTAGTCGTCACTCGATAGGATGTTGGATATGCCCACAAGGCTTCCAAAAGTCTCTCATCCCAGTCTCTCCTATGCACAGCTACTGTCTTTGTCAGAATCTGTTCCAGCACCTTGTTGGTGACCTCCACTTGTCCATTCGCCCTCGGGTAATATGGAGTGCTCTTCCGATGTTTGATCTTATACAACTCCATTAACTCCTCGATCAATTCGTTGACAAAATGTGTTCCTCTATCACTCACTATCTCCAACGGGCATCCAAATCGAGTGATAATTTGTTCATACAAAAATTTCGCTACATCAACAGCTCGGTCAGTCTTCAGAGCTTTAGCCTCTACTCACTTGGTAACATAGTCAGTGCAGACCAAAATATACCTATTAGACCGACCTCTTGAGGGAGGATGAATAGGCCCCACGAAATCAATTCCCCACTTCTCAAATGGCTTAAGAGCCAGCACCAGCGTAAGAGGAGCTGCATGTACTAATGTTGGTTTGCCCATTCTTTGGCATTTGTCGCATTTCTTGCAGTATGTGTGAGAGTCTTTAAACAAAGTTGGCCACCAATACCCAACCAATAAAACCTTTCTTGCCGTCAGCTCACCAGCAAAATGTCCACCGCAGGGTTCATCATGTAATGCTCTCAACACTAGGGTTGCTTCTTCTTCCTAGAGACACCTCCGATAAATGCTTTCATATACAAAATATCGATAGAGCTGCCCACCAATGATGCTATGGTGCTTCGCCAATGCTAACAGTTTTTGCTTCTCTCTCTTGCTTGCTCCTGGCGGATATTTAGTGGTGCATAAGAAGTTCACCAAGTCGGCATGCCAAGGTACTTTAGCATCAACCTGGAATAGATGCCCATCAGGAGCATCATCGGGCACACCAGAGATTGGCTCCTCATTAACAATTCGAGATAAATGGTCAGCCAATATATGTGCTTTGCCTGGTTTGGTTACCACTGTGAACTAAAATTCTTGGAGGAGTAGCATCCACCTCATCAATCGTCCTGATAGCTCGGGTTTATTAATGATGTACTTTAGGGCTTCATGATCCACATAAAACGTGAAATGCTTTCCCATTAGGTAATGCCGATACTTATTTACCGCAAAGATCATCGAGAGACATTCCTTTCCTGTAGTCATGTAGTTTCTCTCAGTGATATTCAAATTGCAACTTGCGTAATAAATAGGATGGTCCAATTTCCTTTCATCGGCTTGACATAGCACTGCTCCAACCGTAGTATGAGAAGCATCTGTGTGCACATGAAATTCTTTTGTCCAGTCAGGTGCTACTAAAATTGGCGCATTTATCAATTTCTTTTTGATCAAGTCGAAAGCAACTTGACACTCTCCAGTCCATTGGTATTGTTGGTCTTTCCTCAAAAGATTCGTCAATGGTGCTGCTATTGATGCAAAATTTAATATAAATCGTCGGTAATAATTAGCATGCCCCAAGAATCCTCTGAGTTGCCGCAAGTTTTGAGGAGGTGGAAGTTGTCCGATTTTTTCTACTTTATCCTCGTCAACAGCGATCCCTTTTTTGGAAATAACATGTCCCAAAAGCAATCCTCTTCGTACTCCAAATGTACACTTTTCAGGATTTAATGAGATGCCTTTTTCAATGCTTCTTCTTAAAATAGCTTCGATCCTCTCCATCATGTTTTCATCATTGCCTCTGATTGCAAAATCATCGAGGAATATCTCTATCCAATCCTGCAAATAGTCTTGATATGCAGCTATCATTGCTCTCTGGAATGTGGCCGGTGCATTGCATAATCCAAATGGCATCACACGATATGCATACGTACCCCATTCTGTGGTGAAAGTAGTTTTTGATTGATCCTCTTCATGGATTTGAATCTGGTTGTACCCACTGAAACCATCCAAAAATGAGTACAATTTATGGCCAGCCACTCTGTCCAAGATTTGATCAGTGAATGGCAAAGGGAAGTGATCCTTTTTTGTGTGCTCGTTCAACTTTCGATAATCTATGCAAATACGGATTTTCTTATTTTTCTTCGGAACAACTACAATTGGTGATACCCACTCGCTGGATGCGATGGGATATATAAATCCTGCCTCCAATAACTTAGTCAATTCCAGTTTGATCAATTCCGAATAGACTGGATTTGTCCGCCTAAGTCGACATATTGGTCGGGTGCCTTCTTCCAAATCTATATAATGTTGGCAGATTCGGGGATCAATTCCTCTCAGATCACTATATGACCATGCAAAGGCCTTGCTGAAATTTTTGAGTGATAACTTAATACAATCTCGTACTCCATCTGGTAGCTCTGACCCCACGCTCAAGAACTTTTCTGGAAAAACTTCCCATTTTTCCACCTGAGTTTCTCGCGAATATTCTTTATTCCTTGATGACACTGTGATTGGAACGTGCTCTCCAATCATGCGTGCATGGTTGGCCAGTAAATCATTGTTTTGTTCTTTTTCAACCGCACCCAATTTCTTAAGTTCAGCTTTTGCAATGGCTTCCCGCACTTTAGTTCTACTTTCCGCTTCTCTGTCTGATTGTCGACTTCTCCTTAGAAGCTCTTCTTCTAGCATTCTAACCCTTTCTCTCAACTGTTCCACTTCCATTGTCGAAGCTAGCTCTAGTTTCAACTCTTCTTTTGAAGTTCCCTTCTCCAGGGATTGAGTAGCTTTATTTTCCTTTGCGTCTATACTCAACATGTAGCACTCAAATTCACTTGTATGTGTCAACCATCCCAGCAACTCCTGGTCTGAATCATCCTTGTAACATAGAGGATCTATGTACTCGCCCACTTTTGCATGTTAGAGGTTGGCCAATTGCAGATTAAATCCATCCTGTAAAAGGTCCTTGGAAGTCTCCGTGCGCAGGGCAAATCTTACGCGCGCCATTTCTTGTCTAACCTTTTCCTTTGCTTTTTGCTCCCTCTGCTCAGCCGTTGTCAATTTCTTGCCGGTCAAGTTTGGGGACACTTGAAGTTGTATTTGATCAGCCTTCGGTCCAATTGTGATAAATCCTATGCGCCAATCGTGCACACATTCAGCTTGCACCAGCCATGGCCGTCCAAGTAGGATCGAGAAGGTAGCCTCTGAGGTCCTTGGTCTTACTATCAGATAATCAACTTTAAACTCTAGACCGCCCACAATTGTGCTTACATTCTTCAAAAGACCCGCAGGCTTCACTTGTGTTTGATCTGCCATTCTCAAGGACATCGGCGTTTCTTCCATGTGGTTGAGGCCCAAAGCTTTCATCATGAACTCAGTCATTAAGTTGACTGCGGCCCCACTATCTAACTGAGCACCAGGGACTGCATACCCTTTAATCTCGACTGTCACAGCTGGAGCGTTCGAATCAATTTGCCTCGTAATGCTTTGAATGATCCCTTGAACGTCTTTGTCTTGTCTCTTTTTATCTCGAGCTTTCCTTGGCTTCTTAATATATTTGTTGTAAAATTGTTTCCTATAAGTAGGTGAACGTTTTAGCAATGTGCCAATATCCAGCGTGACTTCTGTGTCAGCGAGCAACTTTACAATATCCACTTCTTCCACACTTTGTCTTTCCTTCCTACATTTTGGAGCCCTTAATCTTTCAGGGAATGGTGCTATGCCTGGCACAAACTCCTTGGTCACTGGTGGAAGAATCTCTATCTCTTCCCCATCCTCACTTTCTTGCTGCTCAGCAAATCCTCCAACTTGGTTTTCTACCTCTCCATGTTCGGTTATCTTCTCCTGGCTAGCTTTTTCGCTTTCGCCTTCCAGATGCTTCTTTGAATACTCTTGGGTCCTTGTGACTACTACCACAATTGGCTCTTTATGCGGTTTCTTGGCTTGGTAAGCATCCACAAAGTGCATCGACGAGCTAGAGCCTTCTTGAGGGTTCGGTGTCTTGAACACTACTTCGATTGTAGGAACATGCTCTTGAGCTCTCGTTGTGGAATGCATCTGAGTATCAACATAATTCGAGGACCCTACTGGTCCTTTTTCCTTGCCGGCGATAGCTCTTTGTTTTGGACAATCTTCATCAAAGTGGCCCTCTCCACTACAGTACCTACATAGTGGGGTATAATCAATTGGTTTCTTTTCGTTTGGACATCTAGATTGAGTATGGCCAAAGCCATGACATCTCCAGCACTAGATTGGACCATCTCTCCTTTGATCACGTGCAACTCCTCTCGGATAGTCTCCTCCCTCACCCTGAGCACCATATCCATAAGTCGGTCTGTTTTCCCAACGAGATGTAGGTGGGACACTTTGAGCGGGCAATCCCGTGTAAGGTCTTTCTCTTGTATCTCGCGATTTCATGGTTCTCTCTTCATAGGCTCTCTTGTTGTAACATCGGTCCTCCGTGTGATTTGTTCTTCCACAAAAAGTACAACGCATCCTAGGTGGTGATCTCTCTGTGAATACTCTCGAGACTGTAGGGCATTCTGAAGCCAAATGGCCGTAACCATGGCACTTTCTGCACCATGTGTTCGATCTAAACACTTGATTCGGGGTTGTAGTTACCTCTGGTTTTATTGTGTATGTTTCCTGGGTGATTGTGGCAGCTTTTATAGCTTGCGTGACCAACTCCAATATTCGTTCTTCAGTTAGCGCAGGCTTTACCTTGCTTGGCGTGCTAGTGGTAGCTACAAAAGCTAGAGTCGTTAATGCGGGACTTCCTTGGCCAGGATCTTTTGTTGGTATGTTGCCTGGGCCTCCCATTGGCTCGTATAAGAGCTCCATCTTCCTCTGTTGACATAATTGTACTTCCTCCCAAAGCCTCGCTTGTTCGTTAGCATCCACTAAAGTTGTTGGTCTTGTCAGGCTGATATGCTGCTGTGCCGTAGGATCTCTCAATCCCGC
The DNA here is from genome assembly GCA_020310875.1 of Ceratopteris richardii. Lineage (NCBI taxonomy): Eukaryota > Viridiplantae > Streptophyta > Polypodiopsida > Polypodiales > Pteridaceae > Ceratopteris > Ceratopteris richardii. Next base: position 179,572,326 of record CM035418.1, read on the forward strand.
AATGAATCTTCTCTTCAATGTCTCATCGTTCGGGGCATTCGCGCCCATCTTTCTTACCAACGTTTCCATTCTCTGAATGTAGTTATCGATGCTCTCATTGACTCCTTGTCGCAAGTAATCCATCTGTTGGGCCAATCTATCTTGGAAGCCTTGTCGTCAAAACTTTGCTAAGAAGGCTTCCTTGAGCATCTGATAAGTTCCACACTCTTGAGGTGTCAAATTCCCATACCAGTTGGCTGCCTCATCACGAAGAGTAGCCGGAAAGATCCTCAACCTTTGAGCTTGGTCTACTACCTCATTGGCCGCACACGTAACCTCAAACAGTTGGATAAAACTATCAGGATCCTCATCCCAAGCACCTGAAAACTTGGTGAAGTCCCCCAAGTGAACCGAAATCCGCTGAGCCATTTCAAACAGAGGTGTGATGTCAATATCACTTCGATCCCAGAAATTTAGCACACGTGGCCTCACGATCCCTCCTTCAAACTTTTGCACTTGATTCGCGACTCTCCTACGGGAGTACACATTTTTAGCCGATTTCTTCGAGCTAGTCGAGCTTGACTCGCCTTGCAGTTCCCACCTCTTCGTTTCTCTTTCAAGGGCTCTTCTCTGAGCGCGTTCCTCTCTTTGCGTTTGTGTTGCTCCTAAGGATGAGCTCCCCTCACTCATGTACTAGATCTGGAGTCCGCAAGCTCGGCCAACATGTGGCGCTAGGCTAACCTATGGCCCTCTCTTATAGAGACGTGCCAAGCTATTCCCTGCAAACGCACCAAAATGTTTAGTTCTAATGCCCAAGGAAAAAGTGATTATAAGAGACTTTATTTTGTTCAAACCCCTCGGAATCGGTCCAATTGGATTACCTGGAGCCCATAATTATCCCTCGAGGAATCCTTCCTTTGTATATGTACTAGTTCATATGCTTCCCGGCAAACGCACCAAAATGTTGATTTTGTAACCCAAGGGAAACTGCCTTACACACACCTATGTTTTGTTAAATTAGCTTGTGCTATGCCACTTTCTTTTACTCTGAGTCCATAATTGCTCTCGAATATCACATATGTATATACCCGCTTTCACTCGCTTTTCCTTTGTTTCTTTTCTTTTCCTTTTTGCACATATGCACGCACACCCGCAATTCCCTCCCTTTCTTCATTCAACCCCCCTCCCTTCACGTCAGCTTTACGAAGTATATCGCGGGGTTTCATGACAAGGAAGGAGAAAGGAAGTTCTAATCAAGTCAAAGGCCTGACTTAGATTGTTGACTTGCACTCGATACTTTTCTTTAGCTTTATGTACTTTGTCAAGAATAGCAACTTAAGGATGGCACACTTGTTTTTCAGTTCTACGGCAACTAGAAGTGCACACAAGAAACCATGGTGAAATGGCATACATAAGTTCAATTGGCACAAACTAACTTGCCTGCACAAGCTAGAAATGTTGGATATTCTAACTCTCTATGAAATATTGAGTTCAAGATAGTTCACTCTTCGAAATAACACATTTATATATGGCTCTCAATATCGAGTGTTCAATACTTCATGTAATTTATTCGTAGTCTTGAGGCGGTAAAAACATTACCATCAACATACAAGTTCACATATAATCAAGATCTTACCATTGTCTCATGTGACCCTCTCCGCATATAAAGGATTTGCATTCACATACGCCTTAAAGTATTGCTCGTTCACGATAACAACCCTCAAGCTTATGATAAGAAAGAAATTTAACATAGAGCATCATTTGCGGTCAGACTAATTTGTTTGGAAAAAGAAACACTTATTCAACCTCTGGAGTTTCAGGCTAATGCTCCCTATTTCAAAGATGAACCCTTTTTCGTTTGAATAACGAAAAAAATAGAGAATTTTATTTCTTAGCGCTCCTAGGCTGGGATCTCATTGAACTAACAATTCCTTGTTCCTTGCCTTAATAAGGTTTCAATATGAAAGCATTACCTCTGCAGCGCACAATTTTGTTCACTTTTAATTAGATGCATTCCCTATAGAAACTCTGCGTACGTGCTGAGCTTCACACATACTGAAGTCAACCTATTCTTAGGTTTCCCAACAATGACCACAAAAATTAATGAAACAACTCCACAATGGTAATCGATGACTCAGATTCAATATGTTCTTATGCACGCGATAAGGCGATAGCTCGTGCTTCAAAACGAGAGCTGCCTTTTTCTCTATAACAAAGCTTATTCACATCCATATTCTGTCCATTAGCCCGATCATCGTACATGTACAGAAGTGAACGCTGTCCTTGGATATTATTTAAAGAGACAAAAACAACAAACTTCCTCTGAGATAACTCAAACGCACAATCCATAACTCTCAGGTAATGAAACATGTGAACTTTTCATTAAACATCTGCACTCCCATTCAAAGAGGTCATTTCTATTCATCCAAGATAACCATTCGAAGTACTCTCTAATCAATAACCAAAAACATTGCACAAAAAGGAAGAATCATTCCGATTGTTGTTTTTATATTCCCATACAATAGATTCTTTGTCGTACCCAAAGATTCAAAACAATTGAAGGTGCTCACATAGTGGGATCGTTGGTGCATTATGACAATGAAGACAAGTATTAAACTTTAAATTTGAGTTCAGGCATGGAAAAAAACGTGATAACAAGCATTATCTCAATTTCCATAGAGAACAACGGTTTGAGAAACTTTGTAAAGTCACGAATCGAAGTGTAAAATGCATAGATTATCTGTAGAACAGCACACAAAATGCACGTTTACTTACAAGTATATATATATGCATCTAAAATAGCCTCGAGGTTAGTGCATGACAGTGTGAACTTATTATAGTACGAGGATAATGTATGAAAGATTAAGAACTTACATTATGATTCCCATGGTCACTTCATTCTATTAGAGATTTGTCGAAAACAGAACGATGCAAATGATGAAACTCGCTGTCAATCCTTTTCTTTCCAATCGCTCTTATCTCCCTCTTAACTCTTTCCAAAAAAAAAATTGACGCATGGACTCTATTTCTACCAGAAGTCAAGCGAGAATGAAATTCCACTTCAGATAGTCATTCTTCTCCTGTAACACGAGATGATTCCTGTTTCTAAATAACGGCTCATCTCCCGAGATGAAAATCCATGTCGAAGGCCTCTCCTTTTGTTTTCCGCCCATCCTCTATTCTCCTCTTTTTCGTGCCGAAGTGTACAACATCATATGCAAACGACTGAGTAGGAACGCCTTTTCTTCTCCGTTGCTGGATCCCTTCTGATGGCCCTCCTCCCCACAAACTGCAAGATGCCTCCTCTTCAGAACTTTCCCCTTCTCTTCTACCGCAAGGCCAAGAACACTATTCTTTCTGTATAGAAAACGAAGTAGGAACTCTAGCCGATGTCTCTACCAAAAACGAAGAAGGAGAGAGAGAGAAAATCCTCCGAACCCTCCTCCTTATTCAGAAAATAAAAAATCCCCCTTCCGTAGTTTTTCCCTTTTTTTTTTCTTTTTTTCTTCCAATCCCGATTGAAAAAGCGGGGCTTATCCAGAGCGTCCCCATCCAAAACTTGTGCCGCCCAGCACCACATCCTAGGTGGTGGTCCCCTAGTCCATCCATCCCCACAATCAATTGATTAGGTTCATTTTCCCTCCTCCAATAGAGGTGACACACCATGGCACAACAAGCTTTGAGACACCTCTACATTTGATTGGGTTTCCTCACTACCAACCATCAATTCTCCTTGCAAAACACCTACATTCAAATGAAAAATCTCCGAAATAGAACATGTTAGTGCATAATCATTAACAATTTTCCAGCTAACAGCCACCAACAAGGACACCCATCAAGGCAAGACCCAAACAAAAGCCGATAAGAAGGGTTGTATCAGAGAGCGATGAGGAGTCATCCCCAAATGACGAAAGCAGCAATCAACCACCATGGAATGATATGCAAATTCCAACGAGCCATAGGGTGACTGCACATGGAGGCAAGACACTTCCACAAGGACAAGGGCAAATACCAATAGAGGAGGAAAGGGAGAAAATTCAACAACCACATCGACAACAAAATGTGCAAGATGAAGCTAGATCCTCACATCGTGTACATCGGAGAAAGAAAAACTATCAACCATGACTTAGACATCAACCACAACCAAAGATACCTCCCAACACAAGAGCTCCACAAAGTCGAAGGAGGCACTGTAGGGATTTCGTAGAGATATGACACTACCAAAAGTCTGTTTAGCTACTCATACCACAAAGAGCTTTTGCAAGGGTAGTAAAAGAAAAACTACAAACCTAATGTGGAGGTCTACGAATACAAGGGATAGCACTTGAAGCACTTCAAGAGGGATCTGAGGCCTACCTCATCTCCATGCTTGAGGACTATAACCTGTGTGCTATCCATGCCAAGAGAGTAACCATACAACCCAAGGACATTCAGATAGCAAGAAGAATTAGAGGAAATAACCCATGACGTGTATATTGTACCCTTTGATAGGCCTACTTTGTGATCTAATACAATGAATAATAGAAACTTTTGATTTTACCTATATTATTTGTGTCTTTTTTTTTCTCTCTCACTTTCTCTATCTTTGACTCCCCACCATAAGAGTATGTAAATAACGTTTCTTTTAGCCAGTTATATATGGAATGAGTTGAACATGCATACATTTGCCTATTGTTTTTTTGCTAGATATGTACATGTTGTACTTAATATTGCCCCTAATGTCATTTTCATGCAAAAGAAAACCCTCGCCACGTAAACGATGGATTCAACCTTATAAATTTTTTGCAGGGCTGAATCCCGCGTTTTTATGGCTGGGGTGTTTTTTTTTTTCATTTTATGGCCTTTTGTATGCATAATGTGTATAGATGAGATGTTAGCTATGTATAATACAGCGGATATTCTGTATAGGTAATCTTTGGCTTGCTCTGACTTCAGTGTAAACTTGATGCCACCCATTACCAAGAGAAAATGAACAATATCATACTATCCTACACATTGGAGCCCCTACAAACACTAAAAAAGGCCAAAAAAGCCCCAGCCACAGAAACGCAAGAATCAGCCCTCCAAAATTTTTGTAGGGTTGATTCCCGATTTTCTGTGGCTGGGGCTTTTTTGGCCTTTTTTATGATTTTTATGATACCCTATAGACCATAGGCACAATAGACAAACCATAAACCATGATTAAAAAGACTTAAAATTACATACAATTTGTGGAGGTAATGGTAGGTTCAATTTATGAAGTACATTTCATACACATAACTAGACAAAATAGGACAAACTAAAGCTTGTATTATCCAAACATTTACATCATTTCTCAGATGCCTTCAATTTCTCTACAACTTTCTTTCTCCTTTGGAGAGATTGATGCAGCTGGTAAGTCAATATAGATCTTGATATTACATGGGGGTCTTGCATTCCCAGACCCATGGTGATAACTATTTGCCCTAGTACTTTTCCCTAAAATTAAGTCCTAATGTAGTTATAAGAACCAAAATGACACAATTAGTGCCTTGGGTAATTGTACATAGACACAAAATTTTGCTAAGGGCCTTCAAACACCAAGTCATGAAGTGCCCATCCGGCCTGTAGTCTTTATGTATGATAACAAAATCATCCTTTTGCAACTTTCTGATGAAGTTTTCCAAGGATGAACCACTCCCGTGAGAAGCTTGATCCCCGCCAGATCTTGCTGCAAAATTGTCGAGCTCAATTGCTTCGTGTTAAGAAAAAATGAGAATTCAATCTCTTACTTTGTTAACTTAAATTATCCGTTTATTCAATTTAATTATCACTTACATCATGAAGCTTGTCTTCTTCCTCCCCTCTTCTAAGGGCATCAAGACCAATGCTAGAGTGGGCCATTGCCACTCTGCTCTGCTACGGGGGATATAGGAATTTTTGGCTTCATTATCCTCTCTTGTGTTGCACTAAACTCCTCCTCTGTAGTATAATTGTTATCATCTTTTAAGATATCAGTACACACCATTGCTATGGTGTCTGCCACAGAAATCCCCAAGTGGGATTGCCTTCTTTTCAATTATTTCACATGTGTTGTCAAGCGAAACATCTCACAATGTGGAGAAAATACTCAAGCATTCGTCTAGACATAGACCGAATGCCTTCTTAATGTCATGAAGAAAAATAAATTCATCTCCATCCACAACGATGATGGAGAGATATTCAAGTTCCACCTCTGGTAATGTGGGCTCAGAGGGGTTGAGATTTGAAGGGGGCCTCCTCCATGCTTGATTGCTCACGTAGTTTGTCCTCAACACCACCAAGAAATTCTTGGTGGATTGTAATGCTTTTTTTGGCAAAATTTATGGCCACTTGTTGAGGCTCATTCTTCTCATTAACAAAACCCTAGTGACAAGGTTGGGGAGCTCAACAGGTGTAGGCTCGCGCTCCTCATTGATGATAAAATATGTTGTTGCAATGTAGGAAAGGTACTTTGTACCCATCCTCTTATTTCTGTTAAGTTTCTTTACTAATGGCACAAAGTCATCTAATAAGTGCCCTGTGTTTTTAGCAATTGCCATGATGCGCTTAAGGCGCTTCATAAAGGCTTCATCACCTTTGTGTATGTAGAGTAAAAGGTCACATGGGACCCATTTACCCTCATAAGGTGGTATTTCTATAGAGTAACGCAAGATGTAGTACTCAATGTTGGTGTAAATCACAAGCCTACACATTTGGCTTGGAAGATATCATGAAGACTCTACATGCATGAAGAATCATAGGAACATATGCTAGTGATTACTTACCACTTTACCTCATTGTAAAAGTCAATTTGACTTAGGATCTTTTGTAATCACCTACCCAAATGATTCGTGGAAACGTTAGTTCACTTGATTGAGAGAATATCTCCAAGTTTTTAGAAGCTTGATTAGAAGGAGCCAAGAATTTGAATTTGAATTCAAATTCTTACACATTCCATATAAAAGGTGAACTTGAAAAGTCGGGGATAGAGACTTATCTCCCGAGCTTCATTCTACTGTCATTGAGTGTGTGTGAGGACTACTCCATAGCCTACACCTCTCTAAACCATTAGGCAATGCTATTCATGCCAATGGGATTGTACACAAGTGCTAACTAATAGATACATTTATATCATTCATCTCTGTGTTCTCTGCTAGTCTACTCAAAAGTCTGTCAACTTGTCAAGGGCATATCTCAGCCAATACTCCACCAAATTCAGTGATTCAAAGCTTGTTGGATTTAACGCAAAGGCATCTACATGCTTACAAAGTTTGAAGTGATTTCATTCAGCCAATTCAGAGAAATTGTCGTCGAGGTGCTCACTGGTCTATCTCTGCTACAGTCCTAAAAAGTCGGGGGTATTTCAAATCTTGCTAAATTAATTTCTCTTAGCATAGTTCATTATTTTACGTCGTTCTACTTGCAAATGTTAGCTTACTAAGCTAATTGAATACCCCTAGAAGGAATTTTATCAATTGCTACTGTGCTGGTCACACTTAGCAAAACATTCAACAGGTGTCAAGACCAAAATAGAAGTTTTTCTTGACTTTGTGACTTCCAAAGTTATCTGTTTTGATTCAATCATTGCACACATTATTTCCAAAGGACATAGGCCATTTCTTGGTGTCATTGGAAAGCTAAGGGATTCTACTAATCAAGTTTGAAGCTAAAGAGGGCTGGTACAAAGCAGGTTCTAGCAGTACCTACTAAATCTCTTGGATCATCCATCCATCTTTCCAAATAGTGGTATCAGAGCAAATAAGGTAAAATAAGAGATGGTTTTCCTTCATTTATTGACAAATTGGACAGGAACAATTATCAGGCTTTGTCTCTAAGGATGAAGACCTACTTACAAGGAAGGAGTCTCTATGGATACATCTCAGGAGATGAGGAATTGCCCTCATTCAAAGCAAGAGGTTTTCCAACCAAGGAGGAGCAAGAAAAACTCAACACATGGTGTGCAAGGGATGCATTGGCAAGGTCTTATTTACTCAACTCTATATCTGGGTTTCTTTTACCTCATATCGAAAATTGTAAGACTTCCCAAGACACTTTGGAAACCTTGTCATCATATTTTTCCTCCAATACAAGGGCTAGGAAAAATCAGTTGTGGATTGAGTTCACAACACTAAGAAAGCAACCTAAGCAAGCTGTTTTAGAATTTGTGACCAAGATCAAAGATGTTGCAGATTAGTTAGCAAGCATAGGAGAAGAGATTGAAGAAGAACAAATTGTAAGGTAGGTAATCAATGGAATCAAGGCTGATGACAAGTGGGAAAGCTTCACCACTGCAATGGATCTCTACATGGACATGCACACTCCAGATCTTACAACTCTCATGGGTCAACTATTCACACATGAAGCAAAGCTTACCAAGAGTGGAGATACTACCAAAGGTAATAACTCTTTTGCCCTATACACTGATAAGAAATCTAAGGATAAAGGCAAGAGTAAGAAGGTGGAAGATGAATGCTCTACCTCCCAAGCCAACTATGCAAGGAGAGGTAGATCTTCAAGAGGTAGGGGCAGAGGAGGTAAGCAAGGTAGGGGGAGACCCTATAACTCATCAGCATGCAACATTTGTGGCTTATCAAATCACACCACAGATGACTGTTACAGGAATTATAAAAAGCAGAGAGGAAGAGGCTACCAAAGAGGTGGATACTCACAGTCTAGAGGAAGGTTTAACCAACACCAAGGCCACAACAACAATTACAACAACAACTACAACAACAACTACAACAACAATTACAATGGCAACTACCAAGGAGGATTCAGAAATAGAAAGGACTACAACAACTACACAGAGGAGCAGGATGACTCTCTCTTGATCATGAACATGACTTCAAAGTCAGGTACGAATGATGATCACTTATTTTATATTGATTTAGGGTGTTCAAGTCATGTGGCTGGTAATGTTGCACTACTCTCTGATCTTGAGGAACCAAAAGGTAAACACCAAGTCCAAACAAGTGATGATACAAAGCATTCTGTAGTTAAAATTGGAAATGTGAAAACTTTTGATGGTAATCAGAATTTGTTGAGCAGAGTACTTTATGTACCTACAATTACAAAGAACTTAATGAGTGTTGGTCAGATTGTAGAGAAAGGGTTGCAGGTCAGATTCAATCAATATGGAGCATTTGTGGAGGACCCAAGACATGGATTCAAAAGGATAGCTAAAGGAGAAAAATCAGGTAGACTTTTGACTTTTGAGTTGGAAGATACAAAGAACATTGCATTATACAGTTATAAAGATCAAACACTTTCAGAGCTTGAGATTTGGCACAAGAGATTATGGCACATAGGAGAAAGGACCTTGAAGCAAATGTGTAGGGACCAATGTGTGCTTGGGATACCTAATGTATCCAAACAACATATGATTTACAAGTGTGGTGCTTGTCAATTTGGTAAGTCTCACAGGTTACCCTTCTCCAAGAAAGGATATATGCATGAAGACTATCTAGAACTTGTACACACAGATGTATGGGGACTTAGCAAAGACCCCTCAGTTTCAGGTTCAAGGTACTATGTGTCTTTTATTGATGATTATAGTAGATGGACTATATTATACTTTATGAAGCACAAGGATGAGGTATTTAATTGTTTTAAGAAATATCTTGCACTAGTTAAAAATCAGACAGGAAGGAATTTGAAGAGGCTAAGGTCAGATGGAGGAGGTGAGTACTTCTCCAATGAATTTGAGGACTTCTTGCAGGACAGAGGCATTAAAAGGGAAATAACCACAAGGTACTCTCCTGAACAGAATGGGGTAGCTGAAAGAAGAAATAGGTTAATTGTTGAGACAACCAGATCTATGCTTAATGAGAAGAAATTACCTAACTATCTATGGGCAGAGAGTGTTTCTACTGCCACCTATCTCATAAACAGGTTACCATCAAAGTCACTTGATGGTATGACACCATATGAAGCATGGCATGGTAAGAGACCATCATTCGATCACTGCAAAATTTTTGGATGTGTAGCATATGTACACATTCCTTCACAGGTAAGAGGAAAGCTAGATCCGAAGGCTGAAAAATGTATTTTCATTGGATATGATTTAAATAAAAAAGGTTACAAGTTTTATAACCCTACCAATAAGGGATTTATGGTAAGCAGAGATGTGATCTTTGATGAGAATGATTCTTGGTATGAGAATGAATGCAGGAAAGTCAAACTACCCTATGATTTGGAAGAAGAATTTCCAAAACTTACAAAGGAGGAACCTACTCAGAATGGAGAGTCAAGTTCAGATGATGAAGATACAATCAACCTTGAAGAGTTCAAGGCCTGGAAGTCCAAAGGCAAAATGAAGATGAAGAAGCTTGAGGACATACCAGAATCTTCAACTCAATCAATCAGAAGGTCTCAAAGAGAAAGCAAAAAACCTATCAGATATGGGTATGATACATATCTTGTTACTAAACATTCAATTTATCTTGCAAAGGATTTGTCAAATGAAGAACCAGGTTCATATGAAGAAGCAATCACCAACTCAGAATGGAAAGAAGCTATGGATGAGGAGACTGAAGCACTCAAGGAGAGTGATACATGGGAGTTAGTACCCAAGAAGGACTCCATGAAGGTAATAGGACCCAGATGGATCTATAAATTGAAAAGAAATTCTGATGGCACAATTAATAGGTACAAGGCCAGATTGGTAGCCAAGGGTTCTACACAAACCCAAGGCATTGACTATGAAGAGACTTTTTCTCCTGTGGCCAAGATGCCAACAATCAGAGTGTTGGTTAGTGTGGCTGCATCAAAGAATTGGAACATGTACCAATTGGATGTCAAGAATGCTTTTTTGAATGGATGGATCTCAGAAGAGGTTTATATGTCACAACCTCCTGGCTATGAAGACCCTAAGAAGCTAACATATTTCTGCAAATTAAAGAAGGCTTTATATGGATTGAAGTAGGCACCCAGGGTATGGAATTACAGGCTAACTACATACCTCCAAGACCAAGGTTTTATCATGAGTAAGGCTGACACTTCTCTATTCATTAAGAGAAGTAATTCAGAGGTAATCTATCTTTGTGTTTATGTTGATGACATCATCATTACAGGCAATGATGTCAATGGAATCAGAAGCATCAAAAGCCAGATGATGAAGGAATTCAAGATCAATGATCTTGGATTATTGAAGTATTTTTTGGGACTTGAATTAGTTTACACTAATTCAGGGATATACATTACTCAAAAGAAGTATGTGCAGGACATGTTGAAGAAATTTCACTTGCAGGATGCTAAATCAGCTAGCACTCCAATGGAGGTGAACCTAAAGCTAAGTGCCCATGAAGGCGATGAAGTCCAAGACATTACAGGTTATCAAAGTACGGTGGGTAGCTTGAACTATGCTACCTTAACTAGAATTGATATTGCATATGGAGTTAGTGTGCTAAGTCAATTCATGCACAAACCAAGGATACCTCACTTAGAGGCTGCAAAAAGGATCTTGAAGTATTTCAAGGGTACACAAAACCATGGTTTGTATTTTCCTTATACTTCAGATATTGATATAAATGTTTATTCAGATGTAGATTGGGCAGGATGCAAGGATGATAGGAGAAGCACTTCAGTATACATTTCTTTTGCAGGTGACAAACCAATTTCATGGTCTGCAAAGAAGCAACCAACTGTTGCATTGTCTTCTACAGAAGTAGAGTATAGAGGGCTAGCTAATGCCACTCAAGAAGCAATTTGGATTAAGCTTTTGTACACATAATTGGGCTTATATACTAGGCCTCCAATTATCTTTGGAGATAATACAAGTTCTCTTCACCTTGCAGCTAATCCTATCTATCATGCCAGGACCAAACACATAGAAGTTCATTATCATTATGTGAGGGAGAAGTTGCTAAGCAAGGACATTCAACTGACCTATGTGTCAACCAACATGCAAAGTGCAGATTTGCTGATTAAAGCTTTGGATGGGATCAAACTTTGCAGGTTCAAATCTATGATTGGATTGCAGGATGTAGTTGAAGATTGAAGATGAAGACTTAAGCCAAAATGTTTGGCTTGAGGGGGAGCTGTTGGTGTAAATCACAAGCCTACACATTTGGCTTAGAAGATATCATGAAGACTCTACATGCATGAAGAATCATAGGAACATATGCTAGTGATTACTTACCACTTTACCTCATTGTAAAAGTCAATTTGACTTAGAATCTTTTGTAATCACCTACCCAAATGATTCGTGGAAAAGTTAGTTCACTTGCTTGAGAGAATATCTCCAAGTTTTTAGAAGCTTGATTAGAAGGAGCCAAGAATTTGAATTTGAATTCAAATTCTTACACATTCCATATAAAAGGTGAACTTGAAAAGTCACGGAAGAGACTTCACTCGCGAGCTTCATTCTACTGTCATTGAGTGTGTGTGAGGACTACTCCATAGCCTACACCTCTATACACCATTAGGCAATGCTAGTCATGCCAATGGGATTGTACACAAGTGTTAACTAATGGATACATTTATATCATTCATCTCTGTGTTCTCTGCTAGTCTACTCAAAAGTCTATCAACTTGTCAAGGGCATATCTCAGCCAATACTCCACCACATTCAGTGATTCAAAGCTTGTTGGACTCAGCTCAAAGTCATCTACATGCTGACAAAGTTTGAAGTGATTTCATTTAGCCAATTCAGAGAAAGCGTCATCGAGGTGCTCACTGGTCTATCTCTGCTACAATCCTAAAAAGTCGGGGGTATACCAAATCTTGCTAAATTAATTTCTCTTAGCATAGTTCATTATTTTACGTCATTCCACTTGAAAATGTTAGCTTACTAAGCTAATTGAATACCCCTAGAATGAATTTTATCAATTGCTACTATGCTGGTCACACTGAGCAAAACATTGAGCAGGTGTCAAGACCAAAATAGAAGTTTTTCTTGACTTTGTGACTTCCAAAGTTATCTGTTTTGATTCAGTCATTGCACACATTATTTCCAAAGGACATAGGCCATTTCTTGGTGTCATTGGAAAGCTAAGGGATTCTACTAATCAAGTCTGAAGCTAAAGAGGGCTGGTACAAAGCAGGTTTTAGCAGTACCTACTCAATCTCTTGGATCATCCATCCATCTTTCCAAACACTCAAGGAACTCTATGATTTCCTCGAGCACATCAAAGTTCAATTGAATTGTTTTGTATAGATCAGGGACTCTAGACAATAGGTCATACAAGTGTTTTTGACCTTTGAACGCATTGATTCGAAGAACTCATTGAAGAGTTCACGAGGACGTTTGGGTCGTAGGGTATTAGATGTTGAGGCAGCCATTGCGCATGATACTAGCTTGTGTGCATGCCCTATGAGTGCTTCTAGCTCTTCTTGGTTGAAAAAGTGAGAAATTATAGAATAAGTGTTTCTTTTATAGTAGTTTAAAAATTTTAAAGTGAGTGGGATCCATTTTAAGCCTAAAATTGATAACTTCAAATAAAACAATCATGCACAAAACTCTCAAAAAAAACTTTGGCTCATAAAAAAGATTGAAGAGAATCATTGACCAGAATAAGATACAACACATTTGCACAATAGAAAAAATAAATTCTTAGAAATTTAAAATTATAATAAATTTGCATTGGAAAAATCAAAGATTTGGAAAATTGTACATCATATTGAGATAAAAAAATCTTACATGCTACATGTCTTGCATGTTAAATACATTGTCGCAGACAAAGGATTATAAATGGAACAGAGGTTGTGTGTACACTCGAGCACTCAAATAGTTCTTGAGGTATGACAATGAAAGTTGAGTTCCATCCACACTCCATTCAGGAATGACTTTAATTTTATCCTCCAACCTGTTACCAATGTGGAGACAAATAGAAAACTTTAAAATAACACATTTCAGTATAAGAATTTGTATAAACCAAAGAAAAAATACCATATGCTATTTACCTTATGCACTTGTATTCTAAACTTTGATTGATCGAGATCCTTAAATCCCATTATTACTAGATGTTCTCTCACATTGGCAAGAGTCCAATGATGATTTACCGAAATAACTTCCATTTTGTTGTTGGGTAGATTTATCTTAATTTCAAATGAAATTAAAAAAATCCTCAGAACTTTGTAATGGTATCCGTTCATCAAGTTTATACATACAACGATCATAATAGAATCTAATGTACAATGAAGTACGATGTTTCAAGTATCAAAATCCTATGATGTTGCACCAATTTTACAAAGGTATCTATCCGCTTTGGTGCATCCTTCTACAAGTCCCTAATTTTGACCTAGGAAACCCTCTACCTGCTCATAGGTGATATCTTTTAACATGAACATTGTTGAAGTCTCTTGAATTGTGAATATCTAAAGTAAATGTACAAAACAATGAACATTTATAGGCTATAGACTATAAATGTCCACCCTAGTGATTTATAGGCTATAGACTATGTCCACCACCCTCCTCTCATTGGTCCATCACTAATCACTCCTTAATCCAAAATGCCCATGTAGGGTTCATTTTTTTTCTCTAATGCTAGATAACCATTTAAGCTCTACCTTGAGAGCACATGGGTGGACAACGCCATCATCTTTGTACTTGCAATTAGTAGAAAATTGTTGAGATTATCTTCTCTACCATTGCTCATGTGTTATATTGTGTAACTATTGTCTTACAAGTAGATCCTAAGTGGGCTTGATGATTAACCATGCAGGTGAGACCATCAGCCATGATAGCAAAGAGAAGAGGGGCTAATAGGCACCCTTGTATGGTAGAAAATTTTTATCTAATCACTTGAGAGATTTAACCATTGATTCATCCATTTTGCTAAATCCATGCACAAGTGGTGCATAGATATTGTTGGCTAGAGATACTAAGAATCCACTTATATTATATGATTGTGTTATGGATATAGATTCTACACATAGCAAGATAATGAATTCAGTAGGGATGTTTAAATACATCCTTATAATTGTTTCCAAACTTTGCACTAGATTTAGCTTATTACCTTTAAATACAAATGGTGTCTAGAATGACTTTGTAAGGAACTAGAGCATTGTATTCCCCTCTTTTTAGAAGCGGTTTAGGATAGCTTCCTTTCTGGTTAAATAGGTGAATGAGACAATGAGAAACATGCTCTAGAATTTGGAACATCTAGTCTAGGGAATGTTATTATATAGTTGTGCATTGAAGCATGTTTTTTAGGATAAAGATGTCCATAGGGAGGGAGGGGGATGTGATGAAGTAGCTTGACACAGTTCCAGTAATAATAACATTTGGAACTTTTGAAGTAGAAAACAAGTTATGAACTTAGCCTAGTGGTTAAGTGTTAAGGATGGGAAGATGGAGGTCTCTGGTTCATTCACCATGAGTGTCTTGGGGAGATTATCTTGCCTAAAAATTATCAAGGACCTTCTAGGATCATTCACTATAGTTAAATTCAAGTGCAAGGAACTTAACCCAAGTGGCCGATATATCTAACAATAATAGAATGAAATGGTTGAGTCTATTATTGTTAGATAAGGAAATAGTTGAGATTGCAAATTCATATGTAGACTCAAATTAACTTTAGAGTGTAAAAAATTTTGTTATCAATAATGTGAAAACTATAAAAAGCAAAAAGATGGACCTTTCCACACAGAAAGAAAAATATATAACCAGTCTCCTTGATTAGACTTTCTTGAGATCAGAGTTCTCTTCTTCTACCATCGAGAACTTCCTAAGCATTTGTTCAATGGTCTCCATGGCAAAAAACAAGTCTAAACTGTGGAAAAAAGCTCATCAGAGATCTTTAAAAGTGGAACAATAAGAAAGGATGACCCAAAGTTTTGGAATCAAGTTAGAAGATCTGCCAAACTCAATCAAATTCAAATGTCATTAATCACTCACAAAAAACTACACCTATACTAATTGATGGATGGCTAGCTAGATTGTAGGAAATGTAAGAGCTTTATGTAAGCACCATTCCACATATGGTTCTTTCATTTTCCCATTTAGTTTAGTGAATTCATAGTCTATAGCAAGCAGCCCCCTTGCTTGCTAATCTCATTTTCTCATGATTTTGCTCCTCCCTATATAGAGGTGTAGTTAGGCTTTCCCAAATTCGAGTGTATCACATTGTTGAGAATTGTTTTCTCTCTTATTTTACTTGTTTTCATTGATTTCAAGTTTCATTTGGTCTTTCATATATTTCCTCAAATGGTTCAAAAGTTTTAAGTTCTTTTACTAAATGAGTTGTGAGATATTGCCAATTTTGTGAAACTAAATCTCTCCACATAGGTAGATAGTATTGCAAACAAATAGCCTATCCTGTAGTGGATAGTTCTCCCAGGCGGAACATCCATTTGGCATGACTCAAAATTTTTAAAATAGCTAAAATTGCCATCTTAAGTTTGCAAAATATCATTTAAGTCTTTGTACAGGTTCAAAGAAAAGTCCAAAATAGTGAGCATATATCACTACTTGTGGTCCTAGTAGAGGTTAACCATCTGCGATTGTTGCATTGGGGTGTTAGTATCATCCCATGTCACCTCCACCAATAACTTCTTTTTTCTTTCTGAAAAAGGAGGGTGCATGCAAGCAAAGGCTATGTGCTAATGCATTGGCAAGGAGGGCCTTCTGAAGCAAAAGCTAATTGAGAAATGATTCCAAGGCTTATTCAAGAACTAGGATAAATTTGGATGGACATCAAAATGTTTCATCCTAGCATGATAAATAGGATTAAGTGCAAGATGAAAAGAGCTCATGTTATCACCACATATGTGAGGAATGGATGATTTTACTTCTAAGTTAAGAGTAAAGTGCCTTGATCCACATTTCTTTTGAGTAGCATTACCCAATCCTCTATATTCACACTTTGTAGATTAAAGAGAAACTCCAAGCCACTTCTTTGGTGACCAAGAAATAAGTTTAAAACCTACAAATTAAAGATAATCAAAGGTACTTTTCTTAGCACCTCTTCATCTTGGCCAATCATCATCAAAGAAAATTTCAATATCTATATCAAAGGTATTTTAATAGAATATGTCCTCATTACTCATTCCTTTGAGGTACTTGAGAATCCTTTTGGCTACCTCCATGTATGGCTTTCTTAGTGTATGCATAAACTTGCTCAAGACATTTTCACTATAATTGATATCTACTCTAGTCAAAATAGCATGGTTGAGGCCTCCCACCAAGCTTTGATAGCTTGTCACATCTTAAATGAGATCACCTTTATGAGAACTTATGTTTGAGTTTACTTTCATAGCTGTACTTGTAACCTTAGATATTTCCATTTTTAAACTTGGTAGCATATCTATGATGTACTTCTTCTGGCTAAGGTAAATACCATGCTCTATATACAATACCTTGATCCATGGAAGTAAGTAAGATGCCCTAGATCAATGATCTTGAAAATTTCCTTCATTTGATGTTTAATTCTCCTAATACCTTCAAGATCATTACCTATTAATGTAATGCCATTCACATATACACAGAGGTAAATGAATTCTCCATGTGATCTCTTGATGAATAGGGAAGGATCTGCCTTGCTCACCATGAACTCTTTATCTTGGAAGTGACATAAAAGTCTATGATTCCAAGATCTTGAAGATTTTTTAGCCCATATAATTCTCTCATTAGTCTACATACATGTTCAAGATATTGTGATCTCCAATACGTAGAGGTTGAGCCATGTTTATCTCTTCTGAGATCCATCCATTCAAAAAAACATTCTTCACATCCATCTAATATACCTTCAACTCTTGGAAACTACAATACTCATGAGTACTCGGATTGTAGGCATGTTTTCTAGAGGAGCAAAGGTCTCTTCATAATTAATGCCTTGGCTCTAGGCGTAGCCCTTGACTAATAACCTAGCCTTGTACATGTAAAGCTTAAATATGTTCCTCCATAGCATGCTTCGATTCTAGTTGCTTCTTTTCTTTCTCATAAGATGATGCCTCTTTAGAATTAAAATCTTGAGCAATGTTTATGGAATATGTGCTTACCAATGAGGTCTCATATCCATACCTTTCTAGCTTCTTCTTCTTCTCCCTTGTAGTTCCTCTAATATTTTGTTGAGATGATTCTGCTACATCTCCTAACTCTTGCACCTTTGATTTACCTTTGGAGTTCTATGAACTATTCTCCCTCATGTGGGTCTTTTTAATCATCCTCTTCTTCGCTTGAATCTTAAAGTGTATGTGTATCCTTTTTTGAGAGTGCTAGAAAGTCAACCTCCAAGTCATAGGGAAATTTTATTTCCCTACAATCATATTCAAACCAAGACTTATTTTCATCAAACACTACATCATGACTTACTATGAATACCTTGGCGCTAGGATTATATAGCCTATAACCCTTTTGATTTAGGTCATAAACTATGAAGACACATTTCTTTGCATTGGCATCTGGTTCACCTCTTATTTGTGATAGTATATGTGCGTATGCAATGCACCAAATATCTTGCAATGGTCCAATCTTGGCCTTCCTCCACTATAAGCTTCATAAGGAGTCATTCCTTGCAAAGACTTTGAGGGTAACCTATTTATGAGATAGGTGATAGTAGATTCTATTGCTACCCATAGATAATTGGGAACCTTCTTTTCATTTAGCATCGAGCTCGCTACTTCCACAATGATTCTATTTCTCCTTTCTGCTACCCCATTGTGATCAAATGTACATCTGGCAGTTATCTCTCTTTTGATTCCCTTTTCTTGCAAGTATGAATCAAGCTCATGGGAGAAATATTATCCCCCTCCGTAAGACCTTAGTCCCTTCATGATTCTACTTGTTTTATTTTCTATTAGTGCTAGGTACTTCTTGAAACATGTAAACACTTCACCTTTATGCTTGATCAAATAAAGTATGGTCCATCTGCTAATATCATCAATGGAAGACACATAATACTTTGACCCCGAGATAGATTGTTATTAATCATGGAATATTGAATTATAGGAGTTTATTATTGAATATATTAATGTGCTTTGTGTTTTGTCAAAGCAACTCAAGTCTAATGAGGGCGTGAATGGGTGTGAAGTTATCTGATGTGTCTAAAAACAAAAAAGACGAATTACATTTTCCATATATTTTTTAAATAAAGAACCACATAGAGGATTCTTTTTAGAACGTCATAAAAATAATGGTTTAAATAAAGATGGTTGTAGAACATGACTTTTTGTGAATAAAAGATAAAGCAGGTCATAAAAGAGAGAAGCTTTTTACTCACATGCTCTCGTAATGATTCCACTTTACATTCTTATATTGCCTTCAGAAAGCTCATATTGAATTCAGTTGGACATCGTATCATACAGTAAAGTGTGAGGAAAAGGGGAGAGTACAGGGAGGATACCCTTCGTTTTGACAGGGAGGAAGGGTAGAGTATAGTAGTTGCACGAAAAAGAATATGAGCAGCTCTATTTCGGTAGTCCATGTAAGGGATCAATTACTCTGCATGTCTGTAATGCTGCAATTCTGCATGTCTGAATAAGCCCTTTTTCTCTTTTGGAAATTCGTGTGTGCATGTGAAATGCACTATGCACATGCATGAGAATGAGTTAAGTAAGTTACTGTGTATGAGAGAGAGAGAGAGAGCATTTTTTTAATGTATAAGACAAAGACTATTTTGCTTGATGAATGAGCTAGCCCATGATTCAATGAGAAAAATGGAAAACGAACGTTAGAGATTGAAGCAAACAGGACTCTCAAAGCAACATCACAGAAATTTATAATTGAATTAGGAGCTTCAATGATGAAATCTGACCATGAATCATGATTCATGTCATCTACCAAACTTGACCTGCAATAGATTCCAATCAAGTGAGGTCATCTCTATTTTTGTTTCATGAGTCCCACTTGAGATCAAAAAAACCTTGAGACAGGAGGGTTGTGTGTGTCCCATCTACAAAACTGAGTTCACGTGTTCTTTTTTTCCACTCCTTATAGCATCGCAGTGCTGCCAACAGTTCTTAATGCAGATGCACATGAACTAAATTTATTTCATTTGCGAGACAAATTAGAGTATGAGAAGCGTGCAACGTTTGTAAGTTATAATCTATGAAGATTTGTGATGCCCGATTCTACATTTATTGTAATCGCGTTTATCGAGAACAACTCAGAGGCGAGGCCCTCTGAAAGATCTCTTGAAAGAGAAGTGTGCTACCAACTTTGGTAGCTCTCCTAAAGAATGCTCGATCAAAAAATCTCTTTTCATTTTAGGCAAAAGAATTTCCAATTATAAGAAGCCCCCACCTTTTAAACATCATAGAGTTTTTTTTCCTCGAGAGCAACAAGATTAAAAGCAAGTGGGCCCCCCATGAGAGGGACAAAAGAGCTATCAACCTTCTTTGTAATGATTTCTAGCAAATTTCAAGTCACCTCTCCTTTGTGGGATTTGCGGGGTGCCATGGATGCTAGGCACATTCACTTATTCAATTGTTCTTTTTATTAATTAAAGTTATTCAATTGTTATTTTTATTAATTAAAGTTTGGGAGAGCAAGCTGATGCCAAACTTCCTAAAATAAAAAGAGAAAAAAAGACTCATAGAGTTGTGCGCGAGTGCCAAGTTGTGCTGTTGAGGCAAAGCTCCTCACATAAAATATGCTTCATGAGTTTATGTTCATGGACGGTTTCCTAGAATCTCTCTTATATTGCGCATTGACGAACTTGTTCTCGCAATCGTTTAATTTATGCATTGGCTACTTAATTAAATAGAAGAATGTTTAATGTAAAATCCTCATAGTTATCATCAAGGGACGTTTACAATACGATTTGAATTGCAATACACTTTTATATCATCTTAAGCGATGCTTCAAAATTAAGATCATTCATGTGGTTGTGTTATATGAGAAGAGTACAATTGA
This sequence comes from Ceratopteris richardii, assembly GCA_020310875.1. Taxonomy (NCBI): domain Eukaryota; kingdom Viridiplantae; phylum Streptophyta; class Polypodiopsida; order Polypodiales; family Pteridaceae; genus Ceratopteris; species Ceratopteris richardii. The sequence goes on from CM035418.1 coordinate 179,593,078, forward strand.
TATGGAACATGAAGAGGATGAATAAGTGTTTTAATCACAACGTTCATCACATTTTGAAAAAAACCATTGTGAAATCTTTACCTTATTGAAACTTCATTTTCAGCTAAACCATGAAGAAATATATGTCTATGCGGTAATCAAGAGGCAGGAACTTCATATTTGCTATCACTAATGAAGAGAAGACTTGTCACTTTGAAACCTTTGTAAAGTCGGTAATTAAAGCTAAAACGGAATGATGGATGCAACTCCAGCATAAGTCGAATAATTTCTTTCACAAAGGAAAAGAGTGATATGATTGGAGTTCTTACCTTGATAGTAGACTACCCAATTGGTTTACAAATTGTATTGAGGAAGACATGCTTCACGTTGAGATTATTAGGAGAAGTGTGGCCCTTAAATTTATGTCAAGGTTAACTACTTTGGCTCATGGATATCCCCGGAGACCAACGCGCTATACTGGAGATAGCAAACTGTCGAAGCTTATATGCTAAAGAGTCACATTTAGACCATGTGTAGGAAAACAACCAAAGCAAAGCTCTTTGTTTGCTTGCAACCTCCTTTTTCATGAACTCCATAACAATGCTTGCTTTTCAAAGCCTCAACTATAAATACAAGCACTCTGGAGAATCATCCAATAGAGTATGTGGGGGAGATTGCATCCAATACTATGTACTACCTCATCTATTGTGTAGCTATACTTCTATGAGTTTTTGGATTTCCTAACCTCTATGTATAAGTGTCCATTTTATGTCTATAGTTTACTCCTATAATTTATACTTATAGTTTACTCCTATAATTTTTACCTACAGTTTACTCCTACAGTTTACTCCTATAATTTATACCTACAGTTTACTCCTACAGTTTAGTACTATAGTTTATGCCTATAATTACTATTGCATTTACACCCATGTTTACTTCTTTGGTGCGTCATTGAAGAGGGGCTTCAAATACTCTCCAGATTGGATCCCCGTTCCTATTCATATTTCTACTTCTGATTTCGGTTTACATTTTCCTTTTGGTTTTGGGTCTTTGTTTCAATTTCTAGTCCCAATTTCTATTTTGGTTTCTGCTTTCTCTTTCATTTTGAGTTCTTGAACTTGAGCCTAGAGTTTATGCCTACAATTTACAGCTATAGTTTACTCCTATAGTTTACACTATAGTTTACTCTTATAATTTCCTCCTACACTTTATGCCTATAGTTACTACTACATTTGCACCTATGTTTTCTCCTTTGGCTTACTCCAAGCCATCGATTAAGTCATAGAACTATGGTATCTTTGGCATCCCTATTTTTTGACTAGATGTGAGTGCTCTTTAATTAAGGAATGTTCATAATAAATCCTCATCAAGCAAGGAGGTTTTTGAATCCACAACCTCATATTCAGAAGTCAAGTGTTTTACCACTACACTATTTACTTGTGTTGTCACTCTACTCTTTTTTACTTATATTTAACATTAGTTCTATCTCTCTTAATATTTCAATTCGCAACAACGACCCTTTCTTTTTCCATTTGAATTGAAGAAGTCTTAAAATTGTTTTTACATCTTTGGCGAGTGGGTTTCTTTCTCCACATACCCATGCATCCTATGCATAGTGATATATTTCTGTAGTGATGTGTTTGAACACACTAGGATTGTGGGGGAACTTTTTTCCTCTTTAGGACGTTTTCTTCCCATGGCTTGTATATACGCCTATAACCCTAATGGGTCACTTATCTTTGTATATTCATTTGCCAATATATTCAGTATTGTGTGTTGTGCTCTAAGCCTCATCTTCTTCTTCCTTGTGTTATTCACGTGCTTCAGCAAACCTCAAACTCTAACAATTTGTACTAGACTAGTTCCTCGCTTCATCTAGGGCATTGTTGATATCCCCCGAATCTTATTCTTAGAATCCCCAAAAAATTAGTGAGCATACTTAGGGTGATTAAAAGTTCAAAACAGCTTTGTTGTGTCATGTTGAAATCACAATCGGAGCTCATTTCAACCTCTGAATGCACTATTGTAGTGCTTGTGTAGGAAATTTTGTCTTTTTGAGCCAAACATATATACACGTTTTGGTTTGCCAATACAAGTGCCTCAATGTTTGCTAGAGGTTTAGTAGAACTTGATAGGGTAGTTTTCTTGAGCGTGTTGAGATACAATCATTTTTCTACATCATGGTATTTCAGTTTGTAGTCATGGATGCAAGCAATGATGTATTGTGTATGTTGGCTATTGAGGATAAGTTGGATGGTAACAATTACCCACTATGCACATATATGATGCGTCCTATATTGGTTGCAATGATCTTCAAATTCGTCTTCATGTTGCGGTTCCTCTTACACCAACTATAGAGCAACTTTGTTATGATGGAAGATATGCTCAGGCACATGCATTGATAGCTTTGTCTATCAAACGTGCCATTATCCCGCTCATTCATTCTTGCAAAATAGCTAAGGATACTTGGGATACACTTACCACTTTATACCAGGCAAGAAATGAAGCTCATACTGTTTACCTTCAAAAATAGTTGGATAGTGAGCAAATGAATGAAAGAGATTCCATGGAAAATGTTTTGAAAAAGATCAAGGAGTACTTGATTTGTGCTGATGAAGTCTTGTCATACAATTCACTTATGGAGATTGTTCTAAATGGTCTTCCATATTCATATCAGAGTTTTGCTTATACTCTTGAATTGATGATGTAAGCCACTAAATGCCTTAATATTTTAGGAGTTAGTCTCTTTTCTATTGCAGGAAGATCGCCCAAGGTAGAACATGTCCAATTTGTCTTGTAGATCAAGGTTTCCTAGCTAGTCAGAAGGGCACAGGTAAATCATCGATTAGTAAGAAAAAATCTTGTAATTTTGCACAATCAAAGAAGGACAGCGAAGACGAGAAGAAAACAAAAAAGCTGAAATTTTTTTGCAAATACTATAAAGGAAATGATCATGTGATAAAGAGTTTTCCAAAATTGGTTGCAAAAGAGCCAAGAAAAAGGAGGCTAGAATGGTTGTTGTAGAGGCCTCTACACCTAAAATGGAGTCTACTAATTGTTGTGCAAAATGAAGAATGGGCATTTACTACTATTTTTACTTATGACCCATCTTCTCATGAACACTTTATGTCTATAGTAGACTCAAATGTTTGGTACTTTGATAGTGTGACAACCAAACATATTACCTTGCAACGTAGCTTCTTCACTTTAGTTGAGCCTGCCCCTATAGGGAATACTATCATATGTGCAAAAAACTCCTCTTCACATAATGGGACTTGGTAAGATAATTCCAACTAGTGCTAATAGTAGTTCTTTCACATTATGACATGCTTTGTTTGTGCCAGGGATAAAGAAAAATCTATTATCAGTTTTAGCATTATCCAAGGTTGGCTTGTTTTTTGTGAAATTTATCAATTATAGATGTACAATCCATGATCTATCAAATTGTGATGTTATTATTGCTTCTAGCATTTCATGTTTTGGATGTATAAGCTCATAGATTATGCAAAAATTGTGAATGATTCAGCATGTGCAGTTAAAGATTATCATGCTATATCAGATGTGATACTTTGGCATGCATGCTTTGGTCATCTCAATTATCCTAGTTTGGTATGCCTACAAAAATCTGAAATGGTGTCCTATTTTCCCGAACTTGAGGCACCTTGTAAACATGTTTGTGAAGGCTGTATTTTGGGTGAAATGCAGTGTTCCTCCTTCCCAAAAGATGGTTCACTTCGAGTTACTTAAAAATTGCAATTTGTTCATAGGGATGTATGTGGTCCTATGCAGACACACTCTTTTTAGAACGACCTTTACTTCATGAATTTTATTGATTATTTTTCAAGTCATGAATGGGTTTATCCATTGAAAGAAAAGTTTGAAGTGTTTGTGTGCTTCAAATAGCATCTAATTTTTGTTGAAAGTGTGAACTATGCAAGCGTTAGGTAGATAAAGAGGTCAAAATACCTTAATATGGACAAAATTCACAACTTAGATCATGAAGGGTGGTCTCAAGGTCAGGCACGGTTAGGAAAGGCAATCCTAAGGTGGTGGAAAAATGAGAGGCATCCATAAACTATAAAAGAAGGTGAAGAGTCATCAAATGCATGGAAATCATGTAGGTCATTAAAGACCAAGAGACATATACTCAAGGAGGCTTAAGGAGAGATTCATCCAAGGCTCAAGGAGCTAAAACAGAGCATTCCAAGCTAGGAAAAACATAGAGGAGGATGTTACATGCACAGAGCAGGAGTAAGGAGGAGCTATCAATCCCACACTCCCTTCTCTTGTAGGTATAGGCATAGTCTACTTATAACACTTGTAAAGCTTTGTGTACATATCCAATTCAACAGATTTAAAGTGCACCTTTTCGTTTATATTTTTCTTACTTTCCCTAAGAGGGCTTCTTGAAATCATTCTTATGTGTAGAGAAATTGGTGTATCATTGTAACCCTAATTTTTGCATATGCTACATCTTGTTGGAGTTAGACATTTGCGGAACCACGCGAACATCACGAGGAAGAAGAAGAAGCTTGGAGCACAACACACAATACTGAATTTATTACTAGAGAATGTACAAAGATAAGTAGCCCATAAGGGCGATAGGCATATATACAAGCTGAGGGAAAAACTTCCTAAAGAGGGAAAAAAGTGTCCCGACGGTCCTAATGTGTTCACACACATCACTATCTAAATATATCAACAAATCCCCCCTTGGTGTGATGCGGTGAACAAGGAGTTGGCACTCATGTATAAGGAAGTGCGAAGCTATGTGGAATCAACCCACAAAAGGAACTAAGCCCAAAGCTTTGAGGAAAGCTTCAAACTTCTCCCTAGGCAAAGCCTTCGTGAAAAGGTCTGCAATGTTCTCTTGTGTGGGCACATGTGCCAAGCTGATCTTCCTAGTAGAGAACCTCTCCCTAACATAATGATAATGCACCTGAATGTGCTTAGTGCAAGCATGGAACACAGGGTTCCTCGCAATTGCCAATGCACTCTGACTATCAGTGAAGATGGTGGTGGCAAAAGACTGACCAACACCCAAATCTGCCATAAGGCGTCTAAGCTACACACACTCAACAATAACTATGAAAGCTTCCCTATACTCAGCCTCACAATTCGAAGTGGCCACAGTAGATTGCTTCTTGCTCAGCCAAGATATGCATGAGCTACCAAGCATGAAGCAAAAACCACTAGTGGACACAAGAGTGTCATAGCATCCAACCCAATCAGAGTGAGAAAAAGCATGCAAATCTAGCGGTAGTGATCCCCCCTTCGGATAAAACAAACCAACTAGCCGGGTACCACTCAAGTAGTGAACGATGCGCTTAACCGCCTACCAATGCTTGACTCCTGGGCAATGCATAAAACTGCTCATTTGTGAGACAGCAAACTAAATATCTGGCCGAGTAATGCATAAGTAAATCAAGCATCAGCAGCCTACTGATAGAGAACAGCATCAAATGCATCTTCAGCATCATGAAAGCCCAGTCGTAAACCTATTTCCATAGGAGTGGCAATAGGTTTACCGTCTTCAAGGCCAAAACGTTGCAATAATGCGTTAGTATATCTCGTTTGACATAGAGACATTCCCCCATCAATGTGCATAAACTGAATGCCCAAATAGTACTGCAAATGCCCCAAATCAGACATCTCAAATGAGGCATGCAAATCAGCCTTAAAATCAGCAATATGCCTCTCACACTACAAGAAAAAGGGGGGCGTCGCAATATGCCTCTCACACTACAAGAAAAAGGGGGGCGTAGCGACGCCCCCAAATTGGAAAAAAAACGGGAAGCATCGCTTATGCGACGTGGTCGTCGCATATGCGACGGTTAGAACTTCGAATTTTTATTCCCCCGACCCTCCTCGCATAAGCGATGCTAGCGTCGCTTAGACGACGTTAATTAAAGAGCGTCGCTAATTTTGTCGCTGCCTAGCGACGGTGGGAGCGACGTTGGCAAACTGCAGAGCATCGCATATGCAACGCTCTGGAATGTAAAAAAAAAAAATTGATTTCTCCCGGCACATTTGTGCCGGGACTTGGACACGAGCAAGAAGAGACCGAGAGAGACAGAGTGAGAGAGAGAGAGAGAGCGCGCAAGAAAGAGAGAGGGCCGCACAAACTAACAGCAAGCAGGTATGCGCACACACACACACTTACATACACATACATATGTACACACACACATATACACACATAGACACACACACACATACACATACACACACACACATACACACAAATACACACACATATACACACATACACAAATAAGGTTGCATACACACATGCACACATAATGCATACACATGCACACACATATACACATACATATACACACACATACACATACACATACACACACACACATACACACACACATACACACACACACACATACACACACACACACATACACACACATATATGCATACACACACACATAGAGAGATACATGCACACACATACACATACATGCATACATAATGCATATGCATATGCATACATCCATACATACTTACATGCATACACACACATATGCATACATAATGCATATGCATATGCGTACATACATACATACTTACATGCATACACACACATATGCATGCATAATTCACATGCATACATACACATACATAATGCATATGCATACATACACATACATAATTCATACACACACATATGCATACATAATGCATACACACACATACACACATATGCATACATACACACATAGACTCATACACACATAGACACATACACACACATAGACACATACACACACATAAACACATACACACTCATAGACACACACACATACACATAGATGCACACACACATGCACACATAGACACATACACACATAGACACATATACACATAATGATGCATTCACACACATACACATGCATACACACATCTACACACACACATAGACACACATATACACACACATATACACATATACATACACACTCATAGACACACATACACATGCATACACAAATAGACACACATATACACTTACACATCCAAACATACACACTCATAGACACACATTCATACACACACACATCCAAACATACACACTCATAGACACACACACATACACACAGATGCGCACACACATACACACACATACACACATACACACATAATGATGCATTCACACACATACACATGCATACACACATAGACATACATATACACATACACACATACACACATACACACACATATATGCATACACACACACACATAGAGAGACATACACACACATACACATACATGCATACATATGCATACATAATGCATATGCACATACACACACATAGACACATACACACACATAAACACATACACGTAATGATGCATACACACATACAGATGCATAAATAGACACACATAATGATGCATACACACACATATGCATACATACATGTATACACATACACACATAGACACATACACACACATAGATACATACATACACATAAACACATACACACTCATAGACACACACACACACACATACACACATAGACACATACACACATAATGATGCATACACACACATACATATGCATACACACACATATGCATACATACATGCATACACATACACACACATAGATACATACACATAAACACATACACACTCATAGACACACACACATACACATAGATACACACACATATACACACACACATACACACATAGACACATACACCCGTAATGATGCATACACACATACACATGCATACATAGACACACATAATGATGCATACACACACATACATATGCATACACACACATATGCATACATACATGCATACACATACACACATAGACACATACACACACATAGATACATACATACACATAAACACATACACACTCATAGACACACACACACACATACACATATAGACACATACACACATAATGATGCATACACACATACACATGCATACATAGACACACATAATGATGCATACACACACATACATATGCATACACACACATATGCATACATACATGCATACACACACATGCACACATACATATGCATACACACACATATGCATACATACATATACATAAACACATCAACACTCATAGACACACACACATACACATAGATACACACACACATATACACACACATAGACACATACACACATAATGATACATACACACACATACACATGCATACACACACATATGCATACATACATGCATACACATATACACATAGACACATACACACACATAGATACATACATACACATAAACACATACACACTCATAGACACACACACATACACATAGACACACACACACGCACACATATACACACACAAACACACATAGACACTTACACGCATAATGATGCATACACACACATACACATGCATACACACATACAAACACATATACACACATACATACACACATACACATATATGCATACACACACACGTATATGCATACACACACATAGAGAGACATACTAACACATACACATACATGCATATATATACATACATAATGCATATGCATATGCATACATACATACATACATACATACATACATGCATACACACACACATACACATACATACACACACACATATACACACACATACACACATAGATACATATACACATAATGATGCATACTCACACATACACATGCATACACACATACACACATATACACACACATACATACACACACATGCATACATACACATACTTAATGCATACACACTTACATATGTACACGTATATATATTGATTTCTAACCATTTTGTTTTATATGTTAGGTATTATGGATCCCAATAGAGAGAGAAAAGCGAAACTCACTCTCATAAAAAGTCTTATGAGAGCAAGAGTTCCGTCTGATACTCTAGGGGCCATAATGCATGATTACACAGAGGTGTCTGATGAGGAGCTCGATTATACAATCAAGATGCTTACCCAGCAATCAGACGAGGGCTCTTCTACGGCTCCACATGCAGGAAGAGAGCTAGCTGCTCATAGGTATGTTTTGTTTTCATAAACTTTTTTAATGATATTATAACACATTTATTTATTTCTATCTATCTATTTTCAGGACACCTATACCACCTCCAGCACGTGATAGTAGAGCAGAGTTGCCTATGAGGACATGCATAGGCACTTTAGGATTAGAGTGCGACATAGAGCCAGAGGGGAACATTGTCTATATAGGGAATGGATTGAAGTTCAAGAGAAGAATGCGGGCACTATGCGACTCTTACCTGCGCTTTATCCACTTACCGTGGAAGTAAGTAAAAGTTTTACATATAAAGTGAAATATATATCTTATGTTTTATTTACATTATGTTTTTTATTTTTGTAGTGAGCATGATGAGAGGGATAAGAAATATGTGCTTAGTTCACTTGAGATAGAGTTTGGGACAGGATGGTCCCTTAAGTGGTGTTTAAAAGAGATGCAGACACTTATGGCTCATCGTCGTGACAATGCACGGTATGCATTGCTTTTATGTATATATATGTGGATATGAGTATGTGTGTTTATGCATGTATGTATGTATATGAGAGAGAGAGAGAGAGACTAGAGGTATAAATACACGCATACACACACATGCATTTATACACACAAAACACATGCATATGCACATATAGATACACATACATACACAACACATGCATACGCATAAATAAATATGAGTATGTGAGTTTATGCATGTATGTATGTATATGAGAGAGAGAGAGAGAGAGACTAGAGGTATAAATACACGCATACACACACATGCATTTATACACACAAAACACATGCATATGCACATATAGATACACATACATACACAACACATGCATACGCATAAATAAATAAATAAATAAATCCTATTTCAAAAATCCTAAATTGAAAACACTAATTTCGGTATTAGGGTTTTGAAATCCCCAATTTAAAAACTCTAATTCAACTTTTTAGCCATATGTTTGAAAGTATATGTACACCTCCGACGTCCTACTAGAGAGATGTCTCTCCTCCCAACCTTATGCCTCTATATATAGCTACTCGAATCAACGGAGATCATACTATATGTAAAGATATATACACATCATGTAGATAGGATACATAAATATAAAATGGAGTAGATATATTATGCATCACACATACATGCCTAAATGCACACATAAATATATATATACATACTAACATATTTACATGTACATATTTACACATAGACATATATACATATATACATGTACACATCACATATACATGCCTACATGCACACATAAACATATGTATACATGCATACATATTTACATGTACATATTTACACATAGACACATATACATATATACATGTACACAATTATAAACACTTGCATATATTACATGAATACATGAATATTTTACATAAATGAATATGCATATATACACATATGCATATTTAACACATGTATACATATATCACACACATGCAAACACATACATATACATGAAATACATATATATGCATACTAACATATGTATACATATAATACACATGAATACACACACATATGCATACATACATGATAAAAATTTGCTCCTCGAAGATAAAGCTATATATAAAATAATTAGGCATACCCCCGAGCTTCATGTTCTAACTTAGAAGAACATGATTTCATCTCTCTAATAGGATTCATTGTTATTCAAGTTAATAAAAAAACCTATTATCTGATATCCATTCAGAAGCTTCAAGTTATTGATCGATAACTAGAGTACAATTTACTATCTAATCTGCTCATATGTTTTCATTATTGCCATCATTTTGGTAAGACATCAATATAGTCTCATCTTCATTATCCTTATTGATTTCATTTATTTCTTCTACTGTTAAATCTATGTTCTCATGAATCACATAATCTATTGATGGATTAATATCTATTTCTGGTAATTCCTCTTCCTCATCAGTAGAATCAACATGTATAGAATTATCCTCTTCATCAAATCTATCATTATCACGTATAATGATTCTAATTTCTATTTCAAATGTTGATGTATCAGTATCTGATGCTGAATCATCAAGAGGACTTTCTTCGATCTCTCTAACAATAAACTGTTCAAACAATGACCTACCTCTAGGTTGCACATGAATGACTTGCCACCAAGGATGAGCATTTGGGTTTTTATAAAAAAATGCTTGTTCAATATGCCTAGGAAGAATATATGGTTCTTTAGTAGATCACATTACCTTGGAAGAATCAATTGCCCAAAACCCAGATAATTCCCTTTTTAATGTAGAATTACTACCTTTATACTCCGCTTGAAACCAGTCAACCTTCAAAATGACCTATCAAAATATATAACAACAAAAACCCATTATTAGGTGCTTAAAAAAATAACTAACTCCAAAAATAATATATAAACTTTTTTCTACCTGTTTGAATGTACGAAATGAAATTTCGTAGATACCAACAATAGTTCCATGTTGACCATTTACTGGATTTCATGGAGAATGGATTAACCCCATCTAATGCAATTCCTAACTTTAGATTCTATGGATTTTGTGCAAATTCAGGCCATGTAGAATCAATATGCTGAAAAGAAACACTATCATGAGGAATTCTGATTATTCCATCAGTACTTTTGTGATAATGTCCCCAAGTCCAAAGCTTTGATAATTCGGGGCTTTGAAACATATGTCTAATCCGTGGAGCCAATGGAAAATGTCTCAATACCTTTTTTGGGATTTTACCTTCTTCACTTTTATATCGAGGAGATTGACATTTGGGACATGTCAAATAGTTTGCATATTCACCTCTATATAAAATACAATCGTTAGGACATGCATGTATACATTGATAATCTATACCAAGATTGTTGATTATCTTCTTCATTTCATCATGTGAGGTAGGAAGAATATTCTGACTTGGTAAAAACTTTTCAGATAATAACCTGTAAGTTTATCAAAAAAAGATATATTAAAAAAGTTAAATAAATAAATATACATATATACATGTATATTTTTATTCTCACTTTAGATAAGGTAAGAACAAGAACTTGAATTGAATGGACAGTTTTTGTCCGCGCATCTTTTAAAACTATTAATGCATCTTTCAAAATATTTACACAAAATTTGATTGTTTTGGATGGCAGGATACGATTGTTTGTTTTGGACACATGAAGTATGTACCTTCATTGAATGATTTGTCAATTTACACTTTCAAACTGAACATATGTGTGAATCGACAAATCATTCATATCCTCCAAAACAAACAATCGTATCCTGCCATCCAAACAATCATATCCTGCCATCCAAACAATCGTATCCTGCCATCCAAACAATTGTATCCATTCAATTCAAGTTCTTCTTCTTATCTTATCTAAAGTAAGAATAAAAACCTGCATGTATTTATATATATATATATAAATAGATAGAAAAATGAAAATTATACCTTAATAGTGTCGAAACAGATACATTAATCCATCCAAAACGATTTTGAAGGTTGAGAATAAGTAAGCTCGCACTTAGTCGTGTCAAACGACTTCCTTCATATACATGCTTTAGACATTCCTCTCGAAGATATTTCTCATTTTTAGAAATATCAATGCTCTCACTGTCATTTTGATACCACTCCTCAATAAAATATGCCATGCCATCATCTTCATCATTGTCACACAAATCTTGTACTTTATCATCTTTTGAATATAGATCTTTCAACTTTGCATATTGCACAGGATTAGTTTTGCGTAGCCTCCTCATGGAAGCTTCTGATAATCGTGGTCTTACTGGTAATTGTGAATGTTGTGGACGAATATCATCAACATCATACGTTGGAATCTACACATATAAATAAAACTCATTAGTATTTCATAAATCAATAAAAAGTAAACTTCAAATATAAAATTAAGTATATAACTTATTAAATATGGATAGAAAATTTTTATTCTCTCTAGCTAAAAGGTGCTCTTGGAGGTCTACGCCATCCATAATTCACTAATAGTTCATCACCAGCATGTAATGTAGTAATAGCATTGACAACTATGTATCTTGATACATGTCTACTCATGTATGGTGATTCATGACTATTTTCACGCTCCTCAAATGTGCAATTAGTCCTTGAACTATTATGTAACCCTCGACTACTATTTATTAAACCTACTATATTTCCATGTGTGTAAGGTCTTCCATCAATATATAATCTTTCATTTTCTGCATGTAAAATCCTTCTACTAGTAAGGGATGCTGCGTTCAAGCATATTCCATAAGTACTCATGCTTTGAACATAACGTGAAAGTCGATGCCAATCTCCCCATCCATATATAGGACCACAAAATGACATAAGAGTGACTTCAGAGTTTGGGGGCACATACGAATCCTCTACAATAAAGAGACCACGACCAGCATTAGTAATAGTGGATGGAGCAATCATATAGTGATTACCCCAAAAGTTGAAAACCTCTCCATCTAAAGAAAGTGGTCCTCTATTCCATCCTCCATATCTTCTTCTATCATATGTTTGTACTAAAGAACGATCACGAGCTGGCAATGGATAATCTCCAGCCGTTTCATTCTCTAAACCAGGAGGTAGAGGATTTCTAGAAACCTCTGCTTGTAATTGAGGAACAGCAAGTCCATGACGTGTACGAGGTATATTAACATTATGAGAAAAATCATCATCATCATCATCATCGAGCAAGTATTCCTGTATATCAACAATAATTTGATTTTATATATGGTTTTTAAAAATGACATTAATATATATGGAAAATACATACCCAAGCATTATCACGTTGACTAGGTGATGGTGCACGCTCAAAAGTACCATACTCTGCCTCATGTTCAATACATTCCAATCGTGGTCTTCGATACGTGCCATAACAAGAGTTACACCAACATATGATATGCTCTTCATAGTAAAATTCATCATAATTCCTATCGGAGGACACATGTGAAGTCGTTGCATGGGCAGGAGGTGGTGGAGTACCCTCTGATTGATCAGAATCTGCACATAATAAGAAACATAAAGAAAAATATAAGTTATGTATCCATCAAATATATTTAAAATTAAATATTTCATATACTTACAGTATAAAGTCATTGCACGAAGAGGAGACGGTGGTGGAGTTCCATCTGATTGATCAGAATCTACAAATAATGATATTTGATATTAATAATTTGATTATCTACATAAACAAAAAATTCACATATACATATTTACACATACACACATATTCACATATACACATTTACACATACACACATATTCACATATACACAACTACATGTATGAATGAGTGTATATGCATGCATGAGTGTGTACGTATATATGTGGATATGTATATGTATGCTTATGTTATATGTATGTATATGTGTATATGTATACATATATGCATGCGTATATGTTTGCATGTTTATGTGTATGTGGGTATGTGTATGTGTATGTGTATGTGTGTGTATATATGTGTATGAATTCTGACTTTTTTTTCTGTTTGAGATTAAATTAAGAGGAGATATTGTATGGTCGAAAAAAATAAGAGGCGAGCTAGCATACCACCTGAGTCGTGGCAGTTTTTTCGTAGACAGCTTTCCTCAGCAGAAGGTACACAAATTAATAGTTTATATTAATCATTTTTATATATTTTAGTAATTTTTTACATTTAATTTATGTATTTTTTTCTTGAATAAACAGGCTGCTGCAAAGAAGAGAGTGGAGTCGGGCCACACATCGCACCTAGGCCAAATGGGTCATAATGGTTTTGTAGCTACGTTTGTGAGTATATGTGTTATTGTGAGTATATTTTTTATTTTAGTTAAAATGCAAGCAACTAATTTTTTTTATTTGTTTCATTGCAGCGGAAGGATTATGGCCGATATCCTACGAAACAGGAGATCGAGTATGCTACACATTTTGGATATCGGCATTTGAGCGAGTATATGCAAGATCATCCTAATGCCTTTGTGAGTATTTTTAAATTTTATATAATTATTTTGTTTTTATGAGTGTTTTAATTATTTTATTTATTTATGTTTGTTATATGTAATACAGGAGTATTATGGAGAGACAAATATGGATGAGGTGGAGAGACAGACACAGGAGGGACAATCTCGATCGTCACAGGGTGATCATGATGATGAGGATGAGGATGATCAGAATGATCATGATATTGCTGATGATGATGATGATCATGATGATGATGATTAGGATTTTAGTTGATTATGACATTGGATTATATGTATTTACATTGATATATATATATATATATATTATTTCAGTTATGTTTTGAATTGTGTGTATGGTATTAAGTAATGAAGAGTTTTGTTCTATTGATTGTTATTATTGTTTATATTAGGCATGTGTTTTAATACTTTAATTATGTATGTGTGTGTATATGTATGTATGTGCATGTGCATGTGTATGTATATGTATGTATGTGCATGTGCATGTAAAAGTGTATATGTGTGTATGAGTATGTGCATATGCATGTGTATGTACGTATGTGTATATGTATATGCATGTATATGTATAACTCTATGTGTATATGTGTATGTATGTGTATATGTGCATGCATATGTGTATATGTAAGTATGTGCATGTGTGTGCATGTGTATATGTGTTTTAATACTTTAATTATATAATTCATTCATATGTGTGTACCTAAGTGTATATGTATGTGTGTGTATATGTATGTATGTGCATGTGTATGTGTGTGTATATGTATGTATGTGCATGTGCATGTATAAGTGTATATGTATGTATCAATATGTGCATGTTCTTGTGTATGTGTGTGTATATGTATATGCATGTATATGTATAACTCTATGTGTATGTGTGTGTATGTGCATGTATATGTGTATATGTAGGTATATGCATGTGTGTGTGCATGTGTATATGTGTTTTAATACTTTAATTATATAATTCATTCATATGTGTGTACCTAAGAGTATATGTATGTGTGTGTATATGTATGTATGTGCATGTGTATGTGTGTGTATAATATGTATGTATGTGCATGTGGATGTATAAATGTATATGTGTGTATGAGTATGTGCATGTTCTTGTGTATGTGTGTGTATATGTATATGCATGTATATGTATGTGTGTGTACATGTATATGCATGTATATGTATATGTGTGTATATGTCTATGTATATGTATATGTATATGCATGTGTATATATATGCATGTGTATATGTATGAAACATGCATGTGTATGTGGATGTGCATATACATGTATTTGCATATATGTTAATGTGTGTATGTGTGTTGTAGAGGAGGTACTGGGGTATCCACTTTTAACAAAAGAAGAGATTAAAGATTAACACATCCAGTACGTCGCCTACTCAAGGGGGGTTCTCTTTAGGGAAGTATACCCTTTAACATTTCTGTGAGCAAGTAAATAACAAGGATTGCACAGAGTGGTACATACTTCAGAAAATACGAACAGCAATTGACCAAGGAAGACCATACACTTCTTGATTCGATTCAGATGATTACAAGATTTGTCAAGGAAATGCTCAAAAACTAATGCTCAAAGCTTCGTGGCACTCTAAGCAGATAAACAGAAATCAATACAAATGGTGAAGGAATTGCTCAAGAGAATAGAGCTTAACACCAATACTGACTCACAGGAAAGAAAGAAATCTAAGGCACTCTCTTACACTATAGTGCTCATAGCCCTCCACTGAGAAGCCTACCCTCTGTATCCACACTACAGAGTAGCTCCTACAATAGGCTTGAAACCACCAAGTGCAAGAGAGAACTTCTGCACGTACACACGCGTCAATGTAACTCTAAAAATGTGTGTACCCCCAATGAGCACAAATCCATTGTTTTTATAGGCTCCAATAGGCCAAGAGAGCCTTGCCGAATCTTCACGTCCACTGATCACACGCCGATGGAATGCCCAAAATTGGAGGGGTCGGTCAATTACTCCTTTAATTTGAGTTAGATCCACAAACATAGGTAGTCGCCGTGAATAGTTGGTGGCAAAAAAGCTTTTCCCTGCTTCCACTTTTAACAATTTACTTTTACCTTTTCACTTGTCATCTGAGATTCCCATTTTGTGTTGTTTTGTTTCCTCACTGATTTAATCCCTGACATTTGAATGAAGTCGATTGGTCTAACTGCTTATCCCTTGACCAAGTGCATTTAACATTGCATGAGCAGCATTACCAACCCAGACGGCCCTTCCATTGGCATCAAAGACTTTGTTACATTTAACCCTCATTGAAGAGGTTGGCCGTTGTGCAACAAAACCTCAGCAGCTTCTAAGGAGACTTTCAATGGAGGCATGTATTTCTCACATATGCTTCGACTCTGTTGCTGATGTGGTAGCTAATAGGTCTTTGGGTTGAGAATCCTCTGTCCACTTTACAGGTTCAATGTGTGAGTGAGAATATGTATGTGTGTGGGTGTGTGTGTGGGTGTGTGTGTGGAAGTGTGTGCATGTGAGGATGTGGGTGTATGTGTGTGAGTGTGCATGTGATTGCATGGGTGTGTGTGCATATGTATGTGAGTGTGCTCATGTGTGTATGTGTGTTGAGCATGTGTATGCGTGATGCATGTGCATGTGTGCTGTGTGTGGGTGTGAGGATATGTGCATGTGATTGCTTGGGTATGTGTGCATATGTGTGTATGTGAGGGTGTGTGTGTGTGAGGGGGTCCACATGTGTGTAATTGAAGGGGGCGAGTGCATAGGAGTGAGCGGGGCGGCGGATGTGGGAGGCAGCGGGGTGGGCGGGAGGGTGGGCGTGCGGGAGGGGGGAGAGAGAGAGAGAGAGAGAGAGAGAGAGAGAGAGAGAGAGAGAGAGAGAGAGAGAGAGAGAGAGAGAGAGAGAGAGAGAGAGAGAGAGAGAGAGAGAGAGGGAGGGAGGGAGGGAGGGTGGGCGGGTGGGTGGGCAGGAGGGTGGGCGTGCGGGTGGGGGAAGAGAGAGAGAGAGAAGGAGGGAGAGAGGGAGGGTGGGCGGGTGGGTGGGCGGGAGGGTGGGCGTGCGGTAGGGGGGAGAGAGAGAGAGAGAGAGAGAGAGAGAGAGAGAGAGAGAGAGAGAGAGAGAGAGAGAGAGAGAGAGAGAGAGAGAGAGAGAGAGAGAGAGAGAGAGAGAGAGAGAGGGAGGGAGGGTGGGCGGGTGGGTGGGCGGGAGGGTGGGCTTGCGGGAGGGGGGAGAGAGAGAGAGGGTGGGCGGGTGGGTGGGAGGGTGGGCGTGCGGGAGGGGAGAGAGAGAGAGAGAGAGAGAGAGAGAGAGAGAGAGAGAGAGAGAGAGAGAGAGAGAGAGAGAGAGAGAGAGAGAGAGAGAGAGAGAGAGAGAGAGAGAGAGAGAGAGAGAGAGAGAGAGAGAGAGAGAGAGAGAGAGAGAGAGGGGGAGGGAGGGAGGGAGGGTGGGCGGGTGGGTGGGCGGGAGGGTGGGCGTGCGGGTGGGGGAAGAGAGAGAGAGAGAAGGAGGGAGAGAGGGAGGGTGGGCGGGTGGGTGGGCGGGAGGGTGGGCGTGCGGGAGGTGGGAGAGAGAGATAGAGAGAGAGAGAGAGAGGGAGGGAGGGAGGGTGGGCGGGTGGGTGGGCGGGAGGGTGGGCTTGCGGGAGGGGGGGAGAGAGACAGAGGGTGGGCGGGTGGGTGGGCGGGTGGGCGGGAGGGTGGGCGTGCGGGAGGGGTGAGAGAGAGAGAGAGAGAGAGAGAGAGAGAGAGAGAGAGAGAGAGAGAGAGAGAGAGAGAGAGAGAGAGAGAGAGAGAGAGAGAGAGAGAGAGAGAGAGAGAGAGAGAGAGAGAGAGAGAGAGAGAGAGAGAGAGAGAGAGAGAGAGAGAGAGAGAGAGAGAGAGAGAGAGAGAGAGAGAGAGAGAGAGAGAGAGAGAGAGAGAGAGAGAGAGAGAGAGAGACAGAGAGAGAGAGAGAGAGAGAGAGAGAGAGAGAGAGGGAGGGTGGGTGGGCGGGAGGGTGGGCGTGCGGGAGGGGAGAGAGAGAGAGAGAGAGAGAGAGAGAGAGAGAGAGAGAGAGAGAGAGAGAGAGAGAGAGAGAGAGAGAGAGAGAGAGAGAGAGAGAGAGAGAGAGAGAGAGAGAGAGAGAGAGAGAGAGAGAGAGAGAGAGAGAGAGAGAGAGAGAGAGAGAGAGAGAGAGAGAGAGAGAGAGAGAGAGAGAGAGAGAGGGTGGGCGGGTGGGTGGGCGGGAGGGTGGGCGTGTGGGTGGGGGGAGAGAGAGAGAGAAGGAGGGAGGGAGGGAGGGTGGGCGGGTGGGTGGGCGGGAGGGTGGGCGTGCGGGAGGGGGGAGAGAGGGAGAGGGAGGGAGGGTGGGCGGGTGGGTGGGCGGGAGGGTGGGCTTGCGGGAGGGGGGAGAGAGAGAGAGGGATGGAGGGTGGGCGGGTGGGTGGGCGGGAGGGTGGGCGTGCGGGAGGGGGGAGAGAGAGAGAGAGAGAGAGAGAGAGAGAGAGAGAGAGAGAGAGAGAGAGAGAGAGAGAGAGAGAGAGAGAGAGAGAGAGAGAGAGAGAGAGAGAGAGGGAGGGGTGCGGGTGGGCGGGGTTGCGGGTGGGCGGGGGTGCGGGAGGAGGAAGAGAGAGAGAGAGAGAAAGGAAGAAAGAACACGGGGGAGGATAGAGAAAAAAGAGAGAGAAAGGGAAAGAGGGAAAAAGGAGAGAGAGAAATCGGGGAGAGAGAGAGATTGCAGACATTAGGACTACAAGCCATCCCAAAGACATTAAAATTGCCCCTTCTCTTCAACTGGCACGAAAGCCTCTCCATAATCTCCGCTTGCATATCATCTCCTACCGCTATGGCCATCATCCTTGGGCAATGACGGAGGCAAAGAATTGATGTTGCACCACTAACCAACTCTGTTCATGTTGTATCCAAGAGTTCGAACAACCCCAGCCCTTCTCAGCTTGAGCTGGATAATAGACCTTGGCCTTCCTTATTGTCTAGAATGACGAGAGAGAGGGATCTACAGACCCCCACATCAAGCTTTTGCACCATCCCTGGTGCAATTTCTTTCCTTATTCTACTTATTTCAAAGAGATCTAGTTATGCTGCAATTACTGTAAGAAACACGGTATGTACAAAGAATGAAGTGCTTTCATTTTGACCTAATTGAGATACTTCTTTACCCTGGAGATATTGACCAGAGGAATCCTTCTACCCTGCAGATCTTCCAAATGCACAGCGCCATGTGGTAATACCTTGATTACCTTATATGGTCCTATCCATTTGGGTGCCAATTTAGTTGAAATTGTCGGGACTTGATGCACTAAAACCATGGACCCTTCTTGAACTTCCTTGGATCTCAGATACCTGTCATGCAATCTTTTGCGCTCTTCTTGTGTTACCTGAATTTTCTGCATTGCCCCTTCTCTGTACTCTTCTAATGCTACCAATCTCTGAATGGGGGGTTCAATTCCGATGGTTTTGATTCCTATTTCCTTTCTGATAATGAACTCAAATGGGGCCAATGCCTCTTTTCCATATACTAAACGGAATGGAGTCTCGCCTGTGGTTCCCCTTTTCGTGGTTCTGAAAGCCCAGATTGCACCAATCAGTGCTAGCGGCTAGGAGCTTTGATGATCGAAAGATAATTTGCGAAGCAGTCCAATCAAAATGTTATTGGAACTCTCTGCTTGGCCATTTGCCCTTGGGTAGTAGGCACAAGACTTTTTGTGGAAGATTTTGTACCTATCAAATATAAACTGGAGCAATTGATTTACAAAATGTGTGCCCCTATCACTAGTAATTTCCAGTGGGCAACCAAATCTTGAGAAAATACGTTTATACACAAATTTAGCTACTGTTAAAGCCGTGCAGTCCACAGTAGCTTTAGCCTCTATCCATTTAGTGGCATAACATGTGGCCATCAAAATATACTTTTTACCTCCTGGTTGCCCAGTTGGGCTAAGTGGCCCTATGAAATCAAGACCCCATCGTTCAAATGGAATCCATCCGGTAGATATGACTAATGGTTGGAAATTCAATCTCGTTGGCGCGGGAGCACACCTCTGGCAGATGTGGCATTCTTTTGCAAACTTGATTGCATCCTTGAAAATATGAGGCCACCATAAACCTTTGTGGATGATTCTATGAGCCAATTCTTCCCCCCTTAGATGTCCTTCACTGTGCACAGCCTCTAGCAGAAGATTTACCTCCTCCGGATAGACACACCTTCTCAATATATCATCCTGACAGTATTTATATAAATTTCCATTTATAAGAGAATAGGCTTTGGTTTTCAAAAGTAATCTTCTTTTTTCTACAGGTTTCAAGTGTTCAGGGATCTTTCCAGTAGTGAGAACATGAAGAATTTCATCATACCAACCAGTCCGAATTGCAATTAGGAAAAGATTGCTATCCACCAGTTCATCATTAATACCCGTTGCCTTTTCGCTCATTGCAGTTCTGGACACTTGATCTGCCATGTAGTGCTCTTTTCCTGGCTTAATATGAATATCAAAATTAAATTCTTGAAATAGGAGTAACCATCTCCAAATCCTTCCAGCTACTCTAGGCTTGTTTATCAAATACTTCAAGGGTTGATGATCAGAAATAACAATGAAATGTACACCAAGGAGATAATGTCGGAACTTCTGAAGAGCAAATACGATAGCCAAACCTTCTCTTTCCGTTGTACTATAATTCCTTTCGGTTTGGTTGAGTAGTCTGCTGGCATAAGAGATAGGTCTATCCACTTTGTGAGATGATGGTTGAGCTAGAACCGCACCAACCGCATGAAGACTAGCATCTGTGTGCACATGAAATTCCAATGACCAATTAGGAATACTTAAAAGTGGAGCAGTACATAGCCTCAATTTTAGTTCACAAAATGCTCTGTCAGCTTCTGCACTCCATGAGAAAGGGATCTTTTTACTGGTAAGCCTTGATAAGGGCTTAGCAATTTCTGAATACATCCTAATGAATCTTCTGTGATACCCTACATGACCC
Organism: Ceratopteris richardii; assembly: GCA_020310875.1. NCBI lineage: Eukaryota > Viridiplantae > Streptophyta > Polypodiopsida > Polypodiales > Pteridaceae > Ceratopteris > Ceratopteris richardii. The sequence goes on from CM035418.1 coordinate 179,614,958, forward strand.
AAGAAACTTTGCACTTCCTTTGGGCTGTGTGGAATTGGCATGGAAAGAATAGCTGTAACCTTTGCAGGGTCAACAGTTATACCTTCGACAGATACTATGTGACCAAGAAGAGTGCCCTTGGTGACCAAAAAGTGACATTTTTCGCGATTCAATTTCAAACCTGTTTTGAGACATTGCTCAAAAATTTCTTTTAGATTTTCCAAATGGTCATGGAAATCTTGAATTGCTGCTCTTTTATTTGTACCTGAAAATACTGAAAAGTCATCCATGAAAATGCGTAGAAATGTTATTAACCATTTGCCCAATATCAGATACATCGTTCTATTAAATGAAGCTGGTGCATTCTTCAAACCAAAAGCCATTCGAGTATAGACATAAGTGCCCCAGGGAGTAACAAAGGTTGTTTTGTCCCTATCATCAGGATGGATCACTATCTGATTGTAGCCACTAAAACCATCCAAGAAACTATACAAAGTGTGACCAGCTACCTCTTCAAGTACTTGTTCTGTGAAGGGCTGAGGAAATCCATCTTGAATAGTTACTTTATTCAAAGCACGGAAATCAACACATACTCTTATTTTTCCACTATTTTTCTTGGGCACAATAACCATAGAAGAAAGCCACCTGGAATGTTCTACTGGCACAATTATACTTGCTTCCTCTAGTTTTGTAATCTCCGCTTTTACCACCTCTGCATACTTCGGATTGAGTCGATATGGCCTACTTCTTACAGGCGCAGCTCCCTCAACTAAGGGTATCCGATGTAACCCAAGCTCTTCTGGTATCCCTGTTAGATCTTTGTAGGACCATGCAAAGACACTTTTATAGGTAAAGAGCAAAGAAGTTACCTTCTGTAGCAAGGGAGGATAATGCCACAACCAGGATGCCAAATGGACTACTTGAGGGTTTTCTCCATCCCCTAAATTTACTTCTTGAACCAATGTTTCAGGAGTACTCTTGCTTGAGAAATCATCTCCACTATATGCAGGAGTGGATTTTAAGTTATATTCTGCAACATGTTCTTCCATCCATCCTTGAGGTATATCTGCAAAAGGAAGATCTTCTCTGCTCTTAAATTCATAACCTTCTCCCTCCGATACTTTTATATTGGTTGCCTCCTCAAAGCTAGTATTTTCTTGCAATTGCTCATTCTCCAATACCTTCTGGTCTTCATTTACCTTATCTGCAACTTCTTCCTCAATTTCATTGATCTCCACTGTGCAACAATCTGCACTTCCCATCATCCAATTTAACAATGTATCATCTTCTTGGGGTATAGAGGGCATTACCTGAGTATCCACAATATATCTAGTGGTTTTTCCTGAGTCGAATCCTTCTTCCAAATGTAATTGTAGTTGGCTATTGGTGCTTGTTGAAATCCATAGTTTATTTTTCCCCCAATCTTGCAAAGCTTTTGCTTGTCTCAGCCAAGGTCTCCCCAGGAGTAAAGGGTAAGAAGTCTCCTGTGGAAGTGCAATAACAACAAAATCTAAAACAAAGTGGCAGCCCTGTACTACCATCACTACCTTTTCAATAATGCCAAGTGGCGCAACCCGATGTTGATCTGCTAATGTAACCGTGAATGGTGCCAACTTGGTGGGGCTCAATTTCAGCTTCTTCATTGTAAAATCTGGCATTAAATTGATACCAGAGCCTCCATCTATGATCACACCTGTGAGAGCTTCATCCTTTATACAAACAGATAATCTTGAGCTTTGGTAGTCTGCTAAGGGTGCAGGGGGAAAATCAACCATGAAACCATCTATACTAGGTGATTGGACCAAGTGAGCAGAGTGTATAATCTTCAGTAAGTCACTTCTTATTCTTGAATCCATCCTTATAAGTTCATATAGACTAACCTTGTGATGAATACCTTTCAAGATCTGTTCAATGTTTACCTCCTGAGTGTTTTCTTGCAGACTGGTTGGTTGGCCCTTTAGAGAAGTAGTCATCTTATCATAAGCTCCTTCAACTTCTACCTGGTCCTTCCATCCAGACTTCTTTTCCTCCTCTTTATCCTGAAATCCTTGTTCATCTCTATGGGTTGCAGCTGCTTGCCTTGCTCTAGTCATTATGGGCATTGCAGAGGATGAAATGGCATAAGACTGAGTGGTTTTCCCTTCTTCATGTGGAGAGACTGCAATCATGTGGATTGGAGCAGGACGACCCCTTGGGCAATCTTTGGTATAATGATCCTTGGCCTCTGGACAATGTTGACTAGGAGGTGCATCTTCTGGGAGAGAACACCTATTCTGCATGTGGCCGTACTCACCACAACGATAGCACATCAAAGGTCTATTATATCTAGGCTTTGCAGGCCGATTCTCCTCTCTATTAGATGTATTTGAAGTACTAGCATAATATGATTCCAAATTTTGAGGGTTACCTCTCTGCTGTGTACCTTTGAGGTAGTAGCAATCCCTGGCTTCATGACCATCTTTTCCACAAAATTGACAGCTTACCTTAATAGGGCAATTAGCATTGGAATGTCCATTGTTGTTACAGATTGTACACCAAATTTGTCTCCTTATATCCTGAGTAGTCCTCAAATCTTCTAACTCTCGGCGAAGTTGAGCTACTTCATCATCAGTGCGACGCAGTGGTGGCAAGACCTTCTCTTCTTGTTGATTTTGTTGCATCTTCAATGCTTCCAGTTCCCTCCTTAGTTGCTCAATAGGATCCAGATCTGCAGCATACTTTTGTTGTGTATCCCCTTCAAAATGTTGCCTTGCTTCTTCTATGCGTGATGCCGCTGCAACAAAATCATTGAGGGTCGCATCCAATCTAAGAGATTCACGAAGCTTCTGCTGAGATGACCTGGGCAGAGCCTTTTCTATCCACTTTTTAACCAACAAGTCACCTGGAGCATGTGGCAGACGTGCAACAAGTGCTTTTGTTCTAGTGTGAAGTTCATGAAAAGATTCACCTGATCTTAGCTTCAAATTCTCTAGCTGATCTAGAGCTCTTTCTGAGGAATCACTTGGTCGGAATGTCTGTGAGAATGCCGCCTTCAGAGCCTCCCATGTAGTGAAATAGCCATCTGCATATTGACTATACCATTTATCTGCAAGATCCTCCAATGTGGATGGAAAAAGAGCCAACATTGCATCCTCCCTATTCTGCAGACCTCGTCCACGACATAAAGAGATGAATCTCCTCACATGATCATCAGCATCCTCATAAGCTTGTCCCTTGAAGGTAGGGAATTTGATGTTTAATCTGGAGAGCAAATGAGAGAGGTCCTCCATTTGTACTGGTGTTTCTTCGGACGTATCTGAGGAGAAGTCTAGGGTTCTCCTATACCTCTCTTTTGACAATGGTGTCGTACCCAAATCAATAGATAAATTTAGGGAAGGTAGAGGGGAGGTAGACTCACTAGCCGTGGTTATTGCTAACTTGTTAAGGCTCCTCCGAACATGAAGAGACTCCTTATCTGCTCGTGTATGGGTCATGTACCTACTTGCCAATGTAATAGGGCAAAAATACCTCTCACAGAAATGCAAAGGTCCCACCGGGCGTGCCAAACTGTAGAGGAGGTACTGGGGTATCCACTTTTAACAAAAGAAGAGATTAAAGATTAACACATCCAGTACGTCGCCTACTCAAGGGGGGTTCTCTTTAGGGAAGTATACCCTTTAACATTTCTGTGAGCACGTAAATAACAAGGATTGCACAGAGTGGTACATACTTCAGAAAATACGAACAGCAAATGACCAAGGAAGACCATACACTTCTTGATTTGATTCAGATGATTACAAGATTTGTCAAGGAAATGCTCAAAAACTAATGCTCAAAGCTTCATGGCACTCTAAGCAGATAAACAGAACTCAATACAAATGGTGAAGGAATTGCTCAAGAGAATAGAGCTTAACACCAATACTGACTCACAGGAAAGAAAGCAATCTAAGGCACTCTCTTACACTATAGTGCTCATAGCCCTCCACTGAGAAGCCTACCCTCTATATCCACACTACAGAGTAGCTCCTACAATAGGCTTGAAACCACCAAGTGCAAGAGAGAACTTCTGCACGTACACACGCGTCAATGTAACTCTAAAAATGTGTGTACCCCCAATGAGCACAAATCCATTGTTTTTATAGGCTCCAATAGGCCAAGAGAGCCTTGCCGAATCTTCACGTCCACTGATCACGCACCGGTGGAATGCCCAAAATTGGAGGGGTAGGTCAATTACTCCTTTAATTTGAGTTAGATCCACAAACATAGGTAGTCGCCGTGAATAGTTGGTGGCAAAAAAGCTTTTCCCTGCTTCCACTTTTAACAATTTACTTTTACCTTTTCACTTGTCATCTGAGATTCCCATTTTGTGTTGTTTTGTTTCCTCACTGATTTAATCCCCGACATTTGAATGAAGTCGATTGGTCTAACTGCTTATCCCTTGACCAAGTGCATTTAACATTGCATGAGCAGCATTACCAACCCAGACGGCCCTTCCATTGGCATCAAAGACTTTGTTACATTTAACCCTCATTGAAGAGGTTGGCCGTTGTGCAACAAAACCTCAGCAGCTTCTAAGGAGACTTTCAATGGAGGCATGTATTTCTCACATATGCTTCGACTCTGTTGCTGATGTGATAGCTAATAGGTCTTTGGGTTGAGAATCCTCTGTCCACTTTACAGGTTCAATGTGTGAGTGAGAATATGTATGTGTGTGGGTGTGTGTGTGGGTGTGTGTGTGGAAGTGTGTGCATGTGAGGATGTGGGTGTATGTGTGTGAGTGTGCATGTGATTGCATGGGTGTGTGTGCATATGTATGTGAGTGTGCTCATGTGTGTATGTGTGTTGAGCATGTGTATGCGTGATGCATGTGCGTGTGTGCTATGTGTGGGTGTGAGGATATGTGCATGTGATTGCTTGGGTATGTGTGCATATGTGTGTATGTGAGGGTGTGTGTGTGTGTGAGGGGGTGCACATGTGTGTAATTGAAGGGGGGGGGGAGTGCATAGGAGTGAGCGGGGCGGGGGGTGTGGGAGGCAGCAGGGTGGGCGGGAGGGTGGGCGTGCGGGAGGGGAGAGAGAGAGAGAGAGAGAGAGAGAGAGAGAGAGAGAGAGAGAGAGAGAGAGAGAGAGAGAGAGAGAGAGAGAGAGAGAGAGAGAGAGAGAGAGAGAGAGGGAGGGAGGGAGGGAGGGTGGGCGGGTGGGTGGGCGGGAGGGTGGGCGTGCGGGTGGGGGAAGAGAGAGAGAGAGAAGGAGGGAGAGAGGGAGGGTGGGCGGGTGGGTGGGCGGGAGGGTGGGCATGCGGGAGGGGAGAGAGAGAGAGAGAGAGAGAGAGAGAGAGAGAGAGAGAGAGAGAGAGAGAGAGAGAGAGAGAGAGAGAGAGAGAGAGAGAGAGGGAGAGAGAGAGAGAGAGAGAGAGAGAGAGAGAGGGAGGGAGGGAGGGTGGGCGGGTGGGTGGGCGGGAGGGTGGGCTTGCGGGAGGGGGGAGAGAGAGAGAGGGTGGGCGGGTGGGTGGGCGGGTGGGCGGGTGGGCGGGAGGGTGGGCGTGCGGGAGGAGAGAGAGAGAGAGAGAGAGAGAGAGAGAGAGAGAGAGAGAGAGAGAGAGAGAGAGAGAGAGAGAGAGAGAGAGAGAGAGAGAGAGAGAGAGAGAGAGAGAGAGAGAGAGAGAGAGAGAGAGAGAGAGAGAGAGAGAGAGAGAGAGAGAGAGGGAGGGAGGGTGGGCGGGTGGGTGGGCGGGAGGGTGGGCGTGCGGGAGGGGAGAGAGAGAGAGAGAGAGAGAGAGAGAGAGAGAGAGAGAGAGAGAGAGAGAGAGAGAGAGAGAGAGAGAGAGAGAGAGAGAGAGAGAGAGAGAGAGAGAGAGAGAGAGAGAGAGAGAGAGAGAGAGAGAGAGAGAGAGGGAGGGAGGGAGGGAGGGTGGGCGGGTGGGTGGGCGGGAGGGTGGGCGTACGGGTGGGGGGAGAGAGAGAGAGCAGGAGGGAGGGAGGGAGGGTGGGCGGGTGGGTGGGCGGGAGGGTGGGCGTGCGGGAGGGGGGAGAGAGAGAGAGGGAGGGAGGGTGGGCGGGTGGGTGGGTGGGAGGGTGGGCTTGCGGGAGGGGGGAGAGAGAGAGAGAGAGGGAGGGTGGGCGGGTGGGTGGGCGGGAGGGTGGGCGTGCGGGACGGGGGGAGAGAGAGAGAGAGAGAGAGAGAGAGAGAGAGAGAGAGAGAGAGAGAGAGAGAGAGAGAGAGAGAGAGAGAGAGAGAGAGAGAGAGAGAGAGAGAGAGAGAGAGAGAGAGAGAGAGAGAGAGAGGGGGAGGGGTGCGGGTGGGCGGGGTTGCGGGTGGGCGGGGGTGCGGGAGGGGGAAGAGAGAGAGAGAGAAAGGAAGAAAGAGCACGCGGGAGGATAGAGAAAAAAGAGAGAGAAAGGGAAAGAGGGAGAAAGGAGAGAGAGAAATCGGGGAGAGAGAGAGATTGCAGACATTAGGACTACAAGCCATCCCAAAGACATTAAAATTGCCCGTTCTCTTCAACTGGCACCAAAGCCTCTCCATAATCTCCGCTTGCATATCATCTCCTACCGCTATGGCCATCATCCTTGGGCAATGACGGAGGCAAAGAATTGATGTTGCACCACTGACCAGCTCTGTTCATGTTGTATCCAAGAGTTCGAACAACCCCAGCCCTTCTCAGCTTGAGCTGGATGATAGACCTTGACCTTCCTTTTTGTCTAGAATGACGAGAGAGAGGGATCTACATGTGTGTGTATATATATATATATATGTATATATATATATATATATATATATATATATATATATATATATATATATATATATATATATATATATATATATATATATATATATATATATATATATATATATATAATGTATGCATGGACGTCTTTTTATGTGGTTGTAGGAATGTTTGTGCATATGCATGTGTATATGTGTGTATGTCTAAGTGTATGTGCACATGTATCTATGTGTATATATGTGTGTGTATGTGCATGTGTATATATGTATATGTGTGAAAGTGCATCTTCATCATGGATAAGTGTATGAGTGCATATTAATAAGTGTGAGTATGCTATGTAATGAAAATAACACAATTCAAATGATCTACAAAGAATAGAAATTGTACTTACAATTGTTAGCCATACTTTTTGCTTGGTTAGCTTCTTGAATAACCTGCAATAAAGAGAGAAAGAAGAGAGAGAGAGAGATCTAGAGAGAGAGAGAGAAAGAGAGAGATCTAGAGAGAGAGAGAAAGAGAGAGATCTAGAGAGAGAGAGATCTAGAGAGAGAGAGATCTAGAGAGAGAGAGATCTAGAGAGACAGAGAGAGAATTCAAAGAGAGAAAGATGTAGAAAGAGAGAAACAAAGATAGAGGGAGACAATAAGAGAGAGCTTATGCAAAACAACAATTCTTCATATACTTGCTTCAGCTCGTAAGCGCAACGCAATTGCGAACGTTGGAGAGCTCTTCTATCGGATGCGTGAAAATGCCGATCGTAGAGCCTCCAACGTTTTAATTTTTGTTTGTCAACAGATCGTCGTGTAAGGGATGCTATTCGTTGTCGAATAGGGGACAATTTTATTGTCGCTTATGCGACGGCAACTAATGTTGCCTACGCGATGCAAAAAAGCATCGCTTATGGGACGCTTTTAAATTGCGTCGTTTTAGCGACGTTTTATGGGAACGTCGCAATCCCGTCGCATCACAAGTCACAAATACCGTCATTTTCTGCGTCGTTTAATTGACGGTCGGCGTGCGACGCTAATTACGATGCAAGTTGCAATTTTATAGCGATGAAATTCTTTCACCTTAACCGTCGCTATACGCCCGCATTTCTTGTAGTGTCATGATGACTAGTGAGCAGCATGTCATCAACATAAACCGCAATGATCAGAAGTACATCATTAGCACGCTTAACATATAAAGTGATTTTAGTTGGATTGTTCTCAAAACCATGCGCAATCAGATAGGCATGTATCTTTTCATACCAAGCACATGGTGCTTGTTTTAAACCATATAATGCCTTCTTTAACCTGCACACCTCGTTCTCATGCCCTTTTTGCACAAAGCTACGGGGCTGAAAAACATACACTTCTTTATGCAAGTCACCATTCAAGAATGTTGTTTGGATATCCAACTGATGTACATTTCAACCATGATGAGCTGCAAGTGCACATATGCTACGAACAATAGTCATTCGGCAAGTAGGTGCAAAGGTCTCATCAAAATCAATGCCTCTTTCTTGTGCATAACCCTTTACAACAAGCCTAGCCTTATACTTGTCAACTGTTCCATTAGGTTTATGCTTCAGCTTATATACCCACTTTGTGCCAATGATCTTCTTGCGAGGAGGCAAGTCCCATAAAGACCAAGTAGCATTCTTTATTATAGCATCATATTCAAATTGCATTGAAGCCATCCAAAGTTGAGAATTTTATGCTTCATCAAACGAAACAGGTTCAGTCTCATCATAGAGACTAGAGGCAGCCATAACATAGCAATCTGATGCAAAAGAGGCACTATGATAGCCTGATCGAGTATGATATGACAAAGGTGCATCTAATTTGCTATCACGCAAAGTTTGCACTAGCCATTTTGGCATAATTTTTACCTGCTCAATATCAGCTCTCTCATCAACAAGTGCATCATGTAAATCTCCATCAGAAATGGAATGATCTACATCATCATATGAGACTACAAAGGCTGAGAGGTTGCCTCATTAGGACCAGCACTAGACTGTCCACCTATAAAAAGAGGCAGCAAAGTATCATACATGTCTTTGGAGCTAACAGATGTCTCCTTAGTACATGAAAGCAATGGGTAAATAGCATCTTCCATAAAAACAACATTAGGGCTAACCAAAATGTGTTTATTCTATGGATGATACAGATAATAGCCTTTACTTTCAAAATTCTACCCAACAAAAATACATTTTACTACTTTATCATCCAATTTTCTGCAATGTTGTTCAGGCATAATGCATATGCCTGACAACCAAAAACACACAGATGAGCAACAGATGGCTTGCAATCATGCCAACCCGAATATGGAGTGATTGACTGCACTGCTTTAGTGGGACACATGTTAAGTACATATGCTACACACATAACATCCTCAAGCTAGAAACTATGTGGTAATGCCTGACCCTTGACCATACACCTTGACATCTCCATGACTGACCTATTCTTTCGTTTAGTAACCCCATTCTGTTGAGGTATATACGGCACTATACATTGGTGTTTTATCCCACATTCAACTAGAAATGCATTAAAATCAGAAGACATATATTCCCTCCCTCGATCAGAATGAAGGGTGCCCATTTTACATGATGACATATTTTCAGCCAAAACCAGAAACTATTTGAAGCACATAAACACTTCGGACTTTGATTTGAGTGGATATACCCACGCATGCCTTGAAAAATCATCAATGAAAGTCAAAAGGTAAAGGTAATTTGCAAAAGAGGGTGTCCGCATAGGACCATAGACATCACTATGAACAAGCTGCAATTTCTTTGTAGCCCGAACTAAACCATGTTTTGGAAATGAGGAACACTGCGTTTTGCCTAAAATATAGCCTCCACATACATGTTCACTGGGTGCCTCAAGTTTGGGTAAAGAGGAAACCATTTCAGATTTCTATAAGGGTAGTAAACAAGCAAAGTTCAAATGAGCAAAGCATGCATGCCAAAGCTTTGCATCTGACATAGCATGAGAATCATGTATTGCACATGCCAACTCATTCACCAATTTCTCATAGTCTATGAGCTTATACAGCCCATGAGATAAAATTCCAGAAGCAATAATAACATCGCCATTTGACAGGTCATGAATTGTACATCTATCATCAACAAATTTCACAACCAAGCTTATCTTGGCTAATGCAGAAACTGATAAGAGATTCTTCTTGATCCCTGGCACAAATATAGCATCTAACAAAGTGGAAGAACTACCATCAACAGTAGTTAGAATGCTCTTACCAACTCCCATGATAGGATAAAAGGAGTTGTTGGTGCATGTCATAGTATTCCATGTAGGGGCAGGCTCGAGTGAAGAGAAGAAATTGCGCTGTAAGGCAATATGTTTGGTCACCCCAGTATCAAGGTACCAAACATTTGAGTCTATTGCACACATGTACTGCTTATGCGAAGATGGGTCAAAACTACAAATAGTAGTAAATGCCCATTCTTCATCCTGGACAAGGTTAGCATACTCTATTTTTGGAGTAGAGACCTCTACAAAAACCATTCCTGCCTCCTTTTCCTTTGCCTCTTTTGCTGCCAGTTTAGGACAGTTCTTTATGATGTGATCATTTCCTCTACAGTACTTGCAAAACAATTTCCTCTTTTCTAATTTCTTCTCATCTTTGTCTTCCTGCTTCAAATGTGCTAAAATAGTAGATTTCTGCTTACTAATTGAAGAGCTCCATTTTCCTTTGCACTTCTGACTAGCCAGGAAAGCTTGATATGGAACACACATAATCGACATGTTCTACCTCCACTAATCTTCCTACAATAGAACAAAGACTAACTCCTCAAATGACAAGGCATTTGTATTGCCTTTCATCAAAAACTGAAGAGTAGATTCTGAAGCAAAACTCTAATATGAATCAGGAAGACCATGCAGAACGGTCTGCACAAGTGAACTATTTGATATAACTTCATCAGCAGAAATCAACTATTCCTTCAAGTCTTTGATCTTTGTTAGAGAAGTGTCCATAGAATCACCTTCATTCATGTGTGCACTCTCCAACTGTTTTTGGAGGTAAGCAACACGAGCCTCATTCCTAGCTTGGTACAATGTGGTAAGTGTATCCCGAGCATCCTTAGCTGTTCTGCAAGAGCAAATGTGAGGAATAATGGGATGTTTGATAGACAAAGCTATCAATGCATGTGCATGAGCATCTCTGCCATCCCAACAAATCTACTCTACAGTAGGTGCAGCAGGAACAGGAATCTGCAGAATATCATCATTTTTGACACCATCTCCATCAGCTTTAGTGCCTATATTTGCACTACCTATATTCACAGGTGTAACAGGAGGTCTTTCAACACCCTGTATAATATTCCATAGTCCTTTTGCAACCAATACATGTCACATCATATAAACCCATACCTGGTAGTTGGTACCATCCAACTTATCCTCAATAGCCGACATACGAAATACATCACTACTTTCAGCCATGGTCGGTGACTAAAATACATTGATGCAGAAAATTGATTGTATCTCAAAAAGTTGAACATAACTGCCTAGATGACTAAACTTGTAGCAAACTTTGAGACGCTTATACTGGAAAACCAAAGTTGCATGTTCCTTTCACATATTTCAATATGTGTCTCACTCCATCCAAGTGCACTCTACATCATTTATGCATAAACTGACTCACCAATTGAGTTGCAAAACTCAAATCCGATCTTGTATTTGTTACATAAATCAAATCTCCAACCATTTTCCTATAAATGTTTGCATAATGCAAGTATTTCCATCATCCATAAGATAGCATTAGCATGAAGTGGCATATCAACAGGTTTGCAAGAAGGTCGAGAGCTGTAAGAGAGTTCTCTTATGTACGAGGAAATTTAGCATGTAATATATATGATGGTATTTCACTTTCGTTGTGATTTTTTATCTTTGTCTGTTTTGATGATTTTCATTCTTCAATACATGTACAATCGTGCTCTATCAGATTTTTTGTTTAGTTAGTTTATATGTTGTTGAACCCCAACACCTACAAAAAGGCATTCTCTCTTCCCTTTTCTCCAAAAAGCAAGGGAGCTCTCTCAAGGGAGAGCTAGTCTCTCTCTCATTTGTGATGAAGCAACAAGAGAAAAGAAAAAGCAATGAAATATTATTTCTTCTTTTACAGTTATGTGAGAGAGCTCTTAAGTTTGTGATCCTCTTGAGCATGCATATGCTATTGGCACTTGTGTGATAGAGCTCTGGAGGTTGTGACCCTCTTGTCCATGTGTATGGGATTGAAGGGGATGCGTGCAGGTGCTTATAAGGGAGGAATATATCGAGCGTCTTAATACCTTCCATATGGGATTTAAGGGAAGCCATGTCTGCTCCCTCATTTTTATTATATATCCACAAGCTCGATGCTCCCTCATTTTATTATATATCCACAAGCTCGAAGCTCTCTTGATAGTGTAGAGGTGCAAAAAATGAGGAGCTTGAGGTTGACGAGGCATAACGTAAAGTGCCTAAAGTTATATATTTCTAATGAAAAGCATCATAATTATTCACGAAATATCTTATACTTCTCTTAAAACATGTCTTGAAATTAGACACATATGTATATAGTTAAATAGTCTCATATATAGTCTTAAGTTAAATAGGGGCTCTTATTTTTTTCTTGGGTACATGAGTTAAAATTCACATGGAACTCGAATTATCAAGAAGTGAGACAAACCTTTTTGCGCATTGGAACTATTCAAGGTGCCATCTGTTGGTTCATATGTTTTCATGGGTGATGTGGGTGTAGGGGTGTAGTTTGTGGGCTTCTTTACAATACTCATGTGCAGCGTCATTTAAAGAGATGATGGTTTTAAGTTAAACGAGGTTACTACCTCCTTTGGTGTGGTATAAAAGCTGAGTTGGTGTAGATAATTCTTCCGAAAAGGACAATTTCTGAGAGAGTTATGCTATTCTAATACTTTTGTCACAAACGTTGTAGCACCATATCAAAGATGAGCACTTGACCTTCCACATAGTAATTTGATGTATGTGTTGTTGTATGTCTTTTCAGCACGAAAGCACTTGACTTTCCACATAGTAATTTGAGCTTTGCTTTTCTATTTGACAGCATTACTATTGGTTCAACATTATTATTCCTTTCAAATTGCACTATTTATGTATGTTGCTGAACGTCTACGAGCAAGATGAGAGAGAGAGAGAGGGGGAGAGAGAGAGAGAGAGAGAGAGAGGCATTGGCTATAGTGTAGAAGTGAGACCCCAGACTTGTTTTAAGAATAGGAGCATACACATCTCCGAGGACACCTTCTACTCAAGAGAGCAACTTCTTAGGGAAATTATAGCCCTCTAACATGCCTGTGCCGAAAGACACTTCACAAATGGAGAGTACAAGAATGAGAAATTCACAATGTTTTAATGACTCAAAATTGTTTCATCAATTTCACAGAGAGTTAGATAGTGTGATGACATGCGACGAGACACATAATTTGAGCGCTTCCATACTACCCCCCTATTCATACTTTCCTATCCTTAACGTTACATGCTGAGTCCTCCTACTAGAAGGGCTACCTTTCCACTGATAGCACATACAGTTAGCAATCAACCATTGAGACTGAATCCAAGGGCATAACGAAAGTCTTATATTCCATTGTAAGTAGCTTGAATTAACACAAAAACTTCAATAGCAAGTGATGATTGATCTAATGAACAATTCAACAAACATTTTGGAGGTAGGCCAACATGCCCTCACAACACAACCCTCAGCATTCAAATGTGAATACAGACTTGGCTGAAGTTTGGCCAACAAGTCGCAAGGACTCCAAAATGCATGGACAAGCTATGCGCCAAATAGGTACATAGCCTAAACACAGGGCAACAACACAGTTGTAACAAGTATTCTATAGCATGGATATCTACAAACATATGTATCTATGAGGCTCCAAATGAGAGCCCAAAAACGTCTTATATACACATGAGGAGGCCAGAATGAGTGGATTTGCAGATTGCGATGATTCCTAAAGAGAGCCAGAATTAAATTCTGACATGGACCACACACCTCAAAATGGCTTTATTTCTAATGGAGTTAGCATCATAAGTATTCACGAAATATCTTATAATTTTCTTGAAATATGTATTTATATTGCATCCATATTAACATAGTTGCAAGTTAAATAGGGGCTCTTATTTTTTTCTTGGGGTACATGAGCTAAAATTGACATGGAATTCGAACTATGTGTACGTGAAAAAAACCTCTTTGTGCATTGGAACTATTCAAGCTGTCATCTGTTGGTTCATATGTTTTCATGGGTGCATGTGGGTGTAGGGATGTAGTTTGTGGGCTCTTCTAGAGTACTCATGTGCAGCGTTATTTAAAGAAAATATGCGTTTCAGTTAAAGGAGGTAATAAAATGAATTCTTGTGGAGAATTCTCGCTAAAAGGACAAAGATGCACACGAAACCTCTTACTTTTGAACAATTTCTTGGAGAGGTATGCTATTCTAATACTTTTTTTCACAAACGTTGTAGAACCATAACAAAGATGAGCTAGGCATTTTCTCCAACCAACTATTTTAAAACCCTAGACAGCATGTGCTGATATGATTAACCTTGTGCATCTACAAGCACAACTAGACAAGTGTCTTACTCTTATGGAGTATATCCACACGAAGTGTTCAAGTCTACTCACATCCACTATGTGGTAAGTCTCCCATGTGTCTAAGACAACTTGATTTTACTCAACTTAACTCGAGTTTGATGATTTTAAAAGGCTCAATGTCTCTTGGGGAAAAAACTCTCTCTCATTTCACTTGCGCGGTTTGAAGCCACGAACTCCTCCTTCCCATCCACCAGACATAATTTCTAAGTTTACCACTTTTCTATTATTATGGAAGAATATAAATTGTTCTTGATATCAACCTTTTGAGAGCCACTTTAACAGTTTGCTTGCTTTTCACCTTGATTAAATATGGTTCACGGTTTACCTTTCCTTTTTTTACTTTTGGTTTGTGATAGGAAAGCCTTGTTAAATTGTTTCTTTCTTTCTTTCTTTTCTTTCACTTTGGATATGTGACGGAGGAGAAGAATGAAGGGATGAGTTTCCTTCTAGTGAGGGAACGGATGGTGCGATGTTAGATCTTGTGCTATCATTATACAACTAGTGTAAGTAATGAGAATCGTTCAAAGGAGGATAAGGCAAAAACGAGCAACGGTTGGTTCTTGGGTTCTCTCGGGATCCAAGAACAAATCATTAGAAGCAAGCGTTTGTTGGTGAAGTGATTAAAAGCCACATTTGGAATGGATTAGAAGCTTGTTAAAAGTTCCCATTTAAGTTTTTATATGAAAGTAAAAATCTTGATTTCGGCCTCTTTTGGGGAGCGAATTAGCATGCACGAAGGAGGACTTGGAAAGGTGAAAATAGGCCTAAGCATCTTCATATATTTCTCTCTAAGCTTATGGAGAGAATTTTAGGATTTTCTTGATGGAAGAATGCTTTTGGGCACCCCAAAAATCACATTTTCAAACTTTTCCCAGCCCCTCCAAAAGTCCACTAGTTTTGCATGTCCCACTTGGAATGGCCATATCTTGGGCTAAAAAACTCAAAATTGGACGTGCTATGGCTCTTGTCGAAGAGCACAAGGTCTACTTTTAGTTTATGAAATGAAATTTTGGAAAATAAGTATTTTTGCAGGTCTGTACAACTGTGCAAAGTCTGAATAGTTTTTAGCAACTACCTTCGAGAGCCATATTTTTCAAACGGGGAAGGCGATTTGAGTAATTTCACTTTGATCTCTTTGCACATGCTAAATATTTCTGTTTATGAACATTTTTAGGTCCTAAAGTGGTTTTTGCAGGTCTAAAGAAGGATTACTAATGCATTTTTTGACTAAATTTGCATCATTTTGGTAATCACCTAACCATGCCTTATGTTTTGGGAAGTGATCCGATGTTTTTGGACACTTCAAAGCTTATGTTACGACCTGAAGAGGAAGGTGTGGAGGTCTCGAAGCTTGTCGACAAGGATTGGATGCTTCAGCCATTTTACTTTATGTTATGGCATGTTCTGTATGTACATGCATAAATTGAATTGCATATATCAAATGTTGATCATTGTTCAAATTCTTAAAGTATGGATCGATAGGCGAGAAGTACATTTTTTTATTGTTTGCAAGAAAGAGGATTACAGAAACTATATGGCTATGCAACACAGAGAATTGTTGCTAGCATTTTCTTTTATGTTTTTGCAGGTTATGGAGTCCATATATGAGTTTATGGCATGCATGCCATGGGCCTGTCAAGCCCTATGTTGTTGGGTGGCCTGCGTGCCACTGAGCTATTGGTTAATTTTTTTTTTGGGATTCCATTTCCTGGGGAAATGTTATCGAAAATTTTCCCCCCTCATGGTGTTATATACGCACTTGCCTTTAGGTAAGAATGTTATGGCATGGTAACATGCCTTTTCTGCAAACGTCAATGAGATTTAGCCATGCTTATAAGCATGTATTTGATGGACTTAAGACCATCATAGTTGTATACATAAGGAAACTTCAGTAGTAACAGGATCCCTACACATAATCCTTATGGATTTAGACCCATAGGAATGCTAACGGAAGGAGCTACACCTTCACCATTAGAATTGTGCACAAGCAATCCTATAGGTTATAGGAAATTGCATACAGGCATGGGAGATACATTTATGATAATCTCCAAGGTAGTGAAGATTTACTTATCTTCACAAGAGTCTCACAGTAGGATTAGGAGACTATGGGGTATTATTAGGAATACCCAAAGAGTGACTAGTGTCACTCATGCACATCACTTGAACAAGTTGTGAAGCATTTTTGCTACACTACTAAGGAAACCAATTAGATGGGATCACAGAGATGGGTTTCATGAGATAGCATCGATTGGTGCTTATGTTATTCAAGTGATGGTTAGGAAGGCCAAAAGTATGTCACTAGCTCTATGATTTAGAGCATAGATGCCTTAGTTAAGAAATAGTTGGGGTACCCAAAACATATATGTATATTGGGATCTATATAGAGGTACTTAGACTTAGTCCTTGTACCTAGGAACAAGTAGGTTTGGAACAGAAGGGGATATCCATTGTCACATTGCTAACTAGAACCAAACTATACTAGTTCAAGGACATGGGAGTCATTTGAGTCCACTCATATGATTTTAGGATATGGTATTCATTAGAGTCCACCTATATATTCCGTTACCTGGAATACATATTTGATTTATTGTAGATATGACACTGTGAATTGCAAGACGTTTTCACTCATATGGGACGGTGGAAACAACTTCCCTTTGAGCACTCTTCTTCTATGGCCAAGAAGAAAATGACTCATCATTTATGGCATCATGTCTCACTAGATCAAAGGAGAGCTCTTAGTAGACATCTTTTTAGGATTGAGAGTTATCCTTCATAGTTAGGGAAGATTTATTCTTCCTATAGAGAATGTGCTATCTGATTTTATCACCATTGTTATCACATACTCATTTTGAGGTTTTTAGGAAGGATAAATCCATCAGTTCGATTGGATCATGTAGATCCATGCATAGAGGATGGTTGGCAGAGATACCTCTTTAGTATGGATACACATGCGTTTATGGTATCATGTCTTATCATTACTGACCATTTTAGTAGAGGTCTTTGACCCTTAGGAGATATTTATTTTCTCCACTCTTCACTACATACACCTTCATTAGTTAGGGGAGATATATTCTCCATCTTCATAGCAATATGTGTAATGAGCAATTATGCATTAGTTATGGAAGAGAGGACTAAATAAATTGTAAGTTTCTCTTTTAAGGAAAGTAGAAAGTGGTAATCAGCTCAGAGATCCATGAGAGATCTCACTTTAGTTCAGTGGTCACACTTTAGCTCCTACTCTTTGAGAGAGAAAGAAGGAACGGAAAACATGATTTCTTCATAGGAGAAGAATAGAGTATGTTTTCCTTCAGACAGAAGAGGTGTTTGGGAAACATCTCTTAGTCTTTATTTTAGAAGGAATTCATCTACTCTACTTGTCAATGTAATTTTCCTTCACATGGGAGTCTCTTTCTCCACTAGTTTTGAAGGAAAACATGGAGATCTTATGTACATGTTCTCAGTTATGAGCAGAGTAAATGGATTCAATAGAATCTCTTTTAAAGGGAAAGGGAAAGTGGAATAGGTTCCACTGCTAGAGCTCTTTTTCTTAGAAGAGATTGAATATATATATATATATATATATATATATATATATATATATATATATATATATATATATATATATATATATATAGAGAGAGAGAGAGAGAGAGAGAGAGAGAGTTTCACTTTCTCACTTTTAGGTTGTCTAGATAGAAGTGGCACTCTTCTATCAAAGAAAAGAGGGATCAATTAATCATGATGGTTAGATTGAGTCTCACATGTAGACTCTAGAGACGAGTAGTTATGTTACTCTAGTGAGTGTCTTTGACTAGATGAGATGATCTAGTTATTGACATTAGTTAGACTGGGAGTAGAGTTATGACTCTTCTTTTTAGGGTTTATAGGAGATAGAGATATATCTAACCTATTAGGGTACCAGACTCTTAGTTGGTGTTACATCATGAGTATGATGAATAAACATTAGTTACGAGGATGAGTACTTAGGGATTATCTGAATCTCAAAGGGAATGCTTTCTGCATTCATATGGCAAACTACAGGGAACAAAAATATTAGACTTTGCACTAGTACCAATAGATGCTCTTCCAATAGAACTTAGTCCAATGGTAAAGGATGACAAACCACAGATTTCTTGGTTGGTCGAATGTAGAGATTGCATAGTACTACCAAGAAATTCTTATGTATGGGCTAGATGACGAATTTGCATAGTTCTCAAGGTAGTTTAGATTAAACTACTACTTGTAACTACACTGAAGGTTAGCAAGACCTAGAGTGATATGAGGGCACTCTATCACTTAGTCCTAGATGGGTTTGGAGTCACTTTTTATGGGATTATCTTCTATATTTTAGAGGATTTTATGGTTTACTATCTCCATTATGGTATGGTCAAACTTATAAGCTTGGCACTTTACACTTCTGTTTCATACTATTACTCCATACAGGATACATCATTGGACTTAGGTCATTTTGATGATGTTATATTTCATGGGAGTGATAGCTTGGAAGTTGAGTGTATATGGGAGATTGTACGCACCACTCAGATGGTTTCCCACCTTTGAGATGATCTCATATGAGACTTCTTAAAGGGAAGGATAGGCGGAAAGAAGACACAGAGATGACCATGTACATAAGAGTACATGGGGTTCAGGGGAGTCCGATAACTTTCTTCTACCATTACGAACATTTCATTTACATTTTCGAGGACAAAAATGCTTTCAAGGGGAAGGAAATGTCATATTATGGATGCACACTCTTGAGTGATGTGGCATAGATGCCACATGGCATCACTAAGGGCATTATGCCCATTTGGTAGAAGGGGGAGAGAGAAATCTCTATGATTAGAGAGAGATTATTAACACTACACATGGTAGTTATCTCTAAGTGATCGCTCGGCGGCAGGGAGGAGAACCATTTGTGTGTGTGTGTCCGTCGACAGCCCGCAAGCAAAAGATATAAAAAGTTTGATTCGACATTACCAATGTTGAATCGAACTTTTTATATCTTTAGCTTGCGGGCTGTTGACGGACACACACACACAGATGGTTCTCCTCCCAGCCGCCGAGCGATCACGCAGAGATAACTACCACGTGTAGTGTTAATAATCTCTCTCTAATCATAGAGATTGCTCTCTCCCCCTTCTACCAAATGGGCATAATGCCCTTAGTGATTCCATGTGGCATCTATGCCACATCACTCAAGAGTGTGCATCCATAATATGATAGAAGATTTGGCGGGAAAGATGCGCTCACAACTTTGGCAATACCCCCAACGAGCGGTCAATCAAGAAGTCTCTATTCCTTCTCGGCAAAAGAATTGCTGACTTTAAGAAACCCCCACCCCCCCCCCCCCCCTTCAGACATCACAAAGAGCTACAGTATGCCAACAATAAGCTTAAAACCAAGTGGGCTCCGCATAATGGGGATGCGAGGTTTATCAACCTCTTCTATAACTTCATGTAAGCTTTGTAAGGTCTACCACAAAGAAAATGGAAGAAATCAAGAAATGGAAAGGAAAATTTGTGGGGTGCCATCTTGGTGCAAGCATTGTTACCGGTCATTTGAAGGTGTTGCTCACATCTTCTTTACTTGTCTATACTCCATTAAGCTCTGGCAGATTGTCAAAATGAAAATTAGAATTCAGAAACATATAAGCTAGAAACAAGCTCTTCTAGGAGAAGCGATGGGCTGCTCCGCGACTGTTTGGAACGCCATCAGAGGGGAGGTCCTATGGAAGATATGGCGAGAAAGATGTGCTTACAACTTTGGGGACTCCCCCAAAGAGTGATCAATTGAGAAATCCCTGTTCCTCCTTGGCAAAAGAATCGCTAACTATAAGAAATCCCCCTCTTTTCAGCATCATCAAGTGCTCCTTCTAATCACCAACAAGCTTAAACCCAAGTGGGCCCCCCATGAGGAGGGTGATAAACCTTCTTTGTAATGCCATCAAAACTCTGTAAAATCTACCCTTGCTTTGTGGGATTCAGGGGGTCCCGTGGGCACTAGTAAGCTAAGGCCGAACTTCATTTATTAGAAAAAAAATGTTGTACCACCATAGCAAAGATGAGCGCAAGGAGAGTTGAATGTTTTTTAAGCACGAAAGCCCTTAACTTTCCGCATAGTAACTTGTGCTTTCCTTTTCTATTTGACAGAATTATTATTGGTTCAACATACGATTGGGGAGAATGAAACAGAGATAATCGGATGGAGTCATTGCTTTCAAATTGTACTATTTATGTATGTTGCTCGAGCAAGAAGAGAGAGAGAGAGGCTTTGACTATAGTGCAGAAGTGAGACCCAAGACGTCGTTTAAGAATAGGACACCTTCTACTCAAGAGGGCTACTTCTTAGGGAAGCTATAGCCCTCTAACATCCCTGTGCCAAAAGACACTTCACAAATGGACAGTACAAGAATGAGAAATTCACAAGGTTTTAACGACTCAAAATTGTTTCACAGAGAATCAGATAGTGTGATGACATGCGACGACACACATAATTTGAGCGCTCCCATACTACCTCCCTATTGATACTTTCCTATCCTTAAGGTTACATGCTGAGTCCTCCTACTAGAAGGGTTCCCTTTCCACTGATAGCACATACACTTAGCAATCAACCATTGAGACTGAATCCAAGGGCATAACGAAAGTCTTATATTCCACTATAAGTAGCTTGAATTAACACAAAAACTTCAATAGCAAGTGATGATTGATCTAATGAACAATTCAACAAACATTGTGGAGGTAGAACAATATGCCCTCACAACACAACACTCAGCATTCAAATGTGAGTACAGACTTGGCTGAAGTTTGGCGAACAAGTCGCAAAGACTCCAAAATTCATGGACAAGCTATCCGCCACATAGGTACATAGCCTAAGCACAGGGAAAGGACACAGTTATAATAAGTATTCTATAGCATTGATATCTACAAACATATGTATCTATGAGGCTCCAAATGAGAGCCCAAAAGTTTCTTATATAGACATAAGGAGGCCAGAATGAGTGGATTTGCAGATTCCGATGATTCCTAAAGAGAGCGAAAATTAAATTCTGACATGAACCACACACCTTAAAATGGCTTTATTGATGGCTTCACACATGGTGGCTACTTGTATAAAGGATTAAGTCATGGCAGGCAATTAACCTACTTTAGACCTTCTCTTCAGTGTCCCTAACATCCACATGGCTTTGTGGTGGCTGAACTTGCATTTCCTATTCACTTTCACCTTATTCTACCAATATTGGAGGAATCCCATAATTATCACGTCTCCCATGAAAGAGTATGCCTAGATTTGGGTGGTCACATGGAGTTGCCAATATTGGAAGTTGTCTTAAGTTCGTACATCTCGCAAAGAGGTTGGATCACCTAAGAAAGAAGAGAAAGAAAACACCAATGGAAGATTATCTTTTCTTTCACACTTGCATGAGCGAGCTCTGAATTAGTTTGTGATCCTCTTGAACATGCACATGGTATTTGCGTTTGTGTGATAGATCTCTGTAGGTTGTGATCCTCTTGTCCATGTGTATGCGATTGAAGGTGAGGCATGCACGTGCTTAAAAGGGAGGAATATATCTAGCCTCGTAATACCTTGCATATGGGATTTAAGGGACGCCATGCATGCTTCCTCATTTTATTATATATCTACAAGCTAATTGACTCTCTCTGATAGTGTAGAGGTGCAAAATATCAAGATCCTGAGATTGATGAGGCATAACGTAAAGTGCATAAAGTTATATATTTCTAATGGAAATTAGCATCATAAGTAGTCACGAAATATCTTATACTTTTCTTGAAATATGTATTTAAATTGTATCCATATTTACATAGTTGCAAGTTAAATAGGTGATCTTATTTTTTTCTTGTTCATCGGAACTATTCAAGCTGTCATCTGTTGGTTCATATGTTTTCATGGGTGCATGTGGGTATACGGGTGTAGTTTATGGGCTTTTCTAGAGTGCTCATGTGCAGCGTCATTTAAAAAAGTGATGCATTTGAGTTAAACGAGGTTAGTACCTCCTTTGGTGTGGTAAAAAAATCAATTCTTGTGGAGAATTCTCGCTAAACGGACAAAAATGCACACGAAACCTTTTACTTTTGAACAATTTCTCGGAAGCTTATGCTATTCTAATACATTTTTCACAAACGTTGTAACATCATAACAAAGATAAGCTAGAGATTTCCTCCCAACGAAGTATTTTAAAGCCCTAGACAGCCGGTACTGGTATGATTAACCTTGTGCATCTAGAAGCACAACTAGACAAGTGTCTTAGTCTTATGGAGTATATCCACACGAAGTGTCCAAGTCTACTCACATCTACTATGTGGTAAGTCTCCCATGTGTCTAAGACAACTTGTTTTTACTCAACTTAACTTGAGTTTGATGATTTTAAAAGGCTCAATGTCTCTTGGGGGAACGCTCTCTCTCTTTCACTTGCGCGATTTGAAGCCACGAACTCCTCCTTCCCATCCACCAGACATAATTTCTAAGTTTACCACTTTTCTATTATTATGGAAGAATATAAATTGTTCTTGATATCAACCTTTTGAGAGCCACTTTAACAGTTTGCTTGCTCTTGACCTTGATTAAATGTGGTTCACGCTTTACCTTTCCCTTTTTTAATTTTGCTTTGTGATAGGAAAGCCTTTTTAAATTCTTTCTTTCTTTCTTTCTTTTCTTTCACTTTGGATATGTGACTGAGGAGAAGAATGAAGGGATGAGTTTCCTTCTAGTGGAGGAACGGATGGCTGTGCAAACTGTAATAACTACGAGATTATCGTTCATTTTTTTATGCCAACTGAGTAAATGTTTCTATTAACACACACACGCACAAAAACACACATATAGGCACACACATGCTTTTGGTGCGATGTTAGATCTTGTGCTATCATATACAACTAGTGTAAGTAATGGGAATCGCTCAAAGGAGGATAAGGCAGAAACGAACAACAACGAATGATGCAGCGGATAAACTATCAAGGAAATGAGGAGCTGAAAGCTGCAATGGTGGGATCCAGAAGAGCAAGCACAATAAAATCATGAAGTGAAATGCTGCTTCTATCCCATCTCTTTAGTGTTCACTGAACCAGTTAAATTTGTCATTTAAGTTAATTGGTGTACAAATCAATATATTGTGACTTTGAGTGTCATGTACAACCTAATGCTCAAACATTTTCTCAAGCAGCACTATAGATTTGATGTGTCCACTCGAAGAGAGAGAGAGAGAGAGAGAGAGAGAGAGAGAGAGAGAGAGAGAGAGAGAAGAATAAACATTTAAATACATGACAAAGAGAGAGCTCAGTATGTGATCAACTCAATGTGCTCCTACCTGAATTGTTCAATGTGAGAAAGTATGTGTGAGGAAATTCTGTTAGCAAAGGGGTGTGCGTGTGATACTTACATTGTCTACCATCAGCTTATTTGAAGGCTGAGGATATGTTCAACCTCTGAACAGTAGAGTTAGGATCTTCAATTGGATATTTTTCTTTATTATTCATACATGTAATATGTAACACATCATTGATTTGATTGGTTTGTATGATCAGATATCATTGTAGGAAGAATTATGATTGATTAATAATCCATCTATTTCATTATGGTTTGCATAAGATTAATGTGAATTATTCTCCTCTTCTCTTTCCTCATGTGGAGAAATGATGAGAGTATGCATATTGGAAGAAGCTATTGTGACCAGTGCAGATGCAAGCAACTAAGCGGTTGGTTCGAATATACTATAGTTGAGTCTTATAGGGACCCTCTAGACATGACGTGTTTAACCTCATGATGCTACTGGACTTGCTATGGAAGCTGAAACCTATAGAAAATGCTCATAACCACACAAAAACAAAACACACACAATTGCCTCTCTCATTCTCTCTCACAAGTGAAATGAGGGAATGAAAGGGGAAGGTGAGCATATGCCCAAAAAATTAAAATATTGTGATGATGATGGAGATGGCAGAGAATGAAAATTGGAGATGGAAGACATGATGATGGTGATAAAAAGCAAACGAAATATAAAACATACCTACTTACCAATGATTTAAACCTTCGGATTCTATGTCTTACCATCATATGCTTTACCTTGAATCGCATCCTTGCCAATGACATCAAATTTTTCTATCACTCTACCACAATGGGAGTACCACCATGGGGAAGATCCACCTCCTCAATATCCATCCATGAAGACATGAGGATGGTATAAAAAGAGTGTGTAATAGGCAGAATGACATTAACACACATACACACATGCACATATAAGGTAAGAACACATAGTAGTGGAATGGAATGTTCTAATATCTGACTTAAGTTACAAAGAATCTCTTATAATGCTCAAATGTGTAACACATTAACACCAAAACTAAGCTATCTAGCTGTTTTTGTTGTTTTTCCACTAGCTAGTGACCTAGTTGAAACATAGTCTTCATGCTAATTAAAAAGTAGGTTGCTATGCTAGTTTGATGCCTCGAACGAGCACCATAAATTATGGAAATTGAAATGTAGTCTCCTTTGATACTCCTTAAGCTTGAGGAATCCTTGACTTTAAAAAAGTGGAGTTGAATCTACAAAAATGGGTATTTAAAATGAGGCATAGTGATAAAGATCATTGTTTTATGAGAATAAAGATCGAATGTTAAAAGAGGCCGAATAATTGTCTTATCTTCATTGAATTCCTTGTCTATTTTGTCCTATATCTGACCTTTGACCTTGTCCTTGCCATTCTTCTCTGAGAATCCTTTGTGTGCTCAATTTGCCTTGGCTCGATCTGCCACTAGAAGAGAGGAAGATCAAAATCAATCTCAAGCAACTAAGAACGCTCGAACGAAAGCTATGGATTAAGAGGAAAAAGAACGAGCAAAGGAAGAGGAGGAAGATAACCTACAAGTGTAGCATCCAATGGAGAATCTTGCACTTGTGGAAAATCGGGCCATTAAGCAAGAGATTATTGGTCACAGGAGGCTCTAATACAGGATAAAAAAGTAACCAAGGTAATTATGCTATTACTTCAATAAAGTCAAAAAATGAGAACTTGCTCATGATATATGCTTCAAGTGAAATACACATTTCATATCTTAAATGGAAAATAGAGAGTGGTTGTAGCAATCATATGATTTGCAATGAAGATGCTTTGTTTCATTTACACTCACCCATCGCGCAAGGAAATGTAGAGACAAGGGGCAACATCAAGCACAAGATTACACATGTGGGAGATGTTGCACTGAATGGATCTCAAAGATTCAAGGTGTTGAAGGATGTGTTGCATGCATGTTCCAAACATAACCAAGAACTTGGTTTCAATAGGTCAAATGGTTGAAACATACAAGAACTTGGTTTAAATAAGTCAAATGGTTAAAAGAGGTGATGAGGTAAGGTTCAAGGTGATGAGGTAAGGTTCAAGGATCAAGGATGTTTTCTAAAGGCCCCATTGAGGAATAAAAGCTCATAGTAAAAGGAAGGAATCAAGGAACAATCTTCACCATGGAGGTAAAGGAATGAACCTATCACAATGTCTACTTGTGGATTTGAAATAAACGGATTGGAGAGATCACCCTCTGCCATAAAAGAATTGGCCACATTAGCTTAAAAAGGATAAAGGACTGGTATATGATCTTACATCTAAGAGTATGCAACATTTGTTCCATGCTTGTCAATCAGGGAAA
Organism: Ceratopteris richardii; assembly: GCA_020310875.1. NCBI lineage: Eukaryota > Viridiplantae > Streptophyta > Polypodiopsida > Polypodiales > Pteridaceae > Ceratopteris > Ceratopteris richardii. Next base: position 179,640,910 of record CM035418.1, read on the forward strand.
CAAAGTAGACTGGCATTCATGGTATGAAGAAATACATGCCTTCTTGATTGCACATGGTTTTGAGAACAATTCAACTGAGAGAAGCTTTTATGTTAAGCATGCAAATGATGTGCTTGAGATCATTGTTCATTATATTGATGACATGCTACTCACTGTCCTAATGAGAAGCATATTGCTTATTTTAAGGCTGATTTGCATGCCTCATTTGGGATGTCCGATTTGGGGCACTTGCATCATAATTTGGGCATTTAGTTTATGCAAGTTGATGGTGGTATAACTTTATGTCAAAAAAAATATATTGACACATTATTGTAGCATTTTTGCCGTGAAGATTGCAAACCTATTGCCACTCCTATGGAAACAGGTTTAATTTTGAGTCATCATGATGATGGAGATGCATTTGATGTTATTCACTATTAGGAGGTTGTTGATGCTTGATTTACATATGCATAACTCGGCCTCATATTTAGTTTACTATCTCACAAATGAGTAGGTTTATGCATTGTGCAAGTGTCAAGCATTGGCAAGTAGTTAAGGGCATTTTTTGCTACTTGAGTGGAACGTGACTACTTGGATTGTTGTATCCCAAGGGGGGATCACTATCGCCAAATTTACATGTTTTTTCCAACTCTACCTAGGTTGGTTTAAATGAAACTAGTGTGTCCAATAGTGGTTTTAACTTCATGCTTAGTAGCTCATGCAGATCTTTGTTGAGCAAGAAGCAACCTACTATGGTCATGTCGAGTTGTGAGAATGAATATAGGGTACCCTTCATAGCAACTCTTGAGTGTGTGTGGCTCAAACGCCTTATGGTTGATTTGGGTGTTGATTAGTCTTTTGCCACCACCATCTTCATTGATAGTCAGAGCTCATTGAGATTTGGGAGGAACCCTGTGTTCGATGCTCGCACGTAGCTCATTGAGGTGCACTATCATTATGTCATGGAGAGGTTCTTTGCTTGAGAGATGAGTTTGACATATGTGTCCACATAGGAGAAGATTGTAGAACTTTTCAAAAAGGCACTGCCTAGGGAGAAGTTTGAAGCTTTTTGCAAAGCTTTGGGCTTACTTCCTTTTGTGGGTTGATTCCACATAGCTTGGCACTTGCTTATAGATGAGTGCTAGCTCTTTGTTAGTTGCATCACTCGTAAGGGTGATTTGTTGATATATTTTGGTAGTGATGTGCATGAACACACTTGGACCACCGGGGCACTTTTTTCCCTCTTTAGGAGGTTTTTTCCCGGCTTGTACATGGGCCTATAACCCTAATAGGTCACTTATCTTTGTAAATTCTTTTGCTAATACATTTAATATTGTGTCTTGCGCTCCAAGCTTCTTCTTCTCTTCCTTGTGCTATTCCCATGCTTCTGTAGACCTCAAACTCCAATACATCATAGTATCAAAACCATGTAAAGATCCTTTATGTGTAGTCAAATTCATCATACATTATCGCCAAGATCTTTAGATGCAAGAGTATGATCATGTATGTGGTGTCAAATTATTCAGCACATTTTATACTTCAATTTTCGGGCTTTGATGGGTTTTCAATTCCATTCTCCCAAAGAGCCCCATGCTTGTTTTATCGTGTCCAAGTCTTAATTGTGATCTGTTATACTATTATTTATGTGTTAAGGACGAATAAGTAAAATTATTATACTCTTCAATTTCACTCTTGCATGGTTATAAGACACTTATTGGAAGCATAGGCACCTTATTTTAGTTCTATATCACATCCACTTTCTAGACCCTAAAGAATATGGGACTTTAGGAAGCTATTATTACGGCGTTAAGCTGAAATTTCAATTCGCAGTGATTACAACTCATTAACAAACAGATAATTAAAGGAAGCAAACTCCGAGGTGGTGCGGATGGAAGATGCATGACTCCAGTTTCGTGCAAATCATGTATGTTCTGCTTCAAACCCAACATCTCGAACCCAATGGTATATATGTTCAAACTAATGGCATATAGCTTGGAGTGCTCAAAGCTTCTAGCAAATCAGTGACACCAAGTTCATGTAACGGAAGAATCCTTGTAAGCGATCATTAGTTGGGCACAAAGCATATCCCCCTTTGTCGATCCATGAGTGTTCAAGGTCCCGCACGTTACGTGTTTGTCAGGGATGAGGTTTGACTAGAACAATTAAATCCTCTTGGGTAACGTTCTTGTTCATATCCAAAGCATATAGATGCTTGTGCATGAGTTCTCCTCGATGTGCCATTTGCAAGCCTATAATTGGTCAAATTAATAGGCTACCACGCTTTTAAAAAAATGGAAAATGATGGTGGGATCATGTATATTGAACTTTTGGTTGCTAAAATAGGGGTGAGGGGTTAGCAATCTGGAAGCTCCTTTTTAGGAGTTTCGCCCAGAGATGTTTGGATTCTAATGTTCAAAGTATGGATTTAAGTGCATGCTTGAGAGATACGAGTTCAATGCTAATGTATCCCATACCTCCTTTGAATTTGTAGAAATAGCAAAAGTCATGTTTGATCCTTGAAATATATCTCCTCGCATTTGAAACCCCTCAAAAAATTTCTAAGATGATATTTTAATATTTGTGTTTCCCTTTGCTATGAAGAAAGCCAAAACCTCAGTAAATGATTGACGGAGCAACATAATGACTATGGAAAAAAATTTTGAAACTTAGAAGGGCCCCTTAAGAATTTTAGAGGTATTCTTTGATGAGATTTTTTCATGATACAATTTCGGTTCATTTGTTGGAACGATGATCTTAAATCCCATTCGCATCCGTCGGAATCAGCAAGTTCGTTCATCCTAAATAACTAGAGACCTTTTGTTTAAAGAAATTATGGGGTTACACTATTAATCACTTTTATCACTATTTTATGTTGAAAATGAGGATCCAACCTTACGGCAATATGAACCTTTTAAATTGATAACTGCAAGATTACAATCACCACGTGCGAGAGAGATGACTTTCCTCCCAACAAAATGTCTCTATATATAGCTGGATCCAGGGGACTGCCTTTTTAGGCAGGTGGATACTAACCATCCATGTGTCGGCCATGTACATGCATGTGCGCCAAGTGTCATAGTTAACTCAAGTGGATGCTTCTAGAAGGCTCTAGATCTCTTCGGGCAAAATACTCTCCCCATGTCCCCCATGGGGATTGAACCCAAGACCTCCTCCTTCACATCCTTGAGACTTTGCCATAAGCTAAGTCGATCATTTGTTCACAAGAGCACAAGATCTCCTAGTAAGTCTAAACTTGAGATCTTTGGTCATACACACGGATGACCAAAAAGTGTCCAATTTCAGATGTGTTTGAACGGACCAGACTCTAGATCATACATGTACTTTATTACATTCTTCCCCCTTGGAAAATATATTCTTCCTCAAAAATAGAGCTATATAACTACTATAGAAAACCCTCGAGCCGCATGTTCTAAAACTGGAAGAACATGGTTATGTTCTAAAACTGGAAGAAGATGTCTCATCTCTATGGTGGCATCCATGCCCAAATGATTCAAAACTCTGTATCGCATTGCACTTTGATAAGCTGGTCAAAGTACAAAGTAGTGAATGAATAATAAGGGTGGATCCAAAAACATCCCTAGCCTATTCATAGTTTCTCGATGTGTGATCTAGGCACAAACATGTGAACTGGGTGGATTCAAATTACTAGTCCATTCCTAGGTATGATTGGTGCATGGACTTAGTAATGAAGGCGGAATTCGTATCCCTTGCAAGATTTTAAGAACTCTTGATTCACTTGAATTTTGTTTGGAGAACTTGAAGTTTGGTTGTCCCAAACATCTAACTTGGATATTTGTTCAATGGTTTACTCGTATCCAAGACTTACTTGATTTTTTCATCCCACTAGAGGACTACTTTGTCCTAGTGAGTTTAAAAATCCTATGTAAACTACAAGAGAAAGTTGAACATTTACTTTGAGTCAATCGTACTATCACTTGACCAATTCAAATTCAAAATGAAATTTGTCCAACTTAGGACATTTTTCTCAAAGACTTTATCTTTAAGTTCTTGGGAATTGTCAATCTGATGAACAATTCCTAACTTCTCTATTCTAGACTATAATTCCTAACTTCTCTATTCTAGAGTATACTAGACTGTAGGAAACCATTTATGCTATAACTTGAAGCAAACTCAAATAAACAAGTCCATCTTGGACTTATTATCTTTTGATGATTGAAAAGATTCTTGTGCAAAACATCTATCCGGGATGTTTAATTGAGTTACTTAGTTCTAATCGACTAACTCTCGACTTTTGGGAAAAGAATCAGATATCATATCTGAGTCAAATCCAAAAGATTCAGAAAGCAGAAATAAAGAACTAAAACTCTGTTCAACCAACTCAAACTTCGAAGATACGTAATCTTGCTATGAGTCAAAGTCTAGATGAGTCAGGACTTTAGCTTCTCAAAGTTCTATTTCCACAAGATATTAAAGCATTATTTGAGCAAAAAAATTACAATAGAACCTCACTGGGTTAACACACTTATGTTGGTTAGCACACTTGTATCTTGTGGTTGGATGATGTTTTAGATTTACTCTATGAATCTTTTTGAGAATCAAGTCCCTTCCTCTTGACGATAGATTACCAATGCAAGATTATGACCACCACCTGCTAGAGAGATGACCCTCATCTCAACCAAATGCCTCTATATATAGCTCTCTCCAGGGGACTACCTTCTTGGGTAGGTGGATACTAACCATCCATGTGTCGTCCATGTAACTACATGTGTGCCAAGTGTCCTAGTTAACTTTCCTTGACTCAAGTGGAGGCTTCTAGAGGGCTTTAGATCTCTTTCGACAAAGTACTCTCCCCATGTACCCCATGGGGATTAAACCCAAGACCTCCTCCCTCACATCCTTGAGACTTAACCACTAAGCTAAGCGGATCGCTTGTTCACAAGAGCACAAGACCTCATAGTAAGTCTAAACTTGAGATCTTTGGTCATACACAAAGATGACCAAATGGTGTCCAATTTTAGATATTTCTAAATCGGCTGGACCCCTAGACCATACAGTTACTTTATGACAATAACACCTAAAGAATTGGCAAGAAAGGAGCCAAGCACAATTATTCCTAATAGAATTGAAGATTTAATGCCTCTCATTGCTCTCAAATAAATTAGGTATCATACCAAATGTCATATTATAGACGCACACTCTCTTGAGTGAGGTGGCATCACATGGGTATTTTATACCACTTGGTACATGATACATGAGGAGATCTCATATATGAGATAGTAACTAAGTGAGACAGGGATCTCTTATGAAAGAGTGGTCGCTCGGCGGTTGGGAGGAAGAACCAAAATTCGAAGTCTCTGTGTGTTAGGAGTTCGACGAAGGACTAGACTTGGAGATGCTACCGCAATCGGCATCCAAAAAGAGGATTCTAGTGGGAATCAGCTCAGAGATCCATGAGAGATCTCACTTTAGTTCAAAGGTCTCACTTTAGCTCCTGCTCTTTGAGTGAGAAAGAAGGAAAAGAAAATATGATTTCTTCATAGGAGAAGAATAGAGAATATTTTCCTTTAGACAGAAGAGGTGTTTAGAAAACATCTCTTAGTTTATATTTCTCAATGAATTCATTTACTCTACTTTTCAGTATAATTTTCCTTCACATGGGAGTTTCGTTCTCCACTATTTTGGAAGGAAAAACATGGAGAACTTATCTGCATGTTCTCAATTATGGATGAGTAGAGCAATTGGATTCAACAGAATCTCTTTCAAAGGGAATGGGAAAGTGGAATAGATTCCACTACCAGAGCTCTTTTCCTTAGAGGAGATTACAGAGAGAGATAGAGAGAGAGTTTTACTTTCTCATTTTGGTTGTCTAGATAGAATTGGCACTCTTCTATCAAAGACAAGAAGGAGATCCGTGAATCATGATGGTTAGATTGAGTCTCATGTGGAGACACTAGAGAGGAGCAATTATGTTACTCGAGTGAGGGTCTTTGACTAGATGAGATGATCTAGTTATTGACATTCGTGAGACTAGGAGTTGAGTATGACTCTTCTCTTTTAGGGCTTCTAGGAGATAGGGATATATCTAACCTATTAGGGTATCAAAATCTTAGTTGGTGTTACATCATGAGTATGATGAGTAAACATCAGTTAGGAGGATGGGTACATAGCGATTATCTGAATCTCAAAAGGAATGCTTTTTGCATTTATATGGCAAACTACAAGGAAGAGAAATATTAGAGTTTGCAATAGTACCAATAGATGCTCTTCCAATAGAACTTAGTCCAATGGTAAAGGATAACAAATCACAGATTTCTTGGTTGGTCCAATGTAGAGATTTCATTTTACTATCAAGAAATTCTTATGTATGAGCTAGATTATGGATTTGCATAGTTCACAAGGTAGATTAGACGAAACTACTACTTATGATTACACTCAAGGTTAGGAAGACCTGGAGTGTTATGAGGGCAATCTATCATTTAGTCCTAGATGGGTTTGGGTCACTTGTTATGGGACTTTGTTCTATATTTCATAGGATTATATGGTTTATTATCTCCATTATGGTATGGTCAAGCCTATAAGCTTGGCACTTTCAAACTTGCTTTACATGCTATTACTCCATAGAGGATACATCATATGGACTTAGGTCATTTGGATGATGTTGTATATTATGGGAGTGATAATTTGGAAGTTGAGTGTATATGGGAGATAATAGGCACCACTTAGATGGTTTCCCACCTTTGAGATGATCTCTCATGAGGCTTCTTAACGGGAAGGATACGAGGAAACAACACAGAGAGATGACCATGTACATACAGTACATGGGGTTGAGGGGAGTCCAAGCACCTACTTCTACCATTATGGACATTTCATCTACATTTTCGAGGACAAAAATGCTTTCAAGGGGAAGGAAATGTCATATTATAGATGCACACTCTCTTGAGTGAGGTGGCATCACATGGGTATTTTATACCACTTGGTACATGATACATGAGGAGATCTCATATATGAGATAGTAACTAAGTGAGACAGGAATCTCTTATGAAAGAGTGGTCACTTGGCGGCTGGGAGGAAGAACCAAAATTCGAAGTCTCTGTGTGTTAGGAGTTCGACGAAGGACTGGAGCTGGAGCTACTACCGCAATCGACATCCAAAAAGAGGCTTCTTATCACCAAAACACAGACAACATTCCTCGAAGGGCAATAGAGCAGGTTTTTCATCGTGGAGAAATCTTCTGTGCAGTTGATTTCATGTCCTCGTCAATGCCCAATGTTCGGATGAAATCCATCAAAGAAGTGTACATCAAATCTTTTCAAGTTCACTAATTTTTGCATTGTGGTGTGATTTTGACTGAGAAATAGTTATATTTTGTGCATGTTTCGATTGATTTAATTGATTATGAGATGCAAAACCGTGTCTTTTTGTAGATTAAGCCTGTATATTTGTAAATAGCTCATTGAAACTAACTTCTGGCCCTTGAACCCCTAGGTTTGATTGCTGAAACCCCTTTAGAACCTGAGTTTTATCCCATGGAATCTTAACCTAGATTCTTAGAAACCATTGGATTCTAGGTGCTAATTGTAAATAAACCCTGTTATTGATGAGCGTGACTTTAATTGTAGGCAAAACCTACCTTTCCATGGGAGAAACCCAAACTTGGACCCTTATATTCACTATTTACCCTAAAGTCGAACACTTAAATTTATTTAATTTCTGAATATTAAGTTTGAAACCAAAAACCATAGTCCAAGAAAAATAAAAAGGGAAAAAGAAAAAGAATAAAAAATAGAAAAAGAGGAATTGGGAAAAATAAAAAGAAGAAAAACCAAACACAGAATTAAGAGATGAGATTTTTCCAAAATAGCAGATGACCTTGCAAGATGATTCTGAAATAGAAAGTTAGATAAGGAGCTTAGAAGATTCTAGAGAAGTCCAAGAAGGGGGAACCTATAAATCATTTTTTTCTCATCATGGATTGTCTTTGTGAATCTTTTCTCCATGTATGCTCCTTGTTTATTTTTGTTCATCCATGTTTTCATATTCTTGTTCATACTTTACAGATGTGCACTTAAGGGGAGAGAGAAAAAAAAAGAGAGCCAGCATCTCCCTAATCTCCTCCCATGCTCTAATAAGAAAGGATTTCTACACTATGACAAACAGATAGCTAGTTGAATTGACTAGTTAACATTAATACATTCACAAGCCTGGTTCGAGGTAGTCAAATTAGGTGGTATGGATTCCTTGATCCTGATAAGTGTTTAGGGTTTTTCTTCTCCTTTGTTTTGATCGCGCAACAGCGGAAGGATTTTATGCGCTAAATTGGAGATGAATGAATAGTGAAATAGAGTCATCATTATTGATAGTAGCAAAGAAGATGGTAATGGTGACCATTGAGCTTGGTGAGGATAGAAGTGATGAAAGTATAGGTGGGCTTGTGGGTAGCATGATAGAGAGAGAGAGAATCAAAGGGATGTGTGCTACTGTAGATTGATCATGGCATAGATGGTGTCGTAGTTGCTGAAGACGTCGAGAGACAGATCTTTGAAGCTACAGATCGATGCATGATGGAATTGAGAGAGAGAAAGAGAGTCAGAGAGAGCAACACAATTGCAAACCAAAATTTCCTCACCTATAGAGAGAGAAAATAGGGATGGAGGCGATTTTGACCATCACACAAAGGTTAGAGTGCTGCAATAGAACACACACACACACACAGAGGGAACCAAGAAATTATGGTGCTTACGCTACAGAAGTACTCAAATAGCCACTGGAGAAAAACTAGTTCAAAGAGAGAGAGAGAGAGAGAGAGAGAGAGAGGGTCATTGATCGGTGTGGCCAAGTAGAGAGGTGGAAAGAAAGAGAGAGCGAGAGAGAGAGAGAGAGAGAGAGAGAGAGAGAGAGAGAGAGAGAGAGAGAGAGAGAGAGAGAGAGAGAGAGGGAGGGAGGGAGGGAGGGAGGGAGGGAGGGAGGGAGGGAGGGAGGGGGAGAGAGAGAGAGAGAGAGAGAGAGAGAGAGAGAGGGGAGGGAGAGAGAGAGAGAGAGAGGGAGAAGGAAATCAAACCTGTTCTAAGACACACATACATGGAAGCAAAGCAGATCTAAATAAGATTATCCCTATGATGATGTCCATAGACATCGGTAAAGAAAATGTATGGGAGCAAGAGATCATATACAGAACTTTACCAAACGCGTGTTTTCACCATGGGCTTCAAGGACACATGATTAAAGAGTGTCCAACGAAACAAAATTCCTCTAAGAATAAGCGAAACCAAGAAGCAACGAATGCTACAAAGAGCCAAGTCAGGACTCAAGGTCATCCTCCAATCGTGAGGGAAGAGGAAGAAACTCAAGTCATGGTGATAGATTAGAAGGGTTCACAGAAGTAAGACGAAGAAGGAAAAGGAGCCCTAATGGGACAACCAATAGGAGACCAGCTGACGTAGCTACACTCAGGAACATCTACTGCAACTTGGAGAAAGAGATCAATGACCTCGATTACCCAGGGGAAAGGAACCAATGTGAGGAGGACACTGAAGCAAAAACCTTGGAGGATTCCACCATTAAAGAAGATAACCAAGAGGGGTACACCACTAGTAAAGAAGATGGATTTACCACCAACAACAAAGAGAGTGAAAGCTCCATCATTGGATCTACAATTCCCGAGCAAGTTCCATGTTCATTTCCAAAGAAGGGGACACATAAAGGGAAAGAACCATTGGAGGTTCCATGGAAGAGTCCTCTCAAGGGCAAGATCCTTTGTCCAGATGCCTCCACTTCAAAGAAAAGAGAAGAAGAGAAAAACTGGAAGAAAAGGGACAAGTTTCCTCCCCGCAAAGAAATTAACCTGCGATAATGAGTTTCATATCACTAAATGTGAGGGGATTGTCTGAACCCTCAAGAGTAGCTATTATTGGCCAATCGTTTTGGGATAATAGCCTAAACCGAGACTTCATCTATATTCAAGAGACCAAAAATGATGGAGAAGACCTTCAGAAAAGACTAAAATATATCTCTTCGCCTCATGTCTTGATTTCCACCTCCCACCCTAGGGGGTTGGGGGAAGCTATCGAAATTAACAACATCTGGTTTGATAGTCTTATCAAGACCCTCAAAGATGAGAATCATCGTTGGATTGTTGCGTCCTTCGCAGACCCCTTATATTTCACCATTGTTTCCATGTATGCTCCCAACTCAGAGACAGAGAGGATTTCCACCTCGGATTCTTTGGTCTCTATTTCCCATAATGTTTTGCTTTGTGGGGACTTCAACATGGTGGAGGATCCTTTGGACCACTGGGGATATAGAGGGAGAATTATTGATGGGAAAGAAAAAGAAGCTTGGGATAAAATCAAACTCCACCTAGATCTTGTGGGGGTTAAAGACATGATTGGTTTCTCTTAGTCCAACCTCCAATCGGGGAACAATTTGAGAAAAGAAAGGCTCGATAGAAGCTACATATCACAAGTGGGGACAACCCTCCATATCCCAACATATTGATCTTACTATCTCAGATCACTACCCAATTATTCTCTCCTTCAAGCCTTTCGCCAAGCTGAAGAGAGCACCATGGTTTCATGCTAGCTCACATCTTTCTCTTTCCCTTCCATCCAACAGGAGATTAGTATGGCTTGGATCTCGGCCTTCACCTACCCCTCATCACTAGCCAAATGTTGGAAGATTTTGATTATAAAGACTTACCATATCCTTCTTCGGACCCAAAAGACGCTACGAGACGTTTGTCACATGTGTAAAGAGAAACTCTATTAGAGAGTGAGGTGTCTTCAGGAGGAAATGAACAAAAGTAACTCTCAATACCAAATGGGACTATGAAAAATTAGGGCCTTGCTGAGATACAAGGAAGAAATCCAAAGGGAAAACCTATTGGTATACTTTAAAGAGTGGTGGGCTAGTAAGGTTGACAAACCTATTAAAGAGATGTGCTCCCTCCTAAAAGAGAAACGAATTAAGGATGCTATCCCCTTCTTGATGGACATCAATGGGTTGGAATGCAAGATGGAAGAAGAAAGTAGCTCAATGATTGTCAGCCACTTTTTCCAACTCCTCAAAGTTTCAACACCTCTTTCTCTCCACAGGTGGGATTGCATGGCGACCATTTCTAGAGTTATATCGTCAAGAATTCCAAATAATTGGAAACCCATGCTTGAAGCTTCGATTTCAGATACTAAAATTCTGAAAGTCATTGAGGCGCTTCCTAATGGGAAAAGCCCGGGTCCTACGGCCTTACCAATGAGTTTTTCAAGACCTTCAGACAAATGGTGACCACTCCTCTCCGCTTGGTTTGGCAAGAGGCACTATCATTTGGTGCGCTGCTTGAATGTTTAAACAAGGGAGTCATCAAACGTTTTCACAGAAGAGGAAACAAAAATAGGATTGAGAATTGGCGCTCGATTAGGATGCTACAAACAGGATACAAGATCCTTGCTAAAATTATTGCCAACCAAATTTTGTGCCACTTACAAAGTTGGTTAAGTGAGGACCAGAAGGGCTTCATCAAGGGTAGGTCCATACTAGAAGCTATTATTGATATTTGGGAACGTATTGAATTTTTTGAAGAGTTTACTTAAAATGTTATCTTCCTTAAGATTCACTTCAACAGAGTGTATGATAGGCTTGATCGGACATCATTCTCCAATCTCTTAAAAACCTTGGCTGTAGTCAGAAATTCACAAAGATGATCTCTATCTTGCTGGGAAATGTGTGGGTGGAGATAAATATCAATGGCTAGCTGTCGAAGACTATTAGACTAAGACGCTCTATTAGGCAAGCTTGCCCTTTGGCCTCTCTACTTTTTGCTATTGCTACAGAGGGTCTTAGTTTCCTAGTGAAGCATCATAACGACTTAGGCCATATTCAGGGTCTCTCGCTCTCTCTCACTCATGGCCAGATGATCATGAGACCTTTTGCAGATCACACGAATGCTTTTCTGCATAACGATATGACGAGCATTGATACCTTTTGGTGATGCCTAGACACATTCTATGTGGACTGAGGATCTAAAATAAACCACTCTAAAACCGCATTGATAGCTATTATCAAACCTCAGCCCTGATTCCTTGTTGAGCACGACTGTCAAATGATCTCCAAGGGTTAAATCTTTGCCTATTAGGTATTCTGATGGGATTAGGTGTGTCGATGGACCAATGATGGAATTGGGTCATCTCTAAACTCGATAAGAAACTGGCCTACTAGAAAGATCTGCAAATCAACCTAGCTGGGTGCACCATGGTAATTAGTACATTCCTCATCTCATCGACTATTTACTTTCTCTCTTGTTGGAGACCTAAGGATCAAGACGTAATCAAATTGGAAACAATATGTAGAAACTTCCTCTAAACTAGTGACCCCAATAGAAGAGGAGTCTCCAAAACTAGACGTCTACCTGTATAAGCCATAAGGATCACAAGGGTCTAGGCATTCTGGACATTTAGGGCCTCGCTAATAGGTTGGCTGCTAAATGGCTTATCAAAGCTTGGTGTAAAAGTGAGGCCGCTTGGGCTAAGCTTATCTTCAGGAACAAGAATGTTCTTACACTTGTAGGTCACTCCAGTTGGAAGGACCTCGGCCCTCTCACCTTTCTGTTCTCCCCACTTCCCGTGTCTCCTAAAAGCTCTAGTCTGGTTTGCTCTCTGTGGAAGAGTTGGAACAAGGTCAAACAGTTTGTGAGAATCAGTGAAGATTGGAAATGGACGACATGTATCAAAGAGAATGATTCAATTTGGTTCTCCATCAAGGGCATTAGGGGAGTGGAGACCTAGAACCTCCAAAAAGCTAAAAAGCTCTAGAACAAAGGTTTTCCGATATTTGAAACACCTCTAGAATCAAGAAACCTACCAATGGATTAGATTTGAGGATATCGATCCACAAATTAGAGTGAAATTTGAAGAATATATGTTTTTGTAGAGTAGATGCATCACATGGGAACACTCAAAAAGCCACCTCCTTATCGGACAAGACCCTCCCCTCCACGAAGGTCTCAAATGGCAGAACGGGAATAGGTTGAACAAAATTCCTAGAATCGAGGAGATTTTGGACTATCATCTCACACTTAATAAGAAGTGGTCTCTTACTTGGATGGGCCTCCATTGGGATATGAAGTTCATGTCTCTCTCGCACCCCCTCATCGAGATAAAAAAGTCAGTGCTTATGTGGCAAATCCTTCACGAGGGAATGTGGACAAGTCAAAAGGCTAAACGAATTTGTGGGGATCTATCATGTGTAAGAGGTCGCATCGTAGCATTGAGGATTCGGGACACATTTTTGTCTCATGCCCGAGATCGATCCTGATTTAGCAGACTCTTGGAAAAATCTTACTACTACAGGAACAGATCAACTGGAAGCAAGCGCTTTTGGGCAAGGCAATTGGTTGCTCCTCAATATTGTGGAATGCTATAAGAGGTGAGACCCTCTCGAAGATTTGGAGAGAGAGATGCGCTTCCAATTTTGGAAACCCGCTTATAGAATGGTCTATCGAGAAATCTCTTTTCCTTCTAGGAAAAAGAGTATCCAATTGTAAGAAGTCCCCACCTTTTAGACACCATAGAGTGTTTTTCATTGAGAACAACAAGATTAAAGCCAGGTGGGCCCCGCATGATGGGTACAAAGGGGTTATTGACCTCCTTTGTAAAACCCTTTAGATATGTATGTTATTCCCCTGCTTTGTGGGATTCGGGGGGTCCCATGGGTGCTAGGCCCTTTCATCTAAATTTTTGTTGTTTTTTATTCGAATCAAAGTGCGAGAGAGTAGGCTAATGCCAAAGTTCCTCTTTCAAAAAAACAAATAGATATCATACTCCGATATGATAGAGTCTATATTCTAGGAAAAGAGCTTACTATCATTAGGAAGTATTTTCAAAGTTATATAAAATTGTACTTCAAACTAGCAAGACCCAATAAGTTTAATCTTAGAGAAGGGGGAGATCTCAAAGGTAAATAAAAAATATCCAAATCAATGAGATGGTGAAATAGGAAGGTCTGATAGGGTAGGGTATCTAGTTGAAAGACTTACCTATGAAACATTTATGGCTAGATATTAAGTATAAATTACTAAATGTTTTGAAGACAAGTCTTTGAATAAGAAAATACATGCATGGAATGGAAAGAGAGTATGAAGGAGGAAATTTAAGCCTTGGAGGATAATCATAATCGAACAATAGTGCCATAGAAAAAACACATGAAGGTCATTAGACACAAGTGGTTATATAAGCTAAAGAAGCACGCAAATGCTAGCATTGCTTCATTTAAAGCAAGGCTACTTCTTGAAGACATTTCTCAAACATATGGAGTGGACTATAAGGAGACCTTTAGCCCAATGATCAAGATGAATACCATTAGAAAAATCATTTTCATTGCAACAAGCAACCATTAGAAGATGCATCCACTTGATGTGAAGAATGATTTTGTAAATGGAGAACCTAGGAGGTAGTATATATCGACCAACCATTAGAGCTTAAAGATAAAATGAAAAGAGATCATGTTTGTATGTTAAAGAAGACAGTATACCGTCTCAAGCAACTTACAAGGGCATGGAATCAAAGGGTATAGACTAATTGATCAATCGTGGATACAAACAAAAAAAGCTCATATATCATTGTTCTACAAAATAGAAGGTGAAGCATCTATCTACTTATCCATGTATGTAGATCACTTGATTATTATAGGTGATCATGAAGAGGGCATCAAGGACATCACGGAGAGGCTTCAGAAGAAGTTCAAGATTAAAATCTTGGAGATCTAAGATATTTCTTAGGTGTTGAAGTCATATATAAAGATAATGTTATCTAGCGCATTTAAAGAATATACATGATGGGTGTGTTTAAGAAGTTGGGCTTTTAAGTTGCAAACCATTGAGCAACCCAATGGAAGACAATATCAAATTGACTTCAATCAAAGAAAATGAAGTTCAAGATGCACTCTTACACATGTCAATAGTGTGCTCTTTGAATTATGCCCCTATTCAAAGCTTGAACTTGCATATACAATTTATGTGATATCTCCATCTCTACCCACACACACACATAGGGTTTCTCATTTAGTTGTACCTAGAATAGTAATCAGGTATCTAATGCTTACCTTGAATGAAGGTCTTTTCTATACTTTTGAACGTGATTTGAAGGTGAAAACATATAGAAATGTTGATTTGGTTGGAGCCGTAGGAGAAGGGGGAGTACAAATGGATAGGCAATCATGTTAGGTGAGAAGGTAATTTCATGAATGGCAAAGAAACAAACCACATCAGCCCTACCTTCTAAAGAATCTCAATATAAAGCATTAGCATAATTTATACATGAGATCATGTGGTTGAAGGAGCTTATGATTGAGATCAATGTGCAAGTCAATCAATTTCCAATCATGTTTGACAACATGAGTAGTGTGTACGTAGCTTCCAACCCTATGTTCCATACTAGGAGCAAACATATAGAGGTACAATACCACTACATCATAGACAATATATTAGTTAATGAGGTACACCTCCAACCCATAATTACCAATACCACTACATCATAGGCAATGTATTGGCTAATGAGTTACACCTCCAACCCATAAGTACCAAGGATAAGTGTGCTCATATTTCACGAGAGCATTGAACGTAACCAAGCAAAAGAATTTCAAAAGAGGCATTGGAATGATGGAGCTAGGATGAAGACTTGAAAGTTGAAGTTTCAAGGGAGTATTGAAAATGAATATCCAAGCTTAAGTGCATATGAAACTTCTTATTTGATAATAGTAGAGCATTGTGAAGGAAGGAGACAAGAAAGAGTATTACACAAATATGAAATTGAATTCCCCTTCATAATTCTCAAATCAATCACCTACCACACTTAGGTTTCATAAAGCCTACATTCTAAGAAAATATCTTCCTATCATTTAAGGAAACGTTTTAACATTATATAGAAACATCTTATAATTTGAAGTAACAATCTTTCAAATGTATAATCTCTCATAGATTTTGAATAAGCTAGTAGAATCCTTGCTGAGAAACCTCCATTTTTGCTTCAAGATTTTCTTTCACATTTTGAGTGACAATAGCTGACACTATGATTTTTCTGTGTCATGGCTAGTTATCTTTGAACTTTGGGCAGTGTTTCCTACTCATATGGCATTCATTTCTTGTAATCTTTGGCTTGTTTAAAAAATTAACATAGACTTCTAATTTGGTCTTCAAGTGCATGTCTAACGAAGGCACTAAAGAGACTTTCATGGAGGAATTGGATCTTAGAGTACAATAAAGCATTTTGAGTGAGCTATCTTCAATTTGAATGGTCTCTTTGTCTAGATTGAGTGACCAAGATCTCTCTACTCCATCCCATTGGAACAGAGAGAACCATAAGTTTGAGTGAAAAAATGTATCTATAGACATACATCTAAGCCGCTCATGCTTTAGGGTACATAGGAAAGTGCACGTTCCCCCAAAGTCTTATTGAAATTAACTTGAGAACCACTCAAAAGAAAAATGTGCCCAACACTTCCCAAAAACATTCAATTCTTTGGTGATCATTGTGAATCAACATTGTTATCATTTTCATAGTTTTGAGGAAAAAATTCCTCATAGCCATTTGGAATATTTATCATTAATAGATGCCCATTAGAATGATAATCTCTTACAAGCTCGCTCTTAGCATGAAAGAAAAATGGATAAAAGAGAATCTCTAGTATGAAACCTTTCCTACTAAATTCAGAGGACGTTCCCATGATAGGTGACCATTAATTGCTACTCTAATAAAAGAATTAACCAAAAGAAATTGTACATATCTAACAAAACCCCTTCCTGGAGCATGATTCCTTTAATGTTTTGTACATTCAACTGAAATAGCATGATCATTTTGGAACACAATTGTGCTTATGCTTGAGGCACTATCATTAGTTACTAATACAAAAAATGATTGTTGGGAATCGCAGTAAAAAATTGAGTTTCTTTCTAACTAATTATAGATTTTTCTTCTAATATGTCTGTTTTTTTCAAAATTTTGACCCCCTTAAACTCCAAGCTATATTTTATGCCCTTCTATGAAGGTTTAACTCTCTATCTTGGCTACATGGAGAACTTTAAATCGTCCATTTCCAAGCTTCCTAACTCGAGTTATGACCAAAACATAGGGTAGCTATCAAGAGGGTGCCAACCTACACATTCACTTGTTGAACCCTAAAGGTCCATTGAAGCTCCTTGCACACTAGCATTCAACAAGCTCTAATACCAATGAAGCGCTTTTGTGTGCTAAAGAAGAGGAGCAAGGAGGAGAGAGGGAGAAAAAGGAGAGGAGAGATGTGCATACATGGGTCGGAGCCTCAAAACCCACATAATGATCTTTGTGAGGCAATGCTCTATAATAGATATATGTATATGATATAGGGGTAAGGTCACATGATGCTTACATCCCCAACACGTATCCTCAACTTTCCGAACCTCTAAATAGAAAATCTCAATGCACTTTAGAAAACATGTAATTCACCATTACACCTCTCTCTTGGATAGAAAGAATTGATGTCACCAATCAAATTGTCCTAAATATCTCTCTACATGCACTTGTCAATGCCCATAGTTAAGTGAAATTTTGTCCCACTTTAAAAAGAGAATGAATCTTATTTTGAGATATCAAGCTTAACATGTGATCATTTAGGATGACACATATCACTTTTTCATTTCTCTAACATGTATAGTGGTCACACTAGTATATATCATGTATACTTCATTGAGCTTTACTAGATTTAGCTAGTGAGAGTGATAGCACATTTCTTTGTTTCCCGATCACTCATTCATGGACATAAGGATTTTCCTTTTGTACTATTCTTTATATTGATCTATTTTACTTCCATCTATTTAAAAGAGTAAATATTTTATATTGGTATTGGATCTTGACAACATTGTCTGCGAGTTAGAGCATTGATTTTTCTTATCAGCACAAGGTGTGGTACAATTTCTTGGCCATGATAGATGGTCCACCAAGGAGGCACCACAAAAAAAGTTTCTAAAACCCAAGTAGCAACCTGAGTGCGGCATAAGCCATGGAATAGAGGCACCTTGATTCATAATTAGTTAATATTATGGAATATTCTGGATGGATTATAAAACAAGATTAACTCTTCTTTCCTATATTACAAACTATATTCATGGAAAGATGAATGGATGAATACTAGGACATCTAGTCACATATGGGCTCTCTCATCTACCACGTATGTGTGCAACTAGAACAATATTCAACAATCCCATGTTTTAGCATGCCTATTTAAGATGAAAACCATTGTTGTTTCTCAAAATCCAAGAAGTGTTATAGTTTTTCTGCCTCCTAGAACCACTCTCCATATACCATGTATATTCCATAATTTTGATTTTTTTTCTATGGATGCATCACCTGAAGTATGCTTCTAATTGTTTATGTAGCCAAAGGAGCATATTCATATTGAAAATATACAAAAAAATATCTATATTGCCCTTGATCTATTATCTTCTATCACTTAAACCTTGTTATAGATGTCTTTTTTGGAACTTTATCTCCCAATTTTCCTCGTCCTAATAGAATCAAGTATCCAATTTTATCTATGTAAGTTGAACTTTTTTACTTCAAAGTGATTTATGCATCCTCCTCTTCTGGCCGTTTCTCCTTAATCTAAAACAATGAAAGACTTTTACCTGGTTTCCACACCATTTTCATGTTATTCGCCTATATAAAAAAGAGACTTATCAACTTGCTTAGAGTCAATTTTATTACTCGTAAATGTAACCAATTTTGTTAGGAGGTAATGCCCTCCAAACTTGTTAGATAGCTACCCTTTTTGCAATGAACCGTTTTCAAGGCACTTTGTTAGCAAGCCATGTGCAACCATGGAACATTGAGGCATGATGAGATTATTGTAATACATGAGATGTTGCTAATGATGATGATAAGAGGGTAATTTGTAGAATCTCTTCACACTAGGACACCCATTATGCTTATTGTGAGCTTGGAATGGAGTAATTCCAAATCCTCATTACCGTTTTTGCAATAAGTGATTAGAGACCAATCCCCACTCATAAGTGGCAAAATCTTCACACACATCTGACAATACTTTCTCATGCTTGAGTGATGGGCCTTCAGGTGATTATGGCAGCATGCTTTTCCTGTGTTTATTGTAATAGAAGACCACTCCCTTGGGCGATTGCAAGCCTTCATGAAGAGGAGCAAGTTCATCATAACAAAAACAGTAATTCATGGGGCCTTCAAATGATACCCATTCCGGAGATTGATCCGTGATGCAGATGGCTTTGTGATTCGAATACATGTCACGCAGGAAAGACTGTAGAACTACATGTTCGTTAAAGTGGCAATTTTCAATTGCTTTTAAAATGTCATGTTTTGAATCACTTTTCACGCTTAACTTCAGGTGTTGTTGTTAGAGATCATTTTTCAACTCGCCAAATTCTATATTCATATTATATTTAGAAATCCTAAAGATCAAGGTAGACACAAAATTCATACATCAACATATGTGCTTCAACATGTTTACCACTCTGATAGCATTTTTTCAGTTGCTTGAGCATCATTATTCTGGCCTTCTATGCTGATTTAAGTGGTCTTATGATGATCTATATTATAAACACGAAAGCTTTTATAGTTTTGTAATAATTCCTAGTTATCTAGGTTGAAACTAGCACACCCTTGTACACATATCTTTTTAAAGTTAGTACAAATTTTAAATTGTAACGGATTATACACTGCCTAGGCCATAATGAAGCCTATGGTAGGATCTTTCCAATTCTATTTTCCAAAGTGCCAAAGTTTCCAATTGCATGCAAAACATTGAAGGAAATCAATGACCAACGAGTCTATCATCGAGGATCAAATTCAAAGAGTGCACAACTAGCCAGCTCGACCAATATCGTCTCGACAATATGCAAGGAAAAAAATCCCAAAGATTAAGCCGAGCTTAATGGAGCACAACAAATCCAATGTGATAGATACTTGATTCCAGATAAAACCCAATGAGTTTCACGAAAACCCAATAATGTTCACACTCACGTAATATGGTAGATCAAACCCAATGTAGCATAACAACCGAATGAGGTAGCCTAATATGGCATATTTAAATTCAATGTAAATGTCCAATGTGACATGCCAAAATGTTGCAAGCATCTACGTACAACTAGTGTTTTCCAATGCTTCGAAAAAGGGGGTGAATTGTAACCACTTTTCTCAAGAGGTAATGCCCTCGAAAATTGTCAGATAGCTACCCTTCTGATAGTGACCTTTTTTAGGGCACTTTGTGAGCAAGCCATCTGCAACCATCATGCTCTCTTGACAATTCAGTTGTGTTAAGAGAAGATGTTGGTTGCGCGTGGCTTGCTGACAAAGTGCCCTGAAAAACGGGAGTCAAAGGCAATAGCCAACATATGGAGAATGAGCTTATGGAGATGAAGAGATAGTACACAAGAAGAATCCTCCACCTACACATAGATAAGAAAGTGAATCTGTGCCGTATGATTCTCATTGATTAAGATACATGCATGCATAAGAATATCATTCAATTATCTCAAGAGATGATGGTGGTTGCACATGGGTTGTTGACAAAGTGCCCTAAAAAAGGGTCACTCCTAAAAGGGTAGCTGTCTAACAAGTTTGGAGGGCAGTCATTCGTAGTTTTTTAATGCACATTTGGACACAGATGAGCTCTACTGATGACTGTCCTAGGATATTTTCCGCAAAGGAGATAAGAGATCTTCAATCCTAATGGCTGATATTTCTATTTGTTTAAATCTGTTACCTTTGTTTTATTCTTATACCTAACCTTTTTTTACAACTTTTATTTCTTCTTCTATTACCCATGGATGTGATAGGATTAGAAGACTGGGGTATTGGCATGTCCATATATTCAAATGACAGAAACAATTTGCTTGTATGTTTGATCTTAAAAAATGTGTAGCTCTAGCTTGCCATTGAATGCAATGGAACATCTTGAATTGACATAAGTCATTTCTACTAGATCTTAAATCTTGACTTTCCCATGTCCTTCAATGCATGTCAGATTGGTATCACACCCATGAGGGGCGAGGTTCTAATTCCTCATATAGCAAAGAGAGTTGTTTGCATTTATCGTTTTTTTTTTTTAATTTTTGTTTTTATGTTTGACGTAGAAGCTGCCACAAACAGTAGCCCATAAATAATATATCACTTATAGTTAACACTTAATAATACTGAAATGTTGGTATTTTCAAATAACGGACTAGATTGTTTTGAGATCACGCAAGTGTCAATATTGCAAAAAGAAGAAGAAGTATTCCCAAGATAAACTATACTAAACATTCTGTACAAAAATGACTGCACTGGTATGGTTTGAAAAAGAAGAGGTATAAGGGAGAAAGGGGTTAGCAAAGAATGGAGTTTTTTTAGTGAATTTTAGTACAACTGGAACGTGAATCACTGTAATTGAACTCCTTAAGATATCACGTGTAAAATAGTGGAGAGTTATCATTTAAATGTAGCTCAAAAGTAAGTGTATGCCTAATTACATTAGGCATTTGGATCTTGTCTTTAATACCATGTAGAGAATGATTCAGTAAACTTATTTTACAAAGAACATTTGATTGAATCTTATTAATACTTCTTTTATGGAAATTTCTTCGACGCTTCTTGATAGTCCAAGCTGATTAGCAAGTTCTTCGTGAGCCCATCGGGAAAATCAACATTACTTTTTTCCATACGAGATAAAACACAATGAGATATCCAGATGTGAAGTCTATGAATAATTCAAGTAGATTTTCCGAGTTGTTTTATTTATAGATACTCAGATTTTTTAGAACAAATCACAATCTATGGAAATAGATGCTAGATTCTATCTTCAAAAACTTCAAACTGTGTGTGAAATCTATTGCGGAAGGATAACATGGAGATGGCCTCTAAAGCTCTTCGATATGTTGATGAAAAATATAAAAAAGTTTTTCCTGATAGAAATGGGTGGCCGAATGTGAGATACGCTCGAAAGAGCGATGGTTCTTGGTACCACGAAGAAATTATACAGGAAAAATGATCGAATCCTGCAGGATAGATCACCAGAAATCATTGGGGAGCGTATGAACAGCTGTTATGTAGATTTTCGTCGTCTCTAGAAAACGCGTCTGTAAACATAATAATCTTCGCGTAGTCCTTGTCAATGCATGCTTGAAAAAGGTGTTTGTCTAGAGGATGATGACCTTTCCAGCTGCAAGTGAGCTAGATATACTCAGAATAGGCCGTCACGTCCTGAAAGCCCTGCTTGATGAAGACATTGGAAGAAAAGAAATCACTAACAGTGCGTAGTTAGTGTGCTTCATATGTCAACACAAGATCGTACGGAGTAATCCACGTCTAGGAGGGCAGTTGGATGAGCTTTGGTCTCTTAAGACAGAGGTCTAGGGTTTAAGACCTGGGCTCGACATGTATGCCTTTGGCCAGTTAAACCAGTTGTACTGTTCTAACCTTGTCTACCCACCCAGTTGTCGTGTTCTAACCTTGTTTAACCCTTGCTTTGCGGTATATGGGGTTCCCATTGGTACTATGCCCATTCACTTGTACAATTTCACTTTCAATATTCTAACCTTGTTTAACCCTTGTTTAATGGTATACGGAGGGTCCGACATGTACTATGCCCATTCACTTGTATGATTGCCCTTTCAAAGTTAAAGCTTGGGGGAGTATGCTTTGGCTGAATGTCTATTCAAAAAAATACAAATAATACAATTGCACTCTCAATGTTCCAAGCTTTTCTAACCCTTGTTTTGTGGTATATAGGGGGTCCCACGGGTACTATGCCCATTCGCCTGTACAATTACACTTTCAAAGTTAAAGCTCGGGGGAGTATGCTTTGGATGAATCTTCATTTAAAAAATAAAGATAGTATGAGTAGACATGACAGAGCAGTTTAAATCCGCCTGGTAATGCTGCCAAATTCGGAGACTTTATACCTGCTTCGGAGAGTTTATATCTGATAAGCAGGTCGAAGGTACTTAATCTTCCCCGAAAAGCATTACATCTATTACATGGTGCTAGTTTTTCACATACGCAAATGCCTGCGACCGTAAAACATGATCGAGACAACAACAATTTTCTTTGATTCCTTCCCCATGAAAGAAGACAATGGCGATGCCGATATAGCTTGCAGCTAAAGAAGAAAAACCAAAAACAGATGAGGCATCATTGTGAGAGTCCAAACATGTGAGAGTCCAAATATGTGAAACAATTAGACTGCAAGCGCCACAAGTGGATCGTGGTAGAAAGGATAAGATCAAATACGTGGACTCATGTCAAAATAGAGAGGATACTGAATGAAATATACGAAGGTTGGAGTTTGTTATCGTTCTATAGCTCAACTATGACATCAATCTACTGATCTGAACATGCATCAATTGCTAGGAAAATTCTTCAAATCATACAACATGTGTTGTAAAAGTGGCAGACGTAAGCCATGAAAGTGTATTACAAGCTTGGAAGAACGACATGAATACTTACGATTCCTATAACTTATAGATCTTCTAGAAATATGTAAGGATGACGAATTCAACACCAACCGGATTATAGCGCATGGTATGTTCTCCTATTCTGGTGGATGGCTATCCATTCTTGAGCTACACTTGAATTAGAGAAACATAGAATTTTGAAACCACATGAAGATGATTGGGCTGAGCCCCTCACCTTATAGGAATACAATTAAACATAGTAACAATTCTCCCTATTTTAGTACTCAATGATCATTGTTATGAAAGATAAGAAGGTGGAAAAGGACTCCATCTCCCATGAGAAGAATGATAGGTTCATCAACCTGTTTTTTATCTCTTCTTAGTTGACTTATAATCTATCTTCCCTTTGATTTTACTTCAATCTTTTATTAAGATAAAAGATAATTGAGTTGAATGAGTTGAAAGGCTTACGTCTTAAGATGACAAACCACCAATGATTCTTCAAATCAACAGTCATAATGATTTAATGAATAAGCTACACAACATTTAGATACATGATAAATAATTCCCACTATTTTACATGTGATTTCTTAAGGAGTTCAATTACAGTGATTCACGTTCCAGTTGTACTAAAATTCACTAAATAAACTGCCATCTTTGCTAACCCCTTTCTCGCTTATATCTCTTCGTTTTCAAACCATACCAGTGTAGTCATTTTAGTAGAATTTTTAATATAGTTTATCTTGGGAATAATTCTTTTTCTTTTTGCAATATTGACACTTGCGTGATCTCAAAACAATCTAGTCCGTTATTTGAAAATACCATCAATTCAGCATTATTAAGGGTTAACTATAAGTGATATATCATTTATGGGCCCTTGCATTCTTTGCTAACCCCTTTCTCGCTTATAACTCTTCTTTTTCAAACCATACCAGTGTAGTCATTTTTGGAGAGAATGTTTAATATAGTTTATCTTGGGAATACTTCTTTCTCTTTTTGCAATATTGACACGTGTGATTGCAATATAAAACAAAGGTAACAAGGTTTAAACAAATATAAATATCAACCATTAAGATTGAAGATCTCTTATCTCCTTTGTGGAAAAAATCCTAGGATAGTCATTAGTAGAGCTTATCTGTGGCCAAATGTCCATTGGAAAACTATGAATGAGGATGTTAGAGAAATAGAATAGTGGAAAAGAATAGATAGAAGATCATTTTATGTGCTTTCACAACAGATTAATAATAGTACGATAAGGCACAATAAAAATTGAAAACCTAAAAGAAAGTGTTCAAATCCCTTGGATATTTTACTAGATTTAAGTGCATTCAAGACCACTGTAGTGGAAGAAAAAACGAGTTCCATCACTCAAGAGAAAATCCTACTAGCATCATATATGACCAATTCGAGGCTATTCCTTAACACCCTAGACCCCACAAGTGGTAACCTTGGTGGTTCCCTTTCCACTCCGAACTCACAATAGGATTCCTAGGTGCTAGCCAGTACTCTTCATATATCGTTTGTGTGATATTGTTTTTAGAATCCCTATCCTGTTCACTCCATTTTAGCATTACAGAATGTCGCAATTCTATGGAGCAAATTTTTCGAATGCGTTGACGCATTGACTTCCCGGTTGCATCCATGACTCAAGCTCCATTATGTATTTGATATATTTTGGAGTCATCATGGTCATGCATGTGTGTATGCATATGATTCTGTATGCATGTGTGTATGCATGTATGTGTGTATGTGTATGTGTGTATGCATGTATGTGTGTATGTGTATGTGTGTATGCATATGCATGTGTGTATGTATATGCATGTGTGTATGTATATGCATGTGTGTATACATATGAAATGTTTGTATGCATATGCATTTGTGTGTATGCATATGCATTTGTGTGTATGCATATGCATTTGTGTGTATGCATATGCATTTGTGTGTATGCATATGCTTTTGTGTGTATGAATGCATGTGTGTATGCATATGATTGTGTATGCATGTGTGTATGCATATGCATATGATTGTGTATGTGTGTATGTGTGTATGCATATGCATTTGTGTACGCATATGCATTTGTGTGTATGCATATGCATTTGTGTATGCATATGCCTTTGTGTATGCATATATATGTGTGTATGCATATGTATGTGTGTATGCATATGCATGTGTGTATGCATATGTATGTTTGTATGCATATGATTGTGTGTATGCATATGCATTTGTGTGTATGCATGTGTGTATGCATATGCATGCATGTGTGTATGCATATGCATGCATGTGTGTATGCATATGCATGTTTGTATGCATATGATTGTGTATGCATGTGTGTATTCATATGCATTTGTGTGTATGCATATGCATATGTGTATGCATATGAATATGCATTTTGTATGTGTGTATGTGTGTATGCATATGCATGTGTGTATGTATATGCATGTGTGTATGCATATGCATGTTTGTATGCATATGCATTTGTGCGTATGCATATGCATTTGTGTATGCATATAAATGTGTGTATGCATATGTGTGTGTGTATGCATATGCATGTGTGTATGCATATGTATGTTTGTATGCATATGATTGTGTGTATGCATATGCATTTGTGTGTATGCATGTGTGTATGCATGTGTGTATGCATGTGTGCATGCATATGCATGCATGTGTGTATGGATATGCATGTTTGTATGCATATGATTGTGTGTATGCATATGCATGTTTGTATGCATATGCATGTGTATGTGTATGTGTATGTGTATGTGTATGCATATGCATGTGTGTGCTTATACATATGTGAGTGTGTATGTATATGTATCTTTCTCTCTCTCTCTCTCTATGTCAATCGAAAAGAAAACAATCACTTACATCGATGTAATTGTTTGAATCAAAGCCATCAAAATCCACTTGAAGTTTTCCTTCGTCGAATTTCCAAAGATTTGATCCCAAAATCTCTTGCAAAAATAAAGAGAGAAGATATTAGAAAAGCAAAAACATAAAAAAAGAAAAAAGAATGCTACAATATGTGCGATGTATGTACCAAAACTTCAGATCTAGAAAGATAGAGGTGTGCTTAGAGAGAGAGAGAGAGGGAGGGGGGAGAGAGAGAGGGGGAGGGGAGAGAGAGAGAGAGAGAGAGAGAGAGAGAGAGAGAGAGAGAGTGATAGAGATATGTTGTTCGTGCATGCAAAGCCGATAGTAGAAGATCAAAGTTCAAAATGCTCGAAATGAGGAATTTTTGGTTTTGGGCTCAGTTAAAACCGACCGTCGGTATGCGCGTCTTTAACTTCCAGTGAATTATCGATGCCTATACCGACACTCATACCGATGCAATTTTTTCGAGGCTAAGCGGCTTTCGCAAATTTTTCGAGGGTCATACCATCATCGATGCATGGTTATCGGTATGCCAACCATCGGTATTCCCTCAATATGTTGTAGTGTTAGTAAAATGGAAAGCTTTCATTGTAGCAATCATGGATATTAAGAGTTTTTTTTTTCTCATTAGATATGTATTATCATACAAAAGGTAGTGGTAGTTCCAATATCGTTTGTACTTTCTTAGGACATCCTTATATGGTATGAGGTGAGTCTAGAAGGTTTACTTGAATTTTTCATAACCTTAATTATTAAGAAAAAAATTTCATTACTTGAGTGTTTCTCCTTAATTTCATTAGATCTCATCATTTAATTATTTTTTTTAAATTTAGGATTTACTTCTAAAATTGAGGCACAGTGAGATTATATAGGAAACTGCTAGAACATAGCTTTGTAATCTTTATTGGTGTTTCCCTTAGCTTTTTATTGATTGCATACGTGAAAGATCTTCATGAGGCTCAAATTTTCAATGAATACAGACCTTCTTCTTACTATATTTGAGTAAGTGATTTCATTTACTACGTCCGTTTCTAATACTTTCTCCACTTTCTCCTTTATTCTTTTATTGATGGAAGAATCAGATCGCAATGCCTCTCTACGCAACACGTGGTCACACATACTATTCAAGGTGTCGGAATAAAGTTTGGAAGGATATTCTGAACAAATATGATGCACATCTAAGAGCCTAGGGGCATCAATGGAATTCCTGGAGTATGCCAAGACAAGGATTGTTATTGTTTGGTGTGAATGCTACCTAGAAAGGGGATATACTAGTGGATTTTCTCTATTCAAGAGTATAGCATATTTTAAAGTATCTAGTATTCAAGATACTTATAAAAATCCATCTTATTCCTTGGAAACATATGCTTTGATTACATATCTACTTCTCTTTCCCCTCCTTCTATATCATAGGGGAGAATGAATCTCTATAAGTGGGAGATTCTAATATATTTAGGGAATTTATGAGTAGAGAGGAACAAGAGAAATCTACCCAATGTTCGTTGATCAAGGGATAGACAATGCCAAAATCAATGGATCTTGTAGTTATACCTATTTTTTATGTTTGGATGATAAGTGAAAGCACATAAAGGATTCTAGATGCTGAATAATAAAGGGATATATACTTGCTTGGAAGATGATTCCATGCATGCCATTCCATTCACTTAACTTACCATTTTATAATGAAAATGAAAATTTGAAAAATGTTATGTTAGAATTATATTTTGAGCATGTCATTTTTCTCATAGGGGATGGATTCCTTTTTCACCATTTTATCTTTTCTTACAATGATCATTAATCACTCCTAGAAGGTAAGGGGCTCAACCCAATCCTCTTCATGTGGTTTCAAACTTTCAATTTATTCTAATTCAATTGTAGTTCAAAAATGGATAGCACTCCACCAACATGGGAGAACATAGCATGTGCTATAACTTGCCTCGTGTTTGAATTCATCTTCCTAAAACATTTTTAGAATATTTTTTAGTTATACGAAGCATAAATATTCATGTGGAGAACTAGATGACCCTCTTCATATCAACGAGTCATTCTTTCAAGATTATAATACACTTTCATGGCTTACGTTTGCTAGCTTTACAATAGATCTTGAGGGATTTTAAGAGTTTTCCTAGCAAGGGATGCATGTTCACATCAGTAGATCGAGCTAGAGTAAGATAAAAAATTCCAACGTTCATATCTTTCATTTAGTATCCTCTCTATATTGACTTGAGTCCACGTATTTGATCTTATCATTTTTACCACAATCCACTTGTGGTGCTTGCAATCTATTTCTTTCACATATTTGGACTTTCACATTTTTTGACTTTCACAATGATGCATATATTCTATCACTTGCTTTTGTTTTTTCTTCTTTACTTGCAAGCTATAGCAGCCTTTCCATTGCCTTCTTTCTTGGGGAAGGAATCAAAGAAAATTGTTGTTGTCTCGATAATGTTTTGCAGTCGCGGATCTTTGCATATGTGTAAAAGTAGCATGATCCTTGATTTTCAAAGCACCATTTACCATTGTCTAGCTGGATGGATCTTACAAGTGGCCACAATAATATTGTATAGTTTAATCTCTATTTTAACTAACAAATATAGAGAGATTACAAAAATATAAGCTTTTAGTGAGTTTCCTGAGACAAGGAAATCCTATGAAATCTGGTTAATTATTGGCATGGCCTTTGCTGAAATGCTATTGAGTGGGGCTAAACACGAGAACTTCATGATCATTGATTAACAAATCAGTAACACCAAAATATTTGTGATATATTTTAAATGCAGTGCTATGTGATAAAGCTTATGTTTTCAGAGAAGATTATGTATGTTTGACCTCCTCATCACGTATAAAGTTTTCGAATTTGGCACTGTTACGAGGCGGACATAATTTTTTCTTGAATGTATATGGTGCCTAGATAGATTATGGTATGAACTATGTGTAGTGTCACATCTACTCGTACTATCTTGTGCTCACGTCTGAAGCACAATATGTCCTATTAAGTTTGTTGATTTGTGTTCTTTAAATGTCTTCATCAAGAAGGAATTTTAGGCTATCAAGGTCTATTCTCAATGTATCTAGGTCACTTGAAGCTGGAAAGGTGATCACCCTATAGACCAACACCTATTTCAAGCAATGCTTTGACAAGGACTACACGAGGATTATGTGTATAGATAGATTTTGTAGAGACAATGAAAATCATGTATCATCACAAATAAGAGATAAGCTAGATGAAAGGGAAACAAAGGTAGAGTTTATTGGGTATGACTCAACACATATGGGTTACATGCTCTATAATCCTCAACCAAGAAATTCACTACAAGTATGGATATTGTGTTGGAACAAAACAGGTGTTTGTATGATGAAGACAAACAAAAGGTAACTCTACCATATAATCTTGATTCTGATTCTCATCAATAAGGAAGTAAGCATAATAAATAGGTCCAAGATCCAAGAAGTGATACAGATGATGACCAAGATGAAAAGGAAAATGATTACAAGATAGAATGTTAAGAGGAAAAGAAAAGATGCAAGAGTGTGGAGAATGCTCCACGAAAACGCCTAGAAGGCAAACAAGGGAGGAAAGACAACTAGAAAGGTATGGATATGATTCCACATTTGTTACAAAGATTTGAATCTACTTGGCAAAGGACTCAATTTCAGAGGAACTCTCAACCTATGAAGAGGCAATAGATGCATTGAAGGAGACAGACACTTCGTGTTTGGTTCCAATGTCACCGAATCAAAAGCTATCAATGGGTATATAAAGTTAAAGGAAACTCAGATGGATAAGTTTGTAGGTACAAGGCAAGATAAGCTACCAAAGGATGCTCACAAATGCATGGTATGGACTATGAGGAAACATTCTCACCAAGTTCAAAGATGACTACAATCAGAACATTGATAAGTGTAGTTGCTGCGCGATATTGGAGACTCCTCCAAATTAATGTAACAAATGCATACTTAAGTGGTTCATTAAGTGAAGAGATATATATGTCATAATGACTAGGTTTTGAAAATCTTAATCATACACCTTGTTTTTGCAATCTTAAGAAAGCATTGTATGGATTGAAACAAGCTCCTCGAGCTTGGAATTATAAGTTGGTTTCATTCCTTCAAGAGCAAGGGTTTAAACCTAGCAATTGAGTTACTTCTCTATTCATCAAAAGGGATCACAATGAGGTTATCTATCTATGTGTATATGTAAATGATGATTTTGTGATACCCGATGATCTAAATGGCATTCAAAGGATCAAGAGACACATACAAGAGGAGTTCAAAATCAGCAACTTAGGTGAGATCACATATTTCCAATGTATGCAAGTGATTTATACAAATGATGGGGTGTTTCTAACTTAGACAAGATACATTCAAGCCAAGTTCAGAATGGAGAACCCATAGCTTGTAGGTACACCTTTCAAGTTGAACCATAAACTAAGTGTTTATGAAGGTGACCATATTGATGATCCTAAAGAGTATCAAAGCTTAGTTGGTAGCTTGATATATGCCAATCGCACAAGACTAGATATATCATATAGTGTCAGAGTGGTTAGTCAATTCATACACTCAGCTAGAAGGCCACACATGGATTCTGCATACAGAGGACTCAATTACCTCAAAGCGAGACTTAATGTAGATATCTATTATCCTTTCTCTTCAAGTTTGTATATCAAACTCTATTCAGGTGGAGATTGGGCAAGAGCAAAGGATGATAGAAGAAGTACCTGTACATACTTAGCATTTGCAGGTTCTTCAAAATTGGTGTCATGCACTACAACATATCAATGGCATATCGACATTCAGTATACCGACGATCACCGTCGGCGTCCATATGATCGTCGAAAACATTTGGAAAACCACAGAGGCAATGTATACATCGGTACGTATGTGTCAGTATGAGTGTATCTGTCCATAAATTACCGGAAATTACTGACGCCCATACCGACGGAATGTTTTCACCGGGCTCAAGAGCAAAAATTCGGCATTCATCACGTTTTAAATAAAAACCTGCCACTATTGATTTTGTGCACGGGAGAAACATCTCCCTATTTCTCACTCTTTATCTATCTCTCTCTCTTTCCCTCTCTCTCTCTCTGTACACACACCTCTCTATTTTTTTTAGATCTCAAGTTTTGGTAAGTATATCGCACATATTGTGGCACTCTTTTTTCTTTCTTTAATTTTTCTCTTTTCTAATTTCTTTTCTCTTTAGTTTTGCAAGAGATTTTGGCATCAAGTCTTTGGAATTCGAATGAAGGACAACTCTAAGTGGATTTTCACCACAACGATTCAAACAATTACATCGATGTAAGTGATTGTTTTGTTTTTTATTGACATAGAGAGAGAGGCGAAAGAAAGAGAGAGATGGAGAGAAGCATATAAAGAGAGAGAGAGAGAGAGAGAGAGAGAGGGAGAGAAGGAAAGAGAGAAAAATAAAGAGAGAGATATGGAGAAACATAAAGAGAGAGAGAAAGACATATACATATACATACACACATATGTGCATACACACATGCATCTGCATACATACATACACACACATGTACATATACATACACACATGCATATACATACACACATATGTGAATACACACATACACATGCATATGCATACACATGTACAAAAATTCATATGCATACATACATACACACACAAATTGCATATACCTACACACACAAATTGCATATACATACACACACACACATGCATATGCATACACACTATGCATACAAACACATGCACATGCATATACACACACATGCATATGCATACACACACATGCATATAGACATACACATGCATATGCATACACACATGCATACACACTATCCATACACACATGCATAGCATATACATACATGCATATGCATACACACATGCATATGCATACAAATGCATATGCATACACACATACACATGCATATGCATATACACATGCATATGCATACATACATGCATATGCATACACACATGCATACACACTATGCATAGACACATGCATACATACTATGCATACACACATGCATATGCATATACATACATCCATATGCATACACACATGCATATGCATATACACACATGCATATGCATACACACATACATATGCATACAAATGCATATGCATACACACAAATGCATATACATACACATGCATATGCTTACACACATGCATATGCATATACATACATGCATATGCATACACACATGCATATGCATACAAATGCATATGCATACACACATGCATATACATACACATGCATATGCATTCACACATGCACACACTATGCATACACATATGCATACACATATGCATACACAATATGCATACACACATGCAAATGCATATACATACATCCATATGCATACACACCTACATATGCATACAAATGCATATGCATACACACAAATGCATATGCATACACACATTGATACACACTATGCATACACACATGCATATTCATATACATACATGCATATGCATACACACATGGATATGCATACAAATGCATATGCATACACACATACACATGCATATGCATACACACATGCATATACATACACATGCATATGCCTATACACATGCATACACAATATGCATACACATGCTTACACACTATCAATACACACATGCATATGCATATAGATACATGCATATGCATACACACTATGCATACACACATGCATATGCATATACACACATGCATATGCATACACACATACACATGCATATGCATACCTACATGCATACACACATACACACATACACATGCATATGCAAACACACATGCATATACATTCACATGCATATGCATAACACATGCATACACACAATCATATGCATATACACACATGCATATGCATACACACATGCATATTCATATACACATGCATATGCATACACACATGCATATACATACACATGCATATGCATACACACATGCATACACACTATGCAGACACACATGCATATGCATATACATGCATGCATATGCATACACACATGCATATACATACACATGCATATGCATACACACATGCATACAAACATACACATGCATATGCATACACATGCATATGCATACACATGCATATGCATACACATGCATATGCATACACATGCATATGCACATACACATGCATATACATACACATGCATACACACATGCATATGCATATACATACATCCATATGCATACACACATGCATATACATACACATGCATATGCATACACATACACATGCATATGCATATACACATGCATATGCATACACACATGCATATACATACACATGTATATGCATACACACTATGCAGACACACATGCATATGCATGTAACATACATGCATATGTATACACATGCATTTGTATACAGACATGCATACACACTATGCATACACACATGCATATGCATATACATACACACATATGCATACACACGTGCATATGCATACACACATGTATCTATAGATTTTTTAGGGTATATATATATATATATATATATATATATATATATATATATATATATATATATATATATATATATATATATATATATATATCCACATTGGATCTTCACGTACACCTTGGGGAGCCCATGACCATGACGACTCCAAGATATATCACATACGTGATGGGGCTCCGATCATGGATGCGGCGGGAAAGTCCATGCAGCAACACATTCTACAACTTTGATCCATAGAGTTTGGACATTCTGTAATGTTAAAATGGAGCTAACAGGATAAGGATTCCAAAAATTATATCACACAGTTGATATATGAAGAGTATCGGCCAACACCTACGCATCCTATAGTGAGCTCAGAATGGATTCAGCATATGACATGTGAGTTGATGTCTCATTAGTGGTCCGAGGCTGCCGATGCTTTCAGAGTAGGCTTAGTGAGTCATGTATGGTTAGATGTTGAAGAGTGGGAATCGATTTAGGATGAGCAGCAACATACTCTTGATCAATATCATCAGCAGCGAGATGTGGCTGCCACACGTTTAGATATGGTTGGAACGTCGCATTTAGGTAGCGGCAGATATGACAGTATGTGCTACCAATTTGTAAGTATCCTCCGACGCGAATCGAAGAAGTTGATTGATATCATCATGGATTGGTTGCACTATTGCAGGACTTAGAGGGACATGATGTGATCATTTCATGGGAGAATCTATGATGAGGTAAACTTATAGCTTGATTTCATATTTTTAGTTATTATTTATAAATGTCATGTCAATTTGTCTCGTTTTACGCATATGCTTTGTTGCAAGATTGTAGGTGTAAATGTTTTGATCCCTTTGTGCATATGTATGGTAGTGCTTTGCCATAATTTTTTATTATACTCCTATGTGACAATGATGCACCATAACTCTATATTTAGTGCCTATATGGAAGTGCTTTGTCACATATTGTATTCGGTTCCTATATGGAAGTGCTTTGCCACACTCTTGTACATCCTTCATTTATGGAATATACAAGTTTTTCTACATGATTCATGGTTCATTTTTGCTCATCTCTTTTGTGTCTGACAGTATTTGCCTATATAAAATCATGTTTTGGTTGCCATTAGAGTCGGTATAGTTAATGTCTTTTGCTAAACAACATCATGGTCATGTTGCTGTAGCAAAAGACAACACACTCTACCCAAAAAAAAATTGTAGATATGGTCGTCGATATAGGCGTCGATACACCCAACAGCTGCCCGTATAAGCATCGCTACTTCCAGGTCGGTCATCGATATGAGCATCGGTATGAGCGTCAAAAATACAGATGCATATACCGACGCTCATACCAATGCCTATACTGATGCCTATACCAGTGCCTATACCGGCGCTATGTTTCTGATGCGCATATCGACCACAACACCGACGTCATGGGAAAATTGCACCCATTCATTTTCCTCGGTAAAATACTTGGTATACCCTCGATATCTTGTAGTGATGGAGTTCCAAGAAGCAACAAATAGTTGTTTTATCTTCAACTCAAGTAGAATATAGAGTTCTTTCTATTGTAACTCAAGAAGCAATATGGCTCAAGGAGTTGTACTCAACTTTGGGACTTGTAAGTTCCAAAGCTCACTTACTTGAAGATAATGTAAGTTCCATGCATTTGGCTACAAATCCAACTTTTCATGCAATGACAAAGCACATAGAAGTCCATTATCACTTTGTAAGAGAGAAGTGTATGGCAAAGGAAATTGACATTTCATTTGTTCCTATTGAGAAGCAAATAGCAGACATGATGACAAGGGCACTTGATGGGATAAAGCTTTGTAGATTCAAAGCTATGGAAAGTATTCAACCTATCAGAGAATGAAGACTCAAGCATACTTTAGCTTGAGGGGGAGCTTTTGGAGCATCAAGCTTTCATTATGCTTGAGGAGGATATGTTTTACATCGAATCCATCATTTGAATGATGCCACATATACTCGTTTTAGATTCTTATTTGCACTCATTTATTGTATTGAGAGTTTGATCATAGGATGACCTTCATATGTAATTTCCAAAGTATTTATCTTTGTAAAAGGAGAAATTAAAAGGCTTAAAATCCACAAGTTAGATGTGGTGGGCATTGATTCTCAATAAATCAATCAAAAAGTAGATATGACCTTAACTTTCTCTTTTCCAGCTAGATTGTAGGAAAAGATTCCAATCAATCTAAACTATCAAACTTGCCTAATTTGGAATCCAAATTCATGAAGAAAAGGCATGTTCATGTCCTTAAGTGTCTATATATTGAATCCAAAACATTTCTACATTGAGCAGATTGTTTATGTGAAGCAATACATGTACTCTTTGATCATTGCTTGGTGCCATTTCTATTCTCTACTCTTTCTTCCTCAAACTTCGTCAACTTTCAGAGGTTGTTGCTCTCTCTAGAGAGCTCCAAATCCAATGTTTAAGCATTCATTGAAACATAACAATGGTCTAGCTTATCTGTATAAATTTGCATGTAATTTGGTTCATTATCTTCAAGGAAATTCAAGTTTTTGTGAGCTATTCATGATCTATGTTATCTGTTTTGCATCAACTTGTTCTTGTTGATGTTCCAAAGTACATATTGGATTTTATTAGACTAACCTCAAGCCTAGAAGGTCTAATTTCTATATCCAAAGAGCGAGGCATAAGCCTATGCTTGTTTTGTTGGACCAACTTCACCACTTGAATACTCAACTTTCCAAGCTTCTCCAAGCTTCTCCAACTTCTTTCGCTATGGATGTTGATCTTGAATCCAATAGCTTTTTGTGTGGTGTGTTATTTGAAACTCCTTCTAAACTTAAAAGTAAATGTATGCCTAATCACAAAGAACATTTGATTGAATCTTATTAATACTTCTAATTTTCCGCCCTGCTCCTTTTAACATAGGTTCCATAACTTTTAACATAAATATTACGTCTTCATGAGAGGAAATGTAAGTTTAATGAAGTATGAAACTTGAAGTGGAGCTTTATGTAAGGTTTGAAGAACGATACGGTATCGTACAGAAACGGATGATCAAGAACATGTTATTGAAGTTGCTTTCATTGAGTGAAGATCCTTAACTAGTGCAAGTTTGACAACGAACGAATACCATCATTGATTTCAGAGAATATCAAGTAGGGTTAGAAAACACATCTAGAACCGAACTTGCAATTTCGTGTAGCTATAGAATATGGAATTTTGTTCGAAGCATCTTGATAATCCAAGCTGATTACCGAGTTCTTCGTGAGCCCATCGGGAAAATCGACAGTACTTTTAAGTTCCATAAAAGATAAAACAGAACGAGATATCCAGATATGAAGACTATGAATAATTGAAGTAAATTTTCCGAGTTTTATTTATAGACACTCATAATTTTTTAGAACAAATCACAATCTATGGAAATAGATGCTAGATTCTATCTTCAAAAACTTCAAACTGTGTGTGAAATCTATTCTCGAAGGATAACATAGCGATGGCCTCTAAAGCGCTTCGGTACATTGATAAAAATATAGAAAACCTTTTCCTCATATAAATGGGTGGTCCAATGTGAGATACGCTCGAAAGAGTAATGGTTTCGGGTACCACGAAGAAATTATACCGCAACAATGATCGAATCATGCAGGCCACTAGGAGACGACGCAAAGATGAAGATGTATCGAACAGACAGCTACACAGACACAAAGATGAAAACGTATCGATACCAAATTAACGAGTTCGTTTATCGACCTGTTTTCTTGTCTTTTCTGTTTCACGCTTGAATTTCCTTGTGTCTGCTTACTGATTGATTGTTAAGATATTGCATTTCAATCCAAAGTCCTGAGATCAGAGCTCTCATGCTTCCGGTACTCGTAAATAATGTCTAGTTTCTGCTGCAGCAAAGTAATGAATACACAACTCTTTTTTAATTTCTCAATCATGAGGCAATAATGCACCACGTGCCCTGCTCAATCATTCCTTGCTGCCTCGATCACCAGAAATCATTGGGAAGCGTATGAACAGCTCTTGTCTAGATTTTCGTCGTGTCTAGAAAACGCGGCTATACACATAATCCTCGCGTTGTCCTTGTCAACGCATTGCTTGAAATAGGTGCGTGCTTATAGGATGATGACCTTTCCAGCTGCAAGTGAGCTACATACACTCAGAATTGGCCGTGACAGCCTGAAAGCGCTGCGTGATGAAGACATTTGAAGAATAGAAATCAACAGACGTAACAGTGCGTAGTGTGCGTCAGTCGTCAACACAAGATGGTACGAGACGTGACAGCACACATAGTTTATTTGTAGACGCCATATAGATTTCGGGAGGAGTTGAAGTCCGCCTGGTAACGGTGCCGAATTCGGAGACTTTGTACGTGATGAGCAGGTCGAACGTACTTAATCTTCCCCGAAAAGCATAAGCTCTATCACATGGCGCTGCATTTAAAGTCTATCAAAAATCTTCTACTGTTATTGATTTGTTAATCAGTGATCATGAAGTTCTCGTCGTTAGCCCCACTCAACAGCGCTTCAGCCAAGGCCATGGCAGTAATTAATCGGGTTAATTAGGATTTCCTTGTCTCAGGAAAATCATCGAATGTGGTGTGAAAGTAGCAAAAGTAAGCCATGAAAGTTTATTACAAGCTTCGAAGAACGACATGGTTGTTCATATGAACAAGGCCATCTAGTTCTTCACATGAACAACTTACGCTTCCTATTACTTATATATCTTCTAAAACTGTGTGAGGACAAGGAATTTAAACACCATACGGATTACAATGCATGGTATTATCACCCATGTTGATGGACGATGCCTGGTATTAGATTGCTGAAATACATACACTTGTTCATGTAAGTCACCATCCAAAACTGCAGTTTTAATGTCCAACTGATGTACATTACAACCATGATGAGCTGCAAGTACATAAATGCTAGGAATAGTGGTCGTTCTAAAAGTGGGTGCAAAGGTTGTTGGTACATTTAGCAATCCTAAGTGCATTGCTAAACTCATGGGATTACACATCCATTTTATCTCTTCACATAAAGGAACTATATGTGAACCTATGCTAGTCATTCTTAGCATGGCTATTTTGGATAAATGTAAAAGAAGAAGAAATAAGGAATCTCGTGAAGTTAGGAGCTGAACGCAAAACTCATGAGGTAGAAAGAATCATTTCAAATCATTCCAAAAGTGTCGGATCACTTTTAGGTGAGGAAAAATTCAAATCCAAACTCAAATAATGAGTATAAATAGACATGCTTTTAGTAGTGGCAAGATGGAGCTTTTTCTGAGAGACTTTGAGCTACATTAGTGAGCACACATTGAGTTCACTTCACATATGAGTAGTCTAGTACACTTTCCTTTGTATCATATGCTCATTAGCATATTCATTTTGATATATTTCTTCAATTATATCTCTATCCAAAGTTCTCTATAGCGCCTTCATCATTACAATGCTTTTGTGGAATCGATTTCTCTGCATTGCTCCATTAATTTTTGTACTTTAAATTGGGTTAGTTATATTGAAGTGTGTTCTAGTTGAATATCCATTTTCATCACATTTGGTAAAGGGGATCTCAAGACATGAATCATACAAGATGACTATATTTGCACAACTTCTAGATCGTGAAATGTCAAGATGACCCCCTGACTTGTTAGATCCATTTCTCACTGTGCAATGTGGCTAAATTGATGAAATAACTTGCTTTGATTAGTTATATACTCTGATTAGATGTGCACAAAAGCGCTTTGGTCAATTCATACTAGGTTGTGAGCTATGAGTAAACTACTAAGCACTTCAATTCCCAAAATAGAAGGTTTCTTCACATTTCTAGTACATGCAAGTTATTTGTTTTGATGCAAACTTTTTGATAACTACTTGGCTTGGGATCGAGGTAACTGCTCATCTTGGTCGCTTAGAATGGAAGTTGATCTTCAAGGGAGAAACCTCTATGGTTACTTACCTAGAGATGAGATGATATCAATCCTCAGAAGCAAAGGACAACCAACTCAAGAAGAATAAGAAAGGTTAATCACATGGTGTTCTAAGGATGCTCTAGCCAAGTCCTATATTCTTAACTCGATCTCTGATTTTTTACTTCCACAGATCACGAGTTGCAAGACTTCATAGGAGACTGGAAATGATCTTGAAGCATTCTTCTCATCAAGTATCAAGGCAAGAATAAATCTACTAGGGATGGAGTTCATCACACTCAAGAAGATGCCCAAACAAAGTGTGATTGATTTTGTCACCAAAATAAAGGACCTAGAAAATCATCTTGGAAGCATTTGAGAATTTATTCATGAAGAGTAGATAGTAAATCAAGTGATTAATGGAATTACTGCAGATAAAAAATGGGAAGCTTTCATCACAGCCATGGACCTCCAGATGGACATGTCGGTTTGTGATTTCAAT